>JAWMRA010000001.1:112206269-112224938 GCA_035584735.1 Pseudotriccus pelzelni | reverse complement strand
TGGAAGTGTCCAAGGCCAGGTTGGACAGGGCTTGGAGCAACCTGGGCTGGTGGAAGGTGTCCCTGCCCATGGCAGGGTTGGAACAAGATGATCTTTCAAGTCCCCTTCAGACTAAATCATTCAAGGATTCTATGATTCTATGCTTTTACTGAATGTCTGGGATAGAATCTTACCTGGAGGTAGTTTTGCCTGAAACCCAGTCTGCCTGAGTCATGTTCCATCAAGCCTTCTTCTGTCACGTCTCCAGGTGCAGTGGTTGCAATCTATCCAGTGCCCAGAACGCAGAGTGAATATGAAGTCGTCGGGGAATCGCTATGAAACAGGCTCCTGTGGTATCACTGGCACAACAGCTTTTGTTGAATATGAAATTCTGCCATTCTCCACTTAAAAAACGAGCTAGCTGCCTTAGCAAACAACCTGATTTGAGTCACGTGTGCCTCTACCAAGCTGAATGTCATATGCCACCATCCTTTTGACATGAACGGCTTGTTTTATTATTATGGGGTTTTACAACTTAAGACAAAGCCCCTTTGACCTCTGCAAATCTCCTTTTCTAGGAGAAAAATATAAAATTGTTGTTGATCACAAATAGTCTCTTTAAAATATTCCAGGAGGCAGAAAAGACAGTCTTTCCCTCTTCCAGTTTTCTTTCCACGCCTAAACTTAAACTTTGGCTCTTTAGGTGGTTGTGTTGCTTCATTAATCCTCTGATAACACATAGTGGGCCAAAGATTCAACTGTAATTATTCTTAAAGCACAACTTCAGCAACATCTTTTCAAGAGTTGCATAAAGAATGCTTTGATTCAAGCTTCTGTGTACCAAAATGAATGAGACCTTTTATGACGAGCACTTACAAAATACACGCAGGAAGCCACAGATGATGTGACTGGCTACAGGCATGCCTCCAAACTGCTAGGAGTTACTAACACGGTCATTCTACTTTATCTGGGGGAAAGTTTTTCCCTTTATGAACCCATCAGCCAGTCTGCCACTCTTCCTGTGATTTGAAACACGTGCAAGGAAGTTGCTGTTTCTACAAAACAAGTGCTATTTTCACAGAAGTTCCCAGATTTTGAGATCAGCGTGGTAAACACTCCAGTGATGTTTTGTTCTAGTCACACAGCCACAGAAACACAAATGGGTTTTGTTTTAAAAGACCAGCCAGTGCTCCCAAATTCTTATCCCATAAGAACTACACCCTCATGCAAAGCTCTGTGGTGTAATATTGCCAGAAGCCCTGCCAGCTCTATGCATTTGCAAGCTCTATAAATGATTCTTATCAATTTTACAGTAACACTTACGTGATATGGCAAAGGATAAAAGGTTGGAGCATGAAGACATCCTGCTATGGACAGAGTCTCAGTTTTATATCCAGTTCCATTCCATCCTGTCATTCTGGATGAGGTGTTAAGAGCAGTAATTACGGGAGCAGTTGCCTCAGTCCCCTGTGTGCCTTTGAGAGCTGCACATTTCTACTGCCTCAGGAAGATGGACCCTCAGACTGCAGCAAACATGGATCTTTGAGGTGAACTGATGAATATGGATTTGAGCGTGAAAAATTTACTACTAAATATAGGAATGTTTATAAAGATGAGGAGCAAAAACTGAAAATTTGAGTTCTTATGAGCAAAATAAATAAACCTAAATTGTTGCAGGTGTTTTTGAAGTTAATGCTGAGAGTGTTGTGCAATGCAAAGTGATTCCAGTGCAAGAGGGACCAGACAGTGATGAGGACAATGCCAGACCGGATCTACTTCTTAGGATTCTTAGGTTAAAGATGTGCAGAGAAAGCTTCCCACCCTGGTACAGCCCCCCAGATCATTATCCATCAGTGATTGATCAGGTAGGCAGCAATGAAGTTGCAACAAGAAGCCCGATGGCAATCAAGACAAAACTTCAGGTCCTTGGGACAACTGATTAAGGGATCAGGAGCACAAGTGGTGTTCTAGTCTACCCTTCCAGTTGCAGGAAATGATGAGGGAAGAAACAGGAAGAGTCAGCAGATCCATACGTGGCTCCAAGCCTGGTGTCACTGTCAGAGTTTTGATCCTGGATGGTCTGTGTGACAGACAGGGTGCACCTGCCTTCGAAGGGGAAAAGAATCTTTGTGCACGAGTTAACAGGGGTCGTTGAAAGAGCCTTAAACTAGATTTGATGGGCGAGGGGGATAAACCAGGCTCACAAGAGCCAAGCCTGGGGTGGTACATTGATGTTTGAGGGATGGTGATAATGAGGTCCCTTCTGTCAGTGGAGGGAGGGGATGGAAATCCCTGTGGCAGCAAAGGCACAAGGGTTATTTGTGTTAGAAACCGTGGAGGCACATTAAAGTGGTCCCCCCAGAAGAAGGGTGATCATCAATTTCAGTTTTGGTGCACCTACACCAATGGGCAGCTAACAGGAGGAGCTGGAAGCCATTGCACAGCTGGAAAAAGCACAGCCTTCCACTCATTCCAGGAACATCCTGGGCTGTTTCCTCTCTGCTGTGTTGTATTTCCAGCAGACATCTGATAAGTCTTATGATTGCTAGCCCTTGTTCTCTACAAACTTCAACTTACCAGATGTGTCGAAGGTAATTCCTGACACAGCTGCTGAGAGAGACAACCAGGGGAAGGGCCCTGCTAGACCTGTTGTTTGAGAACAGAGAAGGACTTGTGGATGATGGAAAGGTTGGAGGCTGCTTTGGGCATGAAATTACAGAGTTTTTTCAATTCCAGGAGAAGTAGGGAGGGGCATCAGCACAACCTTGAACTTCCAGATGGCAGACTTCGGCTTGTTTACGAGCCTGGTTGACAGGAGAGGCTGTCCCGACGAGCAAAGGAGTCCAGGAAGGAGTTCAGGAAGGCTGGAGATTCTTCAAGAGGGAAATATTCAAGGCACAAGAGGAGGTTGTGATGAAAGATGAACTGGTGGGAAACAACACCAGCCTGGCTGAACAGAGATTGGTGATTTTGGTGCTTTCCCGACACTCGGAGGTACCAATATAAACTAACAATCATATGACAAGATGCAAGGACATCAAAGGGATGGGCTACTGCAATTCAGTCTAAAGGACAGAGAGAAGATGAATCAATATTTATTACTAAAAAACTCCACTGGGAATTTCTGCACTTCAAAGGAGACAAAAATTTGTCCTTGAAGAGTGAAAAAAAATGCTTTTCTAGAACAGTGACATGACTGGAATCAAAATCCTTGTTCCAAAAATTCAGGAATAGCCAAAATCAATAACCCTCCACAGATTCCTGTGCAGAATCCTCATACCGTGTATTAATTGAGAAGGCTATGCCAGGAGCAAAAGAGAAAAGAGCAGTCTCCAGATTTTTAAATCATCTTGAAAACAATAATTGAGCTAGATTATGGGATTTACATCTGATATCTGAGACAAATTTGCTTTAGTAACTAATTTAATTGTCTGCATTATACATACAATACACATGCAGTGTGCTGCAACTGTAAGAAGATATGATTGGTGTTTTGTTTGTTTAAACTGAATTTAATCACAACCTAATTTGCTAAGTTAACTTTTTCACTGGTTGCTAAAGTACAAAGAAGTCATAATTCTGGCAGTGATTGTTTGCCTGACAATAATATGAAGAGCACTGCGCATTATGTCATATTTTTTGAGCTCATTTTCTTGGGGTTACCTTTCCTTCTAGAGGTCAGAGAACTGTCAGGACACGAAAGGTTTCAGCCATACTCCTAAGTGCATAGCACTGTCGTATTACTGTGACATTAACTACACTAAAATTAATCACCAATTTAAACATGGCTGAGGATTTACCAGCACAATCATCCTTCTTTTCTTACAAGTTCAGCTCAGCTCATTCCCAGCCCATCTTCTGATCTGGGTTTGCATATCAAGTAACACAAGCAAAAGGGAAAAAAATGCCTCTCTGCCTTTTACAAGAGCTCTTGTCTGTGTGCTTGAGGGGCAAGGGAAGGAGAATTTCCTCATCGTTCCTAGGCTTGCTCTAAACCTTCATGCTGTCTTGAATAAAAAGTAGAACCCATTTTTACATTCATTTTCAAGGTGTTCTGCGTTTCTATTTGTGGAAGCCATTCATTGTGTGCAAATATCACCTTCTTTCGAATTCTGCTGTATTTCTGTTCTTCCTCAATAATTAAAAAAGATAGTGATTACCCTGACTAAATACCAAAAGGTCCGAGTTTTGCATTATTTTTTTATTTTCTGCACCTTCAATTGGTCAGTAATTAGTCCTTTTTTGTCCTATGGGCTTTGCTTTTGACAGTGATGCTTTGGGACATCATGTCTAATCTTCAGAATAACACTGGCAGTACCTCACTGCATGTCCTGCAAGCATTTAATCAATCTCCACATTAATTAATTTCAACTTTCTCCTTATATGGGACTTAACTGAACAGATTTTTTACTTTCCATTATTTTTAACACTAATCCTCTATTAAATTGGAGCTTCTCTGGCCATTTTGACATTCATACAAAACAGAGTTATTGTAAATCAACTCCCTTGAAAATCATTCTACCTTGTTTGGAATATGCACATGAGGATGTTGTATGACCTTGAGGTCTCACTGGCAAATGACCTTGAACATTCTTTCCGAATACTACACTTTAATTTAGTAAAAACATTTCTTAAGAGATTTAACTGTGTTAATTTAACTGTACTGTACTATCCAGCCTATTTATTTTTATTTTTTAATTATTTTTAAGGACCTTTGATATTAATTAGACAACAACATTGCCTGACACAATTTTTCTTCACTAAATAAACATGTATTACTGAATTATCCCTGCAAGTCTGATTACTAAATTATCTCAGTAATGACCTACTCTTGTCTTGCAACTATGGAATAAAAACATCCTTTGAAGTTTTCTGTGTTCTTAGTAATAGGCTAAAAATGCCACAATGGAATCCTATTCTTATTGAAGACATTGGCTTCCACATTACTCATTATTTCTTTTACTAATTCATTACTAATTACTGCAGTGCCCAAGAGACCTGGTTGTAGACGAGAATATTCAACGCCCTATGAATATTAAACAAATAAAAGTTTATTCTTTCAGATAAAAATGGGAACATTGTTAAAACTAATGAGATATATACAATATATTACATGTTATTTTATGTAATATATACGATGCATAGTAATGATATATAATGATAGAGCATATATATTATATGTAATATATATTTCAATAATATATTTACTTTCACTCATTTGACTCTAATTTCATGAAGTTTTATTCATCTGTATATTTTAGAAGTTTTAAGTTTAAATTATTTAATTGTTTCTTTTCAATTACTTTAATGAACACTGCTTTATGTTAAGGTCTTGTTCTGTTGTTCTACTTCAGCAACCCCATCTACTGCCCTAAATGGAATAGGAGGGGAACAGTAATCCCATGAACACCATTTACCAACAATTCCATGTGTTACATTTGTTTATGAATTAGGATGGTTAGAATAAAGTTCATTAATCCAATCCTACTACAGCTCTTGATAACATGACTTGTTTTCTTTTCTGTCTGCTATAATTAACATGAAAATTAACTACTGAACAGCACTTGATGAATTAGTCTCTTCTCTGTGATTTCTGATTTGTAGAGACATCAGATCACAGGTGTCTCCAAGGTTACCCCACCAATGTCTCTCAAGCTTCCCCCTCCTCAGCCCCTATAAAACCCTGTCCTGGGGAGCACAAACCTGAGAAGAGACTGCAGCACCCAGTAATCATCACTTTAAATGCCAAAATGCTGCATTTTGTGAGGTTTTTTTTTCCTCACCCGCACTGTAATAACAGATGAAGAGAGAGGAAATCACAGAGGTCACAGAACACAAGGATTCACAGAGTTTTAAGATGCCATTCCCTGTCCTCTAGTCCCAAAGAGTTCTGGCAGGCAGCTGAAAGAGATGTTTATTTCTAATTCTCAGAGCCGGGAAGGAAGGGGAGCCTTCAGATAGCGGCAAACAATCTTACACTACATATGCTTAGCTTACAGCTAAAGAGCAATGCTGACACATGGATTTTTTAAAAAAAATAAATAATTCTACAAAGCAATGTAAACAAGGCAAAGATTAAATGGTTTTAATGGGAAAAAAACCCAAAACATAATCAAGTAGGTTAAAACACTGAACAGAATCAAGAAAACCGAGATTTTATGCTGGGCTCTGCACTGGCAGAAGAGAGCATTCCAATATATTTTTGGTTGTTTAATATTCCTACTGCCTGAATCGATCCTGTGGCGTTTTGCATTTCACAGGCACGTGCTATTGCTCCTTTGACACAGCAAGTTGTTGACCATATGCTTGACAGAATGGGGTACCACTCACATGAAATCTCATCTCCCGATAAAACTATTGTTGACAGATTTAAAAGCTGTTGGTTTCCCTCTAGATGAGAGGCTGTGTACAAGTAGCTGCGCTGAGGGTGGCGTGTTTATTGTCTTGCAGCCACGTTCAGATCCAGCCCACTCGGTTTACAGAGAGGTTTGTTCTGACTGTCACCCGCTGGATTCTCAGAGCCAAGTTTGCAGATTCTACCGCTGGCATCAAGCCAATAAATCTGGCAGCCAAAATCTGTTGTAAGGAAGGCCAGCTGAAGTCCAGAAATCTCTTTGGCCATGATTTGAAGTTGAGATTCTGAAAGCAAAACATAGCTCATAATTCTTCAGGTAATTAAAGATTCTTGAGTGAGAGCAGAAACCCACTTGCTCTCTGCTGCCTGTATTCCCTCCACAGCATTAGCAGACGTGGAATGTAATTCAAAAAATATTTCCAGAAAATTTAGTAGATCATGCTCAGGAGGGAAAGCAGAGAGATGGGAGGTGTGGGAGAGAATAATGCATCACGTGTGAGTAATAACACTTCTTCCAAGTGAAGGGAAAAGCAGTTATGTAATGGAGAGGAAAGTGAAAGCAATCAAACCTGAAGCAAATATTCTTTCCATTTCTCTTTTTACTTGAAGATTTGGGAACTGGGAGAAGTAATTAGGAAACTATAGGAGGGTCTGTGTCAAAATTCGATAAGAAGGTTTTCTTTTGGAGTGCTGGGTTTGGCCATAATCTCAGAGAAGCTCACCCCAAGGAAGTTGGTGCCTTCCTCATACGTTGCAGATTATTAATGATTAAAGTTTTGGGGAGTTCATTTGGGTCTCTGAATCACAGCCTATTGACCCATCAGCACAAGGAAGTACAATGCAAACAGAGAGCAACTTGTCTTTTCCCCAAAAGGTTTTATTTATTAAAGAAAATTACTACAGTCATTGCCTTATGAAGCTCCTGAGATCCTTCTATAACGCATGAATGGAAGCAGGCCCAACACAGCCATGGAAGGTGGGGAGTGAGGGCTCTTCTCCTTGCTCAGATGTTTGGCAAAAAGCATTTTGACATGGACTGGCATAGCTTCCTCCCAGAGACCCAAACCAGGGTAATGAGAATTCACTACAGCTCCCAGTCCTTCTGTCACAAGCATGTTCTCTCCACATCTGACTGGTGCAAGTCCCTCAGAATTCCACCCACTGCGCAGGTTTAGGCCTATCCTTTCAAAAATATCTCCTCTTTCAGCATTGTATGCACTGAAGCTCAGTTCCAGATCTAACTCCTTCCTTGCATTTGCTACAGCAACTCTTAGATAACACGTAAGAAACAAAAGGCATGTTGTTGTACCAGGATTTTTAAGAAGTTATTCATTGCTATACTTAAGTTTGGATCTGTGAAGAAACACATGCAGTGTATTTTGAGAATGTGCTATGCCAGGTTACCCCAAGTCACAGTGTGTTTAAACAACCACTTTATTCTACCATCTGGTATATGATAGGTTTCTGATAAATACGTGCCTGCGCTTTCACTGTGGGATGCACACAAGAAAAGAGACTGTATTTTTCCAGGATGTTTGTCTCACTCTCAGACAAACAACTTTGGCAACGAGCAGGAGCTTTCTGTGCAGGCAGGAGTAGTCACAGAATCACCGCATGGTTTGGGTTGGGAGGGATCTTAAAGATCTCCTAGTTCCAACCTGCTGCCATGGGCAGGGACACCTTCCACTAGAACAGTTTGCTCCGAGCTCTGACCTGACCTGGAAGAGTTTCAGGGATGATACATCCACAGCTTCACTGGTCAACCTGTTCCTGGGCTTCATCACCCTCACAGGGAAGAATTTCTTCCTAATAACTAATCTAATCCCACTCTCTCTCTGTGTGAACCTATTCTGCCTTGTCCTATCATTCCAGGCCTTGTCAATAGTCTCTCTCCATCTTTCTTATAGGCTTGCTGCAGGTCCTGGAATGTCACAGTTAGGTCACCCTGTAGTCTTCTCTTCTCCAGGTTAAACAATCCCAATTCCCTCAGCCTTTCCTCACAGGAAAGGTGCTCCATCCCTTTAATCAACCTGGTGACCTCCTCTGGACTCACTTCAACATGTCAGTGCCCTTCCTGTGTTGGGGATGCTCTTAATTTCCCTCTCACCCACCCCCAGGACGGTACCAGGGCAGTGTGAGGGGAATTCAGACTGTTGCTGCAAGCCAAAGAAGAGACTGCAGCTCAAACAAAGGGGGGCAAGTATTAGCCTGGATTTACATACAGACAAGATCAGGATTTGCCTCAGCCAGCTGACTGCTGAGCACCCATCATCCCTCTTTTGGAGAAAGAGAGGAGAGAGAAGGTCCAGCTTAGAGCAGCACTTTGTGCTCATCCTCCAGATATAACCCTCAAAGTGCTTTGCCGCTTTGCTCTCCTGTCTGGCTTCTCACACCCACTTCTGTTTGTCCTTTCTCTGCTGCAGAAGGCACTGCCCCTGCCCTGTCCTCTTCAGTCCCTCTCACACAGCAACATCTCAGGTGAGCAAAAGCTCCTGAGGCCGCAGCAGGAGCAGGATGTTACTGCAGAAGGGAGAGGGGACTTCTGGCAGGGATGCACAGGGTAGCATGGTCAACAAGCTTTGTCAAGCGTTCTCAAATTTACATTAAACCTGCTTTTGCTCATACCTTTGGCAGTGATTCTTTAAGCAAACTAAACCACTCATCTGCAATACCTGGGGAAGGAGGGAGAAACTCTAGTACCGGAGGGGAAGCAGTCACAGGTAAAGAAGCAGGAGGTTTTCTTCCAGAAAATGATAGAATGAGGGATAAGAGAGAGAGAAATAGTCCTGTAAGCACTGAAAGCCCTCCAGAGTCTGCACAAGCCCCAACCCCCCCAAACCCCATGGATCTCTCCCTGGGTCACAGAAAACCCAGGAGCCCCTCCAACTATCCCTCTTTTATCTGCAAATCCTGAAGCTGTACCCATCTTCCAGGTGCCATCATCCCATTCTCCTCAGTCGTTCATCTCAGCCTTTCTCCACTCTTTGCTGCCATCAGAATTGATCTTCTTATCCCCAAGGATGTCCTCATTCAGCTTTGCCAACACCACTGAGAAACCTTGACCTGCCTCCAAGCTTTTTTTGCTGTCCATAGATTATGACAGTGTTGCTGCAGGAACATGCTGCTCAGTGTGCAGCCTGCAGAGCCTGTCCACAAACCTGGTAAATCCTCAGGTTTTTAAACTGTGAAAAGGTGGAGCTCTGAGGTCAGCTGTGCAATCCCACATCCAAGCTCACTTCATTAGGGACTGCAGTTCTGGTGTGTTTATGTTGAGCACTTCAGAGAATATTGTATTGAAAGTGACGCCGTGTCACACAGAATGGATCAGACAGATGGGCTCTGATTCCAAATCTACCACCTTTTGTGTTCCTTTTCCTTAAACTTCAGGTTCGAAGAATTGGCCTCCTAAGCCTTGCTCTGTATTTCTGTCACAGCTCAGTACATGAAGCTCCCTGAAAACACAACCCCTTCACACTTCATCAGTTTTTGGGGTTGACAACCATATTAGATGAAATATGATAGAAACAGCCCAACCCCCCTGCTCTCTGGTTTGTGGGAATGTCGCCATATCCAATCAGGCCGTTGTCGCCTGTTGTCAGACATGTCACCAGCGTTGGCCAGTGTCTGACAAGGCTTTAGAGTGAGCTACAGAGTGCAAGTAATAAACAACCTCATGACTAAGATGAAAGTTAATTTGTGTTCCCACTTAATTAGTTCTTAATTTATATCCTGAAGTGCAAGTGTTTAGCTCTTATAAAACTGTGTCCTTTGGAAAACAAATAAGCGCTTCCATTTTTCATACTCTGCTGCAGTTCTATTCACTGCCACCAGCATGTTGTTTTAATAATATCTTGTAGCAGTAAGTTTTTGTTTTAAAAAGAAAAGCAGTAAGTTGTTTTGTTTTGTGGTTTTTTTTTTCAATTTTAAGAATAAATTCTCTACTGTGTGGGTTGTGAGGCACTGGAAGAGTTTGCCTAAAGAAGTGGTGACTGCCCCATCCCTGGAAGTGTTCAAGGGCAGGTTGGACAGGACTTGGAGCAACTTGATCTTAGTGGAAGGTGTCTCTGCCCATAGCAGAGGTGTTGGAATAAGATGATCTTTAAGGTCTCTTCCAACCCAAACAGTTCTGTGATCTTATAAGCTCTGTCAGGGGCGGTTTTCTGTGGAATAACATAAAGAAAAACAATCTGATAGAAGTTTTTGAAGTTGTTATTTACATAGTACTCTATATACCCATCAGCAAAGTAAACAGAGGAGACTGATCCATTGCCTCAAACTTTCTCTTACAGACCTGCCATTCTTCCTGTTATCCTTTCAAGGAATGAGCTACTTTCGCCTTCCCTTTCAAGAAACTTTTTGCATGCTGCTAATAATTTTCACTGCCGCTTCTGGATCTTTCCGTCTGCTTCCTCCTTGCTTAGGTGAGACAAGTAAAACTGAGCAGTGGTTGAGGTTAGCACATTCTACCCTTCATTATTATTCTCTGAGCGCTGCTGCCTGACCTTGGGAGAGCGCTGTGTTGTTCAGGTTTGTACTTCTGTCATTTCCTTAAGTAGTTACAGTTATTTGTGAACGCAGAACCAGCGAGTTCTTCTCCTTGGTGCGCTCTGCCTCGCTTTGCTGAAGGGAACATCTTGAACTCTTCACATACGTTGACTCATTGTGACGGATAAAGTAGGATGTGACATCCCACTTACAGCTCCCCAGCATAAACATTTGAAACATAATAAGAGCTCCCATCTGCCTTGTTCCTCTGCTCCCCCAAAACTGAAAGCAAAATGAAGAACCAGAGTCACAGAATCACGGAATCACAGAACATGTCGAATTGGAAGGGACACACAAGGATCGTCGAGTCCAACTCTTAGCCTTGCACTGGACCATCCCCAAGAGTCCCACCACGTGCCTGAGAGTATTGTCCAAACCCTTCTTTAGCTCTGCCAGGCTTGGTGCTGTGCCCACTGCCCTGGGGAGGCTGTTCAGTGCCCAACAACCCTCTGGGTGAAGAATCTTTTCCTGATATCCAACCTGAACCTCCCCCGACATGACCTCAGGCCATTCGCTGGGATCCTGTCCTTGGTCCTTACAGAGCAGAGATCAGTGCCTGCCCCTCCTCTTCCCCTCCCAAGGAAGTTGTAGCTGCAGTGAGGTCTTCTGTCAGTCTCTTCTTCTCCAGCTGAACACACCAAGTGCCCTCAGCTGTTCCTCATCTGGCTTCCCCTCAAGGCCCTTTACCGTCTTCACTGCACTCCTTTGGACAACTCTCTAATGGCATAATACCTTTCTCGTGTTTTGGTGCCCTGAACTGGCCCAGTATTGCAGATGGGGCCGCCCCAGATCAGAGCAGAGCAGAACAATCCGGTCCCTGGCCCGGCCGGTGATGTTTTGCCTGATGCCGCTCAGGACAGGGATGTCCCTCCTGGCTGCCAGGGCACTGCTGACTCAGGGCCAACTGGCCACTGACCAGGACCCCAGGGCCCTTTCCTGGCACTGCTTTCCAGCACCTCATTCCCCAATCTGTATGTATATCCGGGGTTGCCCCATCCCAGGGGCAGAATCCGACACTTCCCCTTGTTGAACTTCCTATGGTTGGTGATTGCCCAGCCCTCTGATCTGTCCAGGTCTCTCTGCAGGGCCTCACTGCCTTCCAGGGACTCAACAGCTACTCTCAGTTTTGTGTCATCTGCAAGCTTGCTCAGTGTCCCTTCCAGTGCTGTGTCCGAGCCATTTATGAAGGTGTTGAAGAGCACAGGGCCCAAGATGGAGCCCTGTGGAACCCACAGTGACAGCCCACAGTCTGACGTGCCCGAGCCCGAGCCTTGAGCCCGTTGCTCCCCCACCACACCATGTGTTTATCCAGCTGTGGGCTGGACAGTTTGTCCAGGAGAATCCTGGGAGAGACAGTATCCCAAGCTTTACTGAGATCCAAGATTACATCAGCTGGCTTCCCTTGATCAGCTAGGTGGGTTGCCTTGTCATAAAAGGAAATCAAGTTGGACAAGCAGGGCTTTCCTCTCATACAGCCATGGTGGCTCTGACCAATGACTTCACTGTCTTTCAGGTGGTTTTCAGTCCCTCCCAGACAGGCCTGTAGTTTCCAGGGTCCTCCTTATTGCCCTTCTTGAAAACTGGGTCAACATTCACCAGCTGCCAGTCAGCCAGGACCTCCCTGGAGTCCCAAAACCACCGAAAAAGATCATCGAGAGAGGTTTTGTGATGCTCTTTGAGGATTCTGGGATGAATCCCACATCAGTCCCCATAGACCTGTAGGGATCCAGCTGGAGCAGCAAATCCCGCACAAGTTCAGGGTCGACTGGGAGTTGATCATTCTCTCAGTCGTGGTCCTCCAGCTCAGGGCACTGAGACCCCCTTGGTTCACATCTTCATTCAGAGAAAGCAAGGACATCCACATCTTTAAGCATTATTAATGATGAAGTTATGTTACTGTTATTCCAAACAAAGGCAAAATTCTTACATGTACGTGGAGGGGCCTTGTTTGTGGTACAATTGTCAGTCTGCCCGGAGACATTTTGTCCGCAGGTTGGCTTAGGTTCTGCACCCCGTGCTGGTATCTGACAGTGCAAAACTGAAATTTATCTCAAGGGGAAAGTTGGGGTGTGCTATCGCTTACCACAACGTGGCTGCAGCAGGAATATAATAATCTTTGGGGATGGAATCCATTCCTTGACCTGATTTTCTCTGTAATTAAGGAACAGCACAACAGTTCACTGAAAGTCTCGATAGGACTGCAATGTCTACGAACATTTTCGTAGGTATCCCACTGTAACAGCATAAACTGTAATTTTTTCCATTTCCTGTGGCTACTTCCAGACAGTGAATGCCACCCAGGGCTTTAGTTACCAGGAATGGAAAAGTAATTCATGCCCAAAGCAACAGCGGGGGAAAAAAAAAAAGGTCTATAAAAACGAACTTAAAAAAATGCCCTTTTATGGTGCTACATTTTAGGAAAAAAGCCTCCAAAACCCAACAGAGATTTAAGCCATATAATTCCAAAGTACTTTGAGTGCTTTGATAGAAAAGATGTAAAGCTTTATTTAAAATCAAATTCAACCTCTGTATATTTCTACAGGAATTCGACCTATTCTATTTCATTTTATTACTACTACTTGATTGGTCAGGGGCATACCTAAGTTATCAACTAGAAACCTTATATACTCTCTCCTAAATAAAATTACTGAAATCATCTATTTATTAAATATTTTTGAAATTTTAAAAATTGTGAAAATATTTTTTAAAGTTACTTCATGTGAATGTATTTTTCTCAATTTCTATGTTGATGGCTTTATGTAGACATACTAAATGCTAAATAATACACTGAAATAAATTAAATTTTAATGGGAAGCTGACCCTCAAAGAGCAATGAGAGATACATATTTTGGACATTGGATATGTCTGCATAAGGCCATCAACATAGAACCATGAAGAAACAGAAATTGAGAAAAACTCATTCACTTGTACAGGGCAACATTCTGTCTCCATCTCATCACATCAGAGGGTATATTAAAATAGCTGTATTTGACCAGACCAAGAGTCCATGTGGCATAAAAGTTCCACTCATAGTGGTGGAAGCTTGGGGAAAGGACATGGAGCCACAGCTGCAGCTGAACTTCTTATCCAGTAACCCTTGATAAAGATGTATCCAGGAATTCACCAAATCCTATTTTGATCCACTTATGATCTCCAAGAGTGATTATAATTTAACACCCACAACGTCCTGGGGGAATGAACTCTACAACATCAGTAAAACGGTGAATGAAAATCTGGTTTTTGTTTGTGTTTGTATGTGTGGTCCAGCCAAGGTCAACCCACAAGGTCTTAACTGTGCTATCTAATCATCTTGCTGGTTATCCCAAGTTTTGGTATTATAAGAAATACCAAATCTTATTCCCTATTCACATTGTTCACAGCATTCATGTCTCATTTCCCTTGTTAGTGTTGATTTCTTTCCCAAGATAAAGCATAACACAGTTTATTCTTACTCCCTAGGCAAGCTATTCTATGTCCTTGGCCATCTTTCCTTCCTTTCTCCATACTTTTCTTATTCAGTGAGATTCTTTCTAAGATACCATGAGCAGAATTGCAAAATGTTCAGCATATAAATACAAAAAGGAGTTTTGTACAGGCACAAGGTTTTTCTTTCCAGTCTGCATTTATTTCTCTTTTTTCCTGATCCAACTTGCTTTTTGAACCCTACAGACAATGAGGTGATGCTTTCAGAGGATTATTCACAATAACTTCGCTAAGGAACACCTAATTTAGAGCTGGCCAGCTAATTTAGAGTCTATCATGTTTCTACACTTAAAATTATTAATGTATTGGGCAAAATCCCACCCACTCCACCACTTAAAGCAATAGGCTACCATTTTAATCAGATTTATTACTACCCTTCCATTTACTATCTACTAGATTACCAGACAATAGATACAGCATTATCCTGGGACAGTACTTTTAGCAGCACCTATGGCCCGGGTATCCAGTGGCTACATTACATACACAGGAAATTCAGTTTACTAACAGTTTACTGTGCAATTTTCTCAATAGATTCTTAATTCTGTTCCTCATAGATGTTTCATATTAGATTCCGGTAAATTATTGTTCAATAACAACATTTTCAGAATAGACAACATTGTGGATTCCCAGGTATTTTCTCTCTAGATGTTCTTTTCCACCCACTTAAGACCCATTTATTTGTTCACTTGCTGCACCACATATGAAAGTTTATAATTTAAGTTTGAATTTGCATTTCTTTGTGAAAAGGTATGAAATGTCATGCACATGTAACACACATGAGATTAATCCTTATTTTAATAAACAGATGCATTACTTTGTGTCAAATGGAAATCTCTTGTATAAATAGCCTGTTGTGACAGACTGTTGCATAATTCATTGAAAATATATTCATTTATGCATTTAGATATTTATGGAAACCTTTTTTTAATTAATCCTTTCAATACACTCATCAAGCCCCCATAAAAAGTTCTTTTACCCACTGGGGTCTTATTGAGAAGAGAAATGCACACCTGCTGAATGAATCCCTTTTAAAAGTGCAATAAACCAGACAGGTTATAGGAAGGTGCTTGAGGAGCAATCAGTAACACTGCTTTTCCAGAAGGAATTCTTTACTGGGAGGGTGGTGAAGCACTGGGAACAGGTTGCCCAGAGAAGCTGTGGCTGCCCCATCCCTGGAAGTGTTCAAGGCCAAGCTGGATGGAGCTATGAACAACTTGGTCTACTGGAAGGTGTCCCTGCCCGTGGCAGGGGGGCTGGAATGAGAAGATCTTTATGGTTCTTTCCAACCCAAGTCATCCTATTATTTTATTTGTACAATTTTTCTGGGAAAAACTCCATCCTGGAAATAGGAGGTAGGTTTGAAGTTGCAGTTTATCCTTGGTAAAGTGATGCTGGAGAGCATCAAGGTCAGGTCAAGTCTAAATATGAAGAGGAGGTTTTCATGACAGGGGAAGGGACTGATTTTATTTGATCTACATAAAGAATATTTTAAAAATGTGATTTTTTTTCGGGGGATAAGGGTTCCACAAACTAAAGTCATAAGTAACTCACTTGAGAAAAGCTCTTGGCTTTTTAAAAGATGGATGCAAACACTGAAGGAACCAGAGTGTCTACCATGCCGTATCCCTGCCTGCAAACACTGACAGATCCCTATAGTTTTGGCTGCACTGCTCAGGAGCGGCTTTCTGGAGAAGCTTTGCTTGGAAAATTGTGCCAGTAAGCAACAAAAAACAGGGTGCCAGCCCAGCAGCTCCGCTTGAAGTGTCCAGAGACACCTCAACAGAGGAGCACATCAACTTCCCGTGTGCGTGCTGGGAACGTGGCTTTAAGGGAGAGCTTCTGGGATGGGTGAAACCTCAGCGATGGGAGGCTGACAGGGGTAAGGGAGGAAGGCAGGGTGGTCAAGAGACACCGTTGCTATGGCAACACTGCCTGGGAAAGACAAAAGGGGAAACCTGCGATTAAAAGGGAACGGCTGAAAATAGGGAGGAAAATGGGGCTTCCGACTCGAAGCCGGCCCGGCGCCGGTGTGTGCTGTGACAGGCTGACACTCACCCATCACCTCAAATGACTAGAGCTGCCAGTCACCCTGTCAAGCCATGATCTCAGTCAGCCATATGGCCAAATTCCTTGTGCTCCTGGGCAGTCACGGACTGAGAATGAGTTTGGGGTGTTTGAATAATGCCTTCAAATAATTTTGTGAGGACGTGCTGCCCGACACAGCTTGAATGTGTAAGCAGACCCAAATAGATCTCTCAGACGCTCTTCGCCAGCCCTCAGCACCAAAGTAACTTTCAGTGGGGAAAAAAAAATATTGAATAATATTAAAAAAATATATATCCCTTGCACCTGCATGAGTCAAACCTAAGAGTCACTGTACACTGTTTCTTACACGCTTGTAGTAAAAGCAGTTGCAGGTTGAGCAACTCTGACTTAACAGCTCCATGGCACACCAGCAATTTCCAGGATTTTATTTGTGAATCTATCTGGGTGGAAGAACACCCTGAAAACCGCCCACTTGACTTAATAGGATCCCAGAAGATACAGGACTCTGCAAATTACTTCAGCAAAGCTGAGTCATGTCTACAGAAACTCAAAACTAACATTAATCTGTTGCCCACACCAGATAGTAAAAGCAGAATTTATGACAAAAACCAACCTAAATTGCAACAATTTGCAGGCCAAGGTTCCCCTGTCAAATAACCATATAAAAGCACAACAAGCCACTAAGCCTGTGCATTTTCTAGGGCAGTTTTTACTGGTTATATACTACTTCTAGCCAGAAGAGAAACCCAATTTCCTCACATAGAAAAAACCAAAAAAACCAATGCAATCAGTTCTCAAGACACTACAGATTAGTGCAGGCTCCTATATTATTTCTTCTCACTAAAATCACAAATAAAGGTATATAAAGAGAAAAAGGGGAGAAAGAAGAGTTTTATATTTTTATATGTATATATATATATATAAACACATGTCCTTCCCATGGCTGTTTACCACCTAACATTTTTACAATACGATTTTTATGACACATTTCCACAAGATCATTGAAAAGAATGGAAAATAACAACCCCTACCCCCCTTTCATAGTATGGAATCGATACACAGCGAGATTAAATGAATCACTGAAGATCACTCAGGAAATCTGCACTGGAGCGAAAACCTGCATTTCTCCTGTTCTTGTTCTGCACCTGGGGAAAAGGTTATTGTTCCCTCAGGCACTGGGGCTCTGCAGCATTGCAATAAACATTGGGAAAATAAGGCTGCAGCAAGCACTGAGCATTGCACAAAGAATGGGTTGGGTTGTTTTTTTTTTATTTTTTGTAGGTTTTGTTTTATGTTTGTCCCAGCGCTCTTTCAGAAAGTAAAATAAGTTATTCAGGCCCTGCTTTTTCATGATCTCAAGGGTACTTGGTGTGCGGATAAGCCATCGATTTTTGTTCTCAGTCTGTTACAGTCACATACATGCAGTAAAAGTAATTTCCTCGGGACTAATATCATTTGTTCTCCAGGGTTTTTCCTTATGAAAACTGAATTTTGAACAATCCTTATGTAACCTTTGCTATTAAGGTTGCAAGAGATTGAGATCCATTTGCGAGATGAATAAGGTATAACATTTTGCTTCTGCAAACTTTCCTGGCAAAGCTCTTTGTGTGAGGGAAAGGATGAAGCTCTTTCTATGTGATAAAATTTCCAGTTGAAACCAACAGATCTGTTACATTACTCTCCCTACCTGGTTTGTGCACCTATTGCACTAAAATCTCTCTTTAATCTCATTTTAACTTTCGCTCTAAAATTATTAAAATTCAGATTTTAGGAGAACATGGCTTTTCCCCTCTTAGAGCAGTGCGAGATGTTTCATTGCCATATTTATTCTAAATCAGAAAAAAAATCATCTTAAATGTAAATTAGTTGTTATACTGGAGCTTAGTAAAGGAGTATACAGGAATATAGCTTTAGCTTAAGAAAACTGGACTGAAAGTTTACTTCAGTCATTCAAAAATCACAGAATCATTTAGGTTTTCACAGAATCATTTAAGTTTTCACAGAATCATTTAGGTTTTAGAAGACCTCTGAGATCATAGAGTCCAGTCTTTGACTGATCACCACCTTGTCAACTGAACCATGGCACTGAGTGACACATCCAGTCATTTCTTGAACAAAAATTTATATTTGGACCATGGGCATTTTTCCACCTCAACTGAAGTGATGCTCAGTGTCATGGGTTTGCCTAGGGGACAATTTTTTACCACACCCCCCACAAATTACTCTAAGGTGAGAGAAGCTTTATGCAGACAAAGAGATCT
>JAWMRA010000001.1:112182564-112206169 GCA_035584735.1 Pseudotriccus pelzelni | reverse complement strand
CTCTTCCGTTTCTTCTTGAAGATGTAATTGGCAAAGGTGTCACCTAAACTCTTGATTGGCCCTTGTCCGGAAATTCACCAGGACAAATTATTTTCAGTCCCCAAGGAGGGGGACTTTTGCAAACCCATGACACTCAATTAGAAGCATTTTTGAAGGGTAACTTCTCCCAGCAAGTAACTCCATCCTAAAAAAAGACACATCACATTGGTTGTGTTCCTGAGGGAGAGCTGGTAAGGACAGAGTGCCGTTCTCAGATTTAATGAAGAAAGCCCCCCAACCCTGAGCTAAAAGAAAGCAGCCTTCCCTCCCACCCCCCCACCCACCCACATCCTTTCAATCGCGTTTTAATACATCAGAGAGAAAAATCTTGGGCAGAACATCTGACCTCGCCTGGACATCGATCACCCCGTTGTCATTGGCCAGAGGTTTTCCTCACGGAGGCACCCCGGTCATTGAGGTGTTCAGCACCACTGTGAGGTGACTACAAGGCACAGAGATCGGCTGCCTGCCAGCTGCTGAGTGGTGGACCTTCCTGGGCAGCTGCAGAGCGTTGCTGTCACAACTTCTGAGCACCAAGGCCTGGGGCGTAATACGCAAGAGGGAGTAGAGGGCAGCTGATGGGTAGGAGCTGGTGGAAGTGTTGCTGTGCAGCCACGGGATGGTGAAGGTCTTTATTTAGGCTGCTTTTTTTTTTTTTTAGATAAAAGTAAGTTTTCCTCCCAGAATTCCCTTTACGTTGCCCTTGAAAAAGAGATAAAAACACAGTCCCCGCGTTTTCCTTTTATTCATACTGGACATGTTTTTCTCTGCTTAGAAATGACATTTAAGATCTCTTGAAGCAGTGCAATCACAAATAAATATTGTTATTGTTTGAAACGTGACTGAAAACCACCCAAAAACTCCCCTCTACCTGCAGAAGCATGAAAATACCCCTGAGAACCCCCATCCACCCCCATCACTTCACGGAGCATCTCATTACACCTGGAAGGACAGCCCTGAAAGTGGTGTCGTGGCAACAGTTACCTTGATGCAGTTCCTAACCAAAGCTGGATCTTTGGGTCTCATCCCTAAATCAGGTGCCCCAATGACCAGGGAGCTCTGTGAGCTTCATATTCCAGTCAGCACTCTCCGTGTTCCCTTAAACCATCCCATGGTACCGATGTATCCCATAGTCACTCCCAAACACTGAATGGAAAGAAGGTTTGTTATGCCAGTGTGTGTGCCTGTGAAGGGTTCAGGAGAGAGAAAGGCAACTCCAGCACCCTGCTTTGTGCAACCTTTCAACGCCAAGCTTGATATCCACCTCCTCTTCGCCTGCATGATTCCCATGCTCATGGAAAGTAGGGAGAAACAGGAGACATTGCTGTACCTACTTGTGGGTTCTACCGTGGGAGAAACAGGATCAGTGTGTGTGAGCAGGAGACATCCACTGAATAACTTTTATCTACTTTGTAGGAGAATGAATGTCCTACCCAAACTGCTTGCATCCAGCAGGACCAAGAACATCAGAAGAGAAAGTACAGTACATCGTGAAACAGTTCTTTTTCCACAGGGAGCAAAGCACATTCCCAAATTCTATTGGTAACAATAAACCTCTGAAATAATACAGTACATCTCTCTCCAGTGAACGGCATCATTCTATATTCTTCAGAGCTGGGTGGAATAAAACTGCACAGAACAAAGGTTTCAAGTTTTCCTTTTTGATGCTCTCAGACCTGAGAAAAAAAAATAAATTAATTTCTCCACCCCCACAAAGAATTTTGGCAGTTTTGCCATCGGTGAAACACAATAATTGCCAGTAAAAAAGAGCCAGTTTCCATTGAGAAATTAATATGCAAGAAACCAGGCAGCACACAGGAGAACACCTTCCCTTCTTCATTTCAGATCACCGTAGGGACAGGAAGCTGATTTGTTTTACTTTTGAAAGCAGTGTGGGCCACAAATCTCTCCTCTTCGTCCTTGAAAGGGGATGACCCCTGAGGATGTGAACTGCTATGCGCAGTACGAATTACAGGCTGGGCCCCGTTGTTTTACAGCTGGCTAAGAAAGCTTTGGAGATCCCTAGTCAGGGAATTGTCCAGTTTTTGGCACATGGGATGATGAATCGTTCTCCATGGCTGTGATGGTTTGGGTCTGACAACATGTATCCTCCTCAGACCCTGCATCTATCAGTACATATGGTTAAAACTTCCTTTCTCCCTCCAGTGTGCTGCTTGGGTGGGATAGCTGTGCAACACATTCTAGGTGCAGGCTGGTACTGCATCATTAGAGCTAAAGAAGATTTTCCATTCAAGACCACCCCAATTTCAGCAGCTTTTGATCTTGCTGAACTGTATTGTCCAGCCTACGGCCTCCCTTAAGAGGTTTCAGCTACAGTTTTTGGGCATTTCTCAGCAAAATGCAGCTGACCATCTAGGAAAATACCTCATAACTGTTTACTTTGGAAATTCTAATTATTCTTGTACTGAAATCCAGCAACATGAAACATGATGGTGAGGCAGAGGAAGGTTGACCTGCTCCAGCCCCAGTGACATGTTAAGGGGTTGAGTTTGGCTAAGGCTTAACCCCAGGAGAAAAATGAAACTTCCAGTTCACTGATGCAGACTGACATGTTCCATATTCCATTTGGGCAACCAGCACATGTGGGCTGAGCCTGATCCACCTCTTTACAGGTTCCTGGTGCTATATAGAATAAATTCTTGTATTGCCACTGAACAAATGTCACTCTGGGGATGGAGGTGCTGAATGAGATTTCCTCCTAAAAGTAGTAGCCCTCCTACTGAGATACCAGAAATAGGAGGAGAAGACAAGGGGAATATCTATTTTGTTCTTAAATTTTCACTTGTCTGGAGCCTCAAAGCTTTGAGGAAAGGAAACATGCCAGATTCAATGTCAGGGGATGAGGCATAATAATAAGGAATAAAGAAATAGGCAGAAAAGGGAACAGTAGGAAGCTGTGAGGCAAGCAGGACTGGGGAAGGAGAGGAAGAGAGTGGAGAGATACTGTTTAGGACAAGCCCCAAGGATTATCTGAGCAACCTGGTCAAGTGTCCCTGCTCATGGCAGGGTGGTTGGGTCCCGATGATCTTGATCCAAACTAACCTATGATGGCTACTATGGCAGAGACCTGGAGGTCTCCACTTTCCCTCTGGCAAAGTGGTGTCTCCAGGCTTTCCTCACACCAGCTCCATGTTGCTGCTTGAAGACTGTACTGTTGATTTATAACCCAATCCTACAGCTGACTCACTTGCCTGTGGGAAGGGAAGAAAGAAGGCTGAGGAAGGGAAATATTATTTTGTGAGGTTCTTTTGTATTTCAGACTCTGAGTATTGTTCAGAAATACAGGTAGGAAACCCCACCAAAATCAGGCAAGTCACAAAGAATTTCACTCCCTTTGAAGGACTCTGCCTCTTACATGTGCTGAAGGTCACAGCCTATGGAATAATTAGTGTGCAGTCATGTAATGAAAGATTATGTCATTCCACATACAGAGGGGAACCTTATTTAAAACACGTGCCACTGAATCTTAATTCTGGCATCCCCTAAGGTTTGTGGGCTTGACATCAGAGCCTTACCATTTTTACAATATTCTGGGGATGTGGTTACCTTCTAAATGTATGTGCTATATATAAATATTTTTTTTCTTATATGTATGCATTCTTTTTAGTATATATATATATATATATGTGGGCCCTGTGACAGCCACCAGAAAAATAGAAGCAGTTCTGCTCCTGTGACCACTGTGCTCCCATCGGTGGTGCCTCCTTGCAAGGGGACCTGTTTCTGTCCTGGATTTGCAGTCAGATATTAGGATTCTCTGTGCAACACATCTCATGCTTGCTCAGCAAATCCCTCCATTTTTTCTCTGGGAAGCTGCTCATAGGTACTCCATCACTGTGACATTTTTCCGCCAGGATAATGATGGAGCAAACAAGCACAGGAGCTGACTCAGGGGGAAGGTGTAACACTGCAAAGTGGCTGAGCACAGAAGCTACTGTTTCTTTGTTTATTTATTTATTTTTAAAATCCACACAATAGAACAACACCTTTGTGGGGTTTTTATTTTGCGTTATAAGCATCCACTTTTTCCAAGGTTACGAATTGCCTGAACGCTAAGCAAAGGATAGTGTCAAATCCAACAGAGTCACCGAAACTATGGCAGCAAAAGATGGCAAAAAAATAAGTCTTTTAAAGGTATGTAAGACAGGCACTAGCAGCAAGTGAGGGATCAGACATGCCTGAATGTATGTAGACAAGGATGAAAAGGTTGTGCGGAATTTGAGAAAGGCTCCCCTGCATATTTACAGGAAAATTCCTGAGACAGTAAACAACTAAATATAAATATCTAGAGAGGGATCCCATAAAGGTGAATACACCTTCATGGTTTATTTTTATACCATAGGTAAACTTGTTAATATGTTTCATGCTGCAGAGTGACAGAGCTTTATGTTATGTTCATTTTTATCTTCTCGCTCTGATGTATAATATCTGTCAGAACTTGAATACAAGCTTGCTGTCGCATTTTAGGAATGGAAGTAAAGTCATAGTGTTCACCAAGTCATCATGCCTCAAAGTTTGCCCAGGGTCATGTTCTCCCCCCTCTGCCTCAGAGAGCTTTGCCAGCTTCCAAAAAACCTCATTACTTTTACTTGGCAACTGATATTTCTTTCATCACATTGATAGTTTTACTTTCTTTTCAACAAGGAGACTGGTGTGATTTATATTATATGACTGCAAATGGTAAATTAGGTTCTCATTATGACCTAGCCTGGTTTATGGCATTGTGGGGTACTTTGTACACAGGGCCCTTGATTTTGATAATTTTCTTTTAGCTACCATACTATTTCTTAGCCACTGCCTAAGAAATCTAAAAAAGTACCTTTCAACAACCTCCACTACACCAGTGCAGCTTTAGCAGCTTAGTGGCACAGAGAAAATTAAAGGAAACATAATTATAATGCTACCGCTAATGGAACTCTACAGGGCAAAATTTTCAGAAGCACTTCCACACTTTAATTCAAGTTCATTTTTGTATAAATAAAGTTTTAAGTGCTCCCCAAAGAGAGAGGGGAAAAAATGAATCATTTGTATCCACAGCTTGTCAGATAAATCACTCAGTTTGGATATGGAACAGCAATCCAAGCCATTTCTCCAGCAAATCTAATCACATCTAGAACTATAGAATCACGGAAAGGTTTGGGTTGGAAAGGGGCCTTAAAGATCATCCAGTCCCACCCCCTGTCATGGGCAGGGACACCTTCCACTAGACTAGGCTGCTCAGAGCTCCATCCAGCTCGGTCTTGGACACTTGCAGGGATGGAGCAGCCACAGCTTCTCTGGGCAACCTGTGCCAGGGGACCAAAGCAAACTGTGACTCTAAACGTCCTAAAACAACAGGAAGATTTATACTTATAGCTGACCCTCAGCTGGAATCTGGCCAGGTCTCTGTGTCAGCAGACGTTTCAGAGTCTTGCATAACTTCCCAGAGACACAGAGAAATAGAAGTGGGAAGGGAACTCAGGAGGTACCTTGTCCAACTTCCACCCCCAGCAGGCAGATCCGACATCAATACCAGATCAGGTTGTTCAGGCTCTGGTCCAGCTGAGTGTCAAACCTTATAAATGTCATACTGCAGGTGGTCAGGAGTATTCAAACTAATACATTACTCCAGTGTCCTGAATTCTCCTGCCTCTGGTGCCAGCTTCCAGCACAACTGTTAAGGTGGGAAGGCTCCATTTTGGCCCAGGAGGAAACAGCTTATACTGGACTTGAAATCTGGGCCACAGTATTTGCCTTCATTGACTAAAGTGTCTCATCAGAAGAGCCTTTTCCAAGGGCTGTACCAGAGAGGGAATGGTGATTTGAGGCAAAAAAGAAAAAAAAATCCAAGAGTTGCTCACACAGTGGTGATTAAAATATATCGGCAAAGCTAAGCTCAGCTAAGGTCAAAAGCAAAGCTTCTGTTAACTGCAATTAATCACCAGAAGACCCTTTCATCCCAATTCCACTCCTACTGACATAAAAGGCAAAATTCTTGCTGTCTTTGGTGACCCAGAATCAAACCTTTCAAAAGCAACTTGGGTGGAGGGCTCGGGGAGTTCTGTTCTTTCCCGTCTCTCGGTGTATTTCCAATTTCACATCGCAGCAGCCTTTTATGGCCAAAATATAAATCCCTGAAAAATAAGGGGTTTTTTATGGAATTGCTGACAGACTGTTAAGTAGAGTGCCACAAACAGCACTGCTATAATGATTAGTTGAACAGGCTGATTACACTGGGCTTCTGTGCTCTCAGCAATGGCAAAAACTCATTTGATTTTCAATACGGCAGCCCCCTTGAATCAATATTTTGTGTTATGTATTCCATTTGAAGTACTTGTATAAAGAGTGCAGCATTATTTTACCTTAATATTTTATTTTTAGAGCCCATGTAGCATAATTAGGCACATTTCATGTAGGCTTGGCACAGAGTTGAACAATAGGTAGGATTTACCTGTTTGCTTTACAGTTGGAGCTGCAGTCAGATCTATATCCGTGCGTGTTGGCACATGTGAAAATGCCCATCTCTAACTGCACTTCCTGATGCTTATCTCACATACCTGACCTATGATTTTGTGTGCCTCTTCCTTCTGGATGCCTACCCAGAGACACCTTTAGGAGGAATAATTTTCAGGATATGCTGAGCGTTGTCCGTAGGGACGTGCAGCCACGGAGATATTGAAGCTCAGCAGTCATTTCTTAAAGGTTAGGTCGTATCGTAGATCTCTCATCGTGCATCTCCCCGTGCACCAACTGGTCTGCACGGAAGACAGAAATACAAAGCTGAAATGTGCCTGACCTCTTCAAATTTAAAGAAGCTCCTTTTAATCAGTGACATTATAGTCCATGCAGCCCTAGCTGCGTAATGTCACCCAGACAGCACAAAAATAGCAATCACCATGGCAGTGGAGGAGTCCTGGGGGTTCTCTTAAGCACAAAGCAACTCTGCTTTCCTTCTTAAACAAATTCCTTATCGCAGTCCAGGTAAACTGGCCCTGAGCCAACATATGAGCACTTTACCCCCCAAAAGGAGCCTTGCCAGAAAGAACAGACCCTGTTGCATCCTGTCACCTGAACTTTCCATTGCCTGGAAGGCGACTCCATGCAGGAGTGATATTTGGCGGCCTGGGGGATCTTCAGTCTGGGGCCAGGAAGCCACTGAAAAGTCTGGGCAAGCACAGTGAGACCAGCACTGGAAAAGTCCCCGAGCTGAGAGCAGTGTGGCCCGTGCAGACATGACTCCAGGGTAGCTAATTAAGGCTACCTGCAAGTCATACGAGGAGCAGCTGAGGGAGCTGGGGGTGAAAAGGAGACTCAGGAGAGACCCTCTTCCACTCTGCCTCAAAGGAGGTTGAAGCCAGGTGGGATCAGACTCTCCTCCCCGGTAACAAGTGACAGGGTAACAGCAAATGGCCTCAAGATGCACCAGGGGAGGGTCAGGTTGGAGGTCAGGAAGAAATTCTTCCTGGAAAGGGTGGTCAGGCATTGGAAGGAGCTGTCCAGGGAGGTGGTGGAGTCCCCATTCCTGGATTCCTGGAGGTGTCTGAGGAACAACTGGCCGTGGCACTCAGTGCTCTGGGCTGGGGGACAAGGTGGGGATCAGGCACAGGTTGGACTCACTGATCTTGGAGGTCTTTTCCAATCTAAATGTCCTTTGATTCCGGGACCTGAAAGGCTCCAACAGATTCAGAAGTCCATATCTGTTCACCACTGTTTGTCTGAGATTTACACAAGTGTGAGGTATCTGAGTGTGTCCAATCTGTCCAGGCAGGAAAAAAAGCCTTCTCATTTATGTTTTTTGGGGGCTTTTTTGGTGGGTTAGTTGTTTGGTTGGTTTTTTTATTGCTTGGGTTTTGGAGTTTTTTGGGGGTTTTTTTTTGTTTGTGGGGGTTTTTGTTTTGGTTTGGTTTTTTGTTTTGGTTTTTTTTAACACTGATGGTGTTATAGGCAGCATGTAGAGCAGTCAGGGCAGCTGAGTTCACTGCTGTCTTATGGATTTTGGTAAAAGCATTCAGCTCCAGGACAGTGAACTGGTTTTCAAGGAGAAGCATTTCTTTCGGAGCCACGCAGAGGTTCACTAACATTTATGAATTTTTATTTTGAGGAAACAGCATTAAATTTATGAATATCACCCCAGAGTGCAGTATCTAAATACCTTATTTGCAAGAAACTCTTTAGCTGAATAAAACCCTGAATTCAGTGGGAGTTTTGCCACTGACTTCAATAGGGGAGGATTTTACTGGTTTTATCTCCTGGGAAGGAGAAAAAAGGAAAATCCAAGAACATAAGCCAGCTAAATAGTGATTACCTAAAAACACTAAGTAAAAAAAAAAAAGAAAAAACAAAACAAAACAAAAAACACCACTTGGCAAAAATCAAACAAAATTTCTGCATTACCAAAGGGACTGAAAACTGTTAAAGCAAATTCTCATGCCTGCTCATTTATACCAGGATCAGCTTATAGTTTTCTCCAGGCAGCGATTAAACAAACTGCAGCTTTCCTCCATTTTCTTTGGCTGTTGATAAACAAGTGATAGTATAAATGAGCGTAGAAAAATGCAGAGCAGTGCAAATAAAGGGCTAGATTCAGGATCCCACTGAAGCATGGACCTAGAGACATTTTGATTTCCATGGCTTCACCACGGGCTTCAAACACGTGCTGGAGTGAGGTCGCTGGTTAGTAAAAAAGTTTCCTAAATTAGGACAAAGGCATTTTGAGAATATCCCTTTCAATAGAAACAGCTGGTTTCAGGCTTCTCAAGGCAAATTCAGTTCTGGGGTTTCTTGGTAGTTCTTTCATTGGTTTGAGATGGGAAAGAAAGGTAAGCATACCCAAAATGTTGCTGAGTGACAATCTGAAAGTGCTGAAGGACCACTGAAATCTCTGATCTGCTGTAAAATATAACATCATAAGCCAAGCTGGAGATATCTGAACAGGGACAAATAGGTTGGAAATTTGAAATACACTAGACGTGTTTTCCAAGTGCTGTACCTAGAAACAGACTATCCTGCTGTAAAAGTTCCCACTCCTGAGTCACAAAAAACAGTATGGCAAGAATTTGCAGAAACTCCAAAGAAAAGCCCAGTTTTCCCAGGTTTTTCAAGATAAAAATAAGGGTAATTGTAACATGGTTGCTTCACATGAGCAAGAAGGTGTAGGATGACCTTTGACTGCTGGACTTGAAGAAACCCACAGGCCATGGGTCTGGGAGGCTGCCCTTGGGAATTAACTGAGGAATTTACTCTGTTGTAATAATAGAAACAAGTTGGTTTCTATGCTGCTAATTGGCTGTCTTTAATGGTTTGCCTTTTTCTTAGCCATTTTGTGTGCAACAAGATGTTGTAGCTGGCACCCAGCTCTCCTTTGATATCCTGGTGTATCCAGCATGTCAAAAACTGCTATAAAGATACATTTTTATTTTTTTATTCAGTAGGCAGTGGCCCCATTGGGGATGAATTTTACAGTCCTGTGAGCGTTGGTTTGGGAGTTTTTCAGGTATCAGGTAATTCAGAGTTTTTTTACTGTTTTCTCTATTGTTACATCAGGAGGTCTCTGCTACCAGATGTTGAGAGCACATCTCAGAGTCAGAGTGAGAACTGCAAGTCAACACCTGGAAACCCCCTCAGGGAGGCGCAGCTCTCCCACCTCCGAAAGATAAGACCTTGACTTTTTAAAAACAAGATGTCCCAAAAGAAGGAACAAATAGGAGGTTCAGCACCCTTGCAGAAGTTGAGGGTTTGTGATGGGAGCGCACAGACTGGCCCGGAAGCCGCCAGACACAGGAAAAAAGGGGCTGAGCTTTCTGTGAGGCCCCTGGTCACAGGCCAGAGTAAGTCCCAGGCTTGGAACAGAGTTGTTCTATGTGTTTCTTTGTCTGACACGGGGGAAAAACCCCAGAAAACCTCCCTGCATCCTGTTCATGGTGCATATTTGAGCTGAATGCTATTCTATTCATTTACAGAAATTGCATTCCTAGGGAAACCTTCACCTCTCTCTTGTGCCAGCATTTGTGCAATTATACTCATATTGGCCAGTCCTAAATTACAGTTGCTGGCCCATGAGTTGAAAATTAATGATATTTTGACCTAGTGTTCAAAGTCAAGGATAGGGTCATTATTTCACAATTAAGGTCAACAAGACCTTCTTCGTAACTTGGCTCAAGGGGCTGTTGAGAGTCAACAGGCTCTCAGTTGCTAAACAAACAAAGAAAAGGGATCCAATCTATCCCTTGTGTAATGACAATTTATCTAATGGCATCACCACAGGACACAATCCTCCCAATGACAAGCTGAACTAAGCTATTTTTGTTGCTGTTTTCCAAGAAAAGGAAAGTACATTAATACTGAACATAACTGAAATTACCCACTCATTCCAACGACACAGTGGTCTGCTGCTGATTTAAACATACCACATCATTTTCAACATTGGGGAGCTATAAAAACCAGGCAATTTTTTATTTTCAGGGCAAGAATCATTTTTTCAAACCTTTGCAAGGAGAGAAGGGGGATATAGAAGAGAAGAGTCTCTGTTCTGTGGTATTGTTACGTGATTAAAAGTTCCTCTTTATGAACAAAAAGAAGCACCAAGGAAGGAGAGGAGCTGTATGAACCCGAATAATCTTGACAGAACCAACAGAGGTCCCTGACCTGACCTGGCCTGAGCTACCCCAGGAGAGACATCAGCCCCATGGGCTCAGGGGTGATACCCAGGAAGAGGAGTTTGAAGGGTACAGGACCTGTTCTGTGATGCAGGGGAAGAGCATCCTGTTGTTACACGAGGCTTGTTATGGGGAGATAGGGGAGAAACCAAAGCAAAGAGCTCAAGATGATGTGGATGTCAAGTCCAGGGACATTTGAGCCCCCAGACCTCGTGGGAAGAAGAGCTCTGTGGGCTTAACTCACTTCCCAGTTCTTCACAGGGGATTTGGAGTGCCTCCCACAGGCCGGAGTGGTAAAACCTTAGTAGAAAATCACTGATCCTGACACTGCTTCTTGTAAACTGTCTGCAAAGAAAGTTCAGAGGGTGATTTTCCTTGATTTTAATGCAGTCACTGTTTTCAGGTCACTTGTAAATATTACCTGAGGGGGACGTAAAAATATATGA
Source organism: Pseudotriccus pelzelni (assembly GCA_035584735.1). Lineage (NCBI taxonomy): Eukaryota > Metazoa > Chordata > Aves > Passeriformes > Tyrannidae > Pseudotriccus > Pseudotriccus pelzelni. Next base: position 112,195,029 of record JAWMRA010000001.1, on the reverse strand, counting down.
ATGGACATGTTGGGCGTGGGGTTGTCTAGAGCAGTAACCTGGTTTAAGTGTCACCAATGCTGAAGCCTAGAAGATACAAAAAAGACAAAGCATGTGCAACGAAAGAACACAGGGAGCATTTTCTATTTCAGGGTCAGGTTGGATGAGGCTCTGAGCAACCTGGTCTAGTGGAAGGTGTCCTTGCCCATGGCAGGGGATTGGAATAAGATGGCCTTTAAGGTCCCCTTCTAATCCAAACCATCAAACCAAGCTAAAGTTTGGGAAGTAACATGGTCTTCCCCCCATTAGTGACCAGTGCCAGGGTCATCTCCAAGCCAGGCTCCCTGGTCCTTACACCCTCACTGCTCCCTGACATTCCTACCTGTGTTTTCCCCATGCCTCTTGTGGCAAGAAACTTTCTCGGTATGGGAAGAAAACTAAGACTCTTATATGACTTTGAGAAGAAAAAAAAAGGTACCAGTTCTCAAGGCTTTGGATAAAACCTTAAGAGATAGCAGCAACCTAGCAGAGATATCATTTGGTTCCATAGATTATGCAGTGGGTAATTCTCAGAAACATTAGGACAGTAAATCAATAGTAAACTTTGAGAGATATGTTCTCAACTCATTATGTAGTGCTTTAGTTCCTAAGTTTGTATTAATTTGAAGGGCAGATACCCAGGTCTAGTCCCATGCAGTGAGTTGGAGATAAGTTGACGGAATGTGCATTTTTCTGCTAGTTGCAAATAAAATTATTCAAAAGCCCTTACAGATGTTCTAAATGAATACAGAACAGCAAAATCTTTTGTAATCTCTCCAGTTCTCTACTCACATGGTTGTCAGAGCCGAGACAGGAAAATAAGATGAAATGTTGTGAATTTAGCAATATGGGACTGGTAGTTAGAAACCCAACATGTCCTCGCTATGACACCCCCAGAAATGGGCTCAGCAGGGCATAACCCAACTGCCTTAGCTCTGGGAACTGGATCAGAGGTGACCCTGGAGAAACTGCACTGCAGGTTACCTTGTGGATGCAACCAGCTTCAAGGCCATGACTCTCTCTGCCTCGTTCCCAGAGGTTAAAGACACCAGTCCCAGCTCTGTCACTGTCCAGCCACTGGGTGCTAAGAGAGTGATGATGGAAAAGGGACATCCCTTCTCCTCCTGTGCACTGGCGCTGATCTCTCCCTGAAAAGTTTGGGCCCAATGGGAAAAATAAGATTTTATTATGATAATGATTTATACCAGAGAAAGCACTGAGAGATACCAGAGAGAGAAAAAGCAGAAAGTAAAGAAAACCTCCTTTCCTACTAAACACAACCTACCACTCTTGTGGAGAGAAAAAAAAAGCGAATCCAAAAGGAAAGGCAAACCACGACACAATGCAGCATTTCAGGAATGTTCTGAACGCTGGCAGAGAGGATGTGTGAGCAGCTTAAATGGAAAGTTAAAAATAACAAGTTGCATGCTGAGACCCGGATTGCTGAGGATCAGACTCCTCCTCGCATTGTGTTCTGCACTGAATTTGTCAAGGCTTAGGCAAAGGCTGTCTTGTTGGGGCCACACCAGAGCTGAGCAAAAGGGAGCGCAGAGAGGTGTTTGAGCTGCTCCATCACCTCAGATTCACAGAATCATTTATGTTGGAAAAGACCTCCAAGACCATCGAGTCCCCCCTGTGCCTGATGCCCACCTTGTCCCCCAGCCCAGAGCACAGAGTGCCACGTCCAGTCCTTCCTTGGACACCTCCAGGGGTGGTGACCCCACCACCTCCCTGGGCAGCCCCTGCCAAGGCCTGACCACCCTTTCCAGGAGGAAATTCTTCCTGACTCCCAACCTGAATTTCCCCTGGCGCAGCTTTTTGGCTCTGTCTGCTCATCCTGTCACTTGTTTCCCAGGAGAGGTGGACCCCCAGCTGGCTCCACCCTCCTTTAGGTAGTTGTGGAGAGCAGTAAGTTCTCCCCTGAGCCTTCTTTTCTCCAGGCTAAATAATCCCAGCTCCCTCATCCGTTCCTCATATGATTTACTCTCCAGACCCCTCCCCACCCCCGTTGTTCTCTGGATACACTCCAGCACCTCAGTGTCTTCCTCACCTCACTCAGCCCGACCTCGTGCTCATCCCCTGCAGGGAAAACCTGCCTCGCCTACCAGTCCAACCAACCAAACAAGTAAACACCAAAAAACCCCGTGTGCCTCTAACTTACACAGAGTTAATTTGCTTCTGAAGTTGCTGCGCTTTGGCACAGCTCCTCTGCTTGCAAGGAATATACAAACCCGCAGAGCAGAGCAGAGCCTCAGCCGTGCTGGAGTAGAGGATATTTGCTCACAAAATCACATTAACATCCATGGAACTGGAGCACTTAATTCCCCACACACCGCTTTGAAAATGCAGCCTTAAAGCAGCCTTCAGCGGAGGATGGGGGTGGGGAAGGAAAGGCTTAGCCCGAGGAACAGCTTAAATTAAACTTCTCCTAAAGCTTCCTAACTTTAACATGACTGCAGGCCTTCCCTATCTCCTATAGCTCACAGCAGTTCCAGTGATCACAGAGTCCTTGTCCTTAAAACAGGGAGAAATCCTCCTCTTGCCACACTGGGAGGAAGCAGAGGAGGTTCCTGGTGGGATGAGCTGATGTGTGTTTACCCAGAGGGGTTAGCAGCCTTGAGCCTGCAGAAAACTTTCCAGTTTCTCTTTATGCATTTTTAATCAATTCTAAGCTACTTACAAATATGTGCAATTACTTTCTGCACTTCGCTTTGTAATAAGATTTAATGACTGTTCTGTAATCCTCTTGGTGAGCACTGATAATCAAACACTATGATTTAAATTTTAGATTTAACAGAGCACTTTTCTACCAAATGGGGAGAAGTATATTTTTAATCTTTTATCTTTTTACTGGAAGTTGGGAATTTTTCAGCTTTCCTATACACGGTCGTAAAATAAAAGGCAGGATTGGGCTTTTTAGTATCTTTTTCAAGTGGGTGCCAGAACATCCCAGACCTTGCTTATCTTGTTGGAATTTTCTTTTTCTGTAAAAATGTTTTATCTCCTACAAATTTATGGTGCTATTTTTGGCATTCTTGGGCACCTATTAAAGTTGATGAGTTATAAAATCATGTATACTTACCATACAGAGAGATCCCAGATGGGAAATAACTGTTTCTGTATATTGGCACACCTATGAAAAGACTGGCTTTTCTCATAACGCTCTTTGGCTGTTTTTAAAGTGAATTTAGTGCTCGTGGAAAGAACAGGCTGATGTGATGGCAGTGACTCAAGCTGTGAATCCACCAAGCCAACAGAGCTTTCTCTTCTCATTAGAAAATGCAGGATGCCTAAAAAAAGGCAAAAAGCTCCAGGGTCACAGACTGAGCAGTGACCGGGTTGCGGGGTCAGAAGAGACCTCAGGGAAGGAGTAGCATTACTGAAAACAACCATCAAAGCCCTGGTGAATGATGCCAGGATGCCCAGAGGCCACACAAAAGCTAAAGGCAGCCTCTGGGGTGATTTTTCAGCCATCAGCTCCCGGCTCTGGCCCCCACGCTGTCACTCCATCGGGTCGCTAATGCAGGACTGACGGCAGCAGAGAATTGCACTCACTTCTTGCCCCAGACAGCAGGTATAGCAGCTCCTCTGCAACACCTGCCAGATGAGCTTTCCTCCCTCAGCCAGCACACTTTCCAAGGCCACCTCCAGTGGCAAGAGCCCTGGTGGGGCAGCAGGAGGAGCTACACCCAGTCGGGCATTAGTCGTGCCTTGCTGAGTCCCATGACAGGGCTTGGGAAGGTCAGCTCGAGGCTCTTTCCCCAACATCTCTGTCCTTTCTGCAGGGCTAAGCTTGACTCATTGTTCTGAGGTGAGAAACAGGGCTTTTTCTTCAGAAATCTTTTCCAAAATGAGTTATTTGTATTATTCTCCTTCTGTAAAACGTAAATCTTCTCAGCAGAGAAAGTGTATCCCAAACATGAGAAGGCATCACCACCAGCTCTTCGTCTAAGCTACCCATTTTTCTGCTCTCCATGCAAGAAAAGAATGATCTTCTTGTGCAACAGGAACGGTTAAAGTTCACAACTCTTTGTGAAACACCATCAATGCACCAGAGCTGACTCAAATTTTATCCCGCTGCAGCTGCAGATAGTTTTCCACGTTTACATGTAGGAATTCCCAACTCCCTCTGCTCCAGCACCAACAATGCATTGCCATTATCCCCAGCTAGAAAGGCAAACTACTGACTGACTTGTGCCTGCAGGTGACTCCTAATCTGAGGCAGGACAGGAGAGAAAGGATGGGCCAAACAGGGCAATGGAAGATCTTCAGTAGAAACTTTATGAACAGCGAAGGTTTAGGAGAAAGCTTAGAGGGATTTAATATTTGGCTATTTCAGTGATGTAAAGACCTTCCCCGGTTCTTCGTTCGCGAAGACTGGCCATTTCAGTGATGGTTGAATGAAACTTGAAAGGAGATAGTTGTGCACCATTCAGAGATATTTCTGTGCAACACCAGTGAGTTTTCTGGAAGGTTTTTAAGAGCACATGGATCTGAGAAACCTGTTTTTCTGTGTGATGTGAGTCTGCCAAAGGAAATAATGCAGAGTATCCTCAACCCCAGCCTTGCAACCAAAAACCTACAAAAAGAAAAAAGCAAATGTCTCAAACCTCCCAGGGACACAGGTTACTGCCATTTCAGTTTAGATACACTATGTCACAGACAGGACTTACCATGTTCGGGAAAAAGCTGACAGTCATCCCAGTTTTCTGCCAAATCACGGACAAACACTGTCTTAACCCAAATCTGCTTAAAGTAGGGGGAAAAAAATAGAATAAATGCAACAAATCTGTTCCCTCAAGGGCTTTCTTTAAGCCTGTGGACCTGAAATCACTCCTGTGCTCCCAGCACCCAAGTTCCCCAGCTGTACAGCCAGACAAGACTGAGGAAGGACTTTATCATATCCTGGTCTCTCCCATTTCCTCCAACATCTCTATTTCCATATTCTAACCAGCTCCCTAACCCAGAGAACTAGAGATATAAGTTTTAAAAACAAAACCAACAAACAAAAAAACCACAAGAAAATCACCTAAACAAAAAAAAAAACACAACTGAACTCACCATTACAAAGTGTTCCAAGAAGGAATGAAAAGTTCATCTCGTGCTTCCTCACACCAGGGCTGGATCAGCTCAGTCTCTATAATTGTGATTGGCATGGGTTTGACCTTTTATATCTCGGTGTTCCTTCCCTGCAAAGGTGATGATTTTCCCTTTCCTCAGCCTTTCATTACTCAGCATATAATGCCTCACAGCCAGAGCTGGTCTCCCACTGGATGTTCATGGAGGGAACAGTTCCCTGGAAGGGCCCTGATCTCAACCTCTGGGTGCTGCAGGGATAACAACAGGGAATATTTCAACTAGAGCAGTTTGCACTATTTTGGTTACTCATGATGGTTATAAAATGAACACTTGCCAGTGTCAGCAAATGACAAAGACTTATTGTTCTTATTGTGGGAGGTTTTTTACATCACCTGATTGTAGGGCTGAATTTTGATTTCCATGCCTGTGGACACAGGGTGGGGGTCCAAGATGAGGCCAGTCAGGGCCACTCAGGTCTTTTATCACCCTCAGGACCCTGTTGTCTACTCTTAAAAGAAGCAGCCAATTTACAGAGCAACAGAATCTGTTCCATATATTTTATATATATATATATATATACACACCATACTTATTATATATTATACCCCACCTCCTCAGATGTGGTGTTGTAGTACAAAGGCTTTTAAATCAGTTATACACCAATTTTATCTACTTTATTTCTGGCATTAGAACAAAATAGTAGAAAACAGGATAAACTGGGAAAATGTGAATGTGAGCATGCATTGTCCTTCAGATGGGATATGCTCATTATCAAGTGAAACACATTGTAGAGATATCAGATTTCAATTTCTTCAGTGAGAGGAGCTGTATAGAAAGCTACTCTATCTGTAATTTGAGGAAAAGAAGAGACACAGCAGGCTTCCAATATTTGAGTTAGCCTTGAACTACTTTACTCAGTGTACCTCCCTTTAATTTAAAGGTAAATGCTAAGAAATGGAAGAATAATATTAGAAAAGTTATTATAACAAGACACTTTGATTGGTTCTGCTGTTTGAATTTTGCAGATACACAAGCAGAGGGAACTGAGGCCTGAGACATTTGCTTGTTCCTTCAGAAAGAGGGTAAAGATTGGGCATGTTTTTTCCAACTAAAGATGTGGGACGCTCACTGGGACTGTATTTGATTAGTTCTGAAGTGCATTTGATAAATATGCAAGTTAAAGTTACAAGAATAAGTTAACATGGAGATTTTGCTACACTACTAAGTGGTGGTAGATGTTTGGGGAGAAAAATCTGTATACTCTGTAAGAATTTTACTGCAGTGTATTAAACAAGGTGATTGAAAGTGGCTTAAAATAGGGAAAGGTGAACTGGATAAAATAAGGTATCAACAAGGCTCATCCAAAACTCCTTGAGTTTCTGAGCTCCTTGAGTCTTTCATCCAAATGACATTTATAGAGGCCACGTATCCCTGTCAGATCAAACTCAAGAGAATGCTGATATTTCCACGAGATCATGCAACAAACTCAAGGTCTCTTCCAACCCAAACTATTCTATGATTTAATATATGTCTATGTACACAGTCTTATATATTAACCTCTTAAAAAATGAAAACACACCAGTGGTTGATAAGGTGGGATAGAGACTATAAGAATTTGATTTATTGTTTGCATCCCATTTTGCTGAATTCCTGTATCCCCCTGAAATACATGTTCTTATTGTATATTCCAGTAAATGCTTTAAAATCTTTTCACTCAGTGAATGAAAGCTGTTTTAAAAAATTAAAAGGGCATTTTAATGAGGAAACTGAGATCCTTGCTGTATATCCTGAGAAAGTTAAGACAAGGACTAAAGCAAAGCCTGAGGCACGTGAACGGGGAAGAGAGTGATGGAGCCTTTTTGTGTTTGCAGAAGTAAACAGTAAGTGGAGCCCAAAGCCACTGGATACATAATAGGAAAACAGTGGAATTGTGAACTATTCGGGGAACTAGAAATTTCCAGTGGGTAGGTTCATTCCCAGAATGAAGTTCTCTATAAAAACAATCACCAGCTTGAATTTTCAGTGTTCAATACACAGAGTAGCTGTTTTGCAGTCTACTGTGCAAAAAGTGAAAGCTGATGATCCATAGCACCACTGAATTGCAAATAAGGGGGTTGTTAGAGAGACAGAAAATGCTGTCACTTAAAATAATATCTACAGCCTAAGTTGTTTCTCTTTTTTTCCCCATCAAAATTGTAAGGAATTCAAAATTACCCCCCAGAGGGGTTGGGTAATGGACAGAAATGTTCACCCAAAAAAAAAAAAAAAATAGAGAATGCTCAGGGGTTTTTAATATTTCAAACTTTTGCATTTCACAGCAATCTTAAAAATACCAGCCACTTCAATTAACTGTAGTGATTATATCATTGAATGAATGCATCCATTTAAATATGCTTAGACTTGAAAGTAGTGGGAGGAGTTCTAAGGAATTAAGTGTGGAAAATGTAAGTATTTCAAAAACAAGATATGAACAATGTCAAAAATTAAGGAGTAAGAGAGATATAATCAAGAGTTAGTAAGAAAGAACTTGCAGCCATGTGAAAAAAAAAGAGACAGCAAACTTGTTCCTTTGGATTTTTAAGGATCCCAAGTACTACTGACTTGGAAGAGCAGGATATGGATGGTGTGACAATAAAAATATCATCTTCACCATCATCGAAAAAGAGTCAGACTTGATGATTCTTGTGTGCCCCTTCCAACTCAGAATACTCTGTGATTCTGTGCAAATGCAGTCACGATGCTAATTAAGGCTCTTGAATACTATTTCACAAACACCTCTGTCCTCCAGACTCGCTGATTTTAGGAAGAAGAACTATTGCACCAGTTTTTCGATGACATTTGGTGACAACCTCAGGAAAACTCTTGGTATCTGCATCTGAAAATGAAAAGACACAATAAAAGGACTCCATTAATCTTTTTGAAGCACTTTCGGATTGGGCTGATTGAAATTTCAGTCCAGACAGTCTATTGAAAAGGCAAAGGGCAGATGCTCCACAACGAGAGTCCTGAAGAGAGTCAGAAAACTGAGGGTTGCTTTCCACTTACAAATCACATTTGGAACAAAACACGCCCTTTTATATTTTACGTATAAATGTCATGTAAAGTCAATTGTACAGGCTCTGTTCTAAGTTTCACTTAAGAAATCTTCACAGGTTCCTTCATCTTTACTTTTGCAGCCTTTGTTTCCCTGGAAGTGAGATTTCAGGAAATCATACCAGGCCTAAGTTTGATAACATAATATATTATTTTTAGTATATTATCTAGATGGTCATGTGGATACCATGTCAGAGGTACATGTGATACCTTCTGAATTAGGCAAATCAATTTTGTTGTGGGCCAGATCACCACTTACTGATGAAGAAATCCTTTGGTTCCACCAGCTTTCATTCCTAAATGGAAATCGTGGGCTCAAGGCCCGATGTGGCAGCATTTCTGAAAGGGCAAACTCTGACTTTCTTTTTCTCAGCTTGCATTTCTTCCTGCAGCAGCACGAGGCCACCTGTCAAACAGGGCACGAGGACAACTCCCCAGGGAGCAGGGAAAGCGGCTTGAAAGGCACCACATGAGTGCTGTGTTTCCAAATAGACACCTCCATCTATTCCTGCTCCAGAATAGGCACCAGCGGGGTTTTGCCAGGCTGTTTGTCACCACGTGGGTTTGCAGCCCTCTTGGAACTCCTGACATTAATCAGAAATGGACCAAGAGGCAGCGCTGTTAAAAATAAAATCCCTGTTTTCCTCTGTGTGGAATGGTGACATCACTGCCCAGCATTTCATGTTTCCTGTGTAGAATAACGCACATAAGACAAGAACACATATTGCTTTACCCTCACCTATTTTTTAACAATATCTTAAGCACTGTCGTTTCATACTCATCATCTTTGGCATTGATTCTTTCATTTCTATTCCCTGGGAAGGCCGAGCCACAGTCAAAAATACATTTCTGTATTCTGATGTCGCTTTCTTTCATAAAACCTTTATACAGGTCTTTGTGTAGAGGCCACTGTGCAGAATTTGAACCTCAGAGTGCAGTTTTATAGACACAGAGGACTTTTATTGCAGATGACAACAAAGCCAGAATGGACTGTTTACATGAGCCCCGTGTACCAGGAAATGAGGATACAGAGAAGGAGCTGAGGATGGGAAGGGGTTTGGACAGAAACTGAGACTTTTAAACTGAGGTGAAGACGTCTAGATGGGTGTTTTGAGCAACACCTTGACTGGAGGAGGGGTGGGAAGGTAGATTTCCAATAGCAGAGGAAGACAAGGGTGGGGAGGGCATCACTCACCCCGGCTGGCTAAAGAAAGAAAAGGAGGAACCAAGGGCCGGGGAGTGTAAAGAACAGTATCAGGAAAAGTTACAGAGCCTGTGGTAAGTGAATCCCTTAAATATTTAATGAAAGCAACCTGACTGATCTGTTTATTCATATAGCATGCTTTCTATAATTTCAGTATTCTCGGAGGAATCAGCAGGAATATGGAAACCAGCAGGAATGACAGACAGCTGACCCAGAAAAAAAAAAAAGAAAAGAAAAAGCTAACTATTTTCAGCTTTATTATACAACACACTTCATCCAAAACAAAGGCTTCATTAAAAAAGCTGCTCGTGATCTTTTCATAGAATCGCAGAAAAGACACACACCCCAAACATTTTTGAAAGGGCTGCTATAGACTCTGTTCAGCTGTCAAAAGTGCTTTAGGTTTTCTGACTGCAGAGGGCATTTCAGTCCAACGTAGGAGGGACCACAAGCACCAGGCACTCCTCTCTCAGACATGTCATTAGATATTTTACCAGTGCTTTAGTGGAGAAATCTGATCAATAGAGTGTACTACCCACAGAACAATGGAAGAGCCACGTTTTGCTCACTAACAGATGAATTTCCCAGGAACTATTGATAGCACAAACATCAGAGCTGGGTAGTCCATCTGCTCCCTCAGCCCCTACAGTGTGCAGGGACAACACATCCCAGGAACCCTGTGCTCCCCAGGACACACCAGCACAGAGTGCCAAACTCTCAGGCACAGAAATACCTTCAACAGTCTGGTCCAGGGGGGAGTGTTTTTCTGAGGGATGCAGCAGATGTGGAACTCTTCCTCTTCCACCTCCCTGCCAACCCATCCATAGGAGGGCTGTGTAGCCAGGGCAGAAATCACAGAATCACAGAATGGTTTGTGTTGGAAGGGGCCTTAAAGATCATCCAGTTCCAAACCCCTGCCCTGGGCAGAGGCACCCACTAGACCAGGTTTCTGGAAGCCCTATCCAACCTTGCCATGAACACTTTCAGGGATGAGGGAAGCAGGCTTGTTTAAAATGGTGAAGGGAGAATCTGGGGTGACCTAGTAGTAAACAACTCACTGACGAACAGCTGGACAAAGGTGACAGCCAAAATCTCCCCAGAGGAGCAGGGCAGCACTGGGGCAGGTCACCCAGAGGGGGTATGGATTCTTCATTAGGACTTGGCTGGGCAAAGCCACAGTGGTGGTAACCGTTCTGCTCTGTAGGGGCAGGAGGCTGGACCAGGAGATCTCCAGATCTCCCTTACAAGCCATGCTGTTACGATTCTCTGGTTCATCTTCTAAGGGCCAAGATAAGTAAAAAAAATTGAAACTGCCTAATGTGGGAGTTCTCAGGCCAAAACAAGGCTCCTTGCAGAGACATGGTGGCTCTGTGTTTTGGGGACACTTGCAAGGAGAGGACTCCATGAAGAGAAGAAGGCTTTTTGAAGGAGAAACTGGCTGGACAACAGGCTGGGACAGGTTCCTGTCACAGAGCAATGTGTCCCAGGAGGAAGGACTAGCACTAGAACATTTGAAACTAGTAAATCATCTCCTTTTGAGGAAGACAGACTTCTGGAAGACTTGTGGAAATCTGTGAAGAGCAGTAGTGTCAAACTAAAAAGACAGGCAAAGGCTCGGGAAGTTTTTGAATCTGGTGAGGTCAAAGGACTTTACTCACTAGAAAAACCAGTTTAGCAGAGCAACACAGCCAATTCCACAAGCTGAATGTCAACAAACAAGGACTTGCTCATAAGGGAACAAGACTTCTGCAAGACTCGCAGTTCTCTTGTTGGAGAAAAATGTAAATGACTGAAAAGGTGGGTCTCAGGAAATGAGAGTGCATTGAAGTCTCATGTAAATGGCTTGGAAATAGAGGACCTGGAAAAGAGCACAAAAATTTGTTTGAGTTCCAAGGCTTTATGTGAACTGCCTAATTTCTGATGATCTTGTAACAACAGGATTAACTATAATAAATTGTACCAGAAAATTAGTTTGGAACTGAATTTTGGGAAAAGAAAGTCTTTCCTTGTTAATCTGAGCATGAGTTCAGCCTGGAAAAGAAAAGGCTTTGGTGGGACCTAATTGTGGCCTTCCAGTACCTGAAGGGAGCCAAGAAAAAAGATGGAGAGAGACTATTTACAAGGGCCTGGAGTGACAGGACGAGGGAGAATGACTTCAAAGTGAAAGGGAGTAGGTTTAGATGAGATATTAGGGGGAAATTCTTTATTGTGAGGGTGGTGAGGCACTGGAACAGGTTGCCCAGAGAAGCTGTGGATGCCCCATCCCTGGTTTTCTGCCAAATCGAGGCCAGGTTGGATGGGGCTCTGAGCAACCTGGCCTAGAGGGAGGTGTCCTTGCCCATGGGACAGGGAGGTTGGAACTGGATGATCTTCAAAGTCCCTTCCGACCCAAACCATTCTGTGATTCTGTGGTGAAGAAGATGTGACTAATTTCTGGTTTGGCAGGCAGGAAGAGAAAATGAAACAGGAATGTTTATGGTAATCACTGTAACTTCTTGTAGTCCTCTGGTTCTTCTGTATTTCTCTGCAGGTCTTATGGGTGCACTGATCCTCTTCTGAAAGAAGAAAATGTTCAAAAAGTGAAAATGTTTCCTGTTTAATTCTGACCTTTTCTCTCTTCCCACCCTGCCAAAGAGATGACAAATGTCACTTGAAAGCTGTGGATGTTGTAACAAAGGTGCAGGGTGATAATATATATCCATCATGATGTATATGCACAGGCACAGCCTTCTCTTCTGAGCCAGTCTATTCAAGAGCACCCGTGGGTGTGCAAGCACACTGCAGGAAAAAACTTAAAAGAACAACAGTGACTTCCATATTTATTTGCATCAGGTCAGGGATGGGATCCTGCCCCTCTGCCCAGCCCTGTGAGGCACATCTGCAGTGCTGGGTCCAGTTCTGGGCTCCTCAGGACAGGAGGGACATGAAGGTCCTGGAGTGGGCCCAGTGGAGGCTGCGGAGATGCTGCAGGGCTGGAGCATCTCTGGGAGCTGGAAAGGCTGAGGGAGCTGGGGCTGTTCAGCCTCCAGAGCAGACACTGAGAGGGGACCTCCCCCAGGTCTGGGGGGGCT
>JAWMRA010000001.1:112133392-112182464 GCA_035584735.1 Pseudotriccus pelzelni | reverse complement strand
GAGAGGGTGTGGAGTCTCCTCACTGGGGATATTCCAGACCCATCTGGACACAATCCTGTGCCATGTGCTCTGGGATGGCCCTGCTGGAGCAGGGAGGTGGGACCAGATGAGCCACTGTGGTCCCTTCCAACCTGACCAGTACTGTGATTCTGTAATTCTGTGATTCTGTGATTCTGTGATTCTGTGATACTGTGATTCTGTGATGCTAAAACTTCAGAGAAGGACATGTCCCATGTAACAGAGTAACAGGAGAAAGAACTGAATGATTTAGAGACCATCATTCTGTCAAGATGGTCTGGTGATGAACAAGGACAGTGAAACATATGTTGTTTGAGTAGTCACACAAACCTCAGGGAAAACATATGATATAAGTCATGTCTTTCAGTGTTCCTAAAACATAGCAGAGACTCAGATATGTGCCATAAGGACATGTTTTCCCAGGCTTAAATGGGTGACTCTAATGCCAGGTACCACGACCTTCTCAGTCTTTCATGTTCTCTTTTGTAGACAAATGTGTTCTTCTGTTTCTCCTTTTCTGGTAACAGTCCAGTAGCATCTCTTCATTTGCCCTCTCTGGTTTTCTTCCTAGACAAAACCCCAGAGAAATAGGACTACTGGCATCCACCAAGACGTGTGTAGGCACCACCTTCATAAAACAAGCACATCTTTCCTTACCTCTGCAATCCAAAACATGCTCTGGCACTGAGTTTATCTCTCAAGGACCTTCTCAGAGAAAGTCCATTGTGTGTGTACTTTGCAGGGTCAGCCAGCAAAGCCCCCTTCACCACAGGTATCAAGACAAAAGATGAACACTGTGATGCCTTCCCTGCCCTCAGTTTCCTCAATAACCTTGAGGATGGCTTGGGATGCAGTTAAGGTCACCTAGGGCTGCTCCTCCCTTGAGCGACTTGTCCAGATCAAAGAGTCACTTCCTCCTTTAATCACCCTTCTCTGACCTTGCTTCTGCTATGGAAAGCCACACTGTTGGTCTCCTCTCACTGGTTTTAAACATTAGAACCACCCTAATTTCCCTGGTCTTCTTGCTGAGAAAGTCCAGGCAAGACAGAGATGTTTGGAAAAGTGGTTTCACATAGGAAGGAGCTTTACATGTGATATGGAGTCATTTCGAGTCATAGAATCATAGAAATGTTAAGCTCAGAAAATACTTCTAAGATCACCAAGTCCAACCATCAACTGAGCATCAGCACCACGTTCACCACTAAACCCTGTCCTCAAGAGCCATATGCACATGTTCTTTGAACAATTCCAGGGATGGTGACTTCACCACTTCCCTGGGCAGCTTGTTCCAAAGCTCCTTCCATGAAATTTTCTCTACAATCCAATCTAAACCTCCCCTGGTGCAACTTGAGGCCATTTCCTCCTGCCCTGATGCTTTTTTCATGGGAGAAAAGACAGAGACCCACGTGGATACAACCTCCTTTCAGGTAATTGTAGAAAGCAATAAGGTCTCCCCTTCATATCTCCAGGCTAAACACCCCCAGCTCCCTCAGCTGGTGCCCATCAGACTTGTGCTCCAGCCCCTTCCCCAGTTCTGTTGCCCTTCTCTGGACACACTCCAGCACCTCAATGTCTTTGCTGTAGGGAGAGACCCAAAACTGAACACAGGATTCCAAGTGCAGCCTCACCAGGGCCAAGTACAGGGGAAAAAAATTATGGGAGTGGTATAGATGCAAAACTAGTCCTCATTCCATAATAAACAGAGGACAATTACAGTGTTTTCTGTGTAGTCATAATTTTTTCAAACTTTGATTTGAGTATCATCAAGGTAGGGAGGATGTGAGCTTGCTTATGCCAGGCTTTTCACATCAATTCTTACATTTTAACCTTTAAAAAGGAGGAAGGAGAAAAGTGCTGACATAATGGTGGGTCTGTTTGCTCTGACTATTTCATCCAGAACAGTCCCTTGCAGAAAGCAGTCAGGGGGTTGATCTTGCAGTACAAACCTGGAGAGACTTAACTGACATGGCACAGCTTGAAGAAATGTGTTGTGAGCTTATGCTCCTCATTGCAGCAGTGTTTGGCATAAGTGATGGATGGATGTGATAACTACCACTACTTATTTTTACTTGCATGTCATTAATGTATGCCCTCTTAATGTTAATAAAACCCACAGTAAAGTTTACAACGTAAATCTTCAGCATCATAAAGGCCCTTTTCATGTGAGTGAGTAGTGTAGGTGCCAATGAATTTGGATGGAAGAAGAAGCTGCAAGACAACAGCATGCCAAAAAGAGAAGGTTAAAAAGTGAGAGCTTCCTGAGAACTGATAATCCCAGGGGAACTAATGATCCTCTTGAACCTTCAAGAATTGATAAACACAGGACCAAGAGTTTGCTGCATTTGTTAAAGGTCCCTTGCACACAGGAGTCACCAGGACATGCGTACAACCCTCTGCTTCCAAGGAAGTGGCCTCAAAGCTGCTGCTCCAACTGGGAGCTGTATGCTCCATGACTGGGCAAGTGAACTGTGAGAGCGAATGTGCTGTGTGAATAGTTATTTGCCATTAATGACAGCAGCTTGTTTTGATCACTAATAACAGCTTAATGAATAATAAGCATTCTAAGAAATATTGGCTGTGATCCTTGTCTCCCACAACTCACTTGCCTATCAGGGAAAAGGGAATTTACAGCATGCGAATGGTGGACATTTCATTTCAGCAGCCGAACGACTTCACATAAACAGTGATAAGGGAGGCAAAAAATTAAGGCTTTTTTGTTGTTGTTGCACTGAAACCTGTTGACAGAACTCGAGAGCTTTGTACAAGGACAGGATGATAGCTGGGAGTCATTTGAAGAGGGAAGGAGTGGAAAGGAAAGGGGAAGAAGTGGGAAGACTGCACTTCCTAAATAAAGACAGATGGTGCCTGTGGTTTCTTTCGTAGGTGTGTTCTTGCTTCCTTGGGTGCATTTGCAATTGAACACATTTTGGTCACCATCTGACATGTTTATAAAAAACTGCTTATTGGATTGGTGAAACACTGATTTCTGCTGGTTTTCTTAAAGACTCCAGAAACTACTGGGTAATAAAAAAATTGAAAAATTGCTTGTTTCTGCAACTTCACTTTCTGAGACTTAATGAATAAATACCTCTTCAGCATCTCCACAATTCCACCCTGTTGTCTCCCATATAGCAGTGTGTTGTATTCTCATTTACAGCTCAGTATATTCTCTTGTTTCACACAGGAAAGGCCAGAACATGGAAAGGCTGCCTGGCACCACAGCTTATCCCAGCTGTAGCAGCTGGAAAACACAGAGGTCTGGAGAAGTGAGCGTTAACAAGTAACTAGACAGAATGAGAGACACAGCTACGGTTATTTCTTGAAAGACAAGATGCATCAAGATGTTCTTTACAGCAGCAAAATGATCAAAAACACATGACAGCTTCTGCTTACAAGTATTCCTGTCATGTCACCCTTCCCTTTGTACCAAGTGCCTTCATTCCCTAGAAATAGTTGTGTCTGATAAAGATTAAAAGAGAGGATTTAAGGCTCATAGTGTGTGTACATACCATCCTGTCCTGTTCCTGTCTGATCATCCAGAGAGAAATCTCCCAGGCTGCAATATTTGCAAGACTTGCTTTGTGCTGCATTGTGTTCCCCAGCCCTTTGTTTGCTTGGGTTTAGTCCAGTTCTGTAATATGGAAGGACAGAATACTTCGTCCTCCCCTTTAAACTTCCAGTTTTGATTCATAAGCTGTTTCATCAGGCTGACAGGTGATCTCAATTCCGTCCAAACAAACATCCAGCAAATTAATTTTCTCTCTTTCTCTACCCATTCCTGCATAACACTGAAAAAGCATATGGGAGATAACAAAGCTATACATGCTCATATTTCTGCTCATACCCCAATGGAGGTTGTAGCAAGGTGGGGATCGGCCTCTTCTCTCAGGCAACCAGAGACAGGCTTCAAGATGTACCAGGGGGAGGTTCAGGTGGGACATCAGGAGGAATTTCTTCACTGAAAGGGTTGCTAAACATTGGAAGGGGCTGTCCAGGGAGGTTTGGAGTCCCCAGCCCTGGAGGTGTCCAAGGCAAGCCTGGCCATGGCACTCAGTGCTCTGGGCTGGAGGACAAAGTGGGGATGGGGCACAGGTTGGACTCCGTGGTCTTGGAAGTTTTTTCCAACTACCACCTTGTCTACTGGGCCACAGCACTAATTACCGCATCAAGTCATTAGAAATTCACATATGAATGGAATGTACTCTGCCAGCTTTTCCCCTCCACATCCAGATAACTGACCCAGACAATGCCCAGACAACGCATCCAGTCACTGCCACTCCTGTAGACTTTGCTGTATTTACTATTTTATCCCCACTCCTGTCCTCAAATACATTTACTTTATTTATAAGACTATAATCAAGGCTTTCCTTAAATTGTGTATGCCCAGAAAAATAGGGTAGAAATCTGAAGAAAGACTGCAAAGTACCACCCAGAGAAAAATAATCAGATAATGGCAGTAGAGGGATTTTTTTAGAATTAAACA
The DNA here is from genome assembly GCA_035584735.1 of Pseudotriccus pelzelni. Lineage (NCBI taxonomy): Eukaryota > Metazoa > Chordata > Aves > Passeriformes > Tyrannidae > Pseudotriccus > Pseudotriccus pelzelni. Next base: position 112,177,963 of record JAWMRA010000001.1, on the reverse strand, counting down.
TGAAAATAAATAAACTGCTGCGGTACCCACTGCACTATCTATACTGCAATTAATTTAATTTATTTTATCCTGCTTTGTATCCTCAGTGTTCTGCACGCTGCAGAGTTCTGTTCTGAAAATGCAGAATTGCAGATTCAAAGTAGGAAGTGAAGGGGAGAAAATCAGAGCTTTCAACATCAAAGAACATCGAAGTGGAGGCCCTCGGGAAAGTCCAAGGAAATTATTTAGGATTAATACACAACTGTATTAACTGGACATTTCTGCTAAATTGATTAGCAGTGAAATTAGCTACATTAGCCTTTCCCAACTTTAGGCTTCAAACTGACCCAAAAGATAAATTTGGGCAGTTCATGCATCCCAGGGCTGCTGCTGCTGTCTGATCGCTGCCTACAGGAGCTGTCACCACACCAGGCAGACACCGCTCATGTCATTGTTTTTGAAAAGCTCTCTGTACAGCTACAGGGGGTAGAAATACTGGGCTTGTTTCAGCCATGCAGACTTAGAAAAAATAGACTGCAAAAATCTCCTCTTGCTGCTGTTGTGGGTGGCTGTTTCTGGCAGCGGGGGGAGTGTTTGATGACTGCACGGGAGGCACTCACTGCCCACAGCTGTGATTTCCTGCCCTGCCATCCACTTCAGAGTGATTCAGAGGGGATTGTGTGCTGCTGAATGCACCCTCTGAGTGATGAACTCATCCTTTTTCCCCTCTCCCAGAAAGGACCTTTGTCCAGTACAAAATGCACCCAGCTGCACAGCCAGCGAGGGAGCCAATGCTGACATTCCCAATCGCACGTGCTCTTCCTCGACACAGTGCTGCCCACCCACGTGGAGCTCAGGTCCTCCAGGCAGTTCATTCCAAGGTTATCCTGCTGATGAACAGGACTAACTGTTTTTATTTCTGATATTAAATACACCCTAACAAAACTGGAGACCATTACAGGTTTCCTCACTGAACGGAGCAAATGAAATGCATGAACTGACACGGATCGATATGAGTTTATCGCATCAAACACTGATTCAAAGACACAAAGCTTCGTGCAGGCACATCATGCATAGGTAGGAGAGAGCTGCCTTGCTTTCCAGAGACCCTCAGTGGCCTGCTAGTTAAAAAATAAATAACTCCTGGTAGTTCCCTTGGGCTGGCATCCACTGAGAGTCACGGAATCACAGAATGGGTCAGGTTGGAAGGGACCACAGTGGATCTTCTGGTCCAACCTACCCTCTCAGTCAGGGTCATCCCAGAGCACATGCTACAGATTCGTGTCCAGACAGGTCTGGAATATCTCTAATGAGGGAGATTCCACACCCTGAGGTGTCTTCATGAGTGATCAGGCTGGGAGGTCCCTGTGACCCTCACTAGAACAGCAACAGCAACTAATTTTAAATATGGACTCGCTGAGCAGCACCTGCTGGTGTGGCTGAGGAAAGCAAGCACATCTTTGTTTTTTGCATTCAACAGGATATATAAATACATAAATACCCCCAGGTATTTATGAGGGCAATGCTGATACTTCCTTGCTGTGACTCTGTTCTCCAGTTTACACATCCATACCCTAACCCACGATAATCAGATCTGTGAGTTTTTCCTGCGTCTCTGGATCACAATGCCAATGCCATTCATGTCTTACGAAATGCTCACTACAAAATGTTCTCTGTCTTTTGAAAAACCCTGTCTTTTTTTGGAAAAAAAAAAAAACACAACTCAGATAACTCCTCAGTTTAGGTATTCCCCACAGCAGCACTTTGCTCACACTGCTAAATCAAAGAGTATTCTAATGCAAAGTATCTCTGTGTTTCATATCAGCTTAGCAAGAAACATCACATGAACCTGGAGCTCAGGCCAGCAATCATGAAGTTTGGATATCAAAGGTGTTTTACAATATTGTTCAAACATAATAAATACCTCAGGCAAGTTTTTCAAATCTGTCAACTGACTGAAAAATGATGTCCCATCAGAGGCTGCTGAACATGTTTCCCCCATCATCCTTACATGTTAGGAACAGTAATTGCTCCTCCAACTTGGAGCCACAGGAAATGCAGCAAAGAATCATATCTACATCCATCCCTACCTTCCACATACAGAGTAACCTCATCCATTCCCATCCCACCTTGACAGTTTTAATGATGCTCTCCAGGAAATTCTGGGAAATAGAAAGCAATCCCCATCTCTCACACAGGACAAAGGCCCAAAAAACCTCCAGTAGCAACACAGCAAGGAGATTAGTCGAGCTGTATTAAAAGGAAAATTGTGACAAAATCTTAGCTGTGCCACTGCTACTTCTGTTTCATGTAGATATGTGTCCAGTTCAGCTGGAATAATCGTAAAGAGAGTTAAAAGGCATTACAGTTGTAGAAAAGAATTCATTAAGACTGTGGGAGATCAAAAACCAGCAGTGACAGCTGAAGTTCAGGTGGAGAAAGGCGTGTGCCTCCATCTACCCTCCTGTCAGGCATCAGCACAGCTCCTCTCAGCATCGCTCAGCCCCTGCAGCAGCTTGTCTCCTGATGTCAGGCTGAGCTGCCTGGATGGCTGTCCTTGGGATTGGTGGTACTACCTGTTGGCTACTTTTGAAGTGGGGAACGGAGGGAGCCACCAGTACCTGCCACAGGAATCATCAGCCCTGTCCCCAAGATGCTGGGCTGAGCTCTCTTGCAAGCACAATGTCTGCAGAGGAGCAGTAAGGGGAGAAGACTATAATCTGTTATCATGAATTTTAATGCAGTGCTTTATATTTATACCCAAGCTATAGTCCATAAAACTGAAATGAATTTCTAATGCTGTAAGTATTATTTGCTATTTTCCATTCTGGTTGCCATTTCGTTCAGATTTTCTTTAATAATGCATTTTATAGGCCTGTACCTCTGCATCTCCCCTCTGCCAGCTCAACTCCTCTGCTAACAGTAGCAATGCTTCACAAAGCCCTGTGATTTGAAGTGACCTTGGGACTACCTTTTTCCCTGTTCTCTCCAGCCTGGTAAAAATCACAGTATTAGTTGGAAGTAGCCCTCAATTCCCTGGCTTTTGTTGTCTTACCTTGGATCCTCCCGACATGCATTTTTGATGCTTAATTTCTTTTGTATTTGGCCACGTCTCTAAACTGAAAGGGGAGCACAGCACCCCTCCCCAGACAGCAATCAGGAGCATCACCCGCCACCTGCACGCTGATGGGAAGCATCTCACCACTGAACCTCCCAGTCATCGCAACCACAACCATCCCCTCATCAGCACGGTTGTCACGTCCCTCCAGTCTCTGCCACGGTGCACCGACGAGGCTGCTAAAGGTCGCAAAGAGAGGCAAGTTGCTTAAAAGCACCCTGCTGCTGACTCCCTGCCTCATGACTGACATGCTGAGGATGCCACGTGTCAGGTGCCATCTCCTTGCCTCCCTCCCCAGGCAGGTACCCTTCCAGCTCATGGAATAAAGCCTCTTGCAAATTAGGAGCAACAAGCCCTCCGTGCTGTTGCCTCATCCTCCTCCCAGGTCTTGCCACTTCAGTTAAGCCCTGGAATTGTTCTTGCTGTTACTGCCTGGCATCCCTCCCTCTGTGGCACTGCTCTGCCCCATCCTCCCCCTCCATCTCCTCTTTCTTTGCTTTACAGCGGCAGAACTGATTGCTAATGAGGCAAAACTCCCAGCTCCCGATTCCTCACCCTGCTGACATTCCCGAGCGTGAGGCCGTGCTTACACTGTACACTTGCAAGGAGTGGGAAACACTTCTGGCCAGGTGGGCCTTGCAGCTGTTTTTCCAACTAAACTAATAGCATTTAACGTGCTCCCTTTGCAGTCGGATGCTGACTTCACTTTTCCAAGCAGCATATGGGCAAATGCTTGTTCGGGTTTGCATCACATACCCAGGAAAACCAACCTTTTCTCCCTTCAAGAGAAATACACCTAATCCGGCCTGTTTTGTTGTAAAGGCATGAAGAAAAAGACACCAGAATAAATTAACCAAATATAGTTTGATGGGGTATAAATTGCCCTTGTTGGATGGGGCTCTGAGCAAGCTGCTCTAAGGGAAGGTTCCCTGTCCATGGCAGGGGGTTGGAACTGGATGATCTTTAAGGTCCCTTCCAACCCAAACCACTCTAGGATTTTATGATTCTATGAAATTAAGGAAGGCCCTGTCTGTTTAGTGGTGACTCAGCAAGCAGTGTAACCTTCCTGGCATGACCTCACACGATACAGAGCCCATCTAAGCAGTTTTAAAGCTAAACAAACACTAAACAAACATTCAGAGAACCTTATGAAACATTTTTCAAGCTGGTCTCGGGGCTTTGAAAGCATCAGTTTTAAGGCATGATTTACTGTCTGCTATCACAACAAAACAAAATACGTCTGTGAATCTACAAAATATGGAAATAATGCACATGGAAAATGGAAATCTTCCTAACCATCTGGAGCCTAAGTGTTTGCCATCAATACTGGATCCAGTAGCACTGTAGCTAGTTAGCATTTTTTCACTGATTTCACCAAGGCCAGGAATCACGGATAGCCACAAGTGTTTGGAAATGGAAGCTCAGTGCTGGGTAAGCAGAAGAACTCGCTCACAGCAATTATGAAGTCAGAGGTGTGCAGCTGCCTGGTTGATTTTATTTCTTTGCACGCTAGGCAGTAGAAAAAGGAGAATAAAAACAAAAATATTATTTCCTTTGCTGTTCCTCTTTAATCACTTTGGATAATTCTAAAACTTCTACCTGAAAATTATTATTGTGTGTTGTGTAAGATATATGTCTAAGCAAGACAGAATCAGGAGCTGAATGTTCGGAACTCACCACTGAAAATACATTATTTTGCATCCTTTAATGCAAAAATCTGCATTTCATGCAAAACTCCCAGTAAATTGTTTTCATTATGCACTGTGCAGACAGCACAAGTAAGTGCATTGTTCCCTTATCCTGCTCTGCCATTTAATGAAGATCATGAGAGTTACCACAGAATTAGTGTAGGCCTAAATCCCAGAGACTGCAAGTTTTTTCTGGAAGGTCGGTGGCGTTTCTACAAAGTTTCTCCAAATCCATCCAGACATTGTCCAAACATCTCAAAACTTTCCTCCATCTCATTCATTCCCTTAACTATCAGACCAGAAATTGATCTTCTAAGGCTACATGGATGGCAACTCCATGCTCTGATTAGCATGGGGAAATAAAGCAGCTGAAAAATCCAAACCAGCCCATCCCTGCACCCTGCAAGACAGTTTCTCACCAGGTGGGAAGGTGGCAGCATGGAATCTGGATATCTGGGCAACCTGTTCTCAGGGCATTCTAATTCTGACACTGAAACTCCAGCAGCAAAAGGGAGTATAGATCGTCTAGTCACTATCCCCATAGATGCCTCTTCTAGGGAACTGCATCACATCTACGAGCTGTTGTCTGATGTTTTGGATACCCTGGAGAGTCTCAAATGGCATCACCTGCCTATGGTTCAGTGACTATCTCTGCTTCGCTCCATGAACAGATGCGACCACAAGGAGAATGCAGGAAGTTCTTTTCTCCAGCCCCTTTTGCAACTTCTCAACCAAAAGCAAATCTATACCACAAAACCACAGAGTCACAGAATGGCTTGGGTTGGAAGAGACTTTAGAGATCATCTCATTCCAACATGCCTGCCACAGGCAGGGACACCTTTCACTAGACCAGGTTGTTCCAAGCCCAGTCCAACCTGGCCTTGGACACTTCCAGGAGTGGGGCATCCACAATTTCTCTGGGCAACCTGTGCCAGTGTTTGACCACCCTCATAGTGAAGAATGAGAGGCATTCCCTTACTTTGAAGATTGTCTACTGGCCAGACACCAAAAAACCCCACAACACTAAATTAAATACTGCCATGGAGTTTCCATTCCTAAATCATTTCCTTAAAAGCAGCCTAAGTGTTAGCAATGAAGGAATATTATAGTGACATGAAGACAGGTGAGTGCTCAAATACAACTCACAGACTTTTCAATATCTGTGCATCGCACTGCTTTTTCAAGTGGTAGATGTCCCACTGGCTCCAAAAATACACGGTGACATGGAGGGCACAGAGGGTTACACAGATGCCTCAGGGAACATTTCCATGGTGGAGCTCAGTAGCCAGGGAGACTAAAAAGGTATGGAGAAGAGCCTGTGGGAGGGGAGTCAAACACAGCAGGGAGAAACGTGAGAGGAGCCTGAGAGGAGGGATGTGAGGGTGTGCAGCGAGCGTGAAGGTGATGAAGAGAGACACTGTGTCCACGCAGCCCCTCTACAAGCAGCTGCAGGCGGGCAGATCCAGTGCTCCTGCTGCAGTCCATAAGCTCCACACGAATCCTGGGGTCCTCCCCCCTGCTGCAGCGCTCAGGTGATGGGAACACCTTCCCCTGCAAGGGGGGAGCCAGGGAGGGGTGAGGAAATGGAAGGATGGAGAGCGAGAGGCAGGTGGGGTTTCACTAGGACAAGGCGTTTGAAACGGACCCGACAGGTAGGAAAAACACTCCTGGCAGGAATCCCAAGGTGGAGGAATGCAATCTGTGCTTAGGGAGGAGAGAGAAGCAATATTGCATTGCATTGCAATGACTTGGAGGGAGGGAAAGATCATGGGAGCTGCATCATGCAGGGGAGAATCCAAACACAGGGTAGAGCAGCAAAGGCGCACAGAGGGAGAGGAAGGGTCAGATATCAGATGTGGGGGTGAGGAGGCAGGAACAGCGTGAATTCTTGTAAAGAGTTGTAATAATCAAAACATTGGCAGGGCCTTAACTAGGCAGCCCTGCTGGGTGCCCAGATAATACAGCTGATTTTAATTGCTGATGTGTGCATTTTATGTCATTTGCCTGATGCACAGCCCTTTTATGACCGTTGCGTTTGACCACAAATCAACAGTCAGTCATAAAGCATCAGGCAAATGACCTCCTCTCCCAAACAGGCTGTGTTATCTTTATTGATATTCAATATTTAGATTTTAATGGAGATAGATGGATGGGCATAAGGACAGCAGCAAGGTGGGGCACAGAGAAACGGGTTTGAAATAAACAGGTTGACAAAACAAAAAGGCAGGAGGCAAGAGACAGATGAATAGTCAGGGAGGTGCCTGCCACCAAGGTAGGCAAATATCATCTGGAGTCAGGCTGCTTGGGAGAGGCTGATGAATGACAAAACTGCCAGGCAGCAGAGAAATATGAGTATGAAATAGGAAAAGAAGGACCAAAGAGACTGAAAAGAAAAATAATTTCATACACAAATCCCATTATTCCACCTTCCCCCTTCCCCTAGCCCACCACTCTGCTCCTTCCCAGCTCTCCCCGTTTCCAAGGAGCACGGTATAAAAGGTTTGATTTTGGGACTAGCAGGCTACATACTGTCAGCTGTGGCATTGTTAGCTGGAGGTCTACAGGAGGATGCATATTGCTTCTCTCCCACCTGCTGTTCATTTCATAAACTGCAATCAGCACACAGTCAGTCAACACCTCTCCTGTTTATTACGTGGTACAGCGGGAGATTTTGTTAGACCTTTGAAGCACTGGACCAAATGCCACACGTCCCAAATGGTGCCAATGGCTGAGACAGGAGTCTGTGCAGCACCTGTGCCCTGTTTGTCCACAGACCTCACAGTCTGGTTTCTTCCTCATTCCTATCCCTTTTAATTGCATTACTTTGAATTCTTTCACATTGCCATGAACTTCTGTTCCCATACTCGCTCTTGATTCACGTGTTATTATCTATACTCAGGCAGGAAGCTGTTTCAGAGACTAAAACTAGCATTAATTTCTGTCAAAAAGGAAAAAATAATTATTGCACTGTCAGATATTTATCATGTTTATAGTATGACACAGGAAGTAGATATTGGCTCCTGAGCTCTCGGGTCCCCAGAACAGGAAGGACATCAATCTGTTGGAATGGGTCCAGAGAAGTTCACCTAGCTGATCAGACGGATGGATCAGCTCTGCTATGAGGAAAGGATGAGAGAATTGGGATTGTTCAGCCTGGAAAAGAGAAGGCTTTGGGGTGACCTAATCGTAGCCTTCCAGGACCTGAAGGGAGCCGACAAGTTGGATGGAGTTCCAACCCCCCTGCCATGGGCAGGGACACCTTCCACTAGCCCAGGTTGCTCAGAGCTCCATCCAACCAGGCCTTGAGCATTTCTAAGGATTGGGCACCCACAGCTTCTCTGGGCAACCTGTGCCAGTACCTCACCACCCTCACAGGGGAGAATTTCTTCCCCATATCCCATCTAACCCCACTCTTTGTCACTTTGAAGCCATTCCCCTTTGTCCTGTCACTCCAGGCCCTTGTAAATAACCTCTCTTCATCTTCCCTGTAGGCTTCTTTCAGTTATGACAATGCTCTCCAAACGGCCCAGAGAAGCAAACACTGGCAACAGAGATGCGTTGGGCTTGCAAAGCTGCCTGAAGGTGTGGCAGCCTCTGCTGAAAGGTTCAACATGTCGGTGTAATGGACATGAAGAAATATTGGCCCCTCCTTGAAGAAAAGGGTACTACTGACCAGAAATTCCAGACAAACTTCTTACTCCTGCCTGTATATGATTCCAGTCAAGGGACAAAACTGTGTCTGAAACCTCAATCTTCATGAGAGGAGTAGGCCAGTATAATCTGTTGCCCATTTTAGAGACGGGATCGTTTGCCAGTTGAATATTTCACTCTCTGCAGATGTGAAATGATGACTTCAGCTGCAAGGTGGCAGATTCAGGTCTCCACCAATGACTCATGCTGTCTTTCCACATGAGTGTATGGAGTTTATGTGCTTGGCAGTGACATCTCTAAGTGACCACAGTCCCCAAAGTCAGAAATAAAATCTAAGAAATACCCTTCAAACATTTGTAGCTAGCAAACAGTATGTGACCTCCTGTCTTCCAGTCCTTTTTTCATGGGTAATAGGTAAAAGAAAAAGCAGTTACTGCTCCCTGACATTCGTGGGGCTCATGTGGTTGAGACCTGAACTGGGAATCTAATGACTGTCGGTACAAAGGACTCAGTAAGGTTTTGTGTGATTTGATTTCAATCTTCCAGGCTTCTTTTTCAAAGGATTACATACACAAAGTTGCACTGCTCAACCACGAAAAATTTAAAACCAGAACAAAACAAATGTAACAAACAAATTTTATTTTTTTTAAAAAGGTGAAAGAAAAGGGAACTGTGATTCTATAAATCCAGTTCCTTATTCATGTATAGCTTTCGTTATGCAATCACATACTCTGATCTATAAGCTTTCTCCGAGTGGGATAAGACTAAGCACACACTCCTGTGAAAGCAGGTTGCAAGGGCTGCCTTTAGTCAGACTTTTCCAGCATTGTTACTCCTTTGATGGAAAATATTAAGTGCCCACTAGTCTGTGGGCAGACTTGGGGTTTGCTGACAAAGACCATGCCTGTCCCTGTTCCCACATCCCTGCATTCTCTTGCCAACTGCAAAGGATGGCAAAGCACTAACCTCCTCTGTCCTGGGAAAAACAAGAATGAGTGAACATTACACGTGCTGGCTGGCATGAAATGGCTCATCAGGATCTGGATCAAAGCATCTGGTTGGTGCCTTAGCGAAGGCAACACAATATTGCTGACCCGACTTCAAGAGCCCCAACAGTGTGGAACAGAGATACCACACGTAAGGGGTGGGTTTGGACCGGTAGAAACATGGAAACAGCAGAATGGAGATGGGGAGGAAAGGGCCATTTGCATTTTTTATTACATGAGAAAGCTGTTAATTCAGGCAGGAAAGTGGACATTATCAGGGTGTTCATCTGAGGTCGTGGGTCTCCATTCCCTTTGCCACTGTGGTGCAAAAGTGAGAGAGAGGAACAGGAAAAGTCTGTGTGCCAGATAAAAAGGCACCTAGAGGCAGACCTACACCAGGCAGCCAACCATTACTGGTACAGGCCATGAACAGACCATTACAGACCCTTTGCCTCAAGAGAAAGAGCTGCTATAGAACCTCTCCTACAAAACATTCTCAGCTTCCAACAAGTCTGAGAATTTACAGGTCCTTGCAACCCCAAGAAAGAAACTCATGTTGCTTCTGGGAAGGATCAGATTTGGCCTCATTCTGATTTGTGAGTAAATAGGACAATAAAATGTATCAAAGCTTGTGAAAAGGAGGTCCAGAAAGTGAACCTGCTTACATCAAAAATGATACTTCTATTTTCTGTTGTTTAGAAGGCCTTCCAGAAGAGGAGGAAAAGGTTATTTAGAGGATCTTGCTTTCTGTTGGCAAAGCTTTCCGGAAAAATCTCGGAGACGGAGATAACAGCTGACCGAAACACCCGAAGAGTCTGTCTGAAGTGCTAAAAACTAATTTGTAGCACCCAGGAGTTTGCAACCTGGTCACCCTGTGACAGCTTGCACTTTCCAAGAGCTTGTGCACAAAAATGCCCCCCTCTCACCCTCCCCCCGAGCCAACCCTGTGTTGAAGGTGACCCCTGAGGAACAGCAAAGTTACCCAGGGAGGTGCCCATGGAGCAGCTCTCCTCAGAAAAAAACAATACAGTGAAAAGGGGTCAAACTGCCCTACTCACGGGGCTGATTGCTCTGCTCCCCAGCTGAGCTTGGAAACTGTGAGTGAGGAATGGTTCGAATCCTGGTCTGCAGCAAAAAAAATCCCTTTCACAGGCAGGGATGCTGAGCCCATGCAGGGAACACACATGGATGACTGGTAAGGATCTGAGGCGAGAATGTAAAATCTTTTCCGTGACAGTGAGGACAAATCAAATCAAAGTCAAAAAGCTGGTTGTTTAAGTCTTTTCATGTAAAGTTTTTTGGGGGAAAAACTCTAAAAAACACCAAACAAAGCCACATCTGCCTGGGTAGGGGAAGTTCAGAAGGGAAAATCAAGGATCCTCACTTTGAGATTTTCTCCCATTTTATCTCTACTCCACAGAGCTGACTCTGAAGACCCAGCCTCTTGGCTGCCAAACCTGAAAATAATTTGGACATGGAGATTTCGTAGAATGATGCCCTTCAATACAAAAACCTTTCCCTCCATCCTCATTCATCCTGGCTCAGGAGAAAGCTTTCGTTTTTTTGAAACAAAAAAGTTCCCACGAAACAGTGCCAGCTCCCTTGCAAAGGCCAGCCTTTTCCTTCATCACTGCAGTGCCTGTATCCCCACCAGAAATGGAGACGCCTGGGGTGATCAAAACCAAAAGAAGCATGAGTTCACATCAAAGCTCCCCTTCCCAGAGGAATGTCCCAGGCAACTCCACAAAGCCGCCCAGAGCCCGGCACTGAGCTGAGCGCACATCCCACGTCCCGGTCTGATGAGACCGACAGCGACCGGCTCCAGGGACAACCTCAGATCTGCACACCTGAGCAGTTACTGAAGCAGCCGTGGGGACCACAGGCAGTCCCCCGCTGTCTCAGCCTCTCTGAACCAGGTGTTCAAACCCCCTTGCCCAAAGAGCACACCCCCGGCAGCGGGTCCGTGCGAGGCACAGAAGTCACTCACGTGGGCTGCGCCCTCAAGAATTAGCACCAGACACAAGATGATCTGTGGCAGGACCCAGACTTCAGAGGGTTGAGCAGTTTTGGAGTCAAACAGATGAGGATGGAGCAGCAATCGGTCACAGCTGTGTTGCTGCCACAGCCCGAGCTGGATAACAAGGCCATTTCTTGCTGTGAAATGGTACTTACTGCATTCAGGAGGAGGGTCTGACAGTGAAGAGGGAAATGCCATCTCCAGCTCTCTGGCTTTTTAATATTACATGTGCATGGCTGGAACTAGTAAGTCTTCATTGACACTAGCCCCAAGGTGCAGACAGCTCCGAGAAGCAGGCTAAAATAAGGCAGCAGATGTATGTTGTCATTACCTTTAGGAGTGAGTTACTACTGCTATTTGCTATTTGCATAACAAGCAAGCACCAGAAGCCCCAGCTAGCACCCACATCTGACTTTGCTGGCTAATCTATGCCTGTAATATTGTATGGTGTTGATGAAATAAATAAAATACAGTTGTAGTTATACTCCGCAGCAATTCTGAAGTTGTTTTTCTTGAGTGCACTCACAAGGGCTGCTCTTCAGTTGAGGTCCTCTGCAGCAATCATTTTTGCAAACTCATAGTGCCTTCCAGGAAAAATCCCAGAGCAATTTTCTATTTTTGAGAGTTGGAGAAATCTGCAGAGGGTGAGATGCTGAGGGCTGCTGGTCCAGAATCCAGAAATGCCATCCATAGAAAGGAGATTGGAATTTGAGAATGACGGATATTTTCACATCTTTCTCTACTGACAGCTCTAGATTCCACCCTAAATACAAAAGAAATGGGGTCTCCAGATCGGGGCCAAAGGTCCTCAGGGTAGGAGACAGAGATAGAAATGTCCAGAGACATGATCTGGGGAGGATTAAAGTTCAAATAAAAACCTTTCAGAGACTTTATCAAAGCTGGAATAACAGTGAAGAAAATTCATGGCAGATGGTTCGTATTCTGATATATAGCATAATGCTACCCACTGAAAAGAAGTAAATCAGAAATAAACACATGTTGGACATAGTCCTTGTAGGACTCTTAGAGAAAAAGTAGTGGTTTTGACTTACAAAGTTTTTACATATGCAAACAGTTTGGAGAGAGCACACGGATACACATAGGGATGTGTGTGTCCTTTGGATTTCGGTGAAGAATGAGCAATGGAAATTGTATTCTCGATCTTTCCTTCACTTCCAATAGAAAATCCTTATTTTCTGGTCTGTATCCTTTACACCAACCGAAAATTCAGAACTGTGCCCAATTACTCTGAGAACCACAGCACCTTTCTCCAGAGGGTGCCTGTATTGTGAGGGCACATATGTGTTATATTTTTTTTATCTCACTGCCCTCAAAACCAGCAAATTCGTGATCAGGAACTTGCTTTATCCTTTATTACTGTATTGCAAAAAAAGCACGTAGACATGAACCTTCCTTTTTTAAAGCAAGCTTCCTGCAAAGGCTTCTCATTCCTAGAGAACCACATCTGTTTGGCTTCTTTCTGCTGTCAAAAGGCTGAGACAGCTATTGCTGGTAGCAGGGTATTACATGAAGTACAGCAGTGATGTGCTAGACATCAGCACAACTGTTGCAATAAACAGGGGAAAGTAAAACACACATTAGGATGGGAATCTTTCTGCAGTCTTCCACTACAGTTTTGCTATTCCCAGTTGTAAAACCGGCTCATATGGGGAAGACTTGATATTTATATCTCGATGTGCCTGCCAGCAAGAATGCTGATTACATTGTTAATATTTGAATTTCTGATGATAGGAAGGTGGGCAAGATCTACGGGGTTTGTATAATTGTAAGAAGATACCACTTAAATTTCCATATTAACTGCAAGAGTCAGCATAAATATGCTCTCAGGCGTCCCACAGCAATAAAAACCCAAATTCAGCCAGGATTTTTTGCTTTTCTAACATGTAGCTCCTCATGGAAATTCTAATTCACTTTATGATGAATTCCTATTATAAATAAGTTAACCAAAACCAGGAAAAATAGTTTCATTTTAGGCATTGCTCAAACATAGTAATTCTCCCTTTCCTCCCATGCCTCCAGACTGTATGTCTCCAAACAATACCTACCCTTAGAATTGAAAACACAGCAGAAATATTCTCAAATTGTCAGGATATGGCTCCAAAGAAGTCCTTCCCAGACTGGAAATGCTGGTACATTCCACTTACAGTTGTGCGACAAGTTAATTAGACAGATACAATAAACTACACAGCAATTTCGAATTAACTCCACTGGAAATTATGGTAATTGCACAGTCATTGAAGTAAAAAGGTCCTATATAGAAAAACACAGCTCACATGGCTTCGTATACATAGCTGCTTTAACTTCAGCTTCCTTTCCCCCCCACCCCAAGCTCAAAACACTGAGTGCCCACCTTCCCTGCGTGCAATTCATGGCTCGTTTTGAAGAATTGTATCATTTTGTGAGGCTCTCTGAAAGCGGTCAGGTGCCTACGGGCTTTGCTGGACCGGAGCTGTAGCGCTGACAGATTGCATGGCTGAGCCCTCGGCCATTTCACCTCCACTATATGATACCACTCCATTAAACCTCAGTCCTGGCTGGAGGACAGCAGCAGAAGGAAAAAAAAAATAATAAAATATTGGAGTCACAGCTCATGTGTAAGGTGCTTTCCTGCTCAGAATGCCATGATGAGTTTAAAGCACGCTTTTCTTTAGGTCTTTGGACAAAAACAAGCTTAGTTTCTGGCCCTGCCTTAATTTTTGGCAATATGATGTCTATTAACTTCACCAGAGCCAAGCCCAGTGTGAATGACACAAGAAGGAAGCTCCAGAGCTTTATATCTGATGAAACATGTCTATGTGCTTGAAAATAAATGAAAGCATATACAGAAATACCCAGAAACCCTTTTTTGAACGTGAAAACTAGTCCTTGCTGGTGAGGGGGAAAGCAGATCACTGTTATCCAGAGGGCGGGCACACCACCTCTCCCACTCGGGACTGAAAGGGCTTCCCCAAGGAACAGCAGTGGGAAAGTGGAGTCAGTGACTCCCAGTTGTCCCGGCCCATGGCCAAGACCACCCTCCACAAGGAAACCACGAGGTGATGCCAAAATGCCCAGTGGCAAAGGCTAAGACTGTCCTTCCGTGATGGTCTCCACGAGGAGCCACGCAGTGCCTGAAGCAAAAGACTTCCCGAATTCCCCCTGAGGAAAGCGGGTGGAGGCGGCCACAGTCGTTGAAGGCAATGGAAAAGCTTCAGGAAGGAGTGGCACGCAGTGTCCCAGATATGCCACGCAAGGAGGGGACAGTTTGACTCCTCACAGGCAGTCAGGTACAAGCTGGAGGGAAAAAAAAAAAAAACCGAAATCCTTCAAATTCTCAAACATGTATTCATGCATTTCTCCCCCACCCTCCCCTAGAGATTTCATCGTGTGACTCATGAAACGTGTCATTTTAAAACCTTAGAGGATAAGTTGTCAGAATCCATTGTGCTTTAAAGCCTTTCTCTGGTCTCTCATTTAAATCTTTGAAAGACTTCCTAAGTTATTTTTTCGCATTCACTTTGGTTTTAGTATCGTAGAGATGAATGTGCCTTCTCTCCTGTGAGTTAAGCACTTAAAATATTCCAGAAAAACGAAACGTGAGGCGTGAACTGTGAAAATGACAATCCTTATGGTCCACTCTATGCAGAGCAGCTCCAAGTCTTGCAGACCCTTCAGACTTCCACCTGCTCCTCTGGTGGTTACAGTCTTAGCACCACACTGATAATAAAAGGTAAATGAGTTCCCCCAGCAGAGTATCAAGGATGTGAACGTGGATGCTGCTCTTTACCATTACGGGCAATTAGAGGGCTTGGAAAGTGTGTTGCCTGACTTTCTGTTGCTTGGTAACTGTGCACCTAATTCTTTCTCTAAGAGGTCACAGAAATGTCAGAAAATCCATTTTATTGGGGGGGAGAGGGGGGGGTGAGAGACAAATGCCCCCATCAGAAAAGCAGCCTATAGATTCATTAAAAGAACTTCATGTCTTCTATCAGCAGATACAAAATAGTATTAGTAGCATTATTGTTATTTGCCTAGGACCACAAAACTGCAATTTCTGAGCATCACCAACTGTGTAACAGGCTTGCTGTGCCAGAGCTCAGGACCTGCAAACACACTGATGAAATTTGGGATGATACAGGTCAATAGAACTCACGGATGCGCTGACAAATGGCCATTATTGGCCTAACGCAGAGCCTGGTGGAGTCAATGGAAAAACACAAAAACAACAATGGTACTGTGAAAGTTTTAAGGAATTTCTGAGATTGGAAGCTCTGCAAACATTGCCTGTCACGGGAAAAAAAAAAATGGACTTAGAAGGAAGTTAATGAGACAGAAGATAAAATTCTCTTCTCCAAAAAGATCCAAGTTGCAGTTTCTGCAGCCCCTGAAATGCTAGATGACTTTCACTGAGGGAGAACAAATTAAGTGATGTCTGTGAGGGAAAACCTTGCCTATTTTTACCTGCATTTTAAGGAACTGGACTTTGGAAGTGTATCTCATCTTGAGCAAATTTCCAGATCTTTCTACTTCGAGACAGCTCTGGTAATGCACACTCCTTGTTACACGCTATTCCCCACAAATGGATGCTGTCAAAAGAAAACTACTTCCCTTCAGCTTGAACAGCATGCTCAAGTTTGCAAAATGCAGTTTAGATTAAATGGATGCCCCTGAGATTAAGTGAATGCATTTCAGGAGGGACACAATATGCAGGTGTCCAGCACTGACCATCAATCATTTTCTTGCAGAGCTGGAGGTTTCCTGCAGTTGTCACTGTAATCGCTCTGCAAGAATTTGCAATCATTTTCTAAGAGCGTGTTTAGGAGGAAAGAAGGGCAGACGGTGCATTCTGTGCTTAAAAAAAACTATGGGTCTGTTTCATCGCAAAAATAAAAATAAGGCAGATTTCTGGGTTGAAACAGCCTGTTTGTGAAACACCACAACTATATGGCCCTCAGACCCTTCCATAGGACAATCTTGTGGCTGTGGGCAGCACAGAAAGTCCAAGCTACCTTTGGACACAAACTTACTGCACAATATTAAGTAAATAAAACTCAAGCCACCACCTAGTGAGAGGGCAAATTCATTGACGGAAAACCAGAACTTCATTTTTCCTTATGATCTTCCACTGGAAAAATTCTTCAACTTAGAATTATCAGTAATATGTGAGCACCTACATATCAGTTACTGACCATAAATGATTCTGTGATATAAATCACTATCACTAACACAACAAATCACTAATCACTAAAAGAGGTAGGTCTTTAAAATAGGGGGAAGAAG
This sequence comes from Pseudotriccus pelzelni, assembly GCA_035584735.1. NCBI lineage: Eukaryota > Metazoa > Chordata > Aves > Passeriformes > Tyrannidae > Pseudotriccus > Pseudotriccus pelzelni. The sequence goes on along the minus strand of JAWMRA010000001.1, from coordinate 112,161,244 downwards.
ATGCAATCAAGCTACAATAATTTCTGTTATTCTTTAAGTGCAGCGGTGTTTTTCTGTCACCGCTTTTTCTTCATAATTTTGAGGTGAAATGATATCATGTGGATGCTCTCATTTGTTTATGTACAGGGGACAGTCCATGTGAATGAAGAACTCACATAAATGAAGATTTCATGCATATCCAGAACAAAGGAGTGGTACAGGCTGCTTTGAGAAACATATATTGGCAAAATCCAGCAAATCTTTGTGAAGATGCTTGTACCATTATTCTGGTCCATGGACTAACATGGGTTTTCAGCACTTTAATGCATAATTAAATTCTACTGTGCTAAGGATGTTTCTTCTGACATGATTTTCCAAAGACACCACAGAAGATGGAAAAATGTATTATGCAACCCCTTAAAAACTGTAAGCTTACAGGAAAAACTCCTGAAAAATTTTTGAGGCAGTTGAAGTCCTGCAAAATGCAGATGAGTTGGAGGTTCTTGGGAAAAATAGATCCCAGGAAGAACAAAGGAGCTGAAAAGTGAATAATCAAAAAACCATGAAAATAGTAATGTGCAATAAAAGAATTTTTTTTTTCAGTATTGACTGTGGATGCAAATTTAACACCGGCCGAAAATGAGCTGTGCCAGCCACATGGAGAACCGTGCAGGTAGTGAATGTGCTGACTCTTAACCCCCCACACAAACCTCTTCCTGTGGATGGTTTGAATGCTCTGCAAAGGGTGTGACTGTAATGCAATGATACTGAATGGCCACTGGCATCTAGGCAGCACAAAAGCTGCAGACAAACACACACAGCCACACACCCACTCGTTTTCTGTAAATAATCTGCCACCTTCAAGTTCCAGGACTGCATCTTGCTGCTCCACATATTGTCTTCCCAGAAACCAGAAAACTGATTCAAGCAAGAATTGCTCCCCGGGCAGGAGCCCGCCTGGCCTCAAGGTCATGTTTTCAAAGGGTCTGGTGTTTTAACTGGGGTGGAGGAAACAGAGCATTCAGCTGATGTGGAAGAGCTTTCCTGATGTGGCCCTCACTGAAGTGCTCTGGCACACATCTGAATTCCCTGTACACTGTTATTCTTCCCTGTTTCAGCCACTCGAAGCTTTTCAAGTTTCGTGCTACAGGCTGGGGGCAGAGTGGCTGGAAAGCAGCCCAGTGGAAAAGGAACTGAGAGTGCCGGTGACAGTGGTTGGAAATGACCCAGACTGTGCCCAGGTGGTCAAGAAGGCCAAGGGCACCTGGCCTGTACGAAAACCAGTGTGGCCAGAAGGACCGGGGAAGTGATTGAACTTCTGTGCTTGGCACTGCTGAGGCCTCACCTCGAGTCCTGGGTTCAGTTTTGGTTCCCTCATGACAAGAAAGACACTGAGGGGCTGGAGCTTGTCCAGAGAAGAGCAACAGAGCTGGGGAAGGGTCTGGAGGGTAAATCATATGAGGAGGGGCTGAGGGAGCTGAGGGTGCTCAGCCTGGAGGAAAGGAGGCTCAGGGTGGACCTTCTGGCTCTCTACAGCTGCCCGAAAGGAAGTTGTAGCCAAGTGAGGGCTCCGCTCCCAGGCAACCAACAACAGGATGAGAGGACACAGCCTCAGGCTGCACTAGGGGAGGTTCAGGTTGGATATCAAGAAGAATTTCTGCACTGAAAGGATGGTTAAACATTGGAAGGGGCTGTCCAGGGAGGTGGTAGAGTCCTCATCTCTGGAAGTGTTCAAGAAATGACTGGACATGGAACTTTGTGCCATGATTGAGTTGACAAGGTTGGACTCAACGACCTCAGAGGTCTTTTCCAACTTAAACGATTCAATGGTCCTGTGATTCTGTAAGTGGACTGCTCAAGGGCAAGCAGGTCTCCAGTGCTGAGGGGACGACTAAGTCTGTGCCTGGAGAAGGAGGGAAGGGACAGAAACCACAGACACAGAGAGTGTGGGCACACAGGAGGGCTGACAAAGCTGGCAGGAACGGCTGCAGGTCGCACCAAAGCCAAAGGGACTCTTTGCAATTGCTTTCAGCAAGCTTTGACTCTGGGTCCAGGTCTCTTCTATCTCAATTTGCTTTTTTCCAAGATTAAAGGTTAGGAGAGGGTATAAAATGCAGTCAGACTGGAAAGGGGAAGCATTACTTGTGACCATCTTTCAACACCCAACACTCTGCACTCCCTGATCCACATCACTGTTACTAATTTCACATCAAAAGCAATTCTGAGGTTGTTTAGGGTATAACTGTGTTTCTATTTCAATTTAAACAAGTCAGCAGTTCTTCTTTAATTGCCCCTATCAGCTAGAAGATCCTACTGTTTGAACAAAACACCTTTTAAGGAGATGGTTGGCAGACCACCTTGCCATGCCATAATGTTAAGGGCTGAACTTAATACATGTGACATTTTCAAGTTGTGTCTCACAAATGTCTCTCAGTAAATCCTTCTGAGTCCCAAAGCCTATTCCTAAGAAAATCAGAATCCTCTCGAGGTGGCATGGAAGTTAATTTTCTTCTGGAAAAAAAAAAAAAAAGAAGAAGAAGACAAAGAAGAAGAAGAAGAAGAAATTACTTTATATTTTACCAGTGTTTGCAGTTTTGTCTTAAAGAAAATTAAACAAGATGAAATTTTCAGTATGTTAATTTTAAAAAAAACAAAGGCTAACCCCCTCCCCAAAAAAAATCCACAAAACACCAAATCAAACCAACAAAACATAATTTTTGACTTTTAATAAAGATTAGAAGGATGTACTTGGAAAAGCACAGCGATGGAGCATAAAAAGGTTTGTATTGGAAGGGACCTTAAAGGTCATCTAGTTCCAAACAAACATGAGCAGGGAACCTTCCACTAGAGCAGGTTACTCAGAGCCCCATCCATCCAGCCTAGTCTTCAGCACCCCGCTTTTCCTTCCAGCCTCTTCTTAAAGGTCAGTGTGTGGAATCGGCTCTTGGGTACATATTTATGTAAATACCTTTGCAAAGGACGCTGGGCACACTGCTTTGCAGTAAGGAAGAGCACAAGGTGCAATATTTTAACGGGAGAAAACCAGGACGGGGGTCCTCCAGAACATGCCCAACCACAGGGGCTACACAAGGTCTGAGTGAACACACTCCCACATCCAAACAAAAGGACTATGGCAATTCCAGGAAGAAATCAAATGAACCCTTGAGCAGGGATAGAGGGAGAAGAAGACACACCATGAGTATGAGATTTCTCTAGTGTGTTATTCTTTTTAAGTAGAAACATGTGGTGGAAGATTAAGCAGCATCTTTTTAATCTCCGATTGTCCAGCTCCCCCTGCTGTAATTACATATTGGACACAAATGGCAACAGATGTTCAGTGTCTAAGCTAAGAATTATATACTTACTCAATATCCCAGTGATTCAAAACACTGATTGGGAGGGTAGAATTTAAATTTACATGGAGTGACAAATGAAAGAGTTCCTAGACATGGGTGAGACACAGAGAATATTAATGCAAACTTGAAGATGCCCCCTTAATGGAAGGAGACAGACAGACTGAACATTAGATAGAGTGTTTTTAATTACAGCAGTTTCTCCATGAATTATTTTAACCCATCCTCATCCCTATAAATCTGAGCTTCCAGTTTTTATTTTTCACATGATCTAATCTTTGCAGCCCTTTATATACAGCCAGATAGAAGGTCCTACCTAATCATTTCATCATATATCAAGCGGGCAGCCTCATTTCCCCATATTAAAGCTAATAAGAACAGATCTATCAGCAGGTATTTTATCTTATTTTCCTTGAGACACTCACTTGTCCGTAATCCAACTACACAAAAGCTTATTTTGGCCTGATTTGCTGAGAATTTTAAACAAATATTTGTTACTTCCTTTCACCAGATTCTTTTCCTTCAAATACCACAGTACTAGGAACGCAGATGCTTTAAACTCGAGAGATGCCTTATCCAGCACAGACATGAATCATCTTCCCTAAAATTTAAGGGTACCATAATCAGAGAGAGAAAACAGTTCTAGGGGAGTTCAGGCATATGACCTTCCAGAGATTGTATCTCACCCCAATCAGTCTCTAATTTCCTAAATCACCAGACTTGCTCTGTTTTCTCCCAGACATACAACTACTTCCACCCATATTTTGGTACCACATGAAAGCCCATAATCTGATTCCTCCCACTGCAATGGCTCAGGCAGGAGTGCAGATTTGAAGGTTCTGAGCACTCAGAGGTGCAGATGCACCCCAGCAACATGTGTCTGAGTGTGACATAAATCCCTTTACTCACATGCACATTGCAATTGAGAGCAGCCACTTGTCTCCCCAAACGTTTTCTAACAGATAACTGGAAACACTTTTAAACCCATTAGTTCCCGTGAACATTACTGAAAATGTTGTCTTTTAAAAATGCATTTTTTTATATATGACTTAATTTTTCTTGCAAGATCACAGGCTGGGATGCAAACCAATATACTGTTTGCTGCCAGATGGCATGTTGGAAGGGTATAAACTTCTTTCACACAGAGTGCTATGTGGCATGAGAATGCTGTTCTTACACTCCTAAATAGTTGTGCCTCTTTGAATGGTTCAGATTTACAGTATTCTTTCAGTAAGCTCATAAGCTCTTCCCATTTTAGCTAAAGCCTTGTGAACTTACCAGATAAATACCAGAAAACCTTCAGGGAAATTTTTATGGGTGGCTATTCTGGCCCCTGCCCCTTAAATTTACTGAAAGGGTCAGCAGGGCAGCTGGTCCAGGCACTGGGCTGATGTGCACAGGGCCACAAAACCCCCATAACTGCCAGGTATTAAAGCAGCTGACAAAGTGATCCACACACACTCTGAAAAACAAAATAACCTCCATGTGCCTTCAACCTGCACTGAGTCCCCAAGGAGACAGGACACCCAGTTACCACAACCACCAGTCTGTAGCCTTGGTTGGTCATGAACAAAAGCTGGGAATGCCCTCGACAGCACCAGGCTCTCCAGGAAAACCCCTCTCTGTATTTTACCTGTGAGAACTAATGAAATGCTTCAAAACCCTTTGGAGAGTGTGCTGATGGGCACTTGCCATGCGCCAACAGGGAGATTCAGCCCCATAGCCATCCCACAGACAGGCAAAATAGGTTTAATTTCCAACAGCAGCTTCCCTGAAGCAATCCTGCATGGCTGCCACGTGCCTTTCAATTTTCCACATATTTGCTTTGGAAAAGGAGGTGGGAAAACCTCTCCCTCTCCCTCTTTCCTTCAGCAAAGCACAGTCTGCACCCGCTGCTAAAAATTGTATCGGTATCAATCTCCTCAGCATCACAAACACACCCACGTGCGTCTGAGTCCTGAAACGCCTATCTTGCAAAGAATGTGCCAAAAGATTTACTTACTCTTTAGAAACTGTTTAATGATGTTGTGGGGATCAAAGGAGCAAGCATTTTCATGACAAAAGGAATTTGTACTCCAGGCTCTACAGCACAGACAGTGATTAGTGAGTCACACATAAGAAGTGCCTCGCTTTTCTCTTTTAAAGAGCTGTTGTAGCATTTACCTAAACATTACAGTGCTGAATCAGTAGTTTCACAAGTCTGTCTTCCCAGTGATTGCCTGAACTGCTCACCTTTACCTGGTAATATCCTGGTGATAGTTCCTCGCCTGAAAAATTGTGTTCGAGCTCAGTTACTTGGCTGTTAGCAGCCAGGCAGACATTAAGTATGCATCCAGGATTTCCTGGAGAGCTTGGAAAGCAACCACTGTGTGTGAAGGAGATTTAAAAATATCGGTTCTGAATGTATATTTCTTCACAGGCAAGGAAAGAATTACGAAGTGTCTCATTGTGGAGCTCAGCTAACCCAATAAACATTTTAATTCAATTACTTAGTCTTTAAAAAGAAACAGCAAAAAAAACAAAAAAAAAATCCCAAACAAACAAACAAACAAACAAAAACCCACCAAAAACCTACCCAGACCTGAAATGTCCACTATCACTGTGATACAACCCTGATCCTCTCCTTGACTTCATGTTCAAGCTCCACTTCTCTCTTCTCCCACAGTACAGCCACTGTCTTGCTGCCTTCCATCCTAAACAATCCTCAGTAGTGGTGGATGATGATGATGATGAGCCTTCCTCTGCTCTCTTTGCTCTCCCTTTCCTTGGATCTCTGCAGCTTTGTCAGATTCATGACACCCAAATGGTTCATCCCATGGTGGTACTGGCTTGCTTTTGGAAATCTGGAGAGTGTAAGGGAGAAGAACAGGATTTTCTTTTTTAAATTGCCTGGAATAAATGGTTGTTTTGTGGATGTTGTGGATGCAATTTGACACCTGGAAACTTTTAAGGGAGTTGAAACTTTTTTTTCATACCATATTCTCCCTTCCTACTCACTCAACAAGGAGAGCTTTCGGTGTTGAAAATGGAAAGATTTGCAGAGAGGAGTTGCCCTTAATTTGAGTTCCATGAAAAGCCTACAACTTCTTGAAAGAAATTAAAACCAGCATGAGACCAAGCTGCTTTCTCAAAAAAAAAGCATTTTACAAAGAAAGAAATATTTAAACCCTCCAGAATTTGTCTAAGCTGGGATGGCTTCTTATTTTCGATCTGTTAAGATTTGTATTCCCCCTTTACAGATCTGCCACCAAACATTCATTCTTTCATTAGCAATTCTCTTCACTCCCTTCAAGGGGTTCTCTAGCAATCTCCCCACATTTTTGTTGGTTTTGTTCAGTGTGTCCCAGCTGAGGGGACATTCAGGCACCAGATTTGACACTGCAGTGGCAGAGGACCCAGCAGACAAAGTCGTGTGGCTTAATTCCCTCATGCACGAAAACCCCTGACACGACACAGCTCTGGCGAAAAAGCAGCCGAATAAAAGACTTCTCTGCCTTCTCTTGGTGCTTGTTTTTCTCATAATCCCTGCTCTGTGCAGTTGGAAAACACATTTCTCCCCAAGGCATCACCCCAGCCCTGCCTCTGTCCTCGGTCCTGCCGCTGAGCCCAGATGGCATCAGCGCGGGTGTCACCGCTCACCTGAGCACCAGCTGCATGGCACAGCTCAGGGCGTGCTTCTGCTGCCAGATACTGTTATTTTAAGAACAGGCACCGTTACCAGGAACTCTGAGAAATGTTTGGGGTCCCAGATTGCAGGGGGGAAAAAAAAACCCACCCTTTGAAAGAAAACATTCCTGGAGCGAGAGCATTATGCATGATTCATGGGCAGCACAGGCACCTGAAATATTCCTGCGATGCATTTTGCCTCAAAGAGCAGCGTTAGGATTTCAAGAGAACATGCCAATGTACCCACAGTATTTCTGCACAGCTCCTTGAATAGATACTGCTAAATGCATCTGAAGGAAAAATTTTAAAGCTGTGCTGAACTCCTGTGTCGAATATGGCCAAGAACTTGACATTTTTTATCTTGCCTGGTTGCTTAGTGCAAGAAGGGGAGGAAACATATCCAGTTTTTCTGCCACATTAGTGAGTTAATATCCTGACAAAATACATCTAACTTGGGATCCGTAGCCAAATAGTCATTTCCTCAAAGTTGGGAATATTCAGATGAAAACTCCAGAACTTGGGCAGAGCAGAGGGAAAAGTCTGAAATACCATCAGTCAGGTTAGCTTGGAAGTCTAGCCCAGGAAGCAGATTGCTCTGCTGGGAACTGATGCTTGGCTTTATGAGAAAACAAATCAGTCCTTCAGTTCTAGAGGTGCACAAACCTAAGGCAAGGATGGCTTTAAAGATCCCACATGCCTAGAGAGATGCCTTCCCCTTAGCTGAAGGACAGGGAGATTCTTCTGAGATGGCTTCAAGGTGTGTGACAGAGCCAGCTTGCTGTTGATATTCCCTGATTCCAAACCAGGATTTCAGAACCAGACAATAAAATTCATGTTCCTGGCTTCATGTCTAAGCTTCTAAGTAGAGAAAGAGAGGAGCGAAGCACCTGCAAATCTGATTTATGCCAATGGCAGCTGCAGGAATTCTGCATCTTTGAAGCTTCAAGCCATTTTACACAGCCAGCTTTTGAAAGGCTGAAACATTTAATACCTCACATGAGATCCTTTTTATTATCTTGACTAATATTTGAGAGCTGCAACTTCCGCTCTGCTGAGGCGAATTGCGCAGACCTCGCGTGGTTCGTCACCTCTAACTTGTCAACCTCCCTTTGTTCAGGCGCTGACATCCAAGCAGATGGTATTCCCGGGGTGATCCTGCTAATAATCAGAAGTCCTGCCCCCCTCCTCCTCCTTTCATTGCTGTTTAGCTCTGCCTCTGCTCTGGAGCTCATGCTTGATTGATTACCTGCTACTGCCTCTGCCTCCTCTCCAGATCTGCTGCCTTGGGAATGCACTGCCCCGTCCTACAAGTGAGAAGTCCTTTCTTTGTCCCTGGATGTGTGCCCTGGCATGTCACATTAGTGAAATGCATGTTGTTCAGATGTACCCACCTCCTCAGGAGATCAAGGCGAAGCTGTATCAGTAACCAGTTCTCTTTCCTGTTTATTTCTGTCTGTGGCATCACCTGTGATTTATTGTGATTAGTTCTCAAGGTACTAAACAGATTCCCGGAGAAACCTTATGTTAACACCCTCATCACCTGCATCATTCCCATGGCCCATGAGCGAGGACAATTTAGTCCACCCTAGTGCTGCCTTTGTGGTTTTTCTTTTATCAAAGGGCCATTCAGATAACTCTCAGAAATCAGAATAAATCATGTCAACAGTGACTTCTTGCTTTATTAAAAATGATGAAGTTGGAGAATTCTTATTCTGCCTGGAGGGAGTGCTGGATGACAACAATACACAGCCACATTTTAGTTTTTGCCCCACTCAAGGTAAAGCTGAAGCTTTTCCAGGAGTCTTCCTGGAGGCAATATCAAATGAGCCAGTTTAAAGTTTCTTGTGTTAAACCTATTAAAATTTCTAAAAATTAGCACATCATTGCCTTCTTCTAAGCCCTGTGCAACTTCCTTGCTAAAAGTCTACAGCAAATGCTATCAAAAGTCTCAGCCAACTCTTGTTTGGCCAAAAAAGCAAAATAAACCTCACATGCATCATATTTATCAGCTGTTTTCCTTCTCTTTTCGTGAGTTTGTCCTTTTTCTTTTTCCTTCTTTCTTTTCCACATCAGCAGGTTACAGAAAGTTGTCCTCCTTAAATCCCTTCTCCACACCAGTATTTCTTTCCTTCTCTGGCTCTTCCTGCAGTCTGCACTCTTTCCACTCCAAGTTTTATTTACCCAAATGCCTTGGAGTGGGGTTTGGGTTTTTATCCCTCTGATAATTCTTTTACAGGAAGGAACTGCCATATTTGATGGGATCCAAAGCCCTCCTGTTTCAGCCTCTGGGTTCTGACATGGGCCAGTATCAACTGTTCCAGAGGCAGATATCGCCTAGTCTGCTGCCCAGGTAGTCTCTCTCTGATTTCTGATGCTTAAGGGTTGTTTTAAACTTCTTCCTTTCTCCTTTCTTCTTTTCCAGAATCAGACTTTTAAAGCAATACAACTGGAGGCAGGATAATGAGAGTAAAATCCAATCACCTGTTTTTCACGGGGATCAACTGTGAATCTTCTGAGCCAAGACTTTGGCAGAGAAAAGGCAGTTTCCATAATGGAACTGTGAATCAAAACACACAGCAAGGGATTATTATTGAGCTACCATCCTATAAACTGAGAATGTATTTTTGAACTATTGCTTTTAGTACATATTACTCCACATTCATTATACTTAAGCCCACTGCACTCCTTGGTTACAAGAGTAATTCATTATTGCTGTGTGAAGATTCAGTGGTTACTGCGATACCTAACCTATGCAACTTTAAAATTTATCAATGTGTTACACTAAATGCGCACAATCAAAATGAATAGAATGTCTTATACAGATCATGCAAGATGCAGAATGAATATCACACATGAATAATACACAGAAATAACATAATTAATGCCGACCTAAGGTGTGGCATCAAGTTAATTGCTCTCAATGCAGTAGGGAAAAAATGACGTATTGAGTGAATGGACCAAAAAAAAAAAAGCAAGTGAATTTGTGAGGGTTTTTTTTCAGGGAGGAAGGGAAAACAGCACTTCAGACCTCGAGAAATTACAAAGACCCAGGGGAAGAACAGGTCACACAGCTGAAATGGTGCCACTCTGCCATGGCCATGGGCTGCCCTCCTTGATAGAAGGCTGTCGGAAATGCCAGAGGTACTGGGGCATCCAGCATCAACAGCAGTTTTCAGCTTGCTCTGGTCAGTCTGGGTGTTTTCCATCATGCCTCAAGCCCTGCAGGCAAGGATGAAAAGCTGAGAGAATTTGGGATTGATCAGCCTGGAGAAGAGAAGACTTTGGGGTAACCCAATTGTGGCCTTCCAGGACCTGACTGGAGAAACAAGAAAGATGGAGAGAGGCTATTTACAAGGGCCTGGAGTGACAGGACAAGCAGGAATGGCTTCACATTGACAGAGACTGTACATTGGGAAGAAATTCTTCCCTGTAAGGGTGGGGAGGCCCTGGCACAGGTTGCCCAGAGAAGCTGTGGCTGCCCCATCCCTGGAATTGTTCACGACCAGGTTGGATGGGGCTTGGAGCAAGCTGGGCTGGTAAAAGGGTCCCTGCCCATGGCAGGTGGGTTGGAACCTGGTGATCTTTGAGGTCCCCTCCAAAGCAAACCATTCTATGATTCCAAAACACTGCCTTACCTTACTTGTTTTTTTCAAAATGATTTCCAGCCTCAAAGTCTGCAGAGAAGCACCGAACAAATGTGCTGTGAACAACTCAGAAGCTAGAAGGCAAATGTGAAAGATTTCTAACTTGTTTTCCCAAGTCTCATGCATTACTCTTCGGTGCCTATTTTAGCCTGACTCATCTTGAGTAAAAGCTTGGCAATAGCAAAGGTTGACAGTAACTCTAAACAACACTTGGGTGAGAAACTAGAAGGCTGGCAGAGGTAACAGGGTTTGCTGATAAAAAATAAATCTCCCAGTTTGTCTGCAAAGTCAGGTAGCCAGTAGCTTCACCACTTGAACCCCAGGCATGCTGGATAGTGTGGCATGACATGGAGGAGCACAGAACGGGGAAAAGAAGCTTCTCCCTGCCACAGCTCCAGGGAGCACACCGGGGAAATCTACAGTTCAGCACACAAGGAATGATTGGAGTTGTTATTTATTCTTTGCTCTGGCCCCAGTTCAGGAAAGATGCTAAGTGGCTGTCCAGGATCAGAAGCAAAACTGAAATTAAATTTTTCAATGGCCTATATGCTACATGTTACAGGGAGCAATTTTTAAAGAAAAAAAAATATTTGGAATTGTGTTTTTCCTTTGGTTATTAGAGTCTAATCTGAAACATTTCGCTTAAGGCACCACTCATAATATTCCTCTAAATGATTATTTGTGATATTAATGTGTTTTCAGGTTTTGCACCGTATTCTAGGGGCTTTTCATGTACTTGTCACAGCATGAAAAATATCTGAACACTGCTCCTGGAAGTTCTCTGAGCACAAAGGTGCTTTTGTTTGTGAGCGGCTGATGAAGTTACCCACAGGTAAGGTAAACAATAGGAGAAACGAGATATATATATATATATATAACAACATATCTCTTTAAATAAAAACATAAACATCTGTAATTTCTAAGACAAATGTATGTTAATATCTTCCTAACATCTCCCTGCTGCACCCCCAGAAATTAACTTACCTTCTATGACACAGTTTATCTGCCCAAGTAGCAGATCAGGGCAAAGCACAGCATTCCCCAAATTCAGACTCACCCAGTGGCAGGCTCCCACAATCAGAGCTTGGTGAAAATATCCCCACTGACCAGTGGCCCCCAAAATCTGAAAACCCTTAGGGTTGGTGCTAATTCTCATGGCCTTTAAAGAATGCTAGAAACGTGTGCCCGGCACCAGGGAGTGAGGCAGGACTGTGAGCAGCCTGGACTTAGTTTGGCTTGAGTCACTCAAGAAACCGCTCTCAGAAGTCTGAGTCATTCCGGACGGTTTTAGGCAATTATTTCTGTTCTCACAGAATCATTTAGGTTGAAGGGACCTCTTGAGATCACCTAGTCCAGCCTCCCTGTTGAAGCAGGGTCAGCTAGACAAGATTGCTCAGGACCGTGCCCAGTCAGTTTTTTAGTTTCTCCAAGGAGACTCCACAGCTTCTCTGGGCTGTGCCAGTGTTTGATTGCTCTCACGGGGGAAAGTGGTTTATTGTGTTCAGATGGAATTTCCTGTGTTTTCATTTGTGCCCATTGCCTTTTGCCCTGACACTGGGCACCGCTGAGAAGAGCCTGGCTCCATGTTCTGCATCCCTCTGTGCTGGGCACTGGTGAGGCCAGAGGAGCTCAGTGGAACTGGGGAAGGGTCTAAGGAGCAGCTGAGGGAGCTGGAGGAGCTCAGCCTGGAGAAATGGAAGCTCAGGGGGGACTTTCGCACTCTGTGCAACTCCCTGAAAGGAGAGCGTTGCCGAGTGGTGGACGGGCTCTGCTCCCAGGCAACCAGTGACAGGATGAGAAAAAATGGCCTCAAGCTGTGCCAGGGGAGGTTCAGGTTGGACATCAGGAAGAATTTCTTCCTTGAAATAGTGGTCAGGCATTGGAAGGGGATGCCTAGGGAGGTGATGGAGTCCCCATCCCTGGAGGTGTCCAAGGAAGGACTGGATGTGGCCCTCAGTGCTCTGCTCTAGTTGACAAGGTGGTGTCTGTCCCCAGCAGATCATCCTCAGGCATGACCAGTATGAGTCCTATGACTGTTAAACAGTGGGACTTATGGATGGCAAGAAAAGAGATCTGAAACATTTGCTCCCACAGCGGACCGGGACTCTCACACCCAGTGACCCATCTTCCCTGGGTTCCCTGAGCACTTCCATTGCCCACCATGTTCCAACATAGAGAACAGCGAAGGGGGAGATGTCCAGCTGCTCTAGTAAGGGCAGGAGACCACACACAGGTGCCAGGAGATGTTCAGTACCGATGCACCAGAAATTAAACCGGCCCAAGAAATCCGCCCCGGCGGCAAAAATTTTATAAAGAAAAATAAGGGCTGAAAGTGAAACAGGGAGATCAATTAGCTTTTTTTTTTTTTCCCTGCCTTGTGGATTTGTTTTAGTTTTGCATTTGTAATTACTTAAATGCAGTGTTCTTCACAACAGACATAATTCACAGGCCTTTAATGCTGTGCCTTTCAAAACAAACATGAGTCACAGCCCCTAGGTAAACTTCCCCGGGCTGGCAGTGAATATCATTATTGTGTGACAGAGTGCAGCAAGCTGTTTGCCAGATTACTCAGTCTCCTGAAGCTAGCAAAATGCATTGCCATTTATTTATTATGCTCATGATAATTACAATTATCATCACTGCAGTGCCAATCTGTTTGCTGCAGAATGAAGACCTCTTCATGGTGTCTCCAAGGATTCAATGTTAGGCCTGAGTAGTTAGCCAAATTATGGGGCCTTGCAGGATTTTTTTTCTTCCCTTCAAAACAAGGACTTAGTAAGAGGTATCAAGCAGCACACTCGTGCTCACTGAACAGCAAAGTGCAGGAACACAAGGAAACCACTGCTACAAACCCCTCCTGCTGTACAAAGTACTGCTTTGGTCATTGCTTTGGGCACTGTCTTCCAAGACAATACCCAAGCATGGGTTCCAGTTCCAGGTCATGTACAATGAACATAAAAATTAACATATATTACCATTTCCCCACAAATGTGTCTTCTCCTGCATGTACAAGGAACCCACAGAAATTACGTAATGTCTTAGTATGTGCACAAAGTAAACAGGAACCTGCCTTTATTTCTGGCCTGTTCCTCAGTACGTCTTGGCACTAAGAAGGAGGAGTCAGAACATGCTGAGACATTAGGCCAGAGAGAGTAGCAAAACCCAGATTGTGAGCAGAGGGGGTGGAAACACAGAGTGTAGGCAGGTGAGAAATGTGAGATCATTTATCCAGCCCTGCAGCAGTCTAAAAGAATACTCAGCTTCATATGGTGCTTTAAATCTCCAAAATCCCCAACGAACATTCGTCAAACTAATGAAATTAGTCATCTAAGGGCATATTCTTTTTGTTTTAATTTTAAAGGAATTTTTGTTAGAGGATTTTGATGAGTTGAATTGATGTAAAACTCTACAAATGAGCTCTCTTAACTCACCTTGCGTTTCCCTTCACACATCTCCTGACATAAAATCTGCAGGTTATCTGAAAGTTGGCTCCTTGAAGGCTTTTGACATGATCAAAGGGTGTGTTTCCTGGTAACACATGTTCCAATGTTAGGTGACATTTCTCAAACAAGATAGGACCAGAACTCTGGGATTCGCTTTACCTAATTGGGTTTAGAGAGCTGTCTTGTCACTGCACCTTCACTTTACTGACGCAGAAGTATGTTCAGTACAAATGCACTAATCTCCTTCCTTTTCATACACAATGAGATGCTGAATTACAGCACTTAATATGAACCACTTTGCTCACCCCGGTGGGAGTTGCAGGTGATCGTCACTCGCGTGAAAGCGCCGCAATCATCTCACCACACTGAGCCTTGGCAGCTCAAACGTGGATATGAAACCAAAGCACAAGCTGAAGTCAGCTCTTGGATTGGTTTAGTGTTGTTATTAGTCACAGAATCATGGAATTATAGAATATCCTGAGTTGGAAGGGATGCACCAGGATCACTGAGTCCAACTCCTGGCCCTGCACACACCAAGAATCCCACCCTGTCACTGAGAGCGTTGTCCAAACACTCCTGGAGCTCTGGCAGCCTTGGTGCTGTGACCACTGCCCTGGGGAGCCTGTTCAGTGCCAACCACCCTCTGGGAGAAGAACCCGTTCCTAATATCCACCCTAAACCTACCCTGACACAACTCCAGGCCATTTCCTCACTTCCCGATCACCAGAGAGATCAGTTCCTGTTAATTACGAGCCACTGGTTAGTAAGATATGTAGAATGAATAACATATTTGGCACCTCTTTGGAATACCAGGGGACTATCTCTGCAGAACAGCAGACTAAACCATAGGTCACCCTACTTTTAATCACACCAAGGAACTTTTTTGATAGGCATTTGCTATGATTTTGCAGTGAGGGGAGAAAAGCGAGCCCTGAACATTCACCTTGTCAAATCTCCCAAAATGATGAATGATCAAGGTCCTCAGTGAGTGACCCTTACCACACAGCAGCAATTTAGGCAAAAATTATCAGGAGCTGAAAGTGTTTATCCTTCATTTTGCTACCATGCATAATAGACCAATTAAGATATATGGTGAGCTGCTCATTGATGTCAGATACAAGGCAGAGGAACACAATAGATGGGAACTAAATCAGACGGCCAAGGACAATGCAAAAGAAAAACATAAGCACAGAAGGAGAAAGGAGAAAGCAATAAGCAGGAGACACAGAGGGTAACAAGAATCATTCCATAAATACATTAATAGTAAGAAAGAGACTGAGAAAAACTTTGTTCACTATAAAAAAGGGAAGTGTTACTCTGCTATTTAACAGGCAGGGAAAGTGACTGTCAGGTGATGCCAAAAACACCATAGTTTAATGTCCCTTTTGCATCAAGTCTCCCCCAGAAAACTGTAAAATACCCTGTTACTGTTAGTAGCAAAAGGACACAGGAAAAGAGAGAACCAAGGGTCCTTCCCCCATGAAGGGAAGATGACAGTAATTGGTTTGGCAAGATGGACTTCATCCAAGGATTCCTAGAGAAGTGTCACAAGCAACCTCAAGAGCACCAGCAGTCACCTCCCAGGACAAGGGGAGGGCAGGTGAGGGGACAGTAGAAGACTGGAATGGTGCAAAACACTGCACAGCAAAAAAGGGGACAGAAAAAACAGGGAATCGGCGACCGGTCTTTGCAACTGTCACATTCTGTGAACTTTCTGGAGCAAATGAACACACTCGTGAGCTTTTACTCATAAGGAAAAAAAAAAGGTTTTTACTTCAAATGAGTTTAAATTCTAACTTCGAAAAGATAAGGGGTCTTTTTATATAGGAGAGGCAGAAAAGATGGAGAGAGACTATTTGCAAGGGTCTGGAGCAACAGGACAAGGGGAAGTGGCTTCAAACTGACAGAGAGAAGGTTTGCATTAGATGTCAGGAAAAAATTCTTTAATATGAGAGTGGTGAAGCTCTAGAACAGGTTGCCCAGAGAAGCTAAGGCTGCCCCATCCCTGGAAGTGTTCAAGGCAAGACTGGATGGGGTTCTGAGCAACCTGGAATAGTGGAAGGTGTCCCTTCCACTGGGTTCATGAGTGGAATGTCCTCTGGTTTGACTTTATTAAGTCTTTTTATATGGTCTGACATAACATTTACACAAGCAAGTTGCAAAACCCAGTCTAGGAGGAGCTGTCTACATACTTATACCCTAGTTCAGTCCTCCTCAGTCTTTTCATTCATAGCTACCACCATGGAATAAGGCTAAATGTAACTAGAGGCACATGGGAATAGGATGCAAAATTGTACTTGTGAACTAGAAAAATAGAGGGAAAAAATAAAGTTTTAAAAAAATGCAGTTGCAGTACCCTACACTCAACAGACTGCAAATATTGGAGTGGAGAAACAGGTTAGGTAACAGCTCTGCAAAGAAGGGTGTAGGTGTTACAGTCAATGACAAACTGAGCACGAGTCAGCAGCATCACACTGTTGTGAAAATGGCAAGTGCCATACCGAGATACAGAAACAAAAATAAGGTTTCTGAGACATGAATCAATCCTTCTGTTCTTCCCAGAGCCGGCAAGAACACAGCTGGGCTGGGGCACTGCACTCCAGGAAAGTGTGGACTAGAAGAAAAGATTCCAGAAAGGAGGAAACACTGAAAGAACTGGGATGTTCAGAAGAAAGGAAAGAAGAAAGCATATAAGGTAGCCATCTTCTAATACAAAGCTGTCATAAAGAGGAAGGGAATAATCTGTTCTTTGTGGAAATATAAGCTAGGAGAGGTTTAATTTGCAGCAAGAAAGAATAAACACTAGGAAAACGATTTTGCTGGAAAGCCTAGTGAAGCAGTGCAGTGGATTTCCTGCTGAGGCTGCGTCTCCCTCACTAGGGGTCTAGTGATATGTCAGATAAATGTGTCAGAAATCATACAGGTCTGCTTGATCCTCTTTAGGGGAGTGGACTAGATGTTTGAAGGTCCCTCTGTGTCTAGCCTACAGTTAACACCTATGTCATTTATAAGCTGACCACAGCAAATGAACCCAAATCTTAATGAGTGGACTTGCCCCTGCAGTCATGCACATCACTCCTCACCTCACCATCGATGTGCCTTCTGAACAGAAACAAATTCTGCCATCCATTTTACAGCTCCTTTCTCTAAATAAGCAATATTGTTGACTTTTAATTCTGAGGCTTTCTTAAATGACTTCTCCATCTAGTGCTGGCAAAATTGTTACTTGTGTTTAAATGGTCTTGTTTTCAGAAAATGTATACATAGCCCTCTCTTAAACAGTAAATAATCCTCTGTTTAAATTGCACTCCTAGCAGATGCAACACTTTACTAGTACTTTCTGTACTTCTCAGGAACACCACGAGGTTTAAAACTTACTACTAAGTGACTTTAACAGCAAAACCCCAACCAAGAAAATGCTATATCATTTAATTCCAAACATGGATTTATTTGTAAGCAACCTATACCAACCAAACCAGAAAACCAAGCTACTTTACGTCATGTGCAGGTTCTCTCACTGTGCTGACTCTCCTGTGGGAAAACTGTGAACTGAATTCTGCTCCAGCCAACATTTATAACACAACTGTTATAATCAATAATTGTTTAGAGCCTTCCACCAGAGATCCTCGAGTAACTGATCAAAAACTGATGCTGTTCTCATTTAAACAATGGGAAAATACCAGCAGCCCTACCTTCATCAAAGATTAAACTTATTTCTCAAGGTCAAACAACAAATCAGTGCCCGAGTCAAGAATTTTGCCCTTCAGCCCCCATGATTTTTCTGGGTCTGGCTCTTACGTTGTTGGTTTGAGTTGCTGTGTTTTCCTACATAATGCAGATCCCAAATGCCCAGTTTTAGACCAAGTTCCCTTTTGTGCCTAACTATGGAATCACAGTAAGCACCCTCAGAGCTATTTTTTGTTTCCAGAATAAACCGTACAACATTAACCATTGATGCTTTATTGTCATTGATTTAGTAGCTGTCAGAGAGTTACAGGAGGAGATAGATTACTGTTATTTTAGCCTATAAAGGGTCTTATGCCTCTGTCAGCAAACACTTCGGTTCCTTAAAATAAATAAGTAATCTGAAAGAAAATACACAAGCTGGAGAAATCTTTTAGGAAAAAAAACCCAACACTTTTTTTCTGTCTTCTTTTATATATATATTATTTTTTCATTTTGTGTTTTAACTGCTGCATTGACTATTTCTTTCTGGATAACAGAGCTGTGTAAAGTTTTCAGTACTTCACAGGAACACGGAGGGCAAGTGAGGACATTCTTCACACCCCACTGGGAATACTTGTACTGGGCATCACTGGCAGGATTTGGGAAGCAGAGGACTGCAGGAGTGACCTGTGTGGGAGGAGGCCATGAACTGCCCTGGGCTGATCACAGCCACGGCCAGACAGCTCTGAAACATGAAAACAACCCATATCTCAAACATTTCAACCAGCACTTGGCTCCTCTGCTTAGACATATTTCAGAAATGGGGGCAAGCAACTGAGGGCAGGAGGCACAGGAGACAAAGAAGACAAAGGTGCCTTCTTTGGATGCCAAACAAAATCCGTGAGGAGAAAGTAAAGAGAGAGGTTTGGAGGAGCAGAGGGGCCACATGGAAGATGCTTCCAAAGACAGGGCTGGAGACACACTCCTGGAAGGAGGAGTTCCCTGACAGAAGAATTTTTCCCTTTAAGGGACTGTAGCCCAGAGGTGACCCCCACTGAGGCAGGGACACCCTGGAGAGGCTGTGGCTGTGGATGAGCAGTGCTGGAGCAGTGACATCCCAAAGAGACTGTGGATGTGGGTGACTCACACTGCAGTCAGGACACAGGAAAGGGTCTGAGGATGATGTCACAGAAACACTCGAGAAAAAATTCCCCCATTCAGAGCAACAGCAAGAAATGCAATTACGCTGCAACTAGTTTTTCCAGCTGTGTTCAAGATGACAACATGCACATCCCTGTTCCTGTACCCTCCATGACTAAGAAAACTCAGGAGCACCAGGAATGTCTGCACAGGACAAACACATGCAGAGCAGGAGGGTGTTATCAGTGATTCCATGAGGCATCAACAGCATTTAGCCAAAAATCAAGGACTTGGCCAACTGACTTCGATTATCTAATTTGTGGGGCTATGTTTCATATATGTTTTAGATTGATTTAATTAGCGTTAATTAACATATCTTTGTGCATTATGAGAGACAGCAGATACCCATAAAGATTTTTATATTGAGCCGTATGGCAGCCAGCAACACACCAGCCAAAAAAAATATAATGAGGCACATAAAAAATTCCGCTTCTCAACCGTCCTTGGTAATTTTGAAAAATGAATGTCAGAGTTTGCACAATACAAGAGTTACCATCCTGTTCTTGCCTTACCCAGTCTGGCTGTGGAAGCTGGATCAAGCCCTGGTTGGGATTATGGAAGATCCAGAATCCAAGGCTGATCTGAAGGGAGTTCACACCTCTGGATTTTCTTCTTTCCCACAGAGTAGAAATGTTTCCTTTAAGGTTAAGTAGGCTCCACATGGAAGATATGTCCTGAACATTTCCATAGGATCAGGAGGCAGCCAGTTGTCTCCTTTGATCCTTTATGTGGAGTCTCAAAGGTTTTCCATCATTTGCTGTTTGCCAGTTGTTTAAAATGCTGGCCTTGAGACCCTGCCTGGTTCTGTCCAGCCCCACTGTGCTAACACAGAGACAAATGGAACTTGTTGTGCACCAGGTGAGGAATCTCCACCTCTAACCACGACCCATCACCTGTCACAGGGAAGAGCCTAAAGCAGGAAGCCGTGGGAAAAGCCAGAGGCTGGGCCACAGCACCCACATAATCCCAGATATCATGAGGAGCAAGGAGAGCAGTAATCCACCCTTATGTCCCACAGAAAATTTCCACCCACCAGTCCCAGGCACAGTCACATCTGGAAGGGAACCTTCTCCCATGCAGGAAAAAACAGGCCTGCTGTTTTTAGCAGCACCTTCCTTTAACTGCATTGCTGTCACCCGTGCAGGCAGAACTCAGGAGTCTCCAGTGACACAGTTTGCCAAGAACTGGACAAGGCGGCTGAAAAACAAACAAAAATCAAAGAAACAAACACAGAAACAATCGATTCCACAAGAAGACTTCCTATTTCCTCCTCCCAGCATTCAAAGCAGCACAGTTCCCACGTGGAGTGAATGTCTTTCGCAGAGCTCTACCTTCATTTTCAGATTAAGGCCAATTTCAGAGGTGAGGCAGGGCAAAGAGATGTTGGAATGAAATAGGGAAAACTGGAAAATGTGAGCACTGCAAGGACAAAATGTTCCAGTTAACTGTCATTACAGCTCTAAGGACATAAAAATTCGGGAGTGTGCTGGATAGATGAAACAGCAGGTTGTTGGGTTTTTTCCCTCACATTTTGGCCACGGGAATTTTTAAAGAAAAACAGTAAAACCAGAAACCCCTTGATGCTCATAAACAAATGCAAACCTCCTTCCTGCCACTTGCCCTAATTACTGAACATCCCAACACTCCAGACTCTGCCCTGAGTTCAAAATCAGAGCCTCAACCTTGGCATGATTTTGGCATCCTGCACCGGCACAGTAAAGGCTGTTCCTTCTAGACTCCGTTATCCGGAGCCGAATGTGCTTTACAAGACTGCCGCGGCTAATAAATTCCGGCAGAAAAGCTTCGCAGAGCTGGAATTTTTCTTCCCGTGTTGGAACATCTTTTTATCTATATCATAGTGACACCCGGTGGCCACAAGTGTGAATGGACCTACGTGAGAGGGCTCGGGCTGCTGCTTCATTGCAATGTCAGACAAAAATGCATCCCGAAATGTGAAAATATAAGCAGAAAGTGAAACTTATTTATAATTAGACTTTTTTTCCTAACAATTTAATGAATTTTAAATGTATCTTTGTTAAAGAAATCTATGCAGGATTTCTTATATTTTTTTTTTGTGATGAAATAGGCACAGCTAAAAATTAATTGCACACGGGATGTGCGGTTATTACTCAAATATAATTTTTTGTGATGCTTACTGCTCATGTTTATGATGAATCAATGCACAAACCCACACATTTTTCCACACAGAGGCTGATTTTCCATCTTTGCAATATCAGAGAGTGGAAATCAGCTTAAGAGAAACTAATAGTCCCATCTTGTATGTTTGCTCCGATATGTAACCAGAACTAAATTGCTTTTCTTTCATATATTATGCAAAATACAACCACCAAAAAAAAGAGTTGAATACTCTATTTACTGTGAGGGTGGTGAGGCCCTGGCACAGGTTGCCCAGAGAAGCTGTGGCTGCCCCTGGATCCCTGGAAGTGTCCAAGGCCAGGTTGGACGGGGCTGGAGCAACCTGGGATAGTGGAAGGTGTCCCTGCCCATGGCAGGGGGTTGGAACTGGATGGTCTTTAAGGTCCTTTCCAACCCAAACCATTCTATGTTTCTCTTCTGGAAGAGAAAGCATTCCAGTTCCAAGGACAAGATTACCCAGTGAGTGTCTGAGCTCTTTATCAGCTGCACTGGTTATCTAATTTACATGACTCTGGACATTGTTGTTCAATTAGAAAGATAATTAGTGGTCAGAAAGACCAGAACTTGGAGAAATCTTCATTCTCAGACAGAAGGGATCTGTCTGCATTTACAGAGCAAACTCATATGTAACTGAATGTAATTAAAGTCAAGATCAGAGATACAATCTTCTCAAAGAACATGATCACAGCAACTATTGTGCACTGACAGTTCTTCTATTTAAGGTGTTTGACAGCAGGATTCCCACTTTAGTATCCCAGACACTTCACCATCTCAGCTGAATTTGCCCACTGCAGACCATTACAACTACACCAGGTTCCTCCCTTGACCCAACATTGGGTCATACTCCTGCTGGGGGTTTTATGAGTGAGAAATTTAGTGGTCCACCCTTCTTGCCCTCTGCTACAATTTCATTTTCACAAGCTTTTACACCAACACACTGGCACCTCGCTGGGCTTAAACAAAACCTTTCTTCACAAGCCACAGCATGGAACAAAATGCTATCCGGAAAAATATTCCATCCAGTTCAGATATGAAATCCTTCCCCATGCACATAACACTGTCTTCATCAAAGCAAAGTTGTGTTGCAAGAAGTTTCTTGATTTGGATGACAGGCTGAGGTGGGAGACTCAACACATCAGCATGCAAGGAGTCTCTGTCTCCTACACAATTTTTCCCCGAGAATGCTTTAAAATGCAAAGCTCTTCATAACCTTCATCATCAGTCACTTCACTGACTACAACAGCTATCTTTCACTTTGCTCTCAGATCTGATTCACTCATTAATACAAGTATCTGTAAACTCTGCCTGGCTGGTAACCCCTTGAAATGTCATCAGCATGCTTGGCACAAGCCTGGAGAAACTGCCAAACTGAGGGGCTGTTTCCCATAGATCACAGAGTCACCCCTGCCTAAGTTCAAGCCCAATTGTAAGCAGCTTTCAGCTGCCATGGCTCTACAATTTATGACTGACCTCTCAAAGCAGACCCTCTTGCTTTGAACGTGGTATGATCCATGCAAGTGGTTAATTATTCATTAATTTCTTTCTGTGGTCAAGAACACTGCTGCATATTTTGCAAAACAGGGTTTCCCAGTGTTCCAAGCTGTCCTTTTTCCAAAAGTTGATAAAATCATTCAAGGCTGAAGTTGGAGATAACACTAATAATTTATTCTTTAATGGTAATGACTCTGTGAGTTATGTCTTTATGTGCTGCCCTCAAGCTGCCCTCTAAGCATCACCCTCCCAGCTCTCAGGGGGGCCTGGTGACACCTGGCCTGTCACAGCAGGGAATTTATAGAGCTGAGCAAGCACATGATCTGGACAGTCCTGAACCACCCCCCAAATGAACCCCCCACTGGATGTGGGGTGCTGACCCCCCCCAGACCTGCACCACCCCACGGTGATCAGAGCTCGCACCAAAGCTCTTCTCTCGTGGCTTCATTTTTCCAGCAGCTGAAGCAACGCCAAGTTCACCTCGTATTTCTTTCTCTGCCACAGTTACTGCTGTCCAGTCATGGCTGAGGGAACCCACCTGGGCTTTCCACCTCATAACTTCTTTTACTGACAGGAAGACTTGGCCAAATACGTATTTTAAATACTCTAAATGTATTTTAGCTTCAATCCAGGCATTGCAGTCTAACCCCCCCAAAAAACAAAGTTTCTTACTTGTTTTTCCTAATTTGCACTCAAACAGAAACTAACACTGCCAAAGTTTTCCCCCTGTGTTTGCAGATATTACGTTCTGCTGAGCTTTTAGGTATCCCAAAGTCCTTTTTGCTTAGAGCGCATGCACAGTGAAATATTATTTATAAAGTAATTTTGGTGTGTTACTGTGGAAATTGTTTTAAATGACTTAATACTGCTACATCCCTTGAAGTCTTGCAGTGAAAGGCTTCCCTCTTATCTGTCCTTAACCTCCCTCATTTCATACTGTTATACCTAATTAACACAATAATTCTCTTCCCAGTCTGATATTTGTGCTGTTTAAAAAAAAAAAAAAAACCAAAAAAACCATGCTACAAGTGGGTTTAGACAAGACAGATAACAAAGTTAAACAATGCTTCTCTGATAAGAGGAGAAAAATTGTAACACAAAATTTCAGTTCCCATGACTTTAGAGATGAGATAAAAACCACAAGAGAAAAAACAAGGCTGAATAAAGAATCTGTGCAAGGCTCAGAGATGAGACTCCAGCTATCAAGCTCTTTGGAATTCTGCCTTGCAGCTCAGACAGGAAACAGATATTAATCTCATGCCTTGTGCCCTCTGCTTTTGCCCTGGGGACACCCCTTTCAGCACCTGGAACCACAGAAATGTCCAGGTTAGAAGGGATTTCTGCTCCACATGACTCCTCAGGGCATGGCCAACTTCACAATGAGATCAGGTTGCTCCAGGCCCCGTCCAGAAAAGTTTGGAAAAATTCCGAGGATGCAGATATCACAACCATCTCCAAGCACCTGTTCCAGCAATTAACAATCCTCCTGTGTGGGGTATTCCTTCCCAATTCCAGTATTTCCTTCTTTGACAAAGAACCACACATGAGATGAGTGATAAGTCTGTGTGTAATTTATAAATCAAACAGCTACACAATGCTCCAAATATGACATTTGTAGTCCAAAATACCCTGTCTGGTCAGTGGCCAGCTTCAAGTTACTTCCATTCTACTGCCTCTCTCCTTGACAGTCTGGTATAATTTGGGAAATCCCACGTAAGCAAACCAAAAATCAGCCCATGCTTCTCCCCAGCCTTCATTTGGAGTCCCTCAACAGTTAACAAGTGGCAATTTATTCAAAGCCTCCCTCATTCCAGGATCATTCACCCAGTCAAAGAATTTTCAGACAGCTTTTGTGAAGAGAGGATAAGAAAAGAAGTTTTGTCTCTTATGAAGAGTGGCAGTCGCTTTTAATGCCTTGATTCCCCTTCCCAGTTGTTTGCAGTCCCAGAATTTCCCTGGATTACAACCCCTAGCTGGCATAAGTACTTTTAAGAAAACCAAGAAGCTTAGAACACTTTGCCACCCCAAATATTCAGTGCATTTATCACCAGAATAATAAATAGTAAGCAGAGAGGCAGCATTGACACTTGGCCTAAGGCTGGCACAGCCAAGTGATGTTTAAGAAAGTCTCTTTGAATTCTGAAGCACTCTTATGCTCTTTTCTGTTCATGTACCCCTGCTTTGAAGTTCATAAACATTCCAGTGAATGGCTTTTTGATTCATGTGAATGCTTGAAAAATACCTATTCTCTGCAAAATGCCTGCATATAATTGAGTTTTTCAATGCAGCAGCACAAATATTTGCTATTCAGTATTCTCCTGCTTAAAAATCGCTCCTTCAGTCCGTGAGCAACTATGTAACCACATAACCAGCAATATATCAGAGAGGGCAAATAGTCAAACTAGATAGTTTGCACATGTAAATCGACAATTGTTCATCTATATTATCCACTGAACAGATTTGCAGAATCCACACACAGTTTATAAACTGTTCATGAACAGCAAAAAGTGTTTTCACAGTAATCAGTATTTTTACTTTCTGGACCATTATTCGTTATCACTTTATGCTTAAAGTAAACTCCCAGATATTTAAACACTTTTTTTTTTTTCATGTGCATGGATGACAATGAATAGTGAGAGTCTGCTGCATTTCTCACCTGCAGATGGGAGAGTTTGGCACTGCAAATCATCACATTTTCTCCTTGAACCTCACATAGGACTTGCTGGGTATTTATTAAAGCAGGGAAGTTTTAATTATCAAAGAGGCTGAAGTGCTTTTAAACCTTCACACACAGTAGTTGCACATGGACAAAAATAGAAGAGCTGTGACTCAAAGTCCAGCATTTATGACAATATCAAGCTTTAGAGATTCCCAAGGGAAAAATGTATCCCATGGCATGCTCAACAGTTAGTACAGTTCTGTGACTGAAAGCACTTCTTCAGAGCTGAACTCTGCATGTTAAACTTGTGCCCTGAACCATCAGCTCTACTCCCAGCTGTATTTTGAGCACGGACACAAACCTCGCCTTTTGATGTTGTAGAAAGGAAGAAATACCACGAGACAACCTGAGGCTTTACACAAGGCTCATTTTCCACCAGGAAAAGCTAACACAATGGCCTTTTGTTGGCATTTCTCACAACCCCTGCTGAAGGAAGGCCCACTGAGATGATGCTGCCACGTGGGACACCACAGGGAGTACGTGGCTTGCAGATCTACCCTCCTTCTCCTTTACGCAGCTACAAAGGGCCAAGGGATCTCAGAGGTAACTGAATCTTCCCCAGAACTGCTCTAGCTTAAGCCAGGCATTGTGTGGATGTTTGCCAGGCTCTGAGCTCAAAAGGCTCGTGGTCCAGTGCACTTCCACAGCCACCCTCAGTTCCTGCTCTAGGAGGAAATGAGCCCTTCATCTCTGTTGCCTCCAGCAGGTTGCTACTACAGAAAGCACTTGTGGTTTGACTGTTTGTTATGAATTCACCGCCTTTCATTCTTGTAAGGAAACTTCTCATTCTTTGAAGTGAGAAAGAGCTTAAGGAAAAGAAAAAAAAAAAAAAGGGTTGTTTCTTGTTTCATAATCTTTTAATCTGAACTCTTTACCAAGTTATACAAGCACTATGGTTAAGGTTCTCGTGCAGCAGCGTGACCTCGTCCTGCGGTTCTGGTCTGCTTTCATCAAATTCTTCTGATCTCTCAGATAATTTGATTATCTGTGGTTTTAAATGACAGAAGAGAGGGACTCTAGTAGGAACTGTAGTGACGGGACAAGCAGTTATGGGTTCAAACTTATAGAGGGGAAACTTAGGTTAGACATTAGGAAGAGATTCTTTACTATGAGGGTGGTGAGGCCCTGCCCAGAGAAGCTGTGGATCTCCCATCCCTGGAAGTGCTTAAGGCCAGGTTGGATGGGGCTTGGAAGAACCTGGTCTAGTGAAAGATTTCCTGCCCATGGCAGGGGGGGTTGGAACTGGGTGATTTTTAAGGTCTCTTCCTACTCAAACCATTCCACGATTCTGTGATTTGAGGACTGACCTGGTCAGCTCTTGTTTGGTTCATCACGTATCAGTAGATATAAAACAAGGGAGGATTTCAGTCTCACATGGTTCTGTTGCCCTTGCCCTCGTGGGAATACAAATGCCCTCAGATGTCCTGAGTACGGTGCCCAGTCTGTCTCCCACCACATCACTTTTGTGCAGCCCCCCCCCCCAACCCAAAGCACTCTGAGGGTTACATCACATTGCACCTTAACAAATGACATGCACCGGCCGAGCCACGGTCATTACATCAGCACTGCTGTGTTCTGAAACCACAGAAATCCCCAAGGGAAGGATTTAACGCTGCTGCGCATTCTTTCGCGTTAGATGGAGTT
This sequence comes from Pseudotriccus pelzelni, assembly GCA_035584735.1. Classification (NCBI taxonomy): domain Eukaryota; kingdom Metazoa; phylum Chordata; class Aves; order Passeriformes; family Tyrannidae; genus Pseudotriccus; species Pseudotriccus pelzelni. The sequence continues at coordinate 112,134,282 of JAWMRA010000001.1, read as the reverse complement.
GTAGAGCACGATTGTTTCACCAAAAGGCTGCCTGAGACGTTTGCAGTGACATTTTCAGACAGAACACGCTGCACCTCAGCTAAGGCAGTTTTGAGAACTACAAACCAGGCCAATTTGGTGCAGTGAAAGGTATTATTTTTGAAATCACCGTCGGCAGTTTGCGCTGACAACCCCCTGAGAGCACCCCAACAGTACAAGCGCAGACAGCGCGTACCTCGGTGCAGGCACAGAGACGGGCTGTGCAGAAAGTGGCAAGGTATTCAGCGCTTTTTTTTTTTTTCCCCTCAGTCTTCAAATTTAAAGTCTTTTTCAGTTCCTCTGTGCTCAGTGCTTACCACAGAGTTTGAGAAGGAGGGCAGCAAACAGTGGGAGAGCAACTGGTGGCAAATTATACAGAAAAGCTCACCCAGACCTGCAGAATTTCCCAGGGGGTGCTGAAAGTGCTGGCTGATGTGATAGCAAGGCCCCTGCCTACCATCTGGGCAAAATAGTGACAGTCAGAGAGCATGACACCAGGAAAAGGGGAGCAGTTGCTGGATGGCAGAGCCTGAATCCAGAGGAATCCTGCAGAACAGGAGGACCGGGCCAAGAGAAACCTCCCGGCACTCAACAAAGAGAAGCCCAAAAATTTTTGGTTCAGAGGGAACAACTCCATGAATCAGGACAGACTGGGAAGCAACTGAAAAGGGCTCCAAAGGACTTGGGATGATGGTGGACTCCAGGCTGGATAAGAGCCAACACTGCAAGTTGCCTTATGCATACAGCGAACTCCAGGCCACATCTGGAGGGCCAGGACAACATATCCAAGGAAAATGTGGTCAGCACAGGTGAGACCACACCTGGAACAGAGTGTGGACAGCTGTGGGAACCCAGTTCAGCAGGGATCTGGC
>JAWMRA010000001.1:112080974-112114682 GCA_035584735.1 Pseudotriccus pelzelni | reverse complement strand
GCCAGATCCCTGCTGAACTGGGTTCCCACAGCTGTCCACACTCTGTTCCAGGTGTGGTCTCACCTGTGCTGACCACACTGGGAGAGCATTTTCCTTGGATATGTTGTCCTGGACCTCCAAATGTGGCGTGTTCTGGACTTTGCTGCATGCACAGGGCAACTTACAGTGTTGGCTCTTATCCAACCCGATGTCCACCATCACCCCAAATCATTTTGAACCCCTTCTGAGTTGCTTCCAGTCTGTCCTGATGCATGGAGTTGTTTCCTCTCAGCTACAAAACTTTGGCCTTCTTGTTCAATGCCACAAGGTTGCTCTTGGCTCAGTCTTCCTATTTTTCAAGGTTCCTTTGGGATCAAGCCCTGACATTCAGCATGTCAGCTTCTCCCTTTAATGCAGTGTCTTTGCAGATCTACTGAGTGTCTGTGCATTATGTGGGTTCTTGATAAAGATGTTCACAAGATCATTTAGGTTGGAAAAGACCTTCAAGGTCACTGAGTCCAACCTGTGCCCAATCCCCACCTTGTCCCCCAGCCCAGAGCACTGAGATAACCTTTCCCAGTACTCAGATTACCTTCCCTGGTGTTGTGGTTTAACCACAGATGGCAACTAAGCCCCACACAGCCCCTCTCTCATTCCCCCACCAGTGGGACTGGGGAGAGAATCGGAAGTGTAAAAGTGAGAAAGCTCATGGGTTGAGACAAAGGCAGTTTAACAGGTAAAACAAAAGCCACATGGACAAGCAAAGCAAAACACAGAATCCATTCACCACTTCCCGTGGGCAGGCAGGTGTTCAGCCATCCCCAGGACAGCAGGGCACCCACACACACGACAGTGACTTGGCAAGGCAAACACCATCACCCTGAATGTCCCCCCACTTCACCTCTTTATGTACTGGCCATGACACCATGGGGTATGGAATATCCCTTTGGTCAGTATGGAATATCCCTTTGGTTAGTCAGCTGTCCTCGCTGTGTCCCCCTCCCAAATTCTCATGCACACCCAGCCTGCTCAATGACGGGATGGCGCGAGGGGCAGAAAAGGCCTCAACTCTGCGCAAGAGCTGCTCAGCAGTAACAAAAACATCTCTATATTCAACACTGTTTTCAGCACAAACCCAAATGCAGCCCCATAGGAGCTGTGCAGAGAGTTAACCCTACCCCAGCCCAAACCAGCACACCTGGTTGTCATGATTTTGCACAGACGGTTCACAGGGGCCTTGTTGCCACATCAGCTGGATCTGTAAAATTACCCAAGAGTGACATTTTACCCATGTGTAAATGAGAAAAGTGACCTGTGGGCACTTTCCTTCCACGCTGGGTGGAACACTTCAAAATTAGATAGATTTCCTCTCACCTGGTAATTGTTCCTGCAGCTTTCCCCTATATTGTCATGGAGTAGCTTCCAAAGTCATAAACTGCAAGTTGAAGAAGAGGGGAAAGAAAGATTAGTAATTTGTGAAGCTAATGGGACTGATTTATAGATGTGTGCTTATTAGAATATTAATGTTGTGTTGGAGAAAGAGAGTGATGGGTCTGGATTTCCTGATGCCACGCTCTCCGTTTAATTTTATTCCGATGATCATAATCTGAAATGGAATGCATGAGTATTCTTTGACTGAAATTGAGGAGGGTGCACAGGAAGGGCATTATCTTTGTTTCAAAGGACCCAGAGGGTGTGTTTTTCAGGAAGAGCCCTCCTGGAGCAATTTTAGAACTAGCTTGTTAAATGATGTCGTGTATCGTATAATCAGTGTCGTATAACTCTGCAGTTTAATTATCTGCCTCTTTCTGTACAAATTGAGTAAAGCTGTTATCATGAACTCTTTTACAGCTTGGGCTTTTGAGTGGCTCTGACAAAACTTTGCTGTGAGAAGTTCTGAGTTTGCTGTGATAATCATGTTCCACAAGTCACCACGTTGTGTAAGGTTTTGCAAAACAGCCCAATTTGTCCCTGAACTGCAAAGAAATCCTGGTGCTTGTTTCTCATGCTGCTCAAAATAACAAGTAGTTTTGTTGAATACGCTACTTATGACAAAAGAGACACTTAAAACAGACATATAAAGGGGTTTTTACGGTTGAACCCAACTTATCTGTGGCGGCTCTGCAGCAATATGTCAACATGACGTACCCAGGGCTTTCAGTGTTCAGCAACAGCATCCAGTTTTATTTCAGGGTGAGAACTACTGCCTCCCCATGTGCAGGTTCAGGAGCAAGCTGCTCAAGGGTTGATCTTTCCAAGAGATAGGGAGGTAAGAAAAATATAGGCAATAAATTGAGGTAATACAATCTGTTACGTACCAGCAAAGCATAATAAACTGCCTTGCAGCGCAATGCTGCGAGTTTGGTTGTGTTCACTGTACAGCTTGTGGTTTGGGGTGAATTATAAGCTTCTTCCACAAGCCCTGCAAATTAGATGGGACTTTGTAGTTAGAAATCATTAATTTATGTTATGTTTTCACGTTTGCTTTGTCCTAAAGTTGTTTGGTGAGGCTGGCGTTAAGCAGGGCTTACTGCACGTAGTGCATTTGCTGTTGCCATGTTGAGTTTCCTTCAGAGGAATCATGACACGAGAAGTAACATTTTGGTCATTTCATTTATTTTCTTAATTGTTTTATTCAATGCTATATGCTAGTAATGAGGAGTAGCTCTGCAAGAGAAAATTAACTCATTGCTAGTTTGCTCTGCTGAGGCTTGAGGGCCACGTTTCTGTTGGCTGCTCTGGAGAGAAGATAAAAAATGGGAAAGGGAGAGAGAAGGGAGTAGGGTCACTACAGCACCATCGTCTAGGAGACCTTTGCCCTTGCCTCTGGCTAAGCTGCACTCTGTTCTGCTGGAAGAGTTGAATTTCTGCTTTCTTATCACAGCCAAAACAGCTTGTTTGTAATTTCTCTCTTTTTTTTTTTGTGCTGTCTGTTTGTTTTAAAACACTCAGCCCATGAATTACAACAAGTCTCTAGTTTTGACCTCTAAAGAGGATCAGTGAGGTGGAAAGGTGAAAAAATCAGAGTGGCTGATTACAGGCAAGAAGATGGAGCAGGAAGTGGTTTTGCAGAGCAGAATATAATTTACTGCCACAAGAATTATGTGAGATCCCTTCCCATGCTAGGTATTTTTCTTCTCAAAGGATATAATAGGGTTTTCTCTTCAGTGTGACATTTGTGAGGTTTACAAATGAGATGAGCACCTTCACATCCATTTCTACAGGTGGGAAAGCTGAGGCACAAAGGGTGAGGAAGTGACTTGTCCTGCCTTTCCACAGGAAAGTTCATGAGCCCATTTTTTCTGTGTCCTGGTCCACAGCTCATCCGTCAGGCTGTCACTTCTTATGGAACAAGAGCTGTGTGCTGCTGCTGTTGTCAGTCACACACCTCCTGTATTTGCAGGTTTGCTTCACTTTATCCTCCCGGCACTCAGTTTTCTCTCTGATTTCAGGTGTTTCCTCTTCTCTTGCCCAGCCAGACGCTTTTCTACACCAAGAACCCCGTGTTTTCACTTTCATTTCCTGTCGCCCCCAGCGTCTCTTATCTCACTAATTATTCAGACTCTATTTTGATTTATAAAATGGACTGCCAGTATCACAGGGATGTTCTGAAGGCCCTGCCTGAGCAGAGATGTTCCTTTGTGTAAGTGTCACACAAATGCAGAATTACACAGCAAGTAAAATAGCAGTAGAAATAACCAGACACAGGTAGTAACTATCTCTGGAATTCATGCCTTTTGAAATATTATCTCATATATTTCTGTTGTCCAGTATGTTAACCCTTGAAGAGCTAGGTCTTGGGAGTATCAAAACCCACTTTGGGTTAGAGCTTGGCTTCTTCTTCCTCTCTTTTCCAGGAAAAGAGTCAGTTGTGTGGTCCACGTGGCCAAATTGTCCCTCAAGATAAGGCATTTGAATGGATGGAACTTGTCTGTGTTGCCATCTAAAGGTTATTCCCCATTACAGGCAAAATCACACTGACTTTGTTCTGGTGAGCTCAGGTACAGAGAGGTGTGAAGCCACTTCATGTGGACATTTCTGTCAGAGCAGACGTTAGATTAAAGCTGGGTTGATAAAAATATCCACACTTGATAAATCACCTACCCTTTCTCTTGTTCTACACACTTGTAAAGGTGGTGTTATAAAATTATTTTACACTTCTCTCCGCCCCCACCCCAATTTACTTTTTAAAAAGATGTCAAAAGAAAAGTCTGTTCAGGCGACCTGGGCGTGGTCACCTGTGTCTTCAGAAGGGAAAGCTGTATGCCCAGGAATGGGTCCAAGATAAATTGTGAGGGATCTGAAAGTTTGGTAGCTCTTTGGTGGTGATGTGGGTGGAATATGATTGCAGTATTTAGGGCTTACAGGATTTTAAATGGAAAAATATATGGAGATTTCTTCTAATGTTTGTGTTAAGTCTTCTAAACAGGATTCTCTTCCTTCCTTTGCTTGCCATACTTAACTGCTCCTTTGCATTTGCTGCCTTGGTCTGGAAAGAATTCCTTCCTTTCCTCCTCCAAGTCAGTGAATCATTTGTTAATAATATCCAAGTCTGCTTGCTTCCTGATAGATAGACCAAACTGCAGATTTAGAAAGCCTCTGTCTTACTGCTGATACCCACAATAACATTCCAATTTACCCAAAATGGAGCTTTTAAGAATATTAATGAGGTATTAGTCTACAGCTATTCAGTTAGCTTGGCATTTCAATTTTTCCATTTGAATTCAGCAGCTTTTCATTTCCTAACACCGCTCAATATGTTCCTTCTCCAGTTAGAGTGTTGCTCCTATTGTGATGGACCAGTCTGAGTCAGGGACACACTGAACCAGGTGAATAATACCTTAGGATAAAAAAAAAAAAAAAAAAAAAGGTTTTTTTTGAGTTTTGAGTTATTGATGGCTTCTGGATAAAAACGAGGCCTTGAGATTTTCTTTTTTTTATTATTTTTGCATTTTACAGCTTTTACAAGCAGCATGCATATATATTTTGCAGGCTTAATTTTTTTTTTCCCCTCTCTGGGGCAGAACTGAGATGGAATATATTCTGTCTTGCGTCGTAAATGAACAGCTTGTGCATAAGTGTATCTTTTCCTTTTAAAGGTCAAGCACGTACAGGTCTGAAGGGATTGAAGTCACAGTTAAGTACAGTCAAGGAAGCTGGACTGGAGTGCTGGGTACAGATGTCATTACAATGCCCAAAGGAATCTATGGCAGCTACACCATCAACATTGCCACCATCCTGGAGTCAGAGAACTTCTTCTTGCCGGGGGTTAAATGGCACGGGATTCTCGGCCTTGCCTATGATGCCTTAGCCAAGGTAAATCATCCTTTCCCCAGTGATTTTCTTCCACAATGACAGTAAACAGAAACCTGACAACTAAAACAAAGTGTGCAGGTGATCTGTCAGCACTAGGCTCCCTCCCTTTCAGTCACCCTTTCCAGGATCTTTTATGTTTGTTCCTGAAAGAATTAATTGGTTTGTGGTGGTACCATGTTCCCATGTGAGAATTTTGGCTTTCTTTGGTGATGAAAACACCAATTTTAGCTCCTCTGGAATGAATAAGCTTTTACAGAGCTTACAGTACCAGAGTATGGGTCTAAAGTCTTCTGGTATGTGTGAAGGGTGTTATTAGGGCACTGATGACCATCCTCGAGACTTGTTCATGGGCTGATGAACTTACTTGGCGGAGCCTTTGGCAGTTCATTCTAAGACATTCTCCATTCATCACATAGAAGTTGAGATGGAGGGGATAGCTGGATAATTTCGTAACAAATACTAACCACAGTGTTTCCCTGAACATAAAGCCAAGCACATCACAGAGGCAGGAAATTCAGGGAGAAGTTTAAATTAACCCCCCAAATTTATAGTCTAAAGCTTATAGCCTTACAATCTAAGACTGAAAAAGTGATTGGAATGCTGCGTAGTCGTAGCTTTCAATTTACACATCACAGAGTGAGATCTCTGCAGTTAGAACAAATGATTCAATACTGCCTGACAACTCTGCTTTATTTAAGAGTGGTGTGAGCCTCGTATTGACTTCTGCTGTTGACTTGACGTGTATTGCCAACAGGAAGAGAAGAGCTGCTCTTCAAACTCTGGTTTGGGCCAATAGTGTACTCAGGGCGTTGATTTTTCCCTTTCTCCAAAGACTTAAGAGTTGTTGACTTCTGAGGCTGCTCTGTCTTTGTGCAGTAAGAGCCTTTGGACCCTCACGCTTGCCAGGGTCTCTGCCCATCATGAGACCTACGTGCTCAGAAATCTGAATCACAGTGAGGCTGCAACAATACTCTGAAAACTGCAAGGCAAAGCACGACACGCAGCGTAGGGAGGAACCTGTTTGCCAGCAATCAGCTGGAGTGAGCGTGCATGGACGTGAAGTTCTTCAAAAGAAAGAGGAGGAATTAAGAGGACATTGGGAAAAAAAAAAAAAAGTTTGTTAGAATTAAATAATTTTGAAAAACTGAAAACCTTGACCTTAAAATTTTGCCTTTTAGCTGTGGAAAAGTGTGAAGGGCAAGTTACATTTGTCTGTTCTAATAAGCCAAAGCCTTTTCCAACCAGAAAGCATCAGTGAGAGTTTGTGCCTGAAACCACTATTCGAGTTTGAAAACTGCAATTGAAAATTACTCTTGTGCTTCAGGGATTTGGTGGCAGTGACAGTGACAGTGGTCAAGAGTAAAAATGTTTTTAAAAAACAACAGAAGCAGAAAAATGACAGATGTTGGGTTTTTAATGACTTATTATATCTAGAACTTTCATCACCTTGTCGTCAGAAATTCAATTTACTCATGAAAAGTGGCATTGTTTGAATGATTTGCTGGTTTCTGCACGGTGACTTTGTAATGAATCCTGCAATTCTTTCTTTTTTGTTTTGTTTTGTTTTTCAACACCTTCAAGCCTTCGAGTTCTGTGGAGACGTTCTTTGACTCTCTCGTGAGGCAGGCAAAGATCCCCAACATCTTCTCCTTGCAGATGTGTGGTGCTGGACTCCCTGTTTCTGGAAGTGGTACCAACGGAGGTAGTCTTGTGGGTATCTGTCAGTCGGAGAGGGAAGATGTATCTTTTGTTAATCTCTCTCCCTCTTTTCTGTGACTATCCTACTTCTGCCAAATTTAGTGTTTAAATAAATGATGTTTGTTGTTGGTTTTTTTAAGGAAAAGTTAAGCCCTTAGGCAAAACTCAAGTGTCTTACTCATTTTCACTCTCAATGCTTTTTTTTCTCAATTCTGAGTAAACTTTTCTCCTTTTAACAAGGACAAACATAAAGGTTGTGGTGTTTCCTCAGGGCAGATTCTGCTACCTTTCTCAAACTGAGTAGCTCCATACTCAGCTGATAAACTTGTTTAATCTCACCAAAATATTACAGTAATTTTTTTTTTACATGATGTGAAAAGGGGGAGAGGAATCAAGGGTCTTTTTTTTTTTTTGGTTGTTGTTGACAACATACTAAAGGTAAAAAATCTGAAGATGAGATCTTCTGCTTCTTGTTACTCTGGGAAGTCTTTCCATCAGTTTTAGTGGGACCAAGAATTGGCCATTCTGTGTCTAGAATTGGGAGCTGGAATGACTGTTCCCAGATTATGCTGAAATAAGTGTATCAGCACAGAAGTTGATCACAAATTGTTATTTTGCAGTGAATTCACATACTCTAAATGTTATTCATGTAGGGGAAGCCCAAGAGAGAACTCCCTTGTGTTAATTCAGTGCAAAGTCTGAGAGTCCACTATGCTCCCAGTCATCCTCAACCTAAGTTTTGATGGAAGCCAATAGTGATATCAGTGACAAGATGGTCATATTCCATTTTGGATGTGTGTAAGAAAAATGAAATGCTCTTGAACAGTATTAAAGCTTTTCTGATCTGATAAAGCAAATTCATCATGTGTAAGTTTAATATTCTGTCCCGTTTTTATACGTTGCCCATTTTATACATTGCCCTGAAGATTCTGTTTCGATTTTGAACAGTGGAGCTCTCATAATAAAGTCAATGTGAGCTTTTAGATAAAGATGCTGGTAATTTGGCCCAATATGGGAATTCTGTGTGACTGAGGCACAATCTGTTTAATGTCTAAATGCTTCATACTGCTTTATTGTTGACAACAAACTTGTCACTAAAATCCTTACAAATGATACTAAATAAAAATGTTGATGCCCTGAGTATCACAATTAGATATTCCCCTTTCTGCGTGTACTTACCCCAAAGCCAAACCTCTGGGATTTTAAAGCATGTGAATTGTTTTCTCCTTTCCCTTAGGTCCTGGGTGGAATTGAACCAAGTCTGTACACGGGGGATATTTGGTACACACCCATCAAAGAGGAGTGGTATTACCAGGTGGAAATTCTCAAACTGGAGGTTGGGGGTCAGAACCTCCAGCTGGACTGCAGAGAGGTATTTGCCATTCTGTGTTTCAGTCTATATAAAATGCAAGTTTGGTTGAGGGGAAAAAAACCACCTAATTGATCCATTTGGGTCTTTGCAAGCAGATGTGTATCACGGTCTCCTCTGAGAACGGGTAACTTTGAAAAGAAATGAGTGAGCCGTGTGAAATTCAGGGTGGACATCAAACATGCTGACATTGCTTCAGAGAGGACCTTAAAACTCACTGATAGTATTCCAGTAAATTGGGAACTAAACTGTAATTGTTAAGCCAACAGCCCACTGAAAATCAGGCTGCTGTGGTTTGGGAGGGCTCAGCCTCTTGGGTTGTTGCAGTCGTAACAAAGGTGTCTAAACACCTTTAGATGGTGCAATGATTCAGGGAGACAATAGTCTTGAAACAACTGCAGCACATCGTATGTTTTCCTACAGCACAATCAAACCGAAGGGGCTCAAAGCAGTTCTGGTCAAACAAAGAAAAGGGGAGGTTTTGGACTGACCCCTATAGGGCTGTCTGAGGACATAACTCATGGTGGCAGTGGGCGGGTGTCATCCTGGGATGCTTCATAAAATACTCATCCTGGGCCTCCTTTTTGATTTCATATTTTTGTAATCTACTTTTGATTTCTTACACCTTGCCAGTTGTTATTCCTGATGGATATATTTTCTGGTTTTATTAGGAATAATGTTCTGTGTTGTTGCAATTTTTATTCCAAAGCCATTTCCTTTTTTTTTTTTTTTTTTTATGGAGGATGTCTGTGTATGTGTGTGTGTTTTATCTCTTTCTTACTGTTGCTTGTTGCTACTCATGTTTTGATTTTAAGTTCTGTAATTTTCATGCCCCAATTTCATTAGACATTCTAATTTTATCCTGTAGTTGTGCTCTCTAGTTGGAAATCATTGGGATGTTGTGCTGGCTGGGGTTAAACCATGACAGACACGATAATTCTGAAGGTTTTATAGTTCATATAAATTAAGTGAAATTCATGATTAAAATATTACACGTGCATAAATATTTCCATACAAAATATGGAAAACATTTTGCCATATAAATTATTTAGAATTAGTCACAGCATCTTTCAACTTAATAACCAAAACAAGGTCTATTTAAATTCTTTTCTCTGTTATACTGTTAGGAAAGCAAAACCGCTGGTCCTCTAACATAAATGTTTGCTTTTCCTTCTTGCCTTTGAAAACAGTCAACATGTTTTTGAAGGGGAGCCCTTGTACGAATGGTTTAATCGGTGCTTTTTCCAGAGAGCAACTCACTTAAAAATCCAGCGGTGTGTTACAAAAGTTTCCTGTTATTGTTGCTGTTTTCTGAGCCGGGGTTTGTTTTCACCTCGTGTGTGTTAGCGCAGCACTGATACCCAAGGATTGGGCCTCCCTTGATCACGGGCAATCATCCCACAAAAAAAAAATTTAGAGGAAGAACAGTAAAAACGGAGCTGGTGTGATTAAAGTTTGGCTGGTTAGGAGCCTGCAGAGGATGCATGAATCACTGTATGGGATGGTGAACTGTGTGCCCTCCCTCCTCTTAGTTGTTTTCTAGGAAATGGAACGTTATTTGTCACCTTCACCAGAGACTGTTCCTTTCCTTGCCAGGGAAAAGCTGTCCCCTTGCTTCAATGCTGGGAACCTGTCCTGTGTTACAGCACAGCTATGTCCCTGAGGCTGGGGCTGGGAGAAGTCCCGAGCTGCTGGCAGTGCCCCCTGCTCAGGCTGCCCTGGTAAATATTAACCAGGAAGGCAAGTTGCTGCCAGCACTCTGTACACAGCATGAAAATCCTAGTCCCTGGCTGATCCATCCCACTACTCCCAGCGTTTTCCGTGGGTTATGTCAATGGTTGACCCTCTCAACTATTTACTTTCCAAGCATGCCGGTGATTGTGTATTTGTGGTATAAATCTGTTAATATGAACTCCACAAGGCCTTGATATTTCTCTCCACTCTCTAGAAGTGTTTCTGAGTGTATAATGAATGGTTTCCCGTTTGCTTTTCTGTTGGCTCTATATGGCAGCCTTATAGCAGCTCTTCCAGAAAAGAAATAATACAGAAATAGCTGTCAGAACTAATTTTTTTTTTACTTTTTGGTGGGTTTTATTTTGGTCACTTCACTAAAGGGACTCCATGTCCATGTGACTTGATAACATCTAAATCAATGTATTTTAAATTCACTTGTTATTTGACCTCTTCCTGAGTAGCTTATGCTATATATTATCTTGAGTCCTATGATTATGCCATAAACATGTCACCTCTCAGTTATATTAATCCTGCTGCCCAAGCTTTCAGCAAAAGTAATTAATGCAAACAGCTGTCACTGCTACTTTTCTTTTCCCCCACACAGTTTTTAAGGAGTTCATGGAAAAATTCTACTTCTTAAAAAGTTTATACCTTGTTTACTGTATCTGATGTTTGCTGAAACCTCTTAGTCTGAGGGTCAGGGTTTTAATAATACGAGAAATGTTCACTTGAAGGGGGGTTTCATGCAGATTCTGAGGCAGCAAGACTGAAATTTGAAGTTTCTCTGTGCTTGCTTTTGTCAGTGTTCCAGGGGTTTTCAGCAGTCGAGGGAAAAAGGTGTGGCATTTGTACTCTTGAGCCAGTTCTGACACACAATAAGGCCTAATTTTCTCTGGCTGTGCTTAAATTCGATATGCCAGCCACTAAAACAGTGTTTAGACTGGAGTGAGTTGTCTCTGTGACGGCAGAGACCTTGATTGAGGGCTCAGACAGGTGCGCTCAGCACCTGTCTGTGCTGAACATGAAAGTGCTTTTGCCCCCTCTGAAAAGGGCTGGGCTTTGCTTCTTCTTTCCAGCGTGTTTTGGCCACTTGCATCAGCTGCGGTGGCACACAGCAATTTCCTGAGTGGTGCAGATAAACTCACTCTTGTGTCTAAGCTGATGGTATCTTGCTTTTGCTCTCAGACTTCGTTTGAATTCAAGCTGTCAGCTGGAGAGGGCTGCTGACAGGAATGACATGCAGGTCTGGGAAGCCAGCTGCCAAAAAAAAAAAAAGAAAAGAAAAGAACAGCTTTGTTATGGTTATGAAACAGTAGAATCTGCATTACAGTAACTACAGGCTCCGTTTTTTTTCTCTCCCCTCCCCAGTACAATGCTGATAAAGCAATAGTGGACAGTGGAACCACACTCCTTCGTCTGCCAGAGAAAGTCTTCAGTGCTGTGGTGCAGGCAATAGCTCGAACGTCCCTGGTAAGCTGATGGCATTAAATCTGCCCAAAATGTGAGATTCCTATTAAATGATCCCATGGTCTTTGAAAGGAGTGTCATCTTTGCTGTCTGCCTTGCAAGTCGTAGGTTTTTAACCTGAGGGGAGCAGAATCTTACCTGGTCCAGTCCTGTTAATAAGTGAGAAATGACTGATGGAAAGGAAGATGTGAAAAGGGAAAAGGGAGGAGGGAAAAGGGGGGTCCAAGTACAGGCATGTGTGGAAATGCATCAGAAATAGGGCAGAGGCAGAGTATTTTGTTCTAAGCATTTCAGAAACATAGACATAATCCCTGTTGCTCTGACTCAAAGTATTAAGAGGGCAAAAATCAGTCCTTTCATTCAAAACAGAGTGTTTCTAAAGCAGAAGAACCTGCTGCTGCAAGCAGTTCCTTTCCAAGTATAATGCTTATTGCTGTCTAGAATAAATGCCATTCATTAGGATTATTCCTATCAATAAAGCTGCTTTTGACCTTCATTATTGAATTATTTATGTTCAAAAGCATCTTTCTTTGGAAATAGAGTGGACTTTAGAAGTAGGGCAAGGGGATGGTTCTCTGCATGTAGAGTAGCTGAAGCAGCATTTTCTGGTTAATAAAAACTATTCATAAATTTTCCGTCAATACAAGGAAGAGAACAACAAGGTTAAAGATGAAGAATAGATCCCAAGTATTTCAGTGTGAACAATTTTGTCATTTTTGTCATGGATTCACAATCAGACAGTAGCAAATCACAGGAAATACAGTGAAACAGCTTCCCAAAAGAGAGAGTTTTCCTGTGCGCTGATAATTCAAGACTGAGGTCCTTTTCCTACCTGATGGAGAGCAGAGATTTGGCATGAAGTGTTCTTCCTTGCCTGCAGGTGTCCAGTATCTGAAATAAATGTACCAGTTACGAGCTCTTCTCTTGGCAAAACACTTCAGTATTGACATGTACAATTTCAGTCCATGGAGGGGAACTGAAAGAAGCCACCCCAGAGCTCTTGTAATGGTACCTTGTGGATGGGGCATCCCATGAAGTGGGTCCCAGTGGTTCACAGTCTGCTGCTGGTCAGGACATGACGTGAACAGTGGACTGATCAATAAGGTATTAGAGGGCAACCACTCACTCACTCTGCTCTTCCTATTAAAAATGCATAAACTAACTCTTCTTTTTCGGGGTTTCTTTTTAATCCCAAGGGCCTCACTGCTGCGAGGTCACGCACCCCAAAATTTGCTCTCACAGCTCAAAAAAAAAGGATGTAGCCTACTAAATAAGAAGGTGGTTATAACGACGTAAGGATTGGATTCTGGCTGTGTAAGAGCAGTGTCAGAAAAATGGGTATTTTCAGCAATTGCACTGCACAGCATCGCAACTGCGCACTTAGTCCTCTGTGCTTCTGGCGGGATATGCACCACTGAAACATAAAATCATCTACTCTAGTCAGACATACCTCCCTGGCCACAGGTGAACCAGGTTAACAAGTCCCTGCTCCTATCTGCTTGTTCTGATCTTCCCAGCCAGATGTCACTTCCCCCTCAGATATTCTGGGATAACTGTGTGGGGCACATCCCTTTATTCGGCGCCATTAAAAAACGAGGCAGTGAGCTTCGTGCTCTTCAGTGGTGCAGGTGGGTTTTTAAACCAGACTTATTTGGACTGAAGCCTTTTAGGGAGCTGGAGTTTGCACTTGGTAGGTTTGAAGGGTGGTGGTTTTCTAAGATGGGCAGAGATGAGCCACAGAGGGTTGGCAGCTACTACACCTCACTGGGCTGAAGTCAGAACAGTGTCTACTCAGAGCATTAATACAATGCTGAGTTAATTTGTTGAAGAAGGGAAGGTTCAAATAAACCTGAAATCCTCATTTTAGTAGCCCTTTAGGTATCATACACTCAAACCTCCCCAATGCATTGCTTCAGCGCACAGAAGTAAGGCAAAGAAAGTCAATGTATTAAGCAGTCTTTCTGGGAAATTAAAGCAGGCACTTAAAGCAGAGCACTTCACACACTTGGTCTGCCCAGTCCAGGTGCTGTCTTGCAATTCTTCTCGGATCACAAGCTCTGCTTTTCAAGACAAAATGGAAAGAGAGAAGAACTGTATTTCTCAGCAGGTCTGGCCTGGGACTTAGCTGTGAGGAGCAGAGCGTTCTGCCCTGCGCTGAGGGATGTACTTAAGCTTGCCTTGAGAGTTAAGGGTAAAAGCAGGCTGTTTGTGATGGTAAGTCTCCTTGTTTACGTGAGCCCATGCTTGTTGACCCAAGAAAAAGGATGAGCACTTGAAAGTATGAAGTCTCTGTGCAGCCCTAACAAATATTTCACTGGCGGGTGAGTGGGGAGGGCTGAATACCTGTCACCTGTACAGTGCCATAGTAACTAACGTGTGAGCTGATGTTTCCAAAGCAATCAATACCACAGATAAATACAAACGAGGAGAGCAGAGAGGCTGGATTCCATCCTTTTTTTTTTTTTCCTTCACCCAAATGGAAGACTTTGGCTGTGCAGCCTCAGAACAAGATACTGCCTTGAATGCTGCTTCATGGGGGAATAAAAACCAGCACAAAGCAATGCAGTAAAAGAAGGAAGGATTCTACTCTGATCTGGCAGCAGGTCAGCTTCAGGGTGCAACAGCATTAGGCAAGATGCTTGTCTTGGCCAAACAAGCTCTGCAGGGGGTTGCTTTTCGCTTTCTTAGGTCCACAGATATATTACAAAGTACTTTTAATCAGCCTTATTTCAAAAGCTTGTCAGGTTTTACTGGTACTGAGTGATGGGGCAGCAAAAGAGACAGAGGGTCATCTTTCTTCCCATTGACTTGATTCCCTTAGATGCCAGGAGATTTTTGGCTTAGCCCTTGGCTCCAAAACTCTGAAAGCTCAGTGTGAAGTTGGAGGTATGTGAGGAAGGGACGTCGCTTCATTACATATTCACATGGCTTGTGTTTTGGTTTGTGTTTTTTATGAAGTGTCTGCTGCTTCAAAACGTTGGTGTTTGGTCAGAGAGGAGGTGGGAAGACACCAAAAACACACTGATGCTTCACACGTGTTCGTTGGAGCAGTGGAAGTAATGAGACACAAATGGGGAGGAAAGGGAGGGCTAAACTTGACTTTGCCTCTTCCCCCTTCTTCCAAGTCGTGCTGGGCTATGACACACCTCAGTCTGGGGTGTTGGGGATGGGGTTTTTGCTTTGGTCCTTAAAGAAGCAGCTCAGATTTGTGTTCATGCTTGAATTTCTCCACGGCAATGAAAGAAGTATCAAATAGTGGTAGGGTTCACTTACAAAAGAATCTATCAAAATGTATGTAACAAGTAAGTATCACTTTTTTTTTTCCCTTTTTTTTTTTTTTTCATAGATACAGGAATTCTCTTCTGGTTTCTGGACTGGTTCCCAGCTTGCATGCTGGGATAAAACTGAAAGACCCTGGGCCTTATTTCCCAAACTCTCCATTTACCTGAGGGATGAAAACTCCAGTAGGTCGTTTCGGATCTCTATCCTACCACAGGTCTCAACCTTCTTTGTTTATTCACTATGCATTTACTTTTACTATCATCAAGCACGTGCTCTTAAAAAATAGGAGCTGTTTTTAGCAGTAATGGAGAACTGGTTTAGTGCAAACAAGGGAAATCTTTTTTTAATCAGATTTTAAATAGGGAAAATAACAAACTTCTCATACATAAAATTGAGAAAGAAGAGCAGTTTCCCTCTCAGTGCTGTCCATGTAGTTGAGAATGATTTTTTTTCAATTTGTCAGGAAAAACAGGCAAGTTCTGTTTTGTTTTCATGAGCCTTAGCCACATCAGATGTCAATACAAAATGTCTCTGCTCGTTTTGATCTTCTCCTTTTGGGAAGCAAATTGATTTGTTTTTCGTGGCATTTTGAGTTGGAGCACTTCTTCTGAATATGAAAATCTTGCCAATGACCCTTTGTGAGCTCTTCACCAGTTTCAGTAACTTTGTTGTTTTATCTTTTATTAATATTCCATCCCAGCTTTTAGAATATAATGTGCTACTTTTATTTTTCCTCTCTGGCCTCCCCTCCCAGTATGGTTTGCAGTGCAGGCTGGTATCCTCTAACATTACTAATACAGTCTTTTACCTCAGGGGACAGGCAGGAGCAAAGGAGAGAATGAACCTATTAAGTACATTTTAACTTGAAATATAGTAAAGCCTTATGATAAGCTTTTTCTGTATTGATCATGTAGCTTGGCAGTCATTCATCTTCCCTGAGGAGACAAGGGGTAAAATGTGACTTGAATTTATAAACCCAGAGCCTTGAAGCTGACACTGAATGCTCTCTGAAACAACTCCATCCTGATAATTTTTTTAATAATAAAATGATTCTCCCATTTGAGCTCATATCCCAAGTTATTTCTCAGCTATCATTCCCTTAAGGAAAATACAGGAGAAAGTGGCTCTTGTGAATTTGCTGTTGACCTTCACATAGTGACTGACTGTGTTCAAATTTAAGCTCATAATCCAGGAGCTTTACCTCTCACCTGCATCTGAGCTTTGACCAGTTTTAAATCACGTACAGAAACGTTTGCCCCTGTTCATTCGCTAATTCCGGTGGAGTTGGAGTGCTTGACTATAAAAATCAAGCGGACTGAACTAACTGCCTGTGTGGTGTGACTTCTTACAGTCTGCATCTTTTGTTTGTTTGTTTTGACAGCTTTATATTCAACCCATCCTTGGAATAGGGGAGAATTTGCAGTGCTACCGATTCGGCATCTCTTCCTCCACAAATGCTCTGGTTATTGGTGCTACAGTCATGGAAGGTTTCTATGTGATATTCGACAGAGCCCAGAGGAGAGTGGGCTTTGCAGTGAGTCCCTGTGCAGGTAAGAGGAATGTTGCTGAGGACCTGGTGAGTGAGGAAACCCCTGCGGCCTCAGAGAAACACCTTTGCCGCTTTTCCGATGGGGAAAAGTGTGGTTACTCGTAAAGTGCGAAGGGGATGTTTTTGAGCAATTCCAAGCTATTCACATTTCAAAGGAAGGAAAGGGGAAAAAAAAAAAAAAGAAAAAGAAAAAAGCTGTGTTGCAAGAGTCTTCTGGCATGAAGTGAATCAGCCTCAGCTCTGGGTACCTTCACTGTGTTCTTCCCTCTCACAGAGAGGATCTTCCCAAGACATCTGTCTGTGTGTGCAGTTTCCCCAACAGTTATATCAGATGAGGCCCTGTTTTTAAGGCAGCTTCATTTTTGTGTAGTTCCACTTCTAAACTGTGGATAAATGGATTCTTCAACTGACTTTTGCAGCGTGCAATGGAAGTACCTTACTCACACTTTACTCTTAATGTAAGCTGAGCCTCTTCAGCCTCTTGGAAATTCACAAAGAAAGAGCTGAGATGAAAATGGGACTCACATTAAGACTTGCGGTGTTTCTGTGGTTCTAAACAAATAGTTTTGTCAATGGAAATAGAAAGCTGTAAGTTTTTTAATTAGTTGCTAAGGAGATGTGAAAGAGCTCAGGACTCTTGGAGATGGTCCCACTCGAGGCTGAGTTGGACTCTGATCCTTGTGGGTCCCTTCCAACTCAGCATATTCTGTGATTCTCTGATAACTTTTGGCTGATTTTACTGTGCTGGTTAACTTTCTTGCTCTTTCATCATTTCTCTTATCTCACCAAGGGCAGCTAAACCCAAAGGTTTTGGGGTTTCCTCAAGTTTTTGTTCAGACGTTGCTTTGGCATCACAAGAACATACAAGTGGGAGAGGAGGGAAAGGATGTGCCCCCCTGTGCAAGTCTCTGTCCCAAACAGGAGTGGCTTATGCCCTGAAAAACCTTGTGTCACCTGAGATTTGCATGAGAAAAGGACTAGGACTGACAGTGCTTCTTTAATCGCCAGTATTTGTGTCACAGAGGGTAGGGATAGTAAAGATTAAGTGCTTAGGGCAGCCAGGGAATAGGGGGGGGGAAGAGAAATGCTAGCTGGCCAAGTTGTAGCTCTGGGGCATTTTTAAAGCTGCTTTTTAAAATTTATTTATTTTATTTTTTTGTAATGTCTCCGTTGTTAGTGGGTTCAGAATTGTCAGTTTTGAGCTTGCTACGGAAGAAAATCAGGATATTGATACGGTTTGCTCAATGGAGGTGTCTTTCAGTGCAGGGCTGAAAGACAACATTTTGAATCCACCTGGCAGGAGAGTGTGACCAGATAAATGCTGCAGGCCAGGCTTTCCTGCCTTTCACTCTTCCTTGTGCTTCCTTGTTGCAGTTTTAGCAAGTGTAGAGCTGCCTCCTGTCCCCTGTCACGCTGCAGCCATTTAGTGGAGCATTTTGACAGGACTTAATGACCGAGGTGTGACGGTCAGCAGGGGACGGGAGCCAGCTGGTGGGCAGGAGAACTGCTCTGACAGCACTCCTTTGTTGGGAAAAATAATCAGGGAACCATAACAATAACCACCTTAGTGTTCGTATTGCTGCCTGGAAGACGGTTTGGCCACTTCGCATGGTTCTGCCAGGCTCGTCTAGAGAGGAGGAACTGCTGGCTAGAAATGAAATGCAGTTGGAATTGCCGTGAGCCTGGGCACATGATTGTGCCCAGCTGGTGCTCGAAGACGTTTCCTCCTCGCCTCTCTGTCCACGTTCCCTGCATATGTCTAACCAAGCATCACGGGAGCTGAGCTTCCTGAGGAATCAGATGACTGCCTGAGGCAAGATGCACTGATTTGTCACATTCCACTCACATGGGGGAGATGACATTTTTGCTGGATGTGCCAGTTATTCCGAATTCGCTCCCCTCACAGCTTGTGGTTTCCATATTTAACGCTGCTGCCAGCAGAAAACCACAACTGTGAGTGGTGAGTGTCGATGCAATGTGAGGGATTAAGCTGCCTAACTGGCTTCCTGTGGAGGCCAGCCTTGTCCTCCATAGCAACTATATTAATGTAATTTATTTGGAGCTTTTTAAGGCTGTCCGTGGGCATAAATTAAGCTGAATTGCTGGGGGTATAAATCTTCAGAAACAGAGAAATATAAAAGGCCATTTGGTGTGGCTTTTGCAATGACCTTATGCTTTCTTAGTGTCAACGTTAAATTAAATCCCTGTTTTTGTAAGGTGTTAAACCAGTACCTGCTGGATGCAGAAATCACGGGAACAGGATTAAAAACCTTAATGTCATTGAACTCCCTGGTTACTGGTGAGGCTTGGCTAGAAATGAGAACTGGTTTATCCCACACTACACCTTGGACCATTTTCATTCTCCAGAATATACTAAGAATCAGGAAGGTCAGATAGATGGCTGCAGCTATTCCTTTGTAGCAGGAAAAGAAACTTGCTTTTTTCCTCAGTATGTGAAACCCTTTAAGACTTACTCAGGCACTTATTAAGATTTAATACTGTCCCTTCTTGAGGCAGTAGGTTCAGATCAAAGAGCTAGTTTTAGTGACTTCCAGGGGCCCCTTCCAAGCTGCACTTCATAATTTTATGATAAATTTCATCTAATTTCACGTTTACTTCCTTTGCAAACCACCCAAGTTGGTTAGTGAGTGTGAGTGTGTTAAGTTCTACACAAATATTAGAAAAGGGTATGTTTCCTGTCCTGTAATCATCGATAATGAAGAAAATCTCATTTATTCAAGGTCATAAAAGTATTGTAGGTAGCCACCAGCATGTGTTCTAAGAAAATACACCAAAATATCTTAATTCAGTTAATGTGTGTTATGCTAAGTGTCTGTGACTCGTAGTTTATGTTCAGGGCTTGTTTGAACAATTTAGGCAAATTACCCCTCAATTCCTCTGGGGGTGGAAGAGTGTGAGGGAAAACTTTTTTATTTTTGCAGGGAAGAAAGCAGAAGCTGTGCTGCTATCAGACATTCTCAAAATGTAATTTAAAATGTCAGCCACTATGGCAACAGCTTTGTGTTGTCTTTTCTAATAGGAGTAATTATTGCACTCAAGGCAAATAATGAGTAATTAGAGACTGTTTATTTTCAAAGCTCTCTCCAAGGTAGAAAATTGTACCGCTTTTTTTTTTTTTTTTCACCCCTCACTTCTCCAAAATACTACTGAGTAGTAATACTTAGGCCTTGCATTTCACACTAATGTTAAACGTGGTTTAGTTTGGTGTTGCTGCAGAACTTCACAGAGACAAGTGAAAGAGGGGGTGAGAGGGTGAGGTGTCCGGAAGAAACAATTGCAGGGCAGACAGAGCACAATCCTGGGACTCTGAACAGAAAGTATTCCTGCCACTGACTTTCTAGGCAGTCTTTTACCATCTGATAAGTTTAGAGAGTCTGTGTTTGGTGTTCACCAGTGTCAGGGTGCTGTGGGTACAACCTTAGTCCACTCTGTGTAAAGGAGTCTTCCCACACTTACAGCTGGAGAAGGGGTTGGTTCAGGTGGGTGATCCTGCAGAAAATTCCTTTTTTGAGCATTTTTTTCACTATGATAGATAGGTTTTCCATCTGATCTATGAGTTGCTGCATCAGCCCACAATTATTAAGTCTAAGAAGATCTAAATCTTAAACGTGTAGTGAGGCCAGGAACTGAACACTGGCTGAAATCCATGTAGGTAAAGCAACCAACCTGCTCTGCATTTGTTAGTCCACAAAGAACCTTAAAGTCCACCTTTCCTGCCTTTGCAAAACCCTTCCTTCCAAGGGGTATTTTGTGCTAATCTCTTTAAACACAGTTTCAGCAGTCATGACTGAGAAGTGTAAATAAGAGATACTGTTTTCAGTAGGTGGGATCACTTAAAATTGGGCAAGAGTGTGTCTGTATATAAAATGAAAAAGAAATCAATCAGGACAAGTAGAACTGGGGCCTTTATGAAAAATGCTCAAATGTGTCTTGAAGTATCTGACTGCAGAAGTGGATCACAGCTGTTTGGGAGGCTTGTTAAAATGCACAGACAGCACTGACTGCAGACTCCTTGTTGCCCCAAGCAAGCTGAAAGGTGCCCATCCTTCCCCAGCCACACACCTGCAGGTACAAAATGCTCCCAATATTTTGTTGCCCCGGGCAACTCACTTGCTCTGCCCTTACAGCGCCCTCAGCCCTGTCCTCAGCTCAGGGGAACTTGGCTGTGCCTGCCACGGTTATTGTGACAACCATGGGCAGCCTAACCCTTTTTAGCACATCCTGGTTTAACAAGTAGGGGGCTGTGATGGCAATGGAGTCACAGAGTCTCTGTGATGTTGCTGAGATGGATGGCTGTTCAAAAACGGAGCTGCCAGGGCACCCCTCGGTGCTTCTCGCCTTAGTTTTGTCGTCATTTTTTGAGCTGCTGGCTTAGTTCTCCCTCCCTGCCCAACAGCACCGCTGCTTCGTGTCCCAGCTCCTCATCCCTGACTCTGACCGTTCCCCTGTTTGGATGGCTGTCACCCAGCTCTCCTGCCTCACCTCCCCTTCCTCCTGAGCTTTCACCTCCTCCCACAGGAGTGTCTGTGCTGCTTTCCACCCTGCACCTCGTGTTTAGGGTACAGGGCTGTAAGGGATCTGTGAAGCCTGTGAACCTTACACTGCTCCCTAAGACCCTGGGAAACAGCAAACACAGAAGTCACGGGGATCATCTGAGGTAGTTTTCCAGTTGCTGGAAATGGCAGAAACAAACAAAACCTGCCCTGGCTCTGGCGTGCACCAGTGTAGATGTTGTAGGATATTTAAAAAGATGTTTCTGAAAGGTTAGTCCAGAGAGAAAAAAGCGACCCAGGGGTTTGGGCTCTGACTGTGGCTGTGGGAGAGCTGATTCAAGTGTCTGTTCTTTCAGAGACAGCCTGTGTAGATGTGGGAGTGTCACAGTCTCCTTATGCCTCAGATTCCCTTTTCATAAACGTGGGATTGTAGCATTTCTGTTGCAATAAAAAATACAATAAAACATGAGTACGCTGTGATGTGTGATGATGGAGGGAAAGGGATATACAGGTGTTTAAGCTAGATCTCTTGGTTATTTGCTTTTAAATGGTGTCTGTAGCCTTAATGTTGTCTATAGACTTAGTGTTTTTCCTTCTGCACTTCCTCAGAAGTTGATGGCTCTCCCGTCTCTGAGATTGAAGGCCCTTTCACAACGGCAGACGTTGCGAGCAACTGTGTTTCCAGCGTTTCTTTCCACGAGCCGGTGTTGTGGATTGCCTCCTACGCTCTCATGAGCCTGTGTGGAGTGATCCTCCTTGTACTGATCATCCTGCTGCTCATCCCACCCCGGTGCCAGCACCGCTACACGGACAATGACGTGGTCAACGACGAATCCTCCTTAGTGCGTCACCGGTGGAAGTGAGAAACTCCATCCTGAAACCTGGGACTCCAACAGAACAAGGAGCAGAGAACTTTGCCAAGGGGAAGAAGCCAATGCCTCGGTCCTTTCTGCGTCCATTGCAAATTGCTGTTGAAATCCCACCAAATATCCCGCATCGTAACTTTTGTAGCTTTATTTTCTAACACTGATTCTGAACCAAAGCACTGTTAACCACCTCTGAAGTGCTACGGTACTGGATTTGCTACTGCAGTGCAATGAGCCTTTATGCTCTCAACAGTACCTTCTTTAAAAAAAAAAAAAATCTAAAGAAAAAGATTAAGGAAAAAAAAAGATACAAAACCCCACACCGTCATGTTCTTCCACTGTCTGAACAAAATTGTCCATCTCTCTTTCACAAAAAAGGACCTGTCAGTATTTTCTAACTAATCGAGCCCTGACTGTAGAAAAAGACAAAAAAAAAAAAAAAAAACCAAACTTTTAATAATCTTTCTTATTAATTGCATTAAATGAATCCTGCTTTCTGTTTACACCAATTTATTTTGAAACTGTGCTGATGGTGCGGGAGAGGGAGAAAAGTCAGGCGTAAGCAGCAGGGAAGAGCAAGTGAGGTCAAGAGGAAAATGTTGGTCTGTGGTTTCTTTTCCTCAAGATCACTGCTGCCACTTGAGAGGGTCACCCTCCCTGAGTGTTACAAAACAGCTCGAGGTGGTGAAAACTGGGTAAACAAACTTGTTCAGCCTTAGTGTAAAACAAGACTACCTCTCTTAATTCACAAGGATGCTACCACTGGTGAGCGTGGGGCTTAGAACTGGTCTTGAAGCACAAGATGCTCCATCCAACCAAATGGAACTGCTTGGCTTTGGATTTTTTGATTTTTATAAAAAATTAATACTTTGTGACTTTCCACTTTGGTGCACAAACAAAACAAAACAAAACAAGGCAAAAAAGCCTTTCAGTTTTCCCCCTCACGTGGGAGTTTGTTTGGTTTTTTTGAGTTGAGGCTGACTGATACTTAGAAAAGGCTGATCTGCATATGTATGGGCAGGCAATAAAGCAAAGGTCTGTGTTCTGTGATGTCTTTCTCTATTTCTAGTGAGTGTGTAACTAAAAGGAAACAACATAATAAGAAAGACAACCTTTTTTTTTTTTTTTTGCTGAGCTCGGCAACTGTGAGTTCAAAAGAGAAGTATCTGTCTTTATGGACGGGCTGTGAAGTGAAAGTCTTAATGCTGGCTTGTTTTCCAACTCGAGCAGCAGTTGGAGGTGTTTTGTTTTAGCCTCACCGCTGTGTCAATCAAACGAAAAGTGTGTGTGGACTGACTGGCTGAAAACTAAACATGTGGTAAGACTGAAAACAATAGTGGGAGAGAGCAGGGAAGAGTATATTTGACCAGATTTCCATTCTGCAAGTGCAGATCTTAATGCTGGGGTCAGAACTTGGGCTTGTCTTTGCAGATAGGACAGTTTTTCTTGTCTCTAGTCAGGGAGCATTGCAGGACCTCCGTGGCTTCTCTGCAATGCTGGCCAGTGTTTGGATTTGAAAGATAAGCAATGCAAGGTTGAGGGTTTCACTGATAACTATTATTTATCTTGGGAGGTATTTTTATATATATGAAAAAAAAGAAAAAGTTATTCCTTTGCATTCTGATAGCAGAGCAGTTTGCATATCCATGTGGGAAACAAGGAGAGAAAAAAATTTGAAAAAAGGAAGCTTAACTCTGAATTTCCCAATCCCTTGCCGAGACAGTTTTCTGCCTATAATCCCTTCGTATAGCTCTCTGATTCACACTGCCTCTGCATCTGACTCTGCATGGAATAAGGAAAGATTTCTGGGTTTTTTTTTTTGGGAAGGGTGCATTTACAGAGGTGCACGTCATGTGTGTGAAAATAAAACACTGCGGGGGTATTTTTAACTAACTTGTGTGTTTCACGTCATATCTGGCAGTGCCTGTGGTTTTCTTTCTCTTTTAATACTTGCACTCTCAGATTGCTTGGCTCAACAGGGTGAGATAATTGATGTGGTGATCCAATGTCTGAAAATTATTTCTCTTGGAATTTGGAGTTGGAAACAAATGGGAATTTTTGAGTTTGTCTCCTCCTTCCTCTGCCTCTTGGTTTTTAAGAGGAAAAAAATTGTGAACTACAAGAAATATAAGAAACCATAGAGCTTAGCTGTTTTCCCACTGTTCTGTTTTCCGTATCTCTATTTTCCGTATCTCTTAATATCTCATAGCTATAATTTTGACTTTCATATTGTCCTCCTAGGTTTGGCTTTACACATAACAAATAATTTCCAAGTTTTATTCCTTCTTCTACAGTGTGGCAATAGAAGCAATGCTTCTGTCTCTTGTTTCAAACAGAAACACAGTCTGAATTCTGGATTGATGCAGCGTTAAACAATAAACCCTCTTCCAATTCAGAAAGTAATAACCCTTGTATGCTTTCAAAAGGTTTCATCTCTGCTTCCCTCAGCCCAGCCCCTCCTGTCTCCTTACCACAAAAAGTTTTAAGAAGGAATTTATGGGGAAAAGGTTCCGAGTATGTTTTTAGTGCCAGCTGAGATTTTGTCTGAGCTGGTTAACAAAAGTCCTTTTAGTGCACTGGATTTCATAGAAAAGCCTTTCAGTTTTACCCTTTCACTTTGAATGTCACTGGTCAAGCTATTTTAATACAAACACTTGAATTATGGAAGCAATAATCAAGCAGCACAAAGGAAATACTAATATATTCCAGAGCCTCCATGGCACTCCTTGCCACTAACATTTGGCTTGTAGTAAAAATGCTGTTAGTGGCATCTGCTAGCAGCACAAACTTCATCTTAGCTTGTAAATTGATACTTACACTGGCAGATATTCAGGTGAGTATTGCTTTGTTGCTCTGGCAACAAGAAGAGCAATAGAAACCCTTGAGGGTTCATTTTTAGCCTACAGCACATTAAGAGAAATAATGCTCTTGAGCATTTTTGTGTGGAAGATGAAATACAGTGGCAGACTACGGTATTACCAAGTGTGTGTCAATAGTGATCTCTTTCCCTGATATCTCTAAAGAAAACAAAAATATGCTGGGAGGTATTTTATGTTCCTGTTACTAACTTCAGATGTAAGATTAAACTAACCCTTAAAAAAAAAAAAAAAAAAAAAAAAAAACGGGGAGTGAGGGCACAAAAAAGCTGGAGCGTTGAGTAAAAATGGTGCTGGGAAATACCCTGTATTTATTGGGGAAGGCAGGATGCTCCAAGCCACAGCACTCCACATCATTCCTTGTACAGGGATCAATATTTCTTGCTGAACCAGCATTTTTCTGATGTGGATGCAGTGTCACATACCATGAGAGTGTCAGGAAGCTGTGTTTCATTGGGTGCAGCCTTTTAGGTAATTGATGCTATCAGTGCAATCACGAGGGGTTTGAAGGGCTGTGATTTGAGTTCGACTAGTTAAACCTGAGTTCAGGCAGGGGAATATGTTGGTTCTATCCCACTGCCTTCACAAGTTTTAGAAATGCTGTCATAGGCTTTTCTGGCTCAGTTTAAATGCTGAAGAAAATAGGTGAAACGTTGTAATAAGCCTTTTGTTCAGGTTCTGTAAAAGAAGGGGTAAAGGGGTTTGTTTTGTTTTTAAGCTGAAAGGGCTTTGTATTTAGGATTTGTTTATTGGCTCAGCTTAAACACAATACATCAAGGCAGTGCAGCATTCCAGTTCCCAGCATCTGATGCTGTGCAAGTGATCACAGGACTGTGGGGTTTGGGATCTCTGGTTGAACACGTCAGGTGCCCAACAACAGTTAAATTTAACAGCTAAAATCGACCTATGAGCATCCTACCCAGTTACTGTTCGTGTATTGGCTGGTTTCACTCAAGGATGAGCCATTTGCCTGCTAACCTTGTCCTTTTAAATATTAAAAGGCTTAGGAGAGTTGCTTAACAGAGCAGATTTTCAGAGAGAGAGAGAGAGCAAAAGGTCTTTAAGGTTTCTGATAATCCAGAACGATTGTGCTGCTGAAAGCTTTCTGTAGGGCTTTCCATTAGCTGGGTTGGTTGGTTGTGATATCCTGATCTTAGACATACATATAAGTAGCAATATGAGCTGGTACAGTGACCTATCGAGCTGCAAGTAAAAGGAAATTATGGGAAGAAGTAAGTAAGCTACCTTTTGCTTCATTAAAAATTGCAAGAGCATAACAGATGGATCCTTTTAAGAAAGGGCTGTACAATTTACCAAGGCATTAGTTCCTGTCAAACTTGACTCTGTGATTGATAAATTGTTCTTTTCTGGCTGCTGTAGTTCTTGCTGAGAAGTGAAGACAGATTGGTAACGGGATACGAGCAGTTTTCTGAGCCAGTTAGATTTTCTGGCTTGTGAGGCCTAATTAGATGTTAATCCAGGCTCGTCAGTAATCCAGCATCCTGGTCATAGCTCCTCAGGAATGCCAGCAGAAACAGAGGTGTTGGTTTCAGCCAAACGCCCGCGTGAGATGCGTCTGTCCCACAAAAGCCACTGCTATGACCTGCGCTTGTGGTGAGCTGGGGCTGGCTGGAGGTGTGAGATGTGGAGAGGTTAAATAACTGTCTTCTACCTTATAATACCTGATAACTTGATCTTCCAGATCAAGCTGAGGCTCCTTGGAAGAGCCAAATGGGAGAGCAACAGCAGTTGCTGACAAGCTGCTTGTGAGAGTGACGTCAGTCAGCCCCTAGGGTTCACTTGCCTGAATATTTTCAAAACCAGCATTCTAAGGTGCCTGTTGGTGCCACTGGGAATTATCAGCTCACAGATCAATAAGGGGCACTATCATCTTTAAGTAGAATCATTGCCCAGTTGCTGAATGTTCCCCTCTCTGTATAACAAAGCACACGGTGCTGTGCCTCACCCCCGGCAATATCTGTTCATAAGCAACAAGACACGTTATCATAAAACATGTTGACATCAAAGACTGCACAGTAGTAATAAAAGAATGTTTTGTGTTTGCTTTGGGTGGATATTTGTGGTCGGGTAATCTTTGAAATACTGGGAATTTTACATTAGACTGCAAAGGCACATACAGAGTTTCTTTCAAGTTGGCCAAAAACTAAAACACAGAAGGTAATTTTCAGCATTTAAAGGGAAGTATCCCTTAATAAGTGTTCTCTCTTTTTTTTTTTAATTGATGATATTCACCTAAAATAAATGTATGTTAGGGTAGTTTGCTGTCCTACTAATTCTCTGATTGTAAATCTGATCTTTCTTATTGTCTTCTGGCCTACTCAACCCCTCTTCCCCAACAAGAATGTTCCTAAAAGCTGAAGACCTCCATGTCCAAAATTCGGCCTTCTAACAAAATACACAGATTTTTTACCATTCACAAACCTGTTTTAAAGTACCTTTTAAGTCTTTAGAAATTAACTCCAGGTTGCAAATACTTGCAGGAGTATTAGGAGAAGAACTAGATCCAAAACTTCATCTTTTCCAGTGGTCCCTGAATTTTTCTGTGTGCAAAGAACTCCTTTGTGCGTTTGACTACACTTTGTGGACCTCTTTTGCTTCCCACTTTGAAATGCTCTCGGTATTCCTCGCTGGTCCTGTTAGTAAATTCTTTTTCTCTGTCCTCAGGAAATACAGGGGTGGAGAAAAGGACCACAAGGAGCGGTGGGAGTTGGTGCCATTCCTTAAGCAGGTGACAGCTTCTTCCTTGAAGGCCTTGGTGTTTTTTGCCCGACAGCAACTGCACTGGGCCATCATTTTGATGGCAGAGACACTTCTGCTGCTTCCAGCAGAGCGACTCAGCCTGCTCTGATTTTACACCAATGTGTACTTAGGCAAAACACTGGGACAAACGTTATTTGTAACAATCCTCTCATCACACCCCCCTTCGAGGAGGAAAGTTTTCACAGAGCCAAGCCAAACCTGCCGAGAGGGATGTTTATTCCGGTGTTTTCAGCCAGGGATTTATGTAGGTGAGCATTTAAATGGCTCCATTTGCAGTGTAGCTGTCCCTTGGAAAATTCTGTGGGGGGAAAAAGAAATGGACTTGGGAATGCTTGAAGTGGTCCTAAAAAGTACACCCGACGATTTCTTGGCAGCACGAAGGCATGGATTGCTGCAACATGTCCTGGAAGGAATTGCTTTGATAGCCACTACTCTGTACGTGCATAAACTGTGCAAAGTTGAGTGTTCAAATATGACTTAATCTGAAACAGGCAGTTCACATTTTTTATTGAAACTTTTATATGGAGATGCAGAGATCTTGTAAAACTTTAATACTACATCAGTTGTTATTTGACAGTTATTTGGGAAGTGTGGAAAGGATTTCACCATTAAGAAAATTATTTCATCTTGTAGAGGCTTTTCTTCACCTGGTTTTTTGGTTGTTTTGGGGTTTTTTGTCAGATAATATTTTTAACAGTGACTGAAAGGAAATCAAGGGATCAAAACGTCAAAAAGAAATGGTACAGTCTTTCTAATTCAGTCTTCAGGGTGATGTTAGGATGTCTATCCCACTTACTGTCAAGCCTCATTACTCAATTTTCAAAAAAAATTCATACTTTGTACTTTCAGGTCTTGCCATTTTCAGACAAACGCTGTGTAAAAGATCAAATTTTATGCTGCTTAAAATAAATGATTAATTCTTTCAACCTATTCTGTGTGTCGTCTTAAACCCTGTCAGGACGAACTTCAAAGCTGATAAATTTTACCTGTCCAAATTCTTCCTGTGACTTTCAGTTCTACCTTCGGGCTTTAGCTCTGAAGGGAGAGCAGGGCTGCTTTAAATCCCATCTGAGCCTGGCAGGGAGGAGGCAGGCAAGTTTAATTCCAAGGTGATTTTTCCTGCTTATTCCTAAATAAGCAGGAAATAAATGTTCTTGCTTCATCCCTTCATCAGTTCATTTCAGTACTGGACAGAATCGGGCACGGAAAGCATGAAGTTGAGAAGATGAAGCTTCTGATCGTTTGGAAGGGATTCAAGTCACATTTTGGGTTCTCTGCCTCACTGTGGATGAGGAAGGGACACAGGTCGATGTGTCAAGGCAGGGAGCCACCCCCTGCTCTGTGCTCCTTATCCCGCCAGATGGAGCCCACGGTGTGTTTTTCAAACCGACTTCTGAGCCCTTTCACAGCATTTTCCGTTTCTTGTTTGAATTCTAATAGAAGTACTTTCGTTTTCTTTTTAAAATAGCCTTCCTTAAAGGTCCTCAGCTCAGGGTCTTCTGATCGTTTAGTCATACCCCTCTTCCCTCCACCTAAAAGCCTCTTTAAAAAGTCCGTAGTCTTTAAGCCCTGAGCTTTTTAAAGGTAGCACAGTGTATTGTGCATATTGGGAAATTAAGGGGATTGGGCAAGGAAGGCAGAGTAGCACCAGCTGTTCCATACTTTTCCTTCAGAAAGCTGGCTGGTTTTGCTTATTACTGTCCTGATAAAGCCTCTCTGTGTGTTGGAACAGGTTGTCCAGAGAAACTGCGGATGCCTCATCCCTGCAAGTGTTCAAGGCCAGGCTGGATGGGGCTCTGAGCAACCTGGGATAGTGGAAGGAGGTTTGGAAGTAGATTATCTTTCATGTTCCTTCCATTCTACGATTCTACAATTACACAGCTCTGCTCACAGGGCCACTGTACAACTTCTCAGTCCTGTGCTTGAACTGCTCTTGAAATTGCCGGTCACCTTCAGAGCCAGGCTCGTTGAATTCAAAACTGTAAAACTGTTCATTCACACCATTCTTGCTCATCTTCCCCCATTAAAGCTGCCCTCTTATAGACAGAACAGCTTTTAAGCTTCTGTGTGAAACACAAAAGAAGTTACTGCAAAAGTATGGCTTTTTTGGTAATGACAGTGCAGTGTAGACAAACATGTGAAGGTTTACAATTCAAGTGCTCAATCAAATTTTTCAGGACAATGTGTGATTCTGCTGGCCATTTAAACGGTAAATATTAACTATTCTTCCCTTTCTGCACCAAAACAAACTCTTTAAAAATAAATGGTTTATTTTTATTTTTATTTTTTTCCCTCTGGAGGCTTACAAGTACCATCTGCTTGTACCTTGACCCATCATGGGTTTGTATAGAAAATTCAATAGCATTTCCCAAGAAATACAGGTTATTTTAAAGACTACAAGGATCTGTGCTGCCAGTGCCTACATAAATATTAGCATATTGGATTTTTATAGTTGTTAGCTTAATAAAACTGGTCTTTATGGGTAAACGAGGTATTGTGATTCTTCAGATACATTCTTTTCATGCACCAGAATTATTCTGAAGTACTATGAATAGGAACACTATTTACTTCTCCTTTGAGTGTTTTTTAATTGTTAGTTTAACATTGACTTCAGCTTTCTGTATTCTTACTGTATGAGGGTTGGTTTTTTTATTGTTGTGCATCTTGAACAAACTCTAGGCTGGTGTCTTATACTGATTTTTAACTGCTGATGTATTTTTAGTCTCCCTGACTAACCAATACCCACCCTTTCCCCACACTGTTCTGAAGTATTGACCCACTGTGACTGCTCATGTCACCACCCCAGGTAAGGTGATACCTTTTTTCTCTCTTCCCCTTCTCTAGGAGACAGGAGAAAATCCAGCTCTCTCAATGTCTGTGCAGATTGGGCTTCAAAAGTGGATTTATTGTGGGTTTATTCTCTTTTAGATGCCCAGCATCAAGTTCTGGTGACCTGAGCCTGTCAGGGTGGCATCAGCCTGGTCCCTGTGGAGACACCTGACGTTGGCAGAATGGATCCTGTAGGATTGTGCAACGCCATATGGAAACACCCAGCATTTAACAGAAGGATTTTCCCTTCCTTCTCATTTTGCCCTTTTCCCTACCCTTGCCTTCCAAAAAGGTTGGGTTGCCGTGTATTAAGGAGGACTGGATTTGGGCCCATAATATATTAAGCTATAGCTGCTAATACTGAGAAAACTTTCTCAGTCAACATCTTCTGTCTGGGTGAAGTGCAATTAATGACATTTTCCACGCATTTCTCTGGATTAGCAAAGCGAAAGGAAAACACGCAAATATGCCCCACCTTTGTGTTGTTTAACAGGCCAGCAATGTCCTAGACTCACAAGCTTTAAAGTTTTGTAGCTTATCAGCTGAAAGTAATCGATGCCTGCTTTTTTCCCTTTGTTATATGATCCATTTTTGCATATCTTGAGGAAGGTGATTTTAATATATCCACAGAAGAAGTATCTAAAAGCTGTCCCCTCGTTCGAAGTATTTGCTCCTGGGTTTCATAAAAACATTCAAGGTATACCAGAAAAAAACCAAACCAAACCAAAACCCAACAGTAATTGTATTACAATATACAGTTACATCCCTATTTCTCCACAATTCTCTTCATGGCACCACCACCAGGATGCTGAGGTTCCACCTGAGCTATGGGCACAAGCACATGGTGAAACGTGGCTGAGTTAAACAATTGCTCTTCCACATTTTCAGCCCTGTTGCCCATGTGCATGTTTTTATCTGCCCCGAGTCTTAGGTAAAATCAGTTAACTTAAACAGCAGTTGCACATTTTATGTAGGTGGTCTGGGTTTTTTTTTTCTTGGTAGCCCTTTAAGTCCCTGTGACCTCTGCAAGCAAAGATTTGGCACAATGTTCTTTTTCTGCCTTACGGATTCAGCCTCCATTTTAAATCATTAAATTCTTCTAACTCGTCTTAGCAGGATTAAAGATCCATTGGTGGATGAGCAGGAAACATGTAAATTAAATAGCTACAAGGACTGGATTACACTTTTGCTCATCTGCTAGTCAAGTGGGGTGGATGCAGAAAATACCTCTGCAGGAACATTGGCTCAAAGGACAAGCAGGAGCTTGCTCTGTTGTAGTTTTACTGTGTTAGCCCATAAACTTTCTCTGCTGACTGGCTTTTGTGTTGATAAGAGAAGACTAACACTGTGTACCATTTAATGTCTGCAAGAGCCATTTGTTTCCCTGAGTAGATTCCCTGTCCTGTTTATCACCAGAGGGTCTTGTGGCCTCACAGGCATCGAGGGGGAAGATTAATTTTTTGTAACTTTTCCCTCTAAGCTTTCCAGTTACAGAGTGAATGGGTACAGAGGGTAAGATCAGAAATGATACTTCAGAAGTCTTCTGCATTCCACATCTGTGATTAATTACTAAAGAAAGAACGTTAGCGGTTGTTTTTTGCAGACACCAAACTGGGGTACCTGAAGTAAAACACTTTTAGAGATTTCAAGTCCTTGGGTATTTAAAATCCCCTCAGCTGGAGACGACTGGATCCCTGGGATTTGGCAGGCAAGAAGGACACTTATGGTGTTGACTGGTTTTTGCAGGAAATGCCTGGGTGTGGGTCAATGAGGTTTAGGCAATAAAGAAAACTAACTAACCTGCAACAATTTCCTCGTGGGTAAAAACAGGTAAAATAGCAGTTTTACAATAGATACTGATTGGTAATTATGGGGTTTTTTCACAGTACTGAGGTGGTGACCAAGTTCCTAAGGACTTAAAATTTTTCTCTATGAAGTCTGTGATCCACCAATGCTCATAGAATAAATTTATTTCCAAATTAAATTATCCCAAGTCCCAGTTAATGTCCCTTGCTTAAATAAAAATAGAAGCCTTTTCATTTGGCTACCACAAGCCAAAGCTTTTTGGGTTTAAAGCCAGATTATTGTTACTTTAAGGGCTAGAAGTGCACTCTTCAACTGTTTCAGTCATTTGTTAGCAGAGGCATCATTTTCTGATGTGCCATTTTGCAGGATAAGACTTCCTGCAGAAATAATTGCATGTTTGGAAAAGTAACCCAGGCTAGTGGTGTCCTTAAGTTTCTTTTGCCCTCTCATAACACCTTTCCTTTCTGTCCTGTGCTTTTTGTTCCTCAAGTTTATTTGTCCCATGCTACCTCTTTAATTATTCACACCCCAGGTTTTATGGGATGTTGCTTTTCATTTGCAAGCTCCAGAATGTTTGAAAATAACCAGCAGCAATTACTCCCTCAGGTTTTACCTGCAATTTATAGGCTATTATAATATACCACTCACAGGCAAGGACAAGGAACACCTCTTCTCCAGGGTCTGGAAACATTTACAGCTTTCATGGCTGTATTGGGAGGAATGAAAAACCCCAAATCTGGCTGTGGTCCTACATGCGCCCTCCTGCAGGATTTTATTCATCTGTTTGCTGAACTAAACATAATTTCTGTGCATCATTAGAGGCAGAGGGAATGAAAAAAGCTGCAGAGAATTTTAAGGGCGACTACTAAATGACAGTGTAGTTTGAGCAATTTCCTAAATGAAAATCAGAGAGGTGAGGCCACACCTCGAGTGCTGTGTCCAGTTTTGGGCCCTTCACTGCAATGAGGACATTGAGGGGCTGACTGGTGCCACTGGGGCTCAGCTCCACAGCATGCTGGAAAATGGAAATTTTAAAAGCAGAAAACCAAGCCCGTGATTTGAGGCTCCTGACGGGCAAGGCCTTTATCTCACGTTGTCTGCCGCAGACTGGAAACTCTGTGCTGCCAGCACTGCGCTCTAGTTTTACACTCCTTACGTCTGGGCTGGGAAGCTGCGGAGAAGGAGAGGAGCAGGGGTGCTGCCCCACTTCCCAAGTGCAAGTGGTGCCAGGTTTTTCGGTGGCATGATGCAAACAAGGAGTGACCAACCCACCCCACCGGGAAGGAAGGATCCGAGTGATGGTGCATGACACCGTGTTCACAAGGAAAGATCAACCAAGGGCTTGGCCCCGTGGGCTGCTGCTCATGGTGGGACTTGTGTCATCCCAGGGTAGAAGATAATGGGTAGAAGAATGAGGAGGGGGCTCCAGTGGACCAGGCAGACCCTAGTCACTGCCAGGAAAAAAGCCCTTGCTTGCCTTCTGGATTGGGCTCAACAGATTTAAAAACAACTGGTTCATCTGGAGAATGGATTCAAACTGAAGGAGAGTAGGTTTAGATTAGGTATTAGGAAGAAATTCTTCCCTGTGAGGGTGGGCAGGCCCTGGCACAGGTTGCCCAGAGAAGCTGTGGCTGCCCCTGGA
>JAWMRA010000001.1:112048450-112069016 GCA_035584735.1 Pseudotriccus pelzelni | reverse complement strand
CCCCCCCAGACCTGGGGGAGGTCCCCTCTCAGTGTCTGCTCTGGAGGCTGAACAGCCCCAGCTCCCTCAGCCTTTCCTGCTCCCCCAGCCTGTACTGGTGCAAAATATTATTGCAATATTGATCACATTTCAGAGCTTCTGCTGGACAAAGGTATCCAATTTAGTGTATATCACAACAGCCATCTGGGAAAGAAATAAAGCACTCCATGTAAGAGAGAAAGTGATAGAATCTTCACCCATTATGGCAAACATGATGTGCTACTTTGCTTCCCAGTCCTCCTCCATCACCCCTTTCTCTTGTATGAGGTTTGACAAACTAGTGTGCAAATGGAGAGAGCTAAATATTGATTTTTGACATTTATTTTATTTTTGCAGATAAACCACTCTGACCGGAAGACCAACAGATACAATGGCTGGCCAGCTGAAATCCAAATAGAAGGCTGTATCCCAAGAAACCTGATCTGAACAAATGCATAACTCATTAATAAACACTGTTCTACATTTTTATATCCATGACTCTTGTGAATGGCCTCCAGAACCCAATAAGCAGCTGAACACTAATTGTAAAATAAGTCATATGCACAGTTTTTAACCTTTCTTTCCTCTCTGTGGTTTTATTCTAAAATGAAAACAAGTAGGTATTTTGATGAGAAGTGGAAATAGAATATTCTGGTTTGGAATTACAATGTTCAGGAAAACCAGGATGTTTGAAAGTGAGTGTACATGGCTGTTAGTAATTTTAGGAGGTTTACTTGGGTTTTTTTTTAGTATGTGTTTTCTTTTGGTTCCCTTTAAAATACTAATATGCAAATTGAGCTTAACCTAAATCGTAATATAGAATCCCTCGCAAGAAAGAAAATGACTTTGATGTTAGTTTATTAGTAACATCCTTTCACTTCAGAAGAAGCATGGGCATAGCAGTTACATTTTTTGAGCTGATTTTAGTGATGTTGGCAACTCGGGATAGCAACGTTAATGTCGCATCTTAACATGCAAAGCTTGGCAGCTTCAAATCTCTACCCTCGTCACAGCTGTCACTGCCTACGTGTAGTCACTCCTGTGTTCCCAGCAGCTTTCTGGTATCACATCCCTCACCAGTCCCTAAAGTTTCCAGCTACCAGTTTGCAAACTGCTCCACTTCCCCGGGGCATTGCCAAAGGAACACTTAAATCAGTTTGACTTTGGCAGGCTCAGTGGTTGCTCCTTAGCACCTTGCTGCTGATGAGGTGGTTACAAATGGAGTGCTTCAATGGCTGTTTCAGTGTTTTCCCACATCTGTCATTCTTCTTATAATAATAATAATTTTTTCAGGCTGTGTTCATGTTATTGGCAGAATATTTATATCCTTACATCATAATCACCCTTTGTTACTTGCCTGAATTATAAAAATAACATAATTACAATGCTAACTGTTGGCAATCATCAGAGTCCTGGAGTCTGACAAGTCACTGCCTTCTGCTCCAGGCCACAATTAACCTTACATCAATTACAATTAAATTTTACTTCGATTCCTGTTTTGCAGTTGCCATGAACTGTGCAAGTACTCCAAGCAGGACGTTTTCATGCCTTAGCTTTGCTCTGTTCTTCACTCCGTGCAAGTATCTCGCTCTTTGCAATCCTGTAATCTGAATCAAAAGATCAAACCTTTCACAGCACGAATTCCTGAAAAATGATCTTTAACTCCCTGGTGTTTTCAGTTTTTCAGAGATGAAGTTGAGTCATCTGGACAAGAGTGTTGATAATCTCCAGTGCTGAATAGCTCTAATCAGCTTTGTTTTAATTTGTTCGTGACACTGTGTTTAAACATGGTAGGCAGAGGAGCCTCCAGTGCTTTGATAACCTTCTGACCTGAAGAAATCACAGAAAAGTGATCAACAGAGCAAAACAGGTGCCACTTTTTCAATAATTTTTCAGATTAGAAGCAACCTTACAGATAGCTGGTTTGAAAGTGGGATTTCGAATTTGCACCCACATCTTGGACACTTCTAAAGGCACTGCCCCCTCCAGAGGAGTGAAAAGCTTCTTCATGGAGTTGTAATTCTGGAAAATTAATCTGGGGAAAAGTTAAGTAGCTTTGAATTTGTAAATAATCAAAAGATCACGGCGTTGAAAACTTTAATTTTGTTTGGGGATGAGGCCACAGGGTGTAGAACCCCTAACACAGATTTCCTTCCTTCCCTACCTTCCCTGTCAGGTGCCTTAGACCACAGACCAGCTCCAGTGGTGGAGGTGGGTGCTCTCAATGCCAGGTGACAGTGCCAGCCACAAGGAGCAGGTATGGCTGTGTGGAAGTGATTTGCTGTGCTCTCCTGGGCTGGGTAAGTGCTGTGGTCTCACCTGTGAAATAGCTCAGGGTGATTAGTGGGGTCACAGCCATGAAATGATGTTAAAACCTGTGCAGCAATCCACCTTTTCCTAACCCCAGCAGGCAAATCCCACGGGAAGACACAAGCTTTGGGCAGTGGCATTACTCAGGGTTTTAGCAGCAGAGTGGCACAGCAGGTGGCAGCAGTGCCTTTCCAGATCCTCTGCACCTCTGTAGAAATACCCAGCCTTGTCTGTGCCTGCCTGTCCCGGACAGGCTCTGGAAGCCAGAGAGGTCGCCTTGCCTTTCCCTTGTGGCTGGGTGGAAGCCAACAGCTTTTGCCTCTGACGTGCCAGACCTTCCTTTCCTAGGCTTTGCCAGTGGCAGGTTCCCATTTCAAACATCCCCCCCAGTAGCAACCTGCCAGTCAGCATTCCACACGGGAATGTCCCTCGGACCCTCTGACCATGTAGCTGGACATTTCGGGTGCTCCCATTTTCACCTCCAGTGCGAACATGGCAACCAATCCCATAAAGAACAAAGCACCTGGGAAAAAAAAGGCCCTTTTTTCTCTCTCCATTTAAGAGCATGAAAAACATTTCAGGTTCTTGACATGCCTCTTAAAATTCCCTGGATCCCTGGCGGTCCAATTCGATGGCAGAGATAGGAAATATTGATCAAATAATAGGTCACATTTTCAGTTTCTCAGCGTTAACTGTTTCTTCGTGTTCTTTGTGTCATGTTACCTGCCTCAAGGTTTCCTCTGTATTTAAAAGAAAAATACAAGAAAGGAAAAGTTGTTGGGTGAAAGATCCCCTTTTGCAGGACAGGCAGTGCTTAAAGGAAAACTCCCACAGAGCGCAATCCATGTAGGCCAGCAAAGAGAAACTGCTGCTTTTACTCATACATAACGCCTGGAGGGAAGTAATGTATGACTGTGATTTATCTGATCTCTTCTGAGCTGCAATGAAATGCTAAATGATGACTATAATTCAGGGGATTAAAATGGGTGGTTTTAATAATGTTTGAGCGACAGCAGTTCCTCATTTCCTGGGACTTTGAAGTTTTGGTTTCACTTCTCTGCTGTGATTTATTTTTTGTGTTTCAGTTTTTTGTTTGTTTTTTTTTTTCGTTTCTGGGAAAGATTTTGAGCAGCACAGGAAATGGAGCTTCTCCTTAAAACACAAACTTCACGCTAGCAGCTCCTTCTTCCAGAGGTGAGAGCACACAGAACAGATGCTTTGGCCAGTCTCTGTCCCCACTGAAGGTCTCATTAAAATATTTATTAAAATTAAAAGATTAAAAAGTATTTTTAATAGTAATGTTTCAGCCTAAAGCAATACACGTTTCAACTTTGTACCTCTCAGATACATCTTAGATGGTTGTGCTTTTTATAGCTACGTTCTGTCTCCTGGGCATTCCCTACCAGAGCTCTTGGGAATGAGACTGAACTTCTACTTTCTCTCCCGGGGCCTGTGACAATCTGGACTTGAAAAACAGGCATGAAGTCTGGAAGTAAGATTTTCCAAAGGGTTATGAGTGTTTTGGCGTTACTCCTGACTATAAATTCCAGTTTTGCTCCCATCTACTAGCATGCTGCCTGATCAGATTTTATTAGCTGCAAGACTGCAAGTGGAAGAATTACACCTTGAGTATCCCTGGATACAGGAAATCACCTCTCACTCCCTGTGCCACCATAGCTGATGTGTTTAAAGCCAGACAAAAGCAACCCCATTTTGCAGAAGAATAAAAAAAACAAATGTTTGCTTCCCCTTCAAAGTCGCTGCTGTGACTCCTCATCATTCTGGCTTTTATAACCAAAGACACCACCCATAATTGCTCTGCAGTTGCCCAGTACTAAAGATCAAGGAATCTGACATTCCCTGTGGTATTTCAGGCCTTCTCCTGGCTTGGAGGATTTGCTGATCAGGCTTTTGATCCCTTTCATTTAGAAGGCATCATGTAAGTGCATCTGCAGTGTTATAGTTAGACCTGGTTTGTGAACCTCTTATTTATGAAGCTCAGTGTGACAGGCAAGATTGCAGGACACAGCTACAGCTTCCTGCACAAAGCAACAACTGGTAATTTCTAGGGACATGTGAAGTGTCTGAACCTCAGAGTTCACCAGAATTCTGTGCACCCCTGTTCTCTTCACTGACTACAGCACTGGCCTGAGAGCACCTCTGCACACAGCCAGCAACTGCTTTAGAGTGATCTCTTCTCCTTTGCTGACAGCTCAGATGAACGAACTGTGAGGGCTCTTTTTGTGTCATTTCAGAGAATGGGCCAGGAGCACAGAAAGTTCAGGTCCTGATGGGCTTCCCTGTCACAAAAGCCATGTCCATGTCCAGCTCCAAGTGATGGCTGCTGAGAAGCCCCTCCAGCTGAAGGGCTGAGACTTGGGTGCAGAATAACGTGGTTCTGGGAGGCTCTACTTCCCCAGTCCCCCGAGGAACTTCAACAAAGTAAGTTTTCCTCCTGCTGCCCACAGCTCTCCCGTTCTGACCTGTGTAACAGTCCCCTTAGATGGGAGCCCAGCCCAGTGGTGCACCCCTCC
Source organism: Pseudotriccus pelzelni (assembly GCA_035584735.1). Classification (NCBI taxonomy): domain Eukaryota; kingdom Metazoa; phylum Chordata; class Aves; order Passeriformes; family Tyrannidae; genus Pseudotriccus; species Pseudotriccus pelzelni. Next base: position 112,064,154 of record JAWMRA010000001.1, on the reverse strand, counting down.
CATTCCTTGCCTAATATTCCAAGTACAAAAAAGGAAGGTTTTATTTTGTTGTCGTTCACTTAAAACCTTTATGGCACTGTACCAAAAATGAGGGCTCAAGAGTTTTCTATGATATGATTTCCCACAGTTTTTATTGCAGGGCACCTCAGCAGGAATACAACATACCCCTTAACTATCCGGGCTGGCTGTAGCTCCATTAGGGATGCAACAAAACTAAGGAAAGGAAGGTCCCCTCATCCTGTTCAGCCAAGCATAAGTTCTCCTTGATTATGCTTATATCACTACAACTGTTATTTTCCAGTGCTGCCTAAAATAATGTCTGATTTCCCACAGAGGAATCTGCATTTAGAGATTGACGAGGTTTGTTTCACACGTACGTAATTCAGCCAGAAAACATCAATTAAACATATATACATCAGCCAGGCTAAAATGCCTCAGAAAAAGCCTGTTTATGAAGTACTTGAACATTTGTGAGATACAACTGATGTCACTCAGACATGGAACTGGCCCTACAGATTTCATGATGCTGTTTGTTATCCAACGTTTATTCCCGAGATGACATGGCCTGCCTGTGCACTTGGCAGTGCTGGATTTACAGCTGGATTCAATGATTTTAAGGGTGTTTTCCAACCTAAACGGTTCTGTGGTTTTGTCATTCCACTGTTAAGGAAACTTCCCTGCCTGACCACTCAGGAGCCACTCTGGCAGTCACAGCCCCACCACCAGAGACTTTCTCTGCTGGGACTGAAGCCCTGTCGTGTCAGGCAGTTCCAGTGACCCAACAGGTGCCCTGCTGGACTCCCTGCACACCCCACTCACACAATCAGACCAGGTTTCCTTCCCAGCTCGACCCCAGGTTTCCCACAGCAGAGTCTGAGACATCTGGACGCTTACAGCACTTTATCCACAAACTCAACAACACAGAAACAACAGCTCAAACTGTTGCCTCTGAGGAGGGACCCCAAACTAAGGAACTCTGGACTTTAATCCCCTCTTGCTCCTGAGTCCTTGGCTCCTGCCTTGTCTCTGAGTGTCTGGTCACTCGGCTGGTGCCACAGCAACCTGTGCCCTTTGCTGTGCAAAGGGTTGGTGCCAGTTCACAGCCTCTTGCCTGGGGCTCCCACCACCCCGAGCTCAACCCGCACCGGGAGCTCCCTGCACTGAATGGGTTCCTCAGCTGTGGTGAAAGCGTTTTCCTTCTTTCACAGTCCACTGCTCGGTGTCTGAGCCTCTGTTTATGCTTTGCTGCAGTGAAGTGAATTTGTCAGTGAAACACTGACAGGTTTCACAGCGGAGAATGAGCATTAATTAAGTTCATAAGAAATCCTGCAGCACTGTCGCGTGGCAGTGGGGCGGTGGGAGCACTCAGGGGCCACCTTTGGACAGCAGGGAAGGTGGACCGTGGGGCTGAGGTGCCCTGTGCCAGCACTCACCTGGTGGATACCAGTGCAAGTGTGAGGAATCAGCCTGTGCCACATCTTGGCACAGTCCTTGTAGAACAACTTAGGGCAGTAGGACTTTGCTGGAGACACTGTTCATTAAATCATTTTTTTATTCGAGCACAAATACTTGCTTAATTCGCCTCAAGGGATACAAAAATCCCCCAACATTATTCTGCCAGGTCCTTCGCTACTATTTAGTTTCCCGTCGGCAATGATAATTTACATGAATCGAGGAGGTCATGCCTGTAGTTTTTAAAGCAACAAGATTAAAGGAAGAGAAGTGGAGGAAGCTCATGCAAAGCTGGTTGCACCCAAGCAGTTCCTGAGCTACACTACAACCTGTGTTTTAGGTTTCTGTTTGTCCCCACCCCACGCAAATTGTAATGGATGAATGTGAAAGATCTGTGAGGAACTGACTTTATTTGCCTTATCTGTAACAGATAATGCTCTTCTATTCCTTCCTCACTATCAGAAGCTAGGAAAGTGGGGAAAAAAAGGTTAGATAAAAATATCACCACCTGTAAATATCCAGATGTCAGGATCCATTACCTCCTGGCAACTGTTCATAATGATGATTAACAAATTTCAATACCCCTTGAACAAATAGGTTTATTATACTCTAGATAACAAAGTTTTAAATTCTTAGTCACATTGCCTTATATAAATTGAAGAAGTGGTCTCTCTCTTTGAGGGAGGGGATTTTTTTTCCATTTTTTTCCTCTTTCCCCGTGCTTCTTGATAGATTCTCTTCATTGGGGTTATTTAATTTATTTTGACAATTTTGTTGTGTGGGGTTTGTTCTGGGGGGGAAGGTGCCCAATCCATTGCATGGTTACAGCTCTTCTTTCTTGTGTTTGATACTTCAGTTTTTTGCTTTGTTTACTTGCTTTTGATTACCTTGAAATTTGGAGGCAGAAAAAGATGTCACTTTGATGGCTGTTGCTGGGTTAGGCTCTTTATTTCTTCTTAGCAAATCTTTACTTCTTTTCTCCATGGAGTTTGTACCATCTAGTCCCTGTACATTAGGATTTTTATCGTTTTCTCAATGGAGAAAGAAAACCCCAACATGTAGCTGGAAAAAAGGGAGTTCAGATGTCAGTTCCTGGGCTCACTTCTGACTGCCTTCCTTTAGACACTCTTTTAAAGCTCCTTCTGGAACACGAGGGGAGGTTTTCATAGCGTAAAAAAGAAAAGCACTGGCTCAAGGTTCAGAGACCAGACAGGAAAAATGGCTTTGGCAAACACATCAGCACAGACAATTTGTGACGAGGGCCCACAGTTACAGCATTTTCACCCAAACATCGTTACAACTCCCTCTGCAAAGCGTTCTCAGAGTAGTTCAACGTGTTTTTCTCAGGCACTGGTCTGAACCACCCCCTCTGCCCAGAAAGCATGACGCCTAACAAATGTGCAGCTAGAAGAGGGAAAGCACTCAGGCAGTGAGTATTTAGCAGGAACTGTAAGTCTCTGCACACAGCTGAAGAGGACACAACCCACCGGGTAAGGGTAGGAAGGACCTGAGACTGCAGAAGACTCATTATTTAGAAAGTCCTAGTCCAGTGCACGTGGGATTACCCTGGTATTAATGATGTCAGCAGCTCCCACTGCTTCGAGGAATTTGGATCTCCCAAACTTCGTGCTGGAAAAAGATCCCCTTGATTACAATATTCAGTTGACATAGGACAATCAGGCCTCACTAAACCACACTCAGAGAAATCACACTCTTGGCTCCCTCTCTGTGACCGATAGGAAGCCACACAGTGATGGATACTCACGTGAACAAGTTTCACCCCCTTCTTCATATTCTTCAGGATTTTCCTTCTCCTCTGTAAGGATGAAACTTGCATGTCCAACACCTGGTACTGTGATCCAAACTTCAGCCAAGCCAAAAAGCAGACAAATACACTTGAGACCTTTGCAGGAAGAGGTGGAAGAGTTCATACACACCCTATCTGCCAAATCCTTATAACCCATCCCTTACTAAAGAAAAGCAAGGCTCAGAAACACTAAACAGAAGGGCCCTGACTTGACTCTATCTCTCTGCTCTGAACCACGGGGAGCATTGTACCCACTGGTGTATTTTTCAGACCCTTCATGCACACACAAATCTGAGAATTCACCCTCCCCCAATTATCTTTTCCCTCTGACCTTTCCACTCCTCTGTTTAGCCTGAAGCCTTTCAAGATTTCACCACCCGCTCCTTCCTGCCATAAGGGACAAGCTGCTTTTTGTCTCCATTAGGTCTTGCCGAACCACCTTTGCATTTGAACTGCAAAGCACCTCCAGGCTGTAACAGCTTCTTGTCAGAGAAGACCATCAGCTTCCATCCTCTGGGCCACTCTCTCCTCACTTTCTGCGTTGTTGCAGGGACTGGTGATTCTTATTCCCATCTTGCACCCATCTGGGTGTGAGTGACAGAAAACTGTGGAACCAGGAGCTAATGAAGAGCTCTCTCCTGGCTTTCTGTGAGATCTCCTCACTGTCAGAGCATGGGAAACTGAAATGTCCTTGACTTAGGGTAAACGCTACTTACCAACAACTAAAATATCCCTGTGTTGTCAACATTATTCTCCAAAACTCAGCACTTACTGCTAGGAAGAAAATTAACTCTCTCCCAGTCAGGACACTGGGGAAGGGAATGGTTCTGTGCCTGAGAAGATGGTGCTGAGCTCTTTGGAGAGATGCACAGTGGGGGAGTGAGAGACAGGGGGCATAAACTGAAACATGGGGGGGGGGTATATCCAAAATGGATATGAAGAAGAAAATAAATCATTAGTTAATTATTTGAATGAATTTCATCATGAGTTTGTGGAATCTCCATGCCTGAGGGCTTTCAAGACTCAGCGGGATAAAGCCTGAGACAACACTGTCTGAAACACTTGGATTTACAAGGATTGACTGGACAACATCCGGTGTAATAACTGAATAATTTTATGATTCAGGACTTTTCGTAATGGCTTGTGTTACATAATGATCCTGCCAACTAGTGCATTTACATTAAATTTTGATATTTCTTCTTAAATTACAATCTGAAATGGCTTTGACAAATGCTTGGTCATTCATCTTCTGCATCATGTCCTATTTTTCTGTTCATTAAATTAATCTCAAAACATACTCTACACTCTCAGATTTGAATGAAACTCTGCTTAATTGTTTTAAACATCTTTTATTGTGTTGTCTTAATGTGTAGGACTGTATTGCCAGTGAAACAAGTTGTTATAAATCACTGTACTGAAATGAAAACTTTTTTCAATGCCTTACATTAAAACATTTTCCAGTAAGGGGGTAAAGATTTTATTTTGCTGTTTCAGGAAAAAAATAGCAGAGCCAAAATCTTGGCATGTGGAGAAAGGAAAACCCTGATTTCACCCTTCACAGCAAGTGATATTGCCCAGAGTTCTTCTTTTTATGAGAAATATAATCCTGTGATTAAACAAAGCCCCATAAAACAACTGATCATGTAACAAAGACACTGCTGAAAATTCACAATCCAGTGTCTATATGGATGTACAGCTCCCAAATTCATAAATTACATTTAGCATGTCTCAGTAATTGCAGCAGCTACAGAAAAAGAAAAATAACAGGAGAAAGAAATTTAAGATAATGTATCATCTGAAACCAGGAATTTCTGAGCCACACATTCAGTAATAACTCACTGCAAGGGACTGCTAAGTAAAGTTACAATTCTGATTGTTGGGATAATGGGAAAATGAGCTTTGTCATCATTCTTTCAACTCATGGAGTGCACAACTGGAGATACTCAACTGTCTCATGAGTCCCTACATGCCAGAATGTCCCCTTCCATTATTATGACGAGATGCGTTTTGCAGTTTAAATGCTCAAATAACTTTTTGGAAAGCTCTATGTATCTCACAGGAGAGAGCATGGAAGGCTCTAATCTGTTTACTGATGAACCAGAGCTCAGAGAAACCTGGAATGACCTCCTGAATGCAGTCCTGGATGCTGCTTAGAGAGTGTCAGTCTGAATTGGAGACCAGTAAAGAATCCTTGTCCTCAGGAATATAGGTGGGATTTGAGAACAATAAACCAAATAATTGTGGAAAAAAATAATTATTTGACTGTTCTGGACTTAAAAGATGCTTTCTTTTGCATTCCAGAGGATGAGCAGAGCCATCCAACTTGTGTTCAAGTGCTGAAAATATGGCAATGAGAAGAAAGGCACAGCTATCCATGCTGAACATCGGTGGTAGGGACACTCTTTTGGGAGGATCACTGAGTGCTACAGGGATTTTTGCTGTTGTTTTGTTCACCCTATTGTTTTTCTCTTAATGTTAACCCTATTATGCTTTGTCTTAACTGCAGCACTGTGCATTTGCTGCACATATTTTGCATGTTTGATTTAGAAAATCATGAAACAGTTGACTGACCTGTCATCCCCGTGATTCATTTTGGGGAAGCATGTGCTGGTTGTAAGAAGTGAGGCTCCTGAGTCTTGTCAGAGCCAGGTCTCATAGCCTCAAAGAGGGGGAATGATGAACGGCTCCCAAACAGATAAATTAAGCTTAACATGTCCAAGTAATTGCAGCAGTGAGAGAGAAAGGAATAGAATTGAGAAGAAATTGAGAAAATGTATCAGCTGAAATTAGACACAAGGGAATGCTGAAGCAGCAAACCAAGGACTCTGGGTGAAGCAACTGAGATAATTCCAGATGACAAGGAACAAAACCAGTCCAGCGCATCAGGCCAGGAAAAGGTACCTGTGGCCAGGGGTGGTGGAGAAGGCCAGGAGAGCTCAGAGATGTGAAGCACCAGCTCTGTGTCACATCCTGCCGCTCACCTGCAGCCAGAGACCAGAAACAAGCCCTGTGAGTCACAGAGGAAAAAGGGCTGGGTCTAGAGAACGGTGGGAGTGCTGTGGGGTCGGACCCATGGACTAGAGTAAGGCGGTTTGAAACCCACCGAAACAGCCAGGAATCGAGAGCAGCTGATCAGTCGAGACAGCAGTCAAAGCCAGGGGGAGTGAGAAGTAAGGGCGGGGAGTGAGAAGTAAGGGCTGATGCTGCACCCAACTTGGAAAGCCCCTGGCTGAACAAAGCACACTGATATTGCTTAACAGCTTAGAGCCTGTAAACAAAACAAAAAAAGTCAGAAAAGGGCAGGAAGGAAAGCAAAGCCAGAAGGAGAGGGATCATCCTGACCCAGTGAGTCTGGGAAAACAGCACAAGGATTTGAGAAACAGCTTGAGAGCTCAACCATCCTGAAGCAGTGCATAACACAGACAAATCACACTGAGTGCCACTTTGCTTTCTCTCACCCGTGTTCAACAACCTCAGCCATACCCTGCAGCCTCTGGCAGCCCTGGCTCAGCCCAGGTGAGTGGTGGCACAGTTTGCCACCCTGGCTGGGCTGGAAAGGCTCGCTGTGAGGTGGGAAAAATACTCCCTCTCCTGTGGAGGGGGCCCTCACCCACTTGTTTTTTTTTGCATGAAGGGATGAGAAGGCTGAAAGGGTCCCCTGGAGGGCACAGGACCAGCATTCCCAGAGGGCAGTACTGGCAGGATTGGGACACAGCAGCTTGCCTGGGCTCCTCTGGAACCAGCAGGTGTCACCCCTGGCGTGAGTGAGCTAACTCAGTAAGCTGAGCTTTTTGGGGAGGAAAAGGGGGTTGCTGCTCAAGGGCAATATTTCCTTATGCCTCTGCCATTTGCCTCTGACACCCTATCACGCAGTACAGCCAAGAGAGGAGGAGCTGCGTTGTGAGGAGTTACATTTCTCCTAAACAGCAGGAGGAAAGCTGGCACACAAAGAAATGGAAGGGGAAGTACCAACACATTGCATTACTGTTTCTTGGGCTGTTGTGAAACTGTCACCTTGAGAGAATGGATTTGGGATTTGTCTGACAGAGCCCCTCCAAGGACTTTCATGGAGACAGTTTCACAGAGTCAAAAACTGTTTATTCAGGTGACAGCTATAATAGATTCAGAACTGCTGTTGATAAATGCATTTGCCGTGTTAGTGCTAAATATCCTAAGGCTAGAAAGACAGTGATTAATTAACAATTTACAATTCACTAAGCTTAACTTCACCATTAATTAAGATTAGTTTCACCTGAGTATCAGCTGCTGAATAGTGGTACAGAGGTGGGGGTGCTCTTCTGTGAGGCTTCAGAGAGACTTTTTACAAGGACATGTAATAGGACAAGGGGGAATGGCTTTAAATTGAAAGAGAGAAGGTTTAGATTGGATATTAGGAATAAATTCTTCCCTGTGAGGGTGGTGAGGCCCTGGCACAGGTTGCCCAGAGAAGCTGTGGCTGCCCCTGGATCCCTGGAAGTGTCCAAGGTCAGATTGGATGGGGCTTGGAGCAGCCTGGGCTAGTGGAAGGTGTCCCTGCCCATGCAAGGGGGATTGGGACTAGATGATCTTTTATGTCCCTTCCAACCCAAATCAGATTTTGTGATTCTGTGAACTTCTGGCTGTGAGGTCTCCGCCCCAGACACGACTCAGGTGTTAAGGATAACTCCGAGTGCAGGATTAGCAAGAGGTGCTGACTCATGGCAACTCTGTGTTTTGAGAAAGCAAGCCTGGTCATTTTCCACAGAAAGCAACTATTTCTCGAGTGAGAATTGGTTTCGTTTCTCCTGATTCTTGTCACTGTCGGTAGGTGGAGCCTGTAAATTAAAAAGCACCCGAAGAAGTTCAGAAAGGTTACTGCATCTCCTTGCTACTGGACACTTGAGAGGGTAAGTTCCTTTTTTCCTGCTGCTAAGAGTACTAATGCAATTTTTGACTGTTGTCTTCATTCCTTACAACGTGAAAAGGCTCCATGAGAGTCCAAAATAAGTGTGTTTAAGCAAGGTTGCCAGGAGCAGCATTTGTTGCTTTCTGGGGCGGGGAAAAAAGAAAAGATGTTACTATTATTTCCTCTTTAAAAGGACACAACCGAGACAGGGCATTTAAATCAGAACACGTGTTTTAAAGTAGGTACTGGGGGGGGAGGAGGCAGCGTTCAGCAACATGATCTAGCCAGCAGTGTTCCTGTACAGCATCACAAGCTGCTTTTTTTTTTTTTTTTTTTTTTTTTTTTTTTTTTTTTCTGAGAAGAGAGCTGGGATTAACAAACATACAGCCCAGAGACTGTGTGGTTTACCCAAATATCCCGAAGTATGTCACTCAAAAGTCCATATGCTCCTCCGGTTGGACAGAGGGTGAATAAATGAAAGAGCTCTGTGGGTTCAGCACCACAGCCCTGCACTTTGGGGTTAAAAGGGGTTTTACTGATAAGGGATTTTTTAAATCTCCTTGAGACGCAGTGCCAGGATCTTTAGAGAAAAACAAGGCAGCTCCTCTCCAGAGCCAGCAGCAGGTTGGTGCTTGGTGCAGGTGAGGCTGTGCAGCACACGGCGCTCTTTGCTGTGCCAGGAGAGGTTTCCACACACAGGCAGGCAAAAATCTTAAAGTAAAGCTCAAGGAAAGGAAGGAGGCAGGTGATGCTTTAGGATTTTATCTCTGGATCTCAGGTATTTGCACACCTGTCTAAAAGCATTGGAGCTGGAGGTGTAGAAAAAAGGTCCCTCACTCTGCACTGTTTGCAGTGAATGAATTCAAGCGGGACAGACTTTGTTCAGGAAGAACTGTCTTGCAACTTTATTACTCCATTTCTGTATACAAACTGCCTGCCGAACCTGGGTCCGAGCTCTCCAGCCAGGCAGGTGTTTCTTAAATGTGTTTCTGTTGCTCACATACCACACACCCCTCCCATGTCACTGCTTCCAGCCACAGGGAACATCCGCGCTTCAAGGGGCTTTCCAGCTTGACCTTGTGACTCTTTTCACACACACTAATCTTAGCTCTGGCTCACTCAGGACCACAATATTTTTGCTTTAGTACTTTCTTCTTCTTCTTCTTTTATCATCCAGGTGGGCTGGAGGTGCCCAGCTCCTATGTGGAGGTACCCTGCAGGCATCCCTAATGGAGGCACTGGCGGTGGGGTGGTGGGGAGAGGGGGCTGGGAAGGGGTGAAAGTCGACCTCAGAAACTCCTTGATATCTCAGGTCACTTTGCCCTGTTGGCTCAGTCTCCAGCATCATTTTATACCCTTTGGTGGCCGCCCTGCGACAAAGGCAATCACAAACATCTCAGCTCCTCTATCTCTGGAATGAATTAATTATGCAAGCATCCAGACATCCCGCAGTGCCCACCTGGTGTGCTTATCTCTGGGCAAATCCCGCTGCCTCAGAGATGTGGAAGGGATGGGAGAGGGCTGAGGATTCCTGAGAAGACCCAACAACCACCCTTACACACACCTGGGGGGGTGAAGACTACAGGGTGCACACACACTCTAACAAATATTCCTACAGGCAGCAGCAGAGTAAACAAAGACTGTGTGGATTTCTGAGGTTATCCAGCTATTCTCCCCATGGGCCTGGGAAAGGTTAGGAGGGCGGTGCAATCCTTCCTGTGCCACAGAGGCATAGTCATTTCTTTGTGTACCCAGCCCTGACAACATCTGACGAGAAAAAGGGAAGGGGGAAAAAAAAAAAAAGCTACAATTTTAAAGTGCTTCTCTGAAATGAGTCAGAATCCACATGTGAAATGGGACACCAGAATGACGTGATGATGCTGACAGTTTGCCAAGGACTTCCCTTCCCCGGGGCTGCCCCTGCCTCCTTCCTTTCCTTGAACTGCATAGGTGCTTTGTTGCTTTGTAGTTGTGAATTCTGCAAGGCCAAAAACAACGTTTTGGAAGCAAGAGGGTCTCGCTGAAGCTTTGGCTCAGCAGGAAGGAAGAACCCTGACCTGGCTATAATTCACAGTAACAAATGACAGAGGTGTTATTTAGGCACTGCATTGGCAATATTTAGATACTGTATTAGCAATAAATCTAGCCATAATTATCCACATAATCGCTGTATCCTACTTTTCATGCCTGTCCCAGAGTCTTCTCTTGACTGCTCTGCTACAGCATGTGGTGTTTTGTCTAAGCTTGTTTTACACATTGAAGGTATAACTTACATTGTGTCTGATCATCCTATTTTGACATCTGCTTAAGTTAGAAAACCAGTAAAATTAATTCAAGCAAAGAAATTAACAAAACAGGAAGTTATTTCAAGCAAAGATGTGTTTCCCCTAACTTATTTCCCCAAGTGTTTGAGTTAAACAGATTCTGGTTTTGGCAGAGGGAGGCCAAAGAACATCAAGCTTTGAAAAAACACTGATAGGGGTTTTTTTCTTTAATTCTCTCTCTTTGGAAATCACTTTCCCTGGAAAACATCACATCAGAAGCCTCTAGTTTCTTCAGCCACCCACAGAAAATAAACCAAAACCTTTACATAAAGAGAAGTTGAACAAGAAACAAAAAAGTCTGCCTTCTCTAACACCATGTCACGCAAAATGTGTTTTTGGGGAGAGGGTTTTAAGCTATCGAGGAGGGGACCAAGATAACGAGCTTCTAAAAGAGGAGTCAGACTTGCCTCTGGCAGGTGTTTCTGCCACAAGAGAGGTGAGTTTCTGCACAGCAGAGCGTGGCTTGGAGTGTCCCACTCTCATTGCTGGTGGCTCACCCATGTAGACCCTCCTTGTGCAGCCCACTGCCCCTACCCTCCTGACCCCAGGAAGTTAAGGATTCTCACGCTCTCTCCAGCCATGCCCAGGTGCAGACCAAGCTTCTTCAAACCCCTTTCAGCAAAATATTTCACTGAGGAAAACCAGCTTTTTGTAAAAAATTGGTCTAACCTCCCCCCTGACCACCCCCCGCAAGTAAATACTGTTTTTTCTGTGGCAATTTCATTCTTTCAAGCTGGAGTCACTCATTGCCCCATGTTTGATTTCAGAAGCTGCACTGAAGAGCTGGACCAGGCAGCAACCACTGTTTAGGGAACCACTTTATGGACAACCTGCGTGGCAGCCCAAGAAGTAGGCGGGCCATGGATAAAAGGAACACGGCCTTCAGATCACCTTCTGAAAGAACCAAACCTGCCCCAAAGATAGAAGGGTTTGCATTTCCTTTCTTAAAACAAACTTTGGAAGGTGTTTCAATACCTCTCCCACCAGAGACAGAAGACGAAGCTGTTCAGATGTCAGAGAATATTTTTCATAGGGGGCCCAACTATGAGAAGAAGGACTTGGAGAAAGAGGATTCCGGAGAACAGGACAAGGTAAGGCAAGAGGAGGACACAGATCCTCCTCATTCTTACTCTGTTGGGTCACTTTGCGCCCCCAAAATTAATTCCTTTGTCTCTTTTTGGGCAACCTGAGCTTCTCAGAGGTACTTTTGGTTCAGGGCCAAGCAGTCATTTGTGTAACTAGGAAGACAGGTACCTGCAATTAATCTGCAGATATAAACAATGCAGGTCTAGAAGCCAATTTGATGTATGACATGTGTCTGTGTCGTTCTTAACAACAAACGTTGAACACAAATCCTGAAAGCTGAGACAGATTTTACTTGAGGCTCTTCTACCTTCGTCAGAAATGCAAAGAAAGGTTGGTGATAACCTTATTAGATATTTGACACTTTTAAGTTTGTGACATAGTTAATGAAGATTTTGAGAATTTGCTAGCTACCAAGCATTGTAGTGAAGACAGTGGGCTGGGGGTACCAATGATGTTTCAGTGCCTGCCTCCAGTAAAGTGTGCTGTCTTCCTCATCTTGAAAGAAAAAATCTGCTTGACAGACACACTCTTAGAGTTGGCTTTCTTGGGTAAAAGTGACGGAGAGAAACTTCAGCTTTTCTTTTCAAAAGTTCAGGTTTGAGCGTGCCTGGCCCAACACGTCTGAAACATATTGGTGTTCTCAAAATTGCATTTCTAAATGCAGCAGTCAGACTGGAACAGGGAGAAAAGACCAAAGCTGATCTTTATATACTTTATTTGAGCACATTTAACAGCAGATGGACCAGTTTTGTAAAAGGCTGCAAATTATCTGGCTTGTTTTCATGTAAATGAGGAGCCTGTGTTAACGTCTGGCACATGTATCAAAACCGAAAAATGACAATAATCAGTCATTTAACACAACCCACTCATATTCATTCCTTACCCAAGCCTAAAATGAGGCAAAGAAAAAAGAACCATGATGATCTAAAAGGCTTTTAGCCACCTGTTGAGGATGCTACAGCAGAACACTTATGGTGTCTGGGCAAAAACTGTATCTTCAAACTCCAAAACAAAGATTTAATAAGCTATTCTGTGCTAAATTCTGTGATTACTAGTTTTCATTTGCATACACATGTTTCAATGCATCTGTAGATGAGTGGAAGAAAATGGCAATTATTAAAAAAAAAAAAAGAACAAAGCACACTTAGTTGTATGGCCTCCTTTTTTTTTTATCTTCTCAGAATAGCTTCCAAAATTTGGTGTTTTTTGCTAAGGATGATCACTGAGCCAATTGATTTTTTTTTTCATATGTACAGACACCTGTTTATTACATGGCAATGCAAGGATGGACAGTGATATAAAGCACAGCTTGATGCCAGTAAATAAGTTGCTACTAAAGAATGACGAGCGGGAAAAGGTGTCTAGATCTTTGTTGTCATCGTTGTGGAAACACCTTATTTTAAAATTAGGGAAAACTCACCCTAAGTTTAACTCCACAGGCTGCAGAACACAGCTTGTACAAACAATATGAGGAAAAGATCAGGCCCTGCATTGACCTCGTCGACAGCCTGAGAGCTCTGGGAATAGAGCAGGACCTGTCCTTGCCTGCGATCGCAGTGATTGGAGACCAGAGCTCTGGGAAAAGTTCCGTCCTAGAAGCCCTGTCTGGCGTTGCTCTTCCCAGGGGCAATGGTAAGAATTCACCTTCTCGGGTTTTCACCTGAATTTTACTTTGATGAGATGGAAGGGTTTGCGCTTTTTTTTTCCCCTTATTTTTTTGGTCTAGAATTGGATAACTGTGACTGAGAAATGGATGTGCCAGTGAAGCACCACGAGGTAACTCCCAACAAGGCAAAAGTTCTGGCTGGTCAAGAGACCAGGAGTAAGAAGAGCATAGTGCAGCATAGTTGCCCCAAACTGTAGACAGTCTGAAAGGTAGCATCAGCTGACTCTGTGCATTTCCTAGCAAAAGAGAATCAGTTTCTTGTGGAAAACTACTGCTGAAATTTGCTTTTGGGGTTGGTTTATATTTTGTGGGTTTTTTTGTAAAAAGCATACAAAGAGCTTTACTTAGAAACAAAATGTCTTTTAAGTCAGAGAACGCTGTTGGAAGACTTTGCAGCCCAAGAAGATTCACTTTTCAGCTCTGTGTGTGTATATTCTCACACGTAAGTTCTGCAAGTTCTGTGTGAGCTGACAATACCCTCAAACCTTTGAGGCTGGACTTCAGGAAAAGTTTTCCTAGGATTTAAGTGCAACACTGAAACAGATCACCCAGCAACGAGCAAATCTCCCATCTGTGGGGGTTTCCAAGACCAGGCATGAGTGGAAAGAGCCACAGCTGACCTCGTGTAGTGCCGGGGGACAATCCTACCCTGAGTGGGAAGTTGGATGAGACCCCTCTGGCAATGTCACGTGGTACAAGGCTGTGGATCACGCTCAGCAACTACTGAGTTACCTCTGTCTTTGGAACTGCTGCAGGTATTGTCACTCGATGTCCCCTGGAACTTAAACTGAAGAGGTTACCCGAGGGCCGGGCGTGGCAAGGGAGAATCTGTTACCACAACTTCGTCCTGGACCTCCAGAACCCCTCTGACGTGGACAGGGCAATAAGACAAGGTGAGTAGGTTTGGCTTGCTCAGTCTCCCCTGAATCAGGATGATCTGCGATGGTCACAGAATCCCAGAACGGTTGGAGTTGGAAGGGACCTTAAAGATCACCTGGTTCCAATCCTCACGCCATGGGCAGGGATGCCACTTGCAGGATCCATGATCCTTTTATCCATGATGAAAGGCTCAGGCTGCGTCTCCCTGGTTTCCTGGTCTGGGGAGGTTGCCTGTCAAGCTGTAAACATGCGAAGCCCCAAACAGTTCTTGTCATCAGTTCAGAAGCTCAGAGGTTGCTCGAGGTGTCTCTGACTGGAAATCTTACAATTTTGGACAAAATTGGAAGAAGGCAGAGTGGAGAGCATGGAGAAATCCTGGCAGGTACTGTGACCATGGCCTCAGTCATTGTCCTTTCCATGGCACAGCTTTACTGTTATGGCATTTCGTGCTGAGTAAGAAATCATTATTCTTACCCAAAGGGCAGTAAACACTTGCCCTAAATGTGAAAGTTGGATTGTCCTTATTTCCTTCACTAGCACAGCTCTGCCCATTGTTATTCTTCCTATTTCTTTACTTCTCGTTAGCTCTTCAATATATTATATGGGTATTCTCAAGTTATCTTTCCAAAACTGGCAAGGCAGCTGTTATGAATTAATTAAGGTAATTACAGAGATGAAAATCTCTCATGAGAAAGGCTGTGGATTTTCTTTGCTTTTCTGTGCTGCTCATAGTTCCAGCATTATTGCCTTGTAGGATCTGGGACAATTCACTTGATCTCCCAACCTCCCTATCAAAATGTGAAAAATATAGAACAACACCTATTTGTCTTTCAAGGCATCCAAGGATTAATTAATGCCCACAAAGTGTCTTGTTGTTGGGGAAGCATTTCTACAGCTGACCAATATTTTATCTGATCCCTTTTGCCATGATTTATTTATGTGCAGTTTGTCTCCACGCATGAAAGTTCACAAATACGTGCTCTGTAAAATATTGCAGTTCATACCCCAAAAGGACCTCACACGTGCTGCCTAATAATTTCCTTAGATCTTTGCATGAGTGGATTTATGTGTGTGGCTGGATCTGAGACAAAAAGCCAAGCCTAAGAGAGCCTTAGGTGGCAGTAGGCACTTTTCACAGTCAGTGTGTTTGGTTTGGTGCATATTTGAAGCTTGTATTCATTGCCTTGCTCTTCTCTCCTTGCAGCCCAGGATGTTGTGGCTGGCCCTAGAGGTGCCATTAGTGGAGAATTAATTTCCCTAGAGGTTTGGTCCCCAGATGTCCCAGATCTGACACTAATTGATCTTCCTGGAATTGCCAGAGTGGCTGTGGGGGACCAGCCAAAAGACATCGGGGAACAGGTAAGACTCAGTCTCATGTGCCAGTCTGTGCATGGGGACACCTCTGCAACCTCCCCCAGGTCTGACCACATCACTGAACACACTGCAGCCCCATGTCCCTCAGTTAGATCTGCAAGGCAAATACACCCCAGAAAAGCCCATCTCTTACCAGACCTCTGGATGTGTTTGGCAGTGTCATGGGTTTGCCTAGGGGACAATTTTTACCACACCCCCCACAAATTGCTCTAAGGTGAGAGAAGCTTTATG
>JAWMRA010000001.1:112028748-112043076 GCA_035584735.1 Pseudotriccus pelzelni | reverse complement strand
ATCACAGTGGGGTTGGATCAAGGGTTGGACTTGATGATCTCAGAGGTCTCTTCCAACCCAGTTAATTCTATGATTCTGTGATTCACTGAGCAACAATGTGTTATCTCTGTTCTGCAATAACAGCACTGCTTGAAATATCATCTCAGCAGTTGCTGTTCTCCAGAACAACTCAAGAGGAGAATTGGATTCCGTTTTAAATGTAGAATGTATAGACTGAGTGACCTGGTAGTAAAGCAACGTTATTTTACTATTACAGCCAAGAAAAGTGTACCCAGTAAGACAAACAAATACGAAGACCAGTACCGTGGGAGGGAGTTCCCAGGCTTTGCCAACTACAGGATATTTGAGGACATCATAAAAGAGCAAATCCTGGAACTGGAGGAGCCAGCCGTCGAGATCCTGAACAACGTGATCCGTATGTCTCACAGCCCACGGGAGGCTCTTGGGTGGGACACACTGGGGTGCCTCACAGTTGGGGTTTTTTTCCAGGATAAGCTGATGATAATGCTCTCTCTGCTGGAGCAAGAACTCCAGCCAGGATACTGCAGAGCGGGGAAGTAAATCTGATTCAGGCTGGGACTTGGTTCTTCTCTAGAACTTCTTCATTCTCTCCAGCATTCGTTGATACTTTTTCCCACTTTTACAAGTGGTTCTTGGAAGGCAGTTAGAAAGTAACTTTAATAAATAACACAGTAAGAAAACAGGATAGTAGAAGCACCTGGTGACAGCCAAGCAGCTTGGAATTCCCAAACCCAGGGAGTGGAATACACAAACCTGAACTGGAAATGCAGCTTCTTTGATGACATTTTATGTATTACACAGTGACTGCTGGGACTGGGTGGAAGGGTATGTAGCTCATCCAGTAAAAGGCACCCAAAGTTAAAATGATGTTGTGATTCTGTCTCTCCTGTTCTGCCTTAGAGGGCAGCAATCCCATGCCAGTCTCACTGCTCTGTACTCTACATTCCAGTTCCTAGACCTGGAGAGGACACCCAGGGTGAGATACAGATGTGCTGACAGGGCCAAGTGATTTGGTAGACACAGCTTTAAGCACAGAAATTGCTCTATCAAAGAAATATCTCTCTCTCGGGTGTTAAGTGGTTATAGGAGGTCTTTAATTGCTCACAGGCTTGGACCTGGAAATCTAAATTCCTCCTTGTTTGTGTCGGTCATAAAGGCACAGTTCACCAACAGCTGCTCAGCTGTTGCTGGATGAATACAGAAAATGAGTAGTTTCCCAAGTCTCATATTAACAATGGCTTAAAAACCTCATCTACTTACCTGACTTTATTTTGTCTGTCTGTTCTTCCCTTAGAACTGGTTGAAGAGAAATTTATGGACATGGTTAAAAGGAATTTTGCTAATTTTCACAATCTAAGCAGAGCTGCTAAGGTGAGACACTACCTATAACCTGAGATAAGAAATTTGTGAAGACAGCCACGCTTATGGTACATCTCATTGCATTACCTTTATGCAAGTGTGGTATTTCTTGCAGGAAAATAAGGAAGAATTTGAAAATGATGTAATGTTTATAATGGCACTAGTGAAAGTGCATTTTGCACAACTTTGACAAGATCTAATATATATATATATTTTCATATATTCTCCATTCATTCTGGTTACATTCTTCATGCTTACAACACAATGCAAAGAAAATCTGGTATGGCTGCCTTGAAGAGTTTATAACTAATGTCAGATTTAAGTCCTGCAATGGTCTGTAAGCATGGGGATAGCCTCAGAGTCCTAAACAGTGCTCTTCCCTCTCTGAAAATGAGCCAAGGTGTTAGCCAGTGCAGGAATGCCATCTTTGATAAAAGAGAGAAGGAACAGGCCAAAAATCATTCAACTATGAAAAAAAATTAGCAGATGACTAAACTGTTCACAGTTTGGGTAGTAGCATGTTTTAGGATGGAATTAAATTACATGGATGTCCTCAAAGGTCTTTTCTCAGAAAGAGCCTTGAGGAAGAGATAATAAGCAACGCTGGCAGCCAGGAGGCAGAGTCCACTCACAGGGTACTGCTGAGAAAGGAAACTCAAAGGCAAATGTGAGTGAAATAGGTGGTTTGTTTGCCATTTGACTTGCACGGTCAAACCCTGCTGAGCTCCAGGCCTACTGGACAGCAAACAAATGAGCTATTTCATCCAAACACAGAGATGTTCAAGAACGTGGTGAGAGGAAAGAAGTTCTGTTACACACTGGACAGGAGAAGAAAGATGGGGTGCTTTCTGAGGGATGCTAGGAGAGTGTTTCAGGGGAATTTGAGGACGACTGAGGGAACTCTGACGTCCCCACAGACTTTCGGGTGGAAGTATCAAAAAGGGCAGAAAGCATCAGATGGCTGCAATGGAAGCATCAGACAGTGAGGGGTTAGGCAGGGTTGGCTTGCTGACAACAGATAGGAGACTGCAGTGTTGGAGGAGGGCAGCAGGGGCAATGGAATTCCCATCAGTGCCTGCTGTCACTGCTTACTGCAAGAGGGAGATGCAAACGAAGCTCATGCAGAAACCAAGGACAGGCTGAACCCATGGCTGGCCACTGCTGCTTGTTCCTGTCAACCTTGTGTTTGCCTTTGGGTTTCAAGCACCAGATTTAACTGATCCCATTTGTGTTTAAGGAAGAGATAAAACTGCCATATTTTTCTGCTCTTTCACAACAGAGGCACCAGAATCTAAAGAATTACTCCATGTTTCCAAGAGCCAGTTTGGGATCAGACAGTGCGGCAGTGAGGGCTGTTGAACACTGTGCCTGCCTTGGGACACTGCTGAGCACTGGCACCTCTCCAAAGGAAGCTAATGTCTTAGAACTTCTTCTTCCTTTCTTTTCTAGATGAGAATTGAAGACATTAAAGAGAAACAAGCGGCAGAGGCTGAAAGACATATCCGGACTCAGTTTAAAATGGAGAGAATTGTGTACTGCCAGGACACAATTTACCTTCATGATTTTAATGCTGCTAGGGCCAATATGCCACAGAACATACTTCAAGCTCCAAAAGAAGAGCCCTCCTTTGTCCACGAAATGGTTTCTCACACAAAGGCCTACTTCTCTGTGAGTTTACAGACAGCTTTGCTGCCCCCTGAATGCCACAGCATATACCCCTCGCCCAGATGTCCCTGCAGTCAATATAGCCTTTCATACAACACTACTGCTGTGCAGGGAATAGTAGCCAAAGGGTATATAAGTGTCTTGTTCAGGTACACACTCAGCTCCTGTACAAATTGAAAGGAGCTTCTGACCAGTGATGAAAATGTCAGGACAAAGCTGGTCTGTGGGGCTGGGGAGGAGCAGTGTGCAGGATACGATGATCAGGAAGGCCTGCGGGGTGTTCGAAGTGACAGCTGGCTCCTAAACCACTTGTTAGCTGCCTCCCAGTCTGGCCTGGCTCTCTGCTGCAGCTGCCCCTCGTTTGGAGAACACACCATCAGCAAGGGAGACCTCTCCTCCTCCTCCAGCCTCCCACGGAGAAGGGGGTGACTCCCTGCCCCCTACACAGCCCCACATCAGCACAGTGCCTTCTTGCTGGCTTTCCTAGGGGACATTGGGGGGAGGAAAAGACCAGCATGGGGAAGAGCCCTTGGCCCTGTAATTAAAAGTTACTGATGATGGCCAGCTCCCCGCTCCAGCAAAGGAAGCGACAGTCCTAGGACCGCTCTCTCCACTGCAAGTTCATCTCATGGTTTTCAAACAACACTGTTTTTCACAAGTTTAATAACATCATATACAGCATTTTGGCATTTGGCACAGCATCTGAGAGCTCAAGCCACTCTGCATATTCCTGCAGCCAGCAGAACGTGATGTCCATGGCTTGCAGTCAGATCCTAAACTAATGCAGCAAGCAAAGAGATAATAAAACATCAAGTTAAAATGGATCAGCTGTCTCTAGGGATCAGAGAGCATCTGCTGTACTGCAGGTTGCTCCCTAGAAGTTAAGTCTCTGAAGACAAATGGGATGTTTTAACAAAGGATCATATTAGAGAGAGACAGAAAAGAGAACATGCAGTATCAGGATTTGCTTTGCCATGAACCTCCCTCAGAAAGCAACAGGTTCAATATTAATAATGCAGTAAGGTAAGTAGCAGCTCACCTTGAATTCTAACAGCAAGGTTTTGACAAGTTCCTGCAATTAAATGTCCAGGCTGCTCAGGCTGATGGAGAGAAAAACCAGTGGCTTTCAGAGAACAAGAGACAAAGGCAGAACTGCATAAGCTTTTTCATCCCACTTTTATACCCACTGCTGTAATATGTGTGACTTACATGCTAGTTAAACATTTTTTTTAAATGCCCTAAGAGCCATTTTCAATAGAAAAAAACATGCCAGTGCACCATACCTCCATGGGACTTAGGCAAAGCCAAATACAATTCAAATGAGATGGAAGCTCCTAAGCATCCATGGCCTTTGAAAGTGGCATGCATGAAACCATGTCACCCATGGCAGGACTGTCAAAATTCTGGGTATGGTTTGGCTCCAGAAGAACACCCGTATTTAAGGCCTCATCGTCATACACAAAAGATTTTTAGACACCGAGCTCCAGAGGTATCTAAAAGCCAGAAACACTTTTAGACTTCTCAGGAAAGGGGCTGACTATAGGGCCTACAAATGAAATGTGCCTCTACCTGATCCTCCCACTGCCATTTTCAAGTCAGGTATTCCAAAAAGAAAGGAAGACAGCACCTCTCAGCTGCAGCCAGCCACTCAAGCATAAGTGCTCACCTGGCACCAGGAGGGCTCGAAGCAGCTCTCCCACGTGGGAGAGGTTTTACTTTTCATTCCTGTTGCCCAGGAGCACCAGCTGAGCCCCAAACCCCTGCAGATCTCTCTGGAGAAAGGGCCCCACAAGCTCTTCTGGGTCAATCTGCTTCAGTTTGCATCAGTAACTCCACCGGGCAGTTGGTCAGGTTAGGCAGGAAATTATCTCCTGAAGATATCACTACATGTAATGCAGGCACAGTCTGCTGAAGACATTTCCCCTTAAGCCAAAATCTTACTCCAAAGCTGTCGTACACTTAAAAGGGCAACCACACCAGTAATACCATCTAAATACAGGAATTTCCCAGCTTTGGGAAAAATCACTCTGCGATTTCCTGCACCGTAACATCCTGGTAGCGTTTAGCAAAGGCCGGTTTGATGACAGAAATGGTTCACAAGTTCTGTTTGTCAGGTATGTTCTCCTATAACTCATATCAATGACAGCTGAGAGAGCTAAGCAGGGAACAGCCTGCCTTGGCTTTAGTTTGCTGAGGGGGGGAAAACAACAGCTGACATTCCAGTAACTTAATTTTTAGATCTTCAGGCACAGAGACTGGTTGCAAACATTTTTTAGTTCATAGTAGTGCTCGCTTCTTGAACAGTAACTCAACCCAACTTTTTGAAACCACTTTTTACCAGATTACCTATAACCCCTTCCTTTTTCAGTTCTTTTGGGGAAACTAGAATTTTGCCTTTTTTTTTTCTCCCCCCCCCATCTCACAGGGAGCAAGTAAACGCCTCTCCAATCAGATACCCCTGATCATCCTGTCTTCTGTCCTTCATGACTTCGGAGAAAACATTCAGACCGCAATGCTGCACCTTTTGCAAGATAAAGACAAGTTAAACATTCTCCTTGAGGAGGACACTGAAGCTGCTAAACAAAGGAACTATCTCAGCCAACGAGTCAATCGTCTCACCAAGGCCTGTCAGTACCTGAGGGACTTCACCTCCCTGTAATTTGTTTTTCACAAGCATTTTTCCTGTTATGTAGCATTATTGAAGAATTTTGTATAACCCCCCTAAACGTTTAATGTCAGCCCAGACCTTTAACACTCATTTGTAGTGCTCAGCTCTGCTTTATTCTCCATAATCAGTTCTATGCAAGCAGCTACCTTTACATCGAGGGCTCCAGTGGGGTGGAGCTGTGACTACACAAATGTTATCCCGTTTTTTGCTTCATGAACTCTGTACAGCCATTGAAATTATTATTAAAAAGCTACCACTCCGGGGGTTATGTGTTTTGTTGCCTTTCCTGCCATTGCCTAAGAGATCTGAAAAGCATCAGCACTGTTAAGTGTCAGCCCAATAGGCAGAGAGGGAACACACAGTGGGAATGAAACAACAGTTACAGCCTGGAAGGAAAATAAAAGTTTACTTCACCTGATGGGTGCCTCCACAGGATGCCATTGGCTCTGTTGAGTTTCCGTTTTCAGTGCTCCGATTTGCAGAGAAAGGCTAAGAGGCTTTTTCTCTTGAATGCCCGGAACATCACCTGAAATTTTGGGACTGATGGGCAATTCAATACCTGGCAGGATTTGAACGTTTAAAATGGATTAAACCACCCAGGATGTTAAATATTAGAAGGCTGTCTCAGCATGTGGCTTGCTGCCTTCTTCCTTCCCCTCCCCAGGGCAAGAAGAACCTTTCCAAAAGCTCTTTCAATTTCATGGAAGCCACCGCAAAATATATCACTGCACGCTGTGTTCACGACATCTTTCAAATGGAGGATTTATTTTAGTGGGCAAAGCTGTGCTTTGTGTAGGAAAAGTAATGTCTGTATTCAGCTAGAAAAAAAAAAAAAGTGCTTATACCAGTGTGCCATGTAGTAATTTCCAGGATGGTTACAAGAGAAGCCTTTTCCTCAGGCTAGAAACGACAGAAAGTGTTTGACCCTCTTACAGGAAACTGCAGCTGATGGCTGATTTCTGTGGTACAGCGTTCACCCCACTACAGAACAGCTTCCTTAACCCTGCTGATCACTTCAGACAATTCTTCACATTTCACTACATTGTTTTGCTACTACTGACCTGCAGTGCTGCAGGTCAGAGGCCATTAAAAAAAAGCCTGATACAATAACAACTTCATTTATTTAATTTCTGGTTTGAAAGTACTTTAAACTTGCTGACCTTGTCATGGTATCCCCCAAGGTGCACTTGATGCACATGTGCTATTGGAAACGCCACTCCCACACCGAGAGAAGAGAGGCAGGTACACGTTGCTTGAGGCAGTGTGAGATGCAGTAACAAAACAGGGTGTGACTCCCTCAAGACACTGCCTGTAGGCCAAACTTCCTTATTTAATTTAATTTCACAAGTCAAGTGCGATTCCATCAGACGCAGCCACCATGTTCAACATTCCAGGACATCCAGCTCTTTTTCCTTGGGTTTGTTCAATGACCTAAAACATCGGAATTAAAGCAATCTCTTGGATAACCCTCTTGGGTTGTTTTTCTATTGTTTGTTTGGTTTTGGTTTTTTTAATCAGATTGCCAAAGCATTTCAGACACTCAATCCAGCAACTGCTTCCAAAAAAAATCCAATCAAACAGATACAAAGCACTACTAAGGAAAACTATTTGTAAAAAAAAAAAAAAAATTTATTTGGTGCAGTGTTTACATGTAAGATAATTACATCTCAGTACCAAAAGAGAAAACAGGACTAGTGGAGTCATTTCATTCAATAAAGATTTATCCTTCTTAACAAAGTGACTTGATATGGCTTTTTGATCCTCTGTACTATGATTATAAATTATTTTCAAAATCCTAGTTGAGGTGGCACTCAGATATTAATTGTTTTGCTAAAAAACATACAGGCAGATACATAAAGGAGAGCTCTAAGGAATCAGAAGCCAAATTTAATAAATGAGGTAGTTCATCTGGTTACGCAGAAACACAGATTTGTGTTTCCTTGTATAAAACATCCAGTCTCTGCAATCCAAGGTCTTGCAACACAGCCTTGCTGAAAAAAGTTTGCCCTTTGCCTTTCACAGCAGGGAAGAGTTCAAAGAGTCAACCTCGATGTGCACAGCCTGTCACTGGGACACCTCACTCACCACTTACTGCTACAGCTCCGGAGCATCCCTTTCCACACCTGACATCCCTTTCCACACCTGACATCCCTTTCCACACCTGACATCCCTTTCCATAGCCTGCAAAGAGAATGATGGCAGGGGTTGCCCTTTTTGGGTTCAGAGCAGCTTTAAGGCAGCCAGACTGGCCTCACACGGGACAATCGGACCTGGGTGACTCCTGTGTTGAGATCCTGAGGATTTTTAACTACCTGAATGTACAGTATTTTTCTTTTCCTGTGCCTCTACTGTAGTGCATGAAAAATTCCCTTCATATATACTCCTCACACTCTACTCTGCTCTCCTGAGACCCCACCTGGAGTGCTGCATCCAGCTCTGGGATCCCCACCATGGACCTGTTGGAGTGAGTCCAGAGGAGGCCACAAAGGTGGTCCAAGGGCTGGAGCAGCTCTGCTGTGAGGACAGGCTGGGGTTGTTGAGCCTGGAGAAGAGAAGGCTCCAGGGAGACCTTAGAGCCCCTTCCAGCACCTAGAGGGGACTACAGGAAAGCTGGAGAGGGACTTTGAAGAAGGGCCTGGAGTGACAGGACAAGATGTAGTGATGTCAGACTAAAATAGGGTAGGTTCAGATTTTGGGTAGAAGTTCTTCCCTGTGAGAGTGGTGAGGCCCTGGCACAGGTTGCCCAGAGAAGCTGTGGCTGCCCCTGGATCCCTGGAAGTGTCCAAGCGCAGGCTGGACAGGGCTTGGAGCAACCTGGTCTAGTAGGAGATGTCCCTGCACATGGCAGGGGTTGGAACTGGATGAGCTTTAAGGCCCCTTCCTATCCGAACCGCTCTATGATTCTACACTAAAAAAACATTCATTTCTTTTTAAATTGCCAACCAGCAGCTCAGAGATTCAACATTCACATTATTTAACATTTAATTTAAAAGACTACTAAACCAACTGTCTCAGCATCCTGCTACAAAAATCTTAAATTAAACTGTGATTTAAATTGTCATTATAAGCCTGTACCTGATTATCAAGTGAAAGTTACTCAACTAAAGAGAGACATTTCAGCAAGCAGTTGACAGAATGACTTTCTGCCAGGCACCACAAGGAGAAGAAAGGTGCTCATTGTGATAATCCTTCACTGATTACGATCAGTCACTGTAGCCAGCACAGAACCAAGTGTGCAATCCTTCATGATACTCTTAAAAAGAAAATTCAAAGAGGGGGGAAAAAAAAAATCAATTGCAAAGTGAATAAATATCCCAGGCACCCATGGCTTCATTTATTCTTGTCCTCAGAAACATCAATCAGCAAGGCAGATGTCCTTGTCATCTGTTTGCCTGTTTAAAAGACAAAACAAAACAAAAAACAAAGGTTCAAGTTCTTATCAATTGTCTTATCAATTACTTGGATGCTTCCCAATAGAACAGCTTAATGAGCAGACAAGTCCCACTTAGTTATTTATTTTTAAAAATAAAACCATGTTTCAGGATTTGGGACACATAAAATTTAAAACAAAAACAAAACAAAAAAAAAAACAACATCCAGATTATTTTACCTGCATATTTCTGTAAATCCAATCTGTAAACACAGTCATATTCCCGTACACTCCAGGCTTATTGGGAGTGGCACAGCCAGTTCCCCAGCTGGTATCTCCAACCAGCCACCACACGGAGTTTTTGTTAGTCACCAGTGGGCCTCCACTGTCACCCTGCACAGAACACAAGCATTTAATTAGTGACCTGGCCACCAGGAAAGATAAGATCCTTTTCACTGCAGGAATACGGGTTAAGTTTGCAAAAAAAACCCAAAAACCCACAACTAAACTAACCACCATTTTAGGGAGTCACTAAAACAAAATGTGGTGGCAATTTTGGTATTAAATGATGTCTGCTTGCAACAGGGATGAAAATCATTTGCCCAGAACCCTGAGCAAGACCTGCATTATTGACTGTTCACAAGCATATTGCTGTGATTAATAACATAATAATGCTAATAACGCTGTGATTATGAAAAGCATTTGATCCTTTCAAGTACCAGACAACAAGCCATCCTTGAAGCATTAATAAGAACTGCCTCACCCTCTTCGGGTATTTAGTGAGAACTCGGAACTGGCAGCTATTCAGAAGATGAAACAAAAGCTTTTAAAGGGATGCACCACAAAAGGAACCTGAAGCCCAACCAAATGCTATGCAAACTTTTAATTTTGAGGGCAGGGCATAGGATTTGTTTGGGTGAGAGAGAAAGACCACCACCAAAAAAAAAAAAATCAGATCATTATTAGGTGCTAATTAGGAATAATTTACCTGACAGGAATCGATTCCTCCTGCTAAATTTCCAGCACAGATCATGGTAGGCAAAATCATGCCATTATAGATATAGACAGAATTACACCTCGAACGTTCTATTAAGGGCACCGCAACGTAATTCAAGTTATTTGACGTTTTGCCTGAAATTGAAATAGGCACGGACACACAAAGACAAAATCAG
This sequence comes from Pseudotriccus pelzelni, assembly GCA_035584735.1. NCBI lineage: Eukaryota > Metazoa > Chordata > Aves > Passeriformes > Tyrannidae > Pseudotriccus > Pseudotriccus pelzelni. The sequence continues at coordinate 112,032,821 of JAWMRA010000001.1, read as the reverse complement.
AATAAGCATCACATTTCAAGTTGCTACTGCAAACCCCAGCAGCCAGCACTGTGCAAGATGAAACAATCTTACTAGAAGCAGCAGGATGGACTTTTAAAATATAAGAAGTCTGCAAGAGGTGATGAGGAGCTCCCCACAGTTTCAGGGTCCAGCACCAGCTGCCAGCAATTCCCATATTCAGGGCTCAGCTTCCTCAGCGCCCCCCTCCCCACCCAGTACCTTCTTATACCGAAAGAAACCTTTCCTCCCTTTTTCCTTTTCCATTCTTACAAATTTACTCATACAAAAGGGCTCCCGCCCTTTCCCACCTCCACAGGACTGGTCTGGCACACAGCAATCCTTGTAACAGGAGCGGTGGCTCTGCTGGCAGGGGCACAGAATTGTTTCCTGGGTGAATATTTCTGGCCCCCAGTACTGATTCGAGGGTCCTCTGCAGTCTGCTGAATGCAGCAGATCTCAACTAGCTTTGAGACAGAATGCCCTGGGTAAATACTGGGGACTGTAAAAGGGGTGAAAAAACTAGCACATCAACTGCCCAATCAGCCCATGAAATGGTTATTCACAGGCTGAAGAGGACTACAAATTTATTTAGAAGACCAGAACCACTCTTTACCTCCTTGGTACTCTGCTCCCCACCCTGAAATCCAGCACTGCTGATTAGGCTGGAACATCATTCCCGGATTTGGCAGACAAACTGGCCGTACAGTTTCTGCAACACAAACGGAGTGACATCTGTAATCCCAGACGTGCAGACAGAGTTCAAAATAAATGCAGATGAAGCAGCTCAGCACCACCATCACTTACACACCACACATTTTCTCTGTACTTTACCTTCCTTGCAGGTGAGCAACACTGAATTGCAGGCAGCAGCAGCAAGTTTACCGGCTGCCCTTTGCCTGAGGACTATCTAATCTTCAGTCAAATCTGCTTCATCTTCACCTCAAGGTGAGGGACAAGCAGCTAGTGGTTCTAGCTCAATTCATCAGGCTAACTAGAACAATTAACACCAGCTCTTCTGGTCAGTAGAGGACAAAAAAGAGGAAAAACTTCAGACAGCTCTTCATTCTCTTTGCAAAACTCTGCTGAAAATAATTTCAGTGCAAGCAGGATTCAGTGCCTATGTGTATATACAAGAGGTGTGCAGCACAAAAACCTGGTACACAGACACTCTTCCTCCTCCCAACAGGAGAAAATCCTTTACAGAGTACTTCTAGTAGGTTTAAGCCGATGCACTGAAATACAAAGGACTTGTACAGGAAAAGCACTGCAAGTTAAATAACCATTTGTTATTTTGTACTCCTTGTTCACAAACAGTCTACATCTATGTTTATGAAGGGAACTTCTTATAATGTTTGGTTCTGGGACTGGGGTTTTTTTGACCATCGTTTGACCTAAATTGATTAAGGATGTAATCAGCTGCTCCACTAAGGCATATATAGCAGTGGCAATACTTAAGCACCATTCTGAGGTAAAAGTACATTATTGAGATGAGACTAAACTTCCTGTACATGTGACAGATTTAAATAAATCCTACTCAGGAAATCAGAGGCTGTGCCCTCAGTCTTTACCTCCACCCTGTCTCTAAGCTGTCTGTACCCAAATTTGTGTTCTTCCCATAAGTATGCACAAGGATTTCTTGATGAAACCCAGAAGTTTTAAAAGATGTGTTCATTGCCACTGGATTTCTGCTTTAAGGAGAGCAGAATACATACCAGTAAAACTCAGTGGTGACTCCAACTTCATAAGGGCAACATCATTGTCTTTAGAATCTGTGTCATAATCCGGATGGGAAATAATCAGTTGCACTCTGTATCCACTTCTGAAGAGCATCTCATCCTGATTCAGAATCCCAGCATAAACCCTCCAGTTGTGTGGGTCAGAAAATCGTCTGTAGAGAAAAGAAAGGTTAGAAGGTTTGCTTCTGTGGTAACAAGACATGGATTAGGACCTACAAAACATTGTCTTCAGGACTTGCAGTCAAATGTACAAGAATGCACATGCACTTGACTACCATTTCTGAAGAATAAGATAAACAAATTGCAAGACATCCAACTTTAGGAAAGCTTGACTCTAATTTCATAAATACATCCAAAAAATCTTCGAAATGGGTTAAGTATCACTGTCCATCCCCTTATGTCACTCAGCACAACAAATTAAGTCTGAGACCGCAACACTAAAGTCTATTGATTTCCACAGCTGAGGGATCAAGGAGTTATTTCTGAGGTCTCACATGTCAGTGGTATCACTCACCTGTTCTACCCAAAGCACACGGGGAAGCAGAAGCCAAAATTAGTAAAAGCATAATCTAGTGAGGGAATTTCATTATCTGGAAAATGCCAGGGGTTTGCTTGCTCGATGCAATTTAAGTAGCTTCTTGTGCTCCAGCACAGTTTACAAATGCTTAATAGAAAATTTCCCACAAGTGTTAAAACTCCCTGCATGAGAACTGTCAAGGCAGGAGGGCCTGCAAGTCCTCCCACCCCCCAAAAAAAAAAACAAATCAAGACTGAAAACCAGCTTTGTGCCAGCTACAGCTTGGTGACCATTCCCAAAGCTTTTGCATACTACAGAGCTCAAATCATACAACAAAACAGGGATAAGATCACCACACAAAAATAAACACTTGCATTGCTTCCTCAAGGTTAAGGACAAGGATATTTTCCCTTGCCAACCAACATTAAAAATGTTTTGCTTTGTGGGTTTTCCCTCCAACAGAAGCAGCCACCTTTTAAATATATTCTGCCACTATACACAAGGTACCACAGCACCCTCAACTCTCTTTTATAGGTTAAAAATGTACAAAGCATCAGCTATTTTTCTTGTTGATGGCTACATAAAGTGCTGCTTGGATAGGTATAAATCCACATTTAATACTGACTCTGACTTTACTACCCTGTGGCACGAAGATATGAGGAAATAAATGGTATAGGTGCTTTCAAATTGATCATATCTACAGTAGTGTGGTACTTTAAAGGGTTTGGGAATATTTTTTTTTCCATTTTCTTTGAGTTTTCTCACAGTTCAATTCAACACCTTCGTGAAAACACTGCACTGCTGTTAATTTGCCTGCCTTGAATTTACATCTTGACTTGGGTGGGTATCTGTGTCCAACACCACCACCCAATTTAATTTCCACCTTTAACATGCAAAGTCAGGTTTCTTCCTGTGGGAAGCAGACAGGCGACCTGCAGCCAGAACAAACTCTGCCTTAATACTTCAAGCCCGTGCTGCTGCACCGACGGAACGCCGCGTACCTCGCACCCGCAGGCGAGTTTCCGAGCAGAAAGCTGGGAGGCTGAGACAAATTTGTGCGTTTCTGCCCGAAGCAAGGGAGACGGGGCTCACCCTTCCACGCAGTGCGCCGCCGTCACGATCCACTGGCGGGTGATGATGGAGCCGCCGCAGACGTGGGTGCCCTCCACGTGCAGGCTGACCTGCCACGGCCACTGCCCCAGCACGGCCCCGCTGCCGCCCACGATCCTGTTGGTGATGCCCGCGCTCTTGGTGGGCACGCCGCACTCTGGGGAGCCAAGCGCACGCAGGGGTGTCAGGCAAAGAGTGAGCTGGAAGGTGGGTCCTCCGCCTTTGCACAGCACCAGGCCCCGGCCCTGACAGCGGGGTCCCAGCTCTCCCACAGCGCAGATCCCCCCCCAGCGAACTGCAAACGTCGTTTGGCAGCAGCTGCTGCCCTTGGTTCACCACAAGCTACAAAACAGAGGTTCATTCCACCTTTCAAGCATCTCTGGCGAGACACGCACCAGTTCTGGTCACCCCCTTGTAAGGAAGACGTGAAGCTCTTTAGAGAGCATCCAAAGCAGGGCAACGAAAAGAGTGAAGGGCCTTGAGGGGAAGCTCTGTGAGGAGCAGCTGAGGGCACTTGGTGTGCTCAGCCTGGAGGAGACTGAGGGGAGACCTCACTGCAGTTACAGCTTCCTCTTGAGGGGAAGAGGAGGGGCAGGCGCTGATCTCTGCTCTGTGGGGACCAGGGACAGGGCACAAGGGAACGGCCTGAAGTTGTGTCAGGGGAGGTTTAAGTTGGGTATTAGGCAAAGGTTTTTCCCCCAGAGGGTGGT
>JAWMRA010000001.1:112015024-112028648 GCA_035584735.1 Pseudotriccus pelzelni | reverse complement strand
TGGCTTTTGTCTGGAAATTCATCCGGACAAACTATTTTCAATCCCCAAGGAGGGGGACTTTTGCAAACCCATGACAAAAACGTAGAATTGTCCCAAGTCACAACCAAAATGCACTGCAGTGTCACCTTTTGTTGTTCTCTAACCTGCCCACCTGTGTGGCTTGTCCTTGTCTTTAATCTGCAGTAATTCTGTCAGTGGCCTTCAGAGCTTAGAGGTATTTTGGGTTTGAAGCAGGGTACCTGGTCATAAGGTTTCCCTGTGAAGTTTCCTTACTAAGAAGAGGGAAATGGCCCTGCAAATTGCCACGTGGTATCACAGCCACAAGAAGAAATCCCCCAAGATCTGTTCTGTTCTACAGGAGAACCTGAACATTTCTTTTCTTTCAAAGTTCACATATTTTTTCCTCTGAAAGTCATGTGGAGGTTATGTACTCCTGAACTGATGGTGTCTAGTGCCTCTCTCAAGACAAAGCTCACTTAGTTGTTATTAGGATACCTGTATTTCAAAAAGGTATTTCGAGTTTAGTGTATTCTGGATCTCTCTTTGGATTTGTCCAAATGTCCTGCACAATGGCTACAAATAAGGAGAAAGGGAGATACAATAAAAAAATATATGCTGGTTCCTGTTGTCTCTATGCAGCCACTTCTAAGGTACTACATCCATTCAGGTGTTATGAACAAAATTGGGCAGAAGGACAGGGTAGAAAGTAACCAATATTCTGTGCCAGGGAAGCTTTAAGCCCTTTAGGGGAACCAGCGTTGCTTTATGCGCTGGGAAACAACCCCAGCCCTGCCGTGGGGGAGATTCAGGGCAGCTCGGTTAAAATGAATGGCGCTCTGCTTAGTTACAGACTTGAAGATCTGGGCATAAGCCAGCAGGTCGCTGATTACCCCTGTTAACACCTTTTCTTCTCAGAGAGGGCTGAGCCGGTCAGTGAACAGTGCATTCCCACCCTCTTTCCCCCGGTAATTCCCTCTTCCGTGGCTGGTATCAGGCTCGCTAAGGGCTCGGCCTTTCAGATCTCTAACGTAGTAAAAGCGCTTTTTTTTTTTTTTTTTTTGACCTGGGTTAATATTCCCCAAGGTTAACTGAGCTTGCTGACAAAGGTCAGAGGAACAGGAGAGCTGGAGCAGCGGCAGCAGAGGTGGGGAGGGGGACATTGCCTCCTTTTGGCAGCAGAAGCTGTCGGGTCTGTTCAGCTTGTCCTCTCTGCTCGAGGACTGAGCTCCTGGCCCTCTTATCTTATCCAAAACAGTTCCACGCTCTATTATCCATGCGTGTTACTGTGTTTCAATCATGCAAAGGTGGCTTTTGCAGAGCAGGATGCTGAGTGCTCATTCTATTAATGGCTTATAAGCAACCTCTGAAGGAGAGATCAGGGCAGGATTTGGTTTCCCGGAGTGGTTCCCCCTCTGGGAGGGGCAGGCAGTTCCCTGCTGGAGAGGGATGTGCTCCTGCTGGGTAGCCCAGAGTTCACTGCCCAGAACTGAGGGTGTTGGAGAGCTTCAACATGACCCAGCCTAATGGTGCTCATCTCAGAACTTACTCCAAACATCTTAATCTCACTTAAATATTGATAGTTAAATGTTGGGCAAAGCCTTTCCTCCTCCTTATTTATGCAGGGGAACACGTTTGGATCTTTTAATTTTTTTATTTATTTTTGTTTAAGGCATACAGGCTAGCCCTTCTGTAAACTGGTGCTGAGCATCTGAATAAATAAACTGATGAATACACTGATCTTTTTAAGTGCCTGGCATGACCTACCATTGTACCCTGCCTTGTGATACCTCTGGCTTTCTATGACACCTCTTTTACCCTGTTCAGTAAGGTGGCTCTGCCCACCCATTTATGGAATCACAGAATATGCTCAGCTGGAATGGACTCATCAGAATCTTTGAGTCCAACTGCTGGCCCTGCCCAGGGCACTCCAATAATCCCACCCTGTCCCTCAGAGCGTTGTCCAAACACTTCTTGAGCTCTGGTAACCTTGGTGCTGTGCCCACTGCCCTGGGGAGCCTGTTCAGTGCCAACCACCCTCTGGGGGAAGAACCTTTTCCTGATACCCAACCCAAACCTCCCCTGACTCATCTTCATTGTGTTTCCTCCAGTCCTGTCACTGGTCACCAAAGTGAAGAGATTGGTACCTGCCCCTCTGCTCCCCCCAGTGAGGATGCTGAAGACTTTAAATGAGATCATTTATCCCAACTCCCTTGGTTTCTGCAGGCACTTTGTCACCACGGGTTCATTTCCCACTCAGTTAGTGCCCAACGTGCCATATGCTCCACTGAACTTCTGATTTTTGCCTGGGTTTCATGTGTCTAATCAAAACCCCGGGGCAGTGGGAGATGAGGCCTCCCTAAGGCCAAATACCAGAGTACTTACTCAAAGCACATCAGCTTGTGAGCTTACCCTTGACACTTCGGCATTACAGCATGAGACTTCTTTTTACCATTCCAAAAGAACTACAATTAAAGCTACCTCCAGGGAAATTCGGTGCTAAATCCCCCAACTGGGAAAACCCCCCCCACTATATTCGATCAGTGGTGTCCTCTACATGTTTTTTTTCTTCCCTCGGTAGCACGAAAGAGATCTCTGTGAGTTGACACTTTATGACAGACACTACAGTTGTGCACTCACCCATAAAACTACCTCAAACCTGGGAACATAATTAGTCATTTAATAACTAAGCTTAAACTAAATGTATGTTGACTTTGGAAGTATGTTTGCATCTGGTATTACCATGAATGCACACACATAAATTTACCTGCTGCAGGTATATTTGGAAATCAAGATAAATGGACAGACATCTTCAAATATATATTTTTTTAATTATTATTATATTTTTTTTAGTTCTAACTGTTGAATGAAGCAGGAGGTAGTCCTTTGTTAGGGTATTAACTAAATATGGTGAAAACCCACAACTTCTTAAACCAATTTATCTGGGAATCTGTTATCTGGGAACTAGGAGAGGGTCTCTTGTGCCTGTAGATTAGAAAGGTGTGTCCTTGTGAACATTCTCACTTCTTTCCGAGCCTTTCAGAAGCCATTTTAGGAGTTTCAAACCCCACACAGACGGAAACCCAGAAAATTGCACAGATTCTTCGTGGTTCTCCATTTTTAATTTTTTTTTTTTCCTTTTTTTCTCCCAGTTCAGCTTTCTGGTATAGACACAAAAGTCTCAGAGTTACCAGATTCTTTGCTGTCTCCTAGAGGGAAGAAACTTTCAGGAATAATCAGTGACCTTCATTTTCATGGTTTAGCTTCGTGTTGTTTCAACGGGTTTCTTCTCTGTTTTTCAATAACAAGAGAGAATAAAAATTCAAATACTACTCTTTGCTGGATTTTTCTGGGTGTATTGTAAATACAGCTGCATTTTCCTACATCAGAACACAATCTGACCTACAAATTTGACCTGCTACCCACAATAAAATAATCCTCCTCTTGTGGCACAGAAACTAAATGACAACTTTCATTTATTGCACTTTTTTTCCCTAATAATTAGGACTTTTTTTTTTTTGCCACTGCTCTGGTAGTTTAGCTTTGTCTTGCACTTGTAACACAAAGCAGCCATAAATTCAAACTACTCAGCCAATTAATCCAGGTTTATAGTTACGCCAGTGCCAGTAATCAGTTCTGAAGCAACTACAATGCATCAGTGACTTTGAGTTTCGATGCAGAATGATCTCACTGCTCTCATAAAAGAAATTTCACAAATATATTTTAACTTAACATTTTAGAATATTTTATTTCATCTGAAATTGCAAAAAGAGAATTACTCCGTTCTTATGCAATTGGCTTAAACAGTTAGTGAAAGAACGGTGTTTCAATGTAGTCAAATATATTTAGTCTTGCTGATGCATACAGAAAAATGCTGATTGGTAAAATAAAAAGAAACAACCACAATAAATCTTAAATCAAGATTTTTTTTAGTTTTGTTTTCCAATTAGAAACCAAAAATTATGTTTTGGATTCAAGTGTAATCTTGGAAGAAAATAAACATTGATTTAGCAGAGCCAGGTCTTCTCAAATGATCATTTAATTATAATTTGGTTTTAATATGTTGAATGTTTCTCATGCCATCTTATATTAAAAAGAAAAAAACCTCCTTATTCTCTATAGCTTCAGGAAGACCACTGCTTTTCATTTATTAGGAAATAATTCTATGCTAAAGAGGTTGAAAAAAACTGAACAAGACCTTTTGAACAGCTGAATTTTCTGAATACCTGCATGAGATAACCAGAGATAAATCCTATCCTAAAAGAATTGCCTTTTGTTTGTCTGAATAATAAAGAGACAGGGGGGTTTATTCACTTTCCATACTAGCTCAGCTCCAGATTTACTGTACAACTTCAGCAAATTTGTTTCCTGCCCCATGGAAGGGAATTAATGCAGTATCAGGAGGAGCACAGCTATTTTCACATTTAACCAAATATTTGTAAAAGTGCTTGGAGATTTGATGATTAACCTGTTATAAAAGGGTAACAATAAAGTGCCCTCTTTATATTTACCTGCAGCTAGAGGAGCTTTTATGGTCTGTTCCTGCATCAGGTATAAGTACTTGATTTTTATCAACAATGTGACGTTGCTTTAATTCCGTGATAAACAGCACAGGTGGATTCAGAAAACTAAATCCCTGATGGGTCACAAAAAATCCAGCTCACTGGATCAGGTGTGTTATAAAGGAAGGGAAATGGAGTTCACTTTCACCTGTTCATATTCTTCAGCAAACCAGCAATGAACCCAGGAAAAACTAGATTTAATTGTGATTATGGTAAAGCACTGATTGCATATGCAAATGCAAGGTATCAGTTTTCAGGAAGCTTTCCATGGAAGCAGCCAGATGTGTTGTCCATAACTTTTCACAGGATAACTTTGTTTGTGAGTAAGGCAAGATTTTACAGTTTGACTCCAACATGTTACTTTTATTGATTTTTTTTATTTATTTTTAAATGAAGAGGCTCAATTAAATGCTATTTGTTCTACAAATGTGTTTTTGAGTGGAAGAAAAATGGTGATTTCTGAAATAATTTCTGAATCACAGTTAGCACTCTTCCACATCTCGGTAAAAAAAGTGATTAACTTGTAGTAGGACATCACACACTTGGCTCTCTTGCTACTTGCTACATTTTCCTCGTTAATGACTAAAACATGTCTTACTTCATCATTCTTAATTTAGGTCTGACTCTCTTTATTCTGGTTCAGTGGCTGCATTAATTCCTTAAGAAAAAAACTGTGTCTGTTGGCCTGCTGTTTGTGTAAAGAAGTGTTGTGTTTGAAGGCACAAATAAAACAAAACCAAATTACTTCTTATCTTTAGAGAAGGTGGCACCAGAAAACAGATCCTTGCTGGTCAGTAATGAGAACTGTGGCATTCCTATTTTACTCTTGAGAGGTGAGAGATTGATGCTTTAATTGCCAGCACTTCAGGAGTAACCAAGTAAATTTCTGAAGAGGAAATGCCCGTGCCAGTGTAACTACTTGGTTACCACATTTTTTCTTACTGGTTCTATAACTCCTTCGTGATCAAATCCCAGCCACACTGAGACATATCAAAGCTTCATATGAAGCTGGAAGAAGCTGGCTGGAAGTGTTTGTTTTCTCTGGGATTGGTTGGACATAGGTCATCAGACTCCTGTACAACCACCTGGTGAGGAACTTCCACAAGGTAATTTGAACCCATCCTGAGAAAGGAGTACAAGCTGGCTCAGACAAGTTTCTGCTGGGGATGGACCTATTGAATACTTCTGTGGCAACAACAGCAACAGCCCTCACAAAACAAATACCAGTGAGGGCTGGCATCTTCACTGCTGCTTTGTGTAAGACTGTCAAAGTACAGGTGCAGTGAAAAACACACAACACTGAATGGGCACTGTAGAAAATGGCCTTAAGAAATGAGCATTTCCATAAATACCCAAAGCTGACAAAGCCCGTGCTTTAGATCTTGACATTGTACCACTATTACTAATTGGTCAAATCGGCCTTAGAGAGTTTTTTTGCAAAATACTGATTGTCTTGCTGTCTGTGTGGACAGGTTTGGAAGGAGAGAACCAGAATGGGCAGCACAGATGGCAGTCAGGTAAAAGAAGTCGGCCAAGTGATAGTTAATTTAATTAACATGTTGTGTCTGCAGTCAGGGTTTTTATTCCACCTTTAGCATCACCAGAGACACAGGAATGCTAGAACTGAAATAATAACATGTAAAAAAATCACAGTGGGCAGAGAACATTATTTTTAAAAGTTATAAAAAATTTTGAAAGTTTTGAAAGCTTCAGGAACTGGTAAATATTTGAGGTACTTGGAAATCTAACTTTCCTGCTTGCTGTGTGGCCTTCTCACTGCCCTAAGGATGTTGAACTCCACCGGAGATACAGGTGCTGCAGTGCTCAGGGACTTGTGCAATATTGCAAGAACATTTCCTTGAGGAGTAAGAAGATGGTCTGTGAGACAAGATGTTCCTGTATCTGGACTGGATTAATATTGCCAGTTTTTGTTTTGGTTTGGTTTGGTTTTTTTTTTGCTGTTACATCGCTACCTAATAGATAATGAGTATCTGAACCATCTGGGTTGTAATTGTTTTGGGGGAATTGTATTTCTATGTTTCCTGTTTTATTTTTCAAAGTCTGCTTCAAAACCATCTTCCTTTACTCTGATTTGAGGAAGGTACATTATAAATATTTTATTTTAAAATTTTTCTTTATTTAGCCCCTTTTTAATGGCTCTGTTTCTTTGTAACTTCTACTACACACAGTTGCAACTGTTCATATTGATTATACAGTAAGTGAAAACATTACCTTGTTTTAAGTTCTCTCCTCCTGTTGCGTCTTCAAGACAAAACAATCCTCTGCCCTTTTTCCAATCAACTTAGTTCTACCGAACTACTGCAGCCTGACAAAGAGGCTTTCCACACCTTCGATCGCAGCTGCAAGGTGCCCATTGCATGAAAACAGGGAGTTAACCTCTTCTTCCACTGGCTGTGCTGAAGTGGGCAAGAGAGAGCGTTATAACTTCAGATTGCTGCAGAGGTGATGCAAGAGCTCGGTGCTTGTGTGTCCTGCCCCTTCCCGAGCTCTCCAGGCTCATTCCCAAGGGAGACTGGCTTGTCAAGAGAGTGCCAGTGCAGAAGCTGGGAGGGTCAGCTGGCAAGTACAGGAAGGTTCAGACCTTGAAAAATAATTCCCAGAGTGTGGTTTGGATACCCCAATAATCTCTCAAAGAGCACCAGGGCGGCCAAGGTGGACACCTCACCACAGGGCATGTTGTAGATGCTGGCAGCGCTTGGGTGACCAGGTAACATGTAGAGGTTTTTAATATACAACTTATAAATACAAAATAATCCTCCTATTTATTCTGCTTTTGTTCGTATGTCTTTACACCAGTCAGATTTGTCAGAAAGGCCTAGTCAATACACAATCTTTTAATACTGGACTACACTTAAAATTAAAGAACTGTGGGGTTCCACCTAGATTTTCTGTGTATCCTTGCAGAGATTAGAGTTGAAATTGAGAGGAAGTTGTCCTTTAAGTGTTGGGAACTGTCAGAAGACCTTAAGGCAAAGAATCCACAAAATAGCCAGACCTTTAGCATCCCATTACATGCCCCAGAAGGGCAGTTTTGGAGCTAACAATTCAGGAGAGTGCCTGTACTTCAGCCCCCTCTGAGAACACTTTGAATTTTTGTCTTAGATATGCTAAAGGTGACAAATTAGCCCACATGCCAATGAGTCATTTCATTTAGTACAGTCTGATTGACCTTCTAACACTCAGTCGCTTAGGAAATGACTGAAAGGAGGCCACTGGGTCGCCTGCACCCTGTGCACACAGAACAGCTCGATCATAGGTAGTTCGAATGCAACCAGTCTCCACTAATCCAAAAACTGTATCACGGTGTGATGGGGCTACAAAAGCTACAGCCGTGGCTGTTGCCTCGACGGGGGCTCAGGCTGTTTGTCAGGCTCTGAATGGGGCAAGAGCAGCGGGTTCCGACTGCGGTGAGGTTTCGAGGATTTGCATGTGAACAGGGGAGCCAAATGCCGGTGTTTCTGCATGGGGGCACCGGCAGCAGCGTCCTCAAAGCGCTCCCAGAAGGACCAGCAATGATCCTTTAACAACTTCTTCAGATGTTCCCTGCCGGAGGAGTCCCGCAGAAATCGTTTCATCCGGTCAAGGTTAGCCTGCTTGTCTTGTGAGAGTGGGGCAGTGCCAAGTGCCTGGAGGACAGAAGCTCTCAAATCAGCCTTTACACCCGGGAAGGGCTTGTGGAACGAGCCCAGTAAGTTGGGTTTGTATCTTCCCATCGGTGTGAGCAGAAAATCCTCATAAACGCAGGTGTAGGCTGTGCAAAGGTGAATAAGTGAAAGATGTGCCCAATACCCTGATGGATGCCCCATATGGGCTATGTTGCTGTAAAATGTAGGATAAGCTAAAACAGGGGCAGGTTAATGGTGCAGGTACATAGCAACAGTGTCATGTCTCTTAGAAGCACATGGTGATCCAGAGATCACCAGGTGATTCAGGGAGGAAGGCTCTGCAAAGGTCAGATCTAAACTCCTAAAATAGTCTCTCCCTTGCAGGAGCAGCAGTTCTCTGTTTTCAGCTAGGAAATTTCCATATCCTGCTGTCCTGGGGGCATCCAGTGACCCAGGGCAGAAGGTGAGCAGTCCCGTGAAACACTCCTGAAACTGGGTGTCCGTTTTTGCAGATGCTGTTGTGCTCATAACACACCCAAAGCTAAAACCACAAGGTAAAAGGCCCACAAGTCTGTCACCCCTGTTATGGGGTAATATCCATAACGCTGCCATCTTTTTTAGGGTGCTCTTGAAACTGAGAGACGTCTTCATTGCTCACCCACCACCTGAATAAAAGGAAAGTGAATGAAAGAGAAGGCTAAGGAGAAAAACTGCACCTCTCTCAGAGATGTTGACTGAATGATGAGTTTTCTTTAACAGCAGGAGCTTAGACATGCTTGGACGCAGGTTGGTTTAAAACCGGCAGAAAAGTAATCTTTGGGTGTAGCTTTCGGAAAAACACTGTTGCTGTGATACACAGAGAAGAAGAGCTTTGGTTACTTTCAGAGAAAACTGGTTGCATAGCATGAAACTGCAGGGCTTCAGAGCAGGGTACCACTGTGCAAGACACAGGTCCGTGGGGACAAAACAGAAAGTCAAGGCACTCTTCTTTGTTTCTGGTGCCTTTTAATTTCTCTGTCGATTTTTTATTTTCTACTCAAGTGTCCACAAGAACATGGGAGCTTTTAGAGGTTAAGCTCTCCAGGCTTTCCACGTCAGGAGCTACCTCGTAAATGTGGGTATCCACTGAAGCCACTGGAAGGAACATTGTTCCAGAGAGTGCTTGAGATGTACTTTTGGTTATGTGTTAACACTACAGGTCCTCACAGCACATACTGTTCTCAGGCCACTATTTCTGCCCCTTAGGAGCAGAGCAATTGCAAATTACCTTCTGCCGAGGGTATTGTCTAGTGGGGTTATGGATCAGAAACTTCATTTTCCCTTCTGGCTTTTGCAGGGAACACACAAACCCTGCTGGCTGAGCCACCCACGGGGACTGGCAGCCACCCACAAGTTCTGGGTCTGGAGTGTGTTGCGACTGAACTATAAAATATACGCTGAAAGAAGTTAAAGGGGCACAGTGTGTAGTAATGGCACTAACTGCTGTTAATCAGCCTAGCAAACATCACAGGCTTTGATGGGATTTCTCCCTCCTCTGCCCTGGGAATATTTGTCATTAAGAAAAATAGACCTATAATAGAAGTTTCTACCGAGGAGTATTCAGATATATTCTGTCTTGGGTTCAAAGGCTGGTGGGTAGGCATGGCAGATCTGTAAAAAGCCTAGTTTAGCCAACAGAAGTGCCTGGAAGAGCTTAGAGCCAGGCAGGCTTTAAGCCTGACATCAGGAACTTTTCCCTATCCTCCTGTGGTCTAGGCAGGCTTAAGTCAGCTCAACAGTGAGTGTGTGAGTCAGCACAGGCAGGCAGCCAGAAAAACCACAAATTCACGACTATAACACAAAGAATAAATTTATTTCCATTACCTCACTAGCCAGGGGATCCCTGAAGCAACACCTGGGCAGAGGCACAGAAGCAGACACACAGGCACTTAAACTCAGTCCATGCCAGAGGATTCCTGGCCTTCTGTTTACACAGGCTTATCAAGGGTTATTCCCAGCTCCAAGGTCACTTGGGCAATTCACAATCCTCCAGCCTTCCACTTTTTAACCCATTCCTCCCACCAGTCAGCATAAAAGAACTCTGCCAGGTATCTTGTGTTTCCTATTGAAACCTTGTCTGGAAAAATAAATAGACAGGCTATCCAGGGCTATAAATCAAGAAGGATCTGATTCTCCTTCCTGGTGCAGACAGAGCACTCACTGTACTTGTGTGAAACCTTTGCCAGTGTTTTTCATACTGCACCCATAAAACTCTGAGCTGAGACACAGACTATAAAGCCCCTGAGGCTTGAGAAATATTCCCAGAAATTAAGATCTGTGTTCAGTCTAAGGACAAGTGTGGAGCTAGCATTCTCATTCATCCTTGGGCTTGCTTTTCAATGTTCTTCAGGGGTGTCGATACCATGTGCCAGTTTGACATTCACTCAGGGCTGTCTTAAGAAGTTGCTAAAACACCTGGGAAAGGCCAGGTACATTATGATCCTTAATTAAGAGATCTTCTGTAATTCTTCTCCTCACAGGTGCCATTCAGTGTGTAGAGACCCACTGCCAAGTCTGAGATCAATGTACCTCATCTTGACTCCTTGTTCTTAGTACTCCTCTGCTTATTTAAGCAGTGTGGTCACCTACAGCACTGTGAGTCCTGCCTGTTGCTCCTGGTGGCTGTTCAGCATTCATGGCAAAACACAGGCTTCAGCTGCTCAGGTGCACTGCAAGCCACCGTCCCAGCTCTCCCGAAGGGAACTCGCAAGTGCAGCCTCATGTTTTTCAAAGCAATTGTCTTGTTTCACAGCCCAGTTCCTCAGGATAAAGAAACAGGTAAATTCCTCTTTTCCCGTATGGGCATTTACAGAGGGTCCATCTCACATTGTGCTGCCTCCCATGGCTGCAGTGACAGACCCCATGAAGGATACCACTACTAAAAAAAAAAGTGGTTTTCAGGATCTTGAAGGAAAAAAATCTGTGCCTTTCCAGTAAAGAATAACCCTGATATGCAGCAAAAAAATGAAGCTTTGGAAGTGGGAATCTGTTACCCTCTCAGGTGGAGAGCCCATCCAGAACAAACCTCACATCCATAGAGCTGAATATAGCAATTCAGTGAGTGGGAGTCGGACCTTTACGTAGGTCTTTAAACACACAGAGCTGTGTCTAAAAAGTGTCATGACTGGACTGGGACGACACACCTGAGTGCTGCCATCCTTTCTAAGGAATAGATCTTCCTGCTATTGCTGACCTGAACAGGGAAAGATCCCTCAAGATCTGGTTCAGATCTCAGCCAGTGGCTGCTTGTATTCCTGCAGTCTCTATAAACTCCTCCATTAGGACCATCTGAGGGAAACTGACTTTGTCCTGGGCTGCTGAACTAACATTTTTGTCAGCCCTGCTGACTCTGACACTTCCTGCATCAAATGTGTCCCCTGTTTGGCTTTGTCCCAGGCCATCTGACCTCAAAGCAACATAACAAGGGTGAAATTTGGGAATAAGACTCCTGCAGGGTGGCCTGAGAGATGGGAGGTAAAGAGTTGACTACAAAAAAAATCTCCTGCCTTTTCCAGAGATGGACAGATACCCCCTTGGGGAGGCAGCCTGGTTCTATCAGCCTCAAAGGGGCAGGCAGTTGGAACAGGCTTTTCATACTAGAAGTGCACTGAACTCAGAAAAAATGGGATATAGAAACAATCCTCATCTGAAAAACATTTAATGGAGTATTGCATAAAACAGTCTGCCACGAGACGACTTGAAAGACTTGTTACAGTAAAGCTGTGTGGGAAAAAAACAGAAAGCCAGTTATTTTGTGTCCCAGGATAGATTTTGCCTGAGTTTTTTGTTTTGTTTTTTTTTTTGGTTTTGGTTGGTTGGTTTGGTTTGTGGGTTAGCGAGTCTAAAGCTGACATGTGCTCTTCTGTGCATGCCTTACCTGTTCTGCTAAACATAAGAGTGAAGGCTGCAGGACAGCCTTTTGTACAGGTTTTCCTCAGACACTTTTGTCTGGGGTGTGAGATGCCCAGACAAAATGTACCGCGGGTGCCTGCACACACATAGGTTCTTTGGGGTTTTTAGTGTCATTCATCCCTTAGGAGGGAGCTGGTTTGATCATGTTAACAGAGGTTGAGATGTGCTGGCAGGAGCTGCCTACGTGCTCTTTCTTTTCCTGCCATGTTTTCCTGATCTTAAATTTGCAAGGCTGCATTTGGGCTGTTCTAAAAATGTACTTCCATAATAAAACCCGCCTTATCAACATAAAAGAAAGAGGAAACCTCTCTGAGTGTGTTGTCAGTAAGAGGAGAGGTTTCAGAACCCTCTCTGTTTGCATTTTGTTGTGAACTTCTGCCAAGTCCACTTTTGTCATTACATAAAAACATTTTAATTTTAAGTCCTAGAGATTATTCATGTGATCAGCGATATAAAGACAGTGAGCACTCAGCTTCTCATAGACTGTGAGGAAATGGCAACAATTAATGCACTGAAAATAAATAGCAGAAGCCAGCTCCTTCAAAATCCAGTGTATTTCTTCGTAAGGTAGCCCATTTTTAAAGGAATACAGTGTACCTTCATCCTTATCAGCAAAGGCTGAACTTACATAGCTCGGTGTGAACAACACGCATAGCTTATAACTGACCCTTTCCTCTTGCAGTTCATCTGGTGGAACATCTTGCTTAAAAGCACAAGTCTGGGATTGCAAAGGTGCATTTTTGCCCTTGATTGCAACACAAGTGGAGTACAGTTAATACCTGACACGTGGCCCGGGCTGTTGGTTTTAAGAACTGACATTTCTGAGGGCAAACAGAGGCTCAGAGCCGAGGGCCCCTTGCTGGGGCCGCTACCCTCGAGTCCTGCTCCCCTTGGACAACCCTTGCTGCAGCCAGAGCTGCATCTCTGCTGGGTGGGGAATGCAGAGAGCAATTAAGTGAGCCTGCAGAGACCTCTGCTTCCTAACCTCAGGCATTTTTTTCACAGCACAGATAAGGTCGCAGACATTCCTCTGACTGGAACTCTGAGACCTTCCTGGCATGGTGGGATCTTACTGGCACTGCACTGCTCCAGGTAATGTAGAGCTTGGGAAATGAGCTGTACAGAATCTGTACAGAAGACTGGTGGACATTGCTTTTCAGATCCTGAACACATGCGAAAATCCACAGGTGCTCAAAACAAAATCCGTGTTGAAGACACAGTGAATCTCTGTTAAAATGTTCATGAGGCGTGTGGATGTGGCATTTGGGGATATGGTTTAGGGGTGATTATGGTGCTGCTGGATTGACAGTGGGACTGGAAGATGTCGAAGGTGTCTTCCAGCTTTAATGATTCTGGGATTCAGTGTTGCTGGGGTTGCCCTAACACAGGTGCAGCATCATTCACTTGGCTCTACTGAACCTCATGAGGTTCTCATGGTCCCACTTCTCAGACTTGCTCAGGTCCATCTGGATGGCCCCATCCTTTATT
>JAWMRA010000001.1:112002235-112014924 GCA_035584735.1 Pseudotriccus pelzelni | reverse complement strand
AAGACAGTCACCAACGGCCACTTCCCCCACGAGAGCCTCTCTGGGAATGAGCAACAAATCCCAGAGGGCACCTCTGCAAGTCAGCTCCCTGAGCCCCTGTACGGAAAAGTTGGCGCACCAGGTGTTTTCGGAATCTCCTGGGCCTATTTGTACTAGCTGGGTTGATGGTGGGACTGGATGATCTGGATGGTCTCTTCGAACCTTGATGATTCTGTGATTCTGGGTCTAATGACCTGGGGCAGAAACAGCTTAAATAAAGCCATAACAAAAAAATCAGGCTATTTACAACATTTAAGTATTCTCAGAAAATTGTCCAAAGTGCTACAAGGTAGAACATAATTTGCAAAGTTAAGAATTTCACTGTTGTTTATCTTCTCCCACTTCCCCTTTGTTTATCTTTTCCCACTTCCCCTTTGTTTTCCAGTCAGAATCCTTATCAGATCTCAGAACCAGGACTTCAGAAAGTCAAATGTTCCCCCTGTAAACCAAAACCCAATCAGATAATTGGGAAATGTAATCTTTTTAATAGAATTTAGTCCATTCCTAAATGCTCAAACGAACACCATGGGATTTTCTCGGTCTTTTAAATGAGATTTTATTTGTTCTTTCTTCGACTGAGCAGTCCCAAGATTTACCTCATGTGAAAAAGGTTTTAAAAATGGCACAAAGGGAGTAGAAACTGAAAAGCTATTAAAAAAAAATTCAGTGAAGTAAATTGTTTTTACTGAATATGAAAAAGTGCTGCAGAGAGGATCAAATACTTGCATGTTCAACTGCAAGACAGACACATAAATCGACACATAGATCCAAGCTTCAGAAGAAAAAAAGTTTGTGGGCTTAGAGCAAAAATTTTTGCTATTCTAGCTGTTCAATTCCATTTAGTGAAAGAGCTTTTCTGCAGAAAAGTGAAAAAATATACATAATATATATAATAACAGGAAGAAAATTGAAAGGATGAAAGTATGTGTGTTTGTCTCCACCTAACTCCTGACAGTAAATAGAAAATAATTATCAAAATGACAGCAAAAGGTGTGAATTTTCTTATTCATTATTGAGTTCTACTTTATTCTTATATACACTATTTATGGTTCTTTGAAAATGGAGCTATGTGCATAAAGAACAGAGCATATTCCCTTTCTTGTTGTTGTAGATCCTTTGTTTGCCCACAAGTCCTTAAATTATCAAGCAAAAGTTTTTGTAAGATTAACATATTTACATTTCAAATACACGTGCATGCTGTTGGATGAGTAAACTGAATAATCACAAGCATCAGAATAATAACTGTAGGCAATGTTGGAATGAGATTTTGCTTTGTTTTATGGGTGTGTGAGTGAACAGTAAAGTGAGATTTTGGGAGGAGAAGGTCTGACTTGAACTTTCTGCTTCCCCCAAAACCTACATTCAGTAATGTGTTCAGAAACTTAGTGGGATTATAAAACCAAAATGCGGAGGTTACCTGAGCAATTACACTGAATAATAATTATATAGTAAGAACACAGTTGGTAAAGACTGGATAGCATCACAAGCTTTTAAAACATATATATTAATACTGATTTATGCAGTAAGATGTAGTAAATTCATATTGTTGGAAACCAGGTGAAAGGAACCCAGGGTGTAACAAATCGAAGACAATGCAATTATACAAGGATTTAGTTGGAGCATAACATTCAGGGGAGAGGCTTAGAAGGCTTAGTGAAAATGAAGGCATGAGCTGAAAATAATAGAATTACATTAACATGGGAGGTTCTCAGAAATTGAATGGGAAAAAAAAAATCAGAAAACTTTACTTCTAAAGGGACTTGAGATGAAAAGGGTCTGTTGATTGTATGAATTTGCTATGAGATGCCTGAGTAAAATAGTTTAAAGCTCTAACTCTCAGTATAGTCATCTCAATTTAAAAAGACACTAGAAAAAGAAAAAGGGAGTACACAGAAGGAGAAAGCAGGGACAGGCTACCTGGGAAGTTCATCGAGGCATTGCCAGAACATGCAGAGAATGCCAAATGTAGGGAAACCAAAGCTCAGCTGGAGGTGAATCTAGAAAATTACGTGAAGGACAACAAGAGCTCTTTCTTTAAGTACTTTTGCAGCCAAATGAAGGCTAAGGAAGATGCTGGCCCACTGTTCAGTGTGGCTGGGGACCTCAGACCTAATAAAAAAGGTTGAGGTGCTCAATGCCTGTTCTGCTTGCTTTATTACTGATCCAGTTGTCACTCTGGCCTCAGGTGCCTGAGCCTTCTAACGGAGCCTGTGGGAGTAAAACCATACTTGGAGTAGGCAGAGTTAGTCAGTGCTTGGGACAATTAGCCATAGACAAGTCCATGGGACCAGATGGGAGGCATCTAGGGAGCTTGGGAACCTGGCCTCTGTCACTGCAAGGCCACTTTCTGCCAATGGTCACAGTGAGGTTCCCAGTGACTGGAAAAAGGCAAATGGAGGGCAAGGAGGATCTGGGGATACAGAGGCTGGTCAGCCCCAGCTCAGTCCCTGGGGATGTCATACAGCAAATCCTGTTACAAGCCATTTCCAGACACAGGAAGGACAAGAGGTTGATTTGGAACAGCCAGCATGGATTTACCAAGGGCTAATTGTGTCTTCCCAGAAGTGGAGATGATATTCCTAGACTCCAGCAAGGCCTTTGTCACTGTTTTCTTCAATATCTTTATTGCCAAACTAGTGAGATACGGGCTGGATAAGCGGGTGATAAGGTGGGTGGAAAACTGGCTGCACTGCTGGGATCAGAGGGTTGTTTGTAATCCGTCAGGCATCCAAAGTCCAACTGGTGACCAGTTACCAGCTGCCTCAGCGATCAATACTCAGACCAGGAGTGATTTATGCCTTATTAATGACCAAGGCAACAGCCAGGGAGCAGTGCAAGTTCCTCCTGTGGCAGCAGTCAATCCATGGGGCTGCTACTCAAGACCATGGTAAGTGTGTAGATACCAAGTTTAGGAAGTGATTCCTCCCCTCTGCTCAGCACTAGTGAGGGCACATATTGAGTGCTGTGCCCAGTCTGGGGTTACCAGTACAAGAAAGATACGGATTTTCAAGAGCAAGTGCAGCACAGGACCACCAAAATGGTCAGGAGCAGGAGCACAAGACATACAAGGAGAGGCAGAGGGAGCTGGGACTGCTGAGACTGGAGAAGGGACAGCTGAAGGGAATCTGTCGCTGTCTGGACCCGGCTCGTGGGAGGTTGCAGAGGATGGAGCCAGGCTCTTCTCAGAAGTGCAGGGTGACAGGACAAGAGGCAACGGGCACAGATTGAAACCTTGGAATCTCTGGTTAGATACCAGGAAAAAAAAATCATCATAAGTCTGGTAATACTGGGGCCCTGGGAAGTTGTGGGATCCTTGTCCCTGGAGAAACTGGCAAGTCACTTGCACAAGCCCTGAGCAGCCAGAGCTGACTGACCCTCTCCTGAGCAATGGGGAACATTCAGTGACCTGCTTCCACAGAATCAGAATATGCTGAGCTGGAAGGGACCCACAAGGCTCATCGAGTCCAACTGTTGGCCCTGCACAGGACCATCCCCAACACACACCAAGCGCCTGAGAACATTGTCCAGACACTTCCTGAGCTCTGTCAGGCTTGGTGCTGTGACCACTGCCCTGGGGAGCCTGTTCAGTGCCCCACCACCTCCTAGCTGAAGAACCCTTTCCTAATATCCAACCTAAATCTCCCCTCACACAACTCCAGGCTGTTCCCTCAAGTTCTGTCACTGGTCACCACAGAAAAGAGATCACTGCCTCCCTTCCTCTGCCCCTCCCAAGGAAGTTGTAACTGCAGTGAGGTCTCGCCTCAGTCTCCTCTTCTCCAGCCGAACTGACCAAGTGAACTCAGCTGCTCCTTGTATGGCTTCCCTTCCAGGTCCTTCTCCAACTTCAATTATTCTGTGATCCTACTGATTCACGTTATATTTTGGGGTGTCCAAATACTGTCTCACTTTTTGTCTTTAATTTAGCCAAGTGAGCACAAATTTGAAACAATTCTTAGAGGAAAAAAGTGCCAAAGGCCTGGACAGGAGTTCTATGCACAGCTTGGTGCAAGCACATATCTGTGGAGTGCAACAGGAGGAAAACCTAATGTGAGTTTCAGGGAGAACAGCAAATCAATTTCTCCATGTTTTCTTTATCTATTATGTTTTTAGGATCCAAGCAGATCTTGTTTTAGCATACGATCTGTCCAAAGCTTTTTTTTCTGATCAGTTTCCTGCCCAAATTAATTTAATGAAGAAGGCAAGGCACCCAGCAGTCTGGTTAGAGCACAGACTTAAACAAAGACCTAATGGCAATAAAATTATTTTGCATATTATCTCACACATGTAATGCAGTGATTTTTTTTTCTGTTAGAGCACATGATTTCACCATTAGTCATAAGGAAGGGAATATATTTTCCGTATCTGTCTGGTTGCCTGAGGAATTAGCATAACATGATAAAGGATACTAACAGTTAAACATAAAACTGAGCTGAAGGTGCTCTTTCATATGAATAAATCAGAAATTTGAACAGTAACGTTTCCACTGGGCTGTTTTCCTACTAAAGTGCTATTATTTTATAATCTTATAATGAGTAGTTGCACAACTCTGTTCCTCTGTGGCATGTAGCCAGTCAACTGTGCTGTGTCTCAGGAGTTCAAGTCACAGGAACAAATTTAATGTACGTTTCAAACAAAGAGATCATCGAAATCTCTACTAGGAGATAATTTATGCAAATGGCTGGACAAAGGTAAGTGGAAAACATGGGTTTGTCTATTTGGAGACATCTTTAGGAGTGGGGGTGTGTGCCCAGATAATCCTACAGACGGGTGTAAGGTATGGCCTAAGCTTTCTCTTCTCCTTGTCTTCATTTTAATAGGAAAAAACCAGGATGGTACAATTGGAGTCTTCTGGACTCTGCAGGAGTCTGAAGGAAAGAAACACTGGGCATGAGGGTGAAGATGTCCCTAAGGAAAGTCACGGATAAGAGAATGGGCACTCTTCATACCTGTGGAGTAATCACCATCCTGGCATAGGGAAGATCTGCATTCAAGCTATGGCCACAAACCAGATGGGAGGTGAAGTCTTCACCCCTGACTGTGTCCCAGCCACCATTTCCCGACCTGTAGCCCACCTCACTGATTGGGCACACCTGCTTTCTCTATCCAGTTATCTGCAAAAGTGCAGTCTGGCCCAGGGAGCACACACTGGGATTCATGGACAGGCAGGGGACGACCCCTGAGCCCCCCTGCAAGTTTGTCATGACCGAGGGCTCCAGGTCACACAGCTAAGAGGTACAAGATGGGCAGCTGGGGCCTAGAGAGGCTTCAGTGGTGGTAAAAAATTGGATTTGAGTACTTTGGTTCTGCAAGACTCATTTTTATTTGATTTCCTTCACTCGGCTATTAAATGGAAGCAGACAGTAGTTGCCTGCCTGGTTTTGTGAGGATGAATGCAGTAAATACAGCATCCAGGCACCCAAGCGTGGAAAGCAGATTATCTTTTATACAAATAAGGAACTGCTGGGTCTTCTGTGGCTTTTGCATCACTCCAACGTGGCCAGTCTGCCAACAAGCAGCTATTAATCAAAAGGACTTATGTCAGCACCTCTCATCCACCAACGTACATGGAGTGCTCTCCCAAGAAGATGGGATATTCATCAGGTGTTGCTTTCCCCCACATTTTAATCTAAATCAGTGTGTGGGAGAATGGTAAAAAAGCTCAGAGATACCTTGTTACAATTTACCACATGCATTTGGATTGTTGGTATCGGCCTTTTTGGAGCTGCTCCATTTTTTTTCTTCGTTTCCTTCTGTGTTGCTCAATCTTCTGGTCACAACTGGGAGCACCAATAGCATAGTTTATAATCTCTGAAGCATGAGTAAAACATGTTATCTTGAACTGCAGGCTAGCAATAAAAATAGCTGCAAATATTAACTATAAATATCAGAAATATTGCAGGGAAGAAAAAAAAAGCTATAAAATTTTTCAGAAAGCCATTATTTTTCTCAGGTCTGCCCAGCTGCACGTGGAGCCATATCCATTCACTTTGGAGACAACTGTGTTGGGGTCTATGTTTTCCCTGTTTTTCTGACTCTGGAGACCTCCTACAGCCTGGATTCTCCCCTTAGCTAATGGTTAATGGAATTCTAGCTAAGGCGATAAACCCTGCTTCCTGCTTCAACCTACACAGCCTCTTCCCTCCCCCTCCTCCCCATTCCCAGTAACACTGATCAGAGAAAAGGGTTAACTGGGGATTTGCATTTCTCCACCTCCTCCCCTGCTTCACACTGCTCCCCTTTGCATCTGCATTGGAGATCGCTCTATGTCTGAACAAAAGGAAAAGTCTTCAGCCAGAAGAATGGGGATGGTATGTGTAAAAATAAAAAACCAGCCCATCAGCTAGTGCTGTTTCTGTTGCTGGTTTTGTGCTTTTTCTGGCTCAGTGTTGGCTTAGTTTGCCTGGCATTCTCTGGGAACAGGATTGTATTTTGGGAAGGAGAATCCTACCTTTCAACTCAGCAAGTCTGAGATCTTCTGCATGACAAATCTCACTCCCTTCTTTGACTGGGGAACAGGCTTTGTGGAGAGAAGACAGAGAGAGACAGGCAGAACAACAGGGGTAGGATGTGATACAGACCCCTAAATTTAGGTTCCTGGAGTGTAGGTGACTTCATGTGAGCTGAGCTTCTGCATTATTAGGATAAACTCAATTGCCCTCCAATACTGTTCATTGTATAGTGGAGTCTGAGTCAACAGAAGTAGTTTAAGACACTTGCATTTGGGACCAATTCCCTCTTTTAGTACTTTATCCTAACCTGACTAAGGCTTTTGAAATAATTTTTGGATACTACACTTTCCTTATTCTCTTACTTTTTAAGGGTATTTTTGTACCTTAGGGTTACAGGTACAAATACAGCATTGCTTTATTGTGATAATTCCATATCTGCACTATTGTGAACCATTTATTTTATTACATTTCTGTAGGGAGGTCAGTAGAATATTTTAATCTTGATAAACCTACCCCTGCAGAGTGGGACTAAAAACTTGCTTGGACAGCTGTGCCCCAAGAGCAGTTTTCAGGGGTTCACTGTCAAAACAGTAGCAGATTTTGTAAAAAGACTTCTAGGTCTACAGGAGGTCAAAAGCTGAGCATCAGTGGCAAAAAAGTAGACACAACAGAAGTGTTTATGGAAGTGTTATGGAAGTAGAAATGAGAGCATTGCAGGCAAATGCGGGAAGGACTCTCCTCCTTGCTCAGTAGTTGGTCAGGCTGAAGTTTTGTATTCAACAGGAAGAGACTGAGCACATTTAAGGAAAGCCCCGAGGAGAGAAGTGGGAGAGGTCAGGAGGAAGACCTCCCTCCACGGACTTCCAAGGAAATACTGCAGTGTTGTTTAGCTTAAAGCAATTGTAGTCAAGGAGGAGCATAAATCCTGCAAATTCTGCATGTGCATACGAGCTGGAAGGTGTAGTAGTTTCTAAATCCCGTTAGGATTTTGCATCCAAAAATCATTTTTATTCCTTTGATATACTTACCCCGGACACAATCTGCAGACCGAGCAGAACTCAATCAATAATTGTTCTTTTGAAAGCACACAAACCGCACAATGTTTATAAATCCCAAATGATGTCACTGGGCAGGTGAATGAGAGCAGAACAATGGTGAGGGCTACGCTTCTCTGAGCTACGGAGTTGTTCCTTAGCAACTGCCAAGGTGCTGGGCAGTCTTTGGAGCCAGGCCACTACCTGAGAAATGATTGAGAAACTATCTCAATACGATATCTCATGGAGGAAATACTGTAAATCACTTGCCTATATGTAATTTACAGATACGACTTTCTGCCTGTGGGTAAACTATCCAGTGAAAAATCCTCTGATTAGCGACTACATTGTTATTTAATTCCTTATTTGTGTTTGTATTAATCATGTACATTTTTTTGTGTTAAGTATTTGAATTCCAGAGGGATAGCATTTGGTAGCTGCTATGGTGGAAGGAAAAGCACAACTACAATGAAGTTTAACATTAATATAAACTGATCAAGCAACTGCTAAAAACTCCAGCAGTGGTTGCTTCCCTTGCTTGAAACTGAGTTTAGAAGCACAGGGCTTGGCACAGAGGCAAAGAGGAGTAAGGGGAAGAACAAGGGCATTATCTAAAAGGCCGAGTTATTTATTAAATCATCTGATGATGTATCAGCCCAATTAATACCTATGGGTGAAAGGAGCACCACGGATAAACCACACAGATGCCCAGTGCTCCCAACAGATGAAATGCTCTGCCCTTCCCATGTGTCTGACTGCAACAGAGAGCAAATCACCTCTTCTGCAACTCTGCTCCCACCCTGTCATGAGTTATTCTTTGAGCCTGGGCACGCCTCTTTACGTTTCATACAACAAAGTTAATAAGATTTTCCTGCCCTATGGTTAATTGCACTGTAGGGGGTTGTGAAGCGCTCTGTGTGGCACACATGAAAGTAGAAGGGCAAAGTATATCCAGTATAGTCCCTAAATTGCAACGATCTCCATAGAGAATTGCCTAAATCATCTGCTTCCCTGAAAACCTGTGGTTGATCAAGATGTTTGGCTGTGACTTTGCTCAATTATTGAATGACATTTATGTCTGCAGAGACTGTGATTAGGGACCCCTCTCCTGGTCCTGGTAAAGCCCAACCTATACCCTCGGCCTCTACACTCCAGATAATCCATGTGATCCTTCTTCAGCCATGGATGGACTCTGCTAATCCAGCTTGCAGTCCATTGCAGGATTGCTAGATAAGTTTGACCATTCTCCTTAGTTTGTATTTCACTTGCCCATTGCTTTTGAGGGCAGTTCTTAGTATTTTTTAGCTCCTTATCCGTAGAATAAACCACTTGAGAATTAGACTGGCAGAACTAAAGATCCTCAGCAGGAGGAAGAAGAATGTTGCAGCAGTTAGCTGCAACATTTATGTCACCATCAAAGGGAATTTCACAGCTGCTTCTCAGCAGCACTGCACTGACAATGAACCCTAAGTCATAAATGGGCTTTTTCAAAACCAAAAGCTCCTGAATATGCACATGACTTTACTTATGCCTCGGCAAAGTTTGTTTTCAGTTAGTTAGTTTTGATGGGGGGACTTTCCATTGCACTATTCAGTCTCCTCCCCAAGGAAGTTCACTAAATATTTCTTACAGTTACCACGTGTTGAGTTTGGCATCTACCTCTATACTGAGGCAGGAATTGTCATCCTTGTCACTTGCCTATTCAAAGAAAGAAATTACGGCTCTATGTTAGGTCCAAGGACTTGTGGCAACCAATTTGGAAGAAGGGAAAGGGATTAGAGAGTCAAATAAAAGAGTGATGTACACACAAGGAAACTCTAACTTGCAGTAGGGACCAGATCAATCCAGTTTGAAATTCCGGGATTAAAAACAAATGGGCAGATCTTGGGCTGCAGGAACACGTTGCCTTTGGCAGAGAGTTTCTGCCCCAGCAATCCTTCTTGTCCTTGTCTGCTCACTCTCTGGCCACAGCATTTGCTGCCTCTGCAAATACATCAGTGTGGCCCTGCTGTAAACTGGATCTCTGAGATGCATAGATCTCTCTTCGTCCTTTCCCTTTCTTTTATTTTCTTTTTCCCCCGAGGTTATTCCCAGCCTAGAATAATTTCAGAAGGCAAACCAGTAGCTGCTACCGGGAGGAGGAGCAGTGAAGTGAGGCGCTGGGAACCAAGATGTTTTGTAACACTGCCCTCGTCTGACCGAAATAATTACCTGATGTCCTAAACTGTGGACTGCTCTTCACCTCAGAGTTAAATAACTCGTTACCCATGTATTCCAATTCCACAAGCATTGCAGAATGAGTAGGAGAGGGCGGGAATTCGGAGACTGAGGGGCTCGAAACAACAGAGGTGGTAGAGGCAGATAGAGGGGCAAGTAACAAGTTTTTTCTGGAAGACAAGAGAAATTTTCAAAGGAAACACAGTTTTGTGTAAGATGAAGGAGCAGCAGGTGAATTGAAAGGGAGATGCTTCAAAGGAGAGAGAATCTGGAAAAGGGTATGTACACATAAAGGGTGGCTGTGAGGCAAAGCAAAGAAAGAAGGACAGAACAAGAATGTGAAATGGCTCCATCCTGAGTAGGTTTGGAACAGAGGATTTAAGCCAATGCTTTAAGCCATGGCAGGGCTGTAACTTCTCAAACAGGGGAACTATTTGCCCTGTCAGTATTGAAGGTCACAGACCAAATACTTTACCAAGCACAACCAACCCCAGTCTTTAGAAAAACAAAATACCCCAAATTTCTGTAAGTGACATTTGATGGACCATTATGGTAAAAACATGGAAATGCAGAATGGTTTGGGTTGGAAGGACCCTTAAAGATCATCCAGTTCCAACCCCCTGCCATGGACAAGGGCAGCTTCCATTAGACCAGGTTGCTCAGAGCCCCATCCAGCCTGGCCTTGAACGCTTCCAGGGATGGGGCAGGGATGGATTGCTTCTCTGAGCAATCTGTTCTAGATGCCTGGTTAGTTACAACCTGCTATTTTGGAATCATCACCTCTCACTCTCTCTAACTTTGGTTAACATTTCAGCTCATCTGGAAGAAACCAAAGCCCTCCTACTTTAAAAGATTTGCATGAAAGCAGCAGGGACACTGCGGTGCCACCTCGTGTCAGTCATTTACCACAGAAAATTCCCAGCTGCTCCTTTCCCTTTTTGTGCCAGCTGAGTCCCATTAATTGTTGTATCAAGAGAGATCATGCACTGGAGTGTGGAGGGGGCACATACTGCATTGCCACATGCTAATTTGGACAACCCTGAAAGATGTTTTGACTTGTTCCCCTACTGCGAAAGGCCCGTCCTGTTCACTGCAGAAAAACAAAATTGCTGTGCAGCAACAACCCTGTTCAAGCCCGTGACTTGCCTTAAAACACAGCTGAAACCACTTTTTTCCTGCAGAGTCAGACCTTTATAGCTCAATCATGCGGGAAGGTTTCCTGCAGCTGTGATTTTTAAAGACTTCCCAGGTGCTTTGTGTCTCCTTTTCAGTGCTCACAGAATCTATATAAACTGGGGATTGAGGAGGTTTCTCTTTTGCTGGTTTTGGTTGTATGTGTGGCTGTTTCACTAAAAGACAACGCACCTTTTGGGCCAAGAGATGCAATTACTGAAGCTTCCCTTTGTCAGAAGAGGCCTCACCTGGGAGGACCAGTCTCTGAGACAGCAGGTGAGGATAAAAGCAGCTCAGGGTTATTCTCTTTTTTTTGTTTGCTTGGCTTTGCTTTTTGTCTTTTCGCCACGAACCTGCCTGTGGGCACCTTCCTTTCAAAACAAGGGCTGGATAAAAAGGTTGAGTTTTGCTTTAGTAAAAGGAAATTACTGGGTTTGAGTGAACTGTCTGATGATTTTGCCTGTCTGTTGGTGGCTGCAAGAAGGAGGGATCCATCCAGAGGAAGCAGATGGACATGGGCAATTCTGCCTCTGGTGAAGAGAATTAGTTAACAAAATCTGAGAGGCACAGGTGCAAAAACCGGTGAATGACCAACTAGGGTATATTGAAGAGAAATGCCACACAGCAGTGCTTTGTGCAGGTTCAAACGCTGACCAAGTTTTGGTTTACTTGGCTCAGATAGGTGAGGCTGTGCTGGAAAACCTGACAGGATTTCTGTAGGCCTGCTCTGGAGCATGGATGACCCTCACTGGATATTACCACCATCTCTGTTTCCAAGGAATAACTTCTTTGAATTGTCAGTGTAGGACAGAAGGGAGGACTTTCACTTTTCCAATTTAGGTTACATGCATTTTCATGTTTTTTACTTTAGTTTATGTAGATTGGAGGAGGCTAAAAACAAGTTACAAGAGGTATTATGGGAATGTGGATGTCACATGCTTCCCATGTTTCTTTGCCATTAAAATCTGGCATCCATATATTAGTGTACAAGCGCTTAACAGACAAAGGGAATATTGAAAACACTCCATCCTCAATAAATACCACACTGAGGTTGTAATTGTGCTGTATTCAGGGATCTCTTGGGTGAGAATTCCTGTGACTGAGTCTCTTTCAGAGCGTGATTCTGATCTGACCAGTTTTGTGTTTTCTTCTTTGGATATTATGTCTTGAAATAGTGCATGGCATTGTTACAGAGCTGAAGGGGTCCAGGACTTGTGGTCATTTGCAAATACACGTCTTCAGGGGATCTTATTAAATAAACAAAATTCCAAGCTCCTTATTGGTCACTATGTCTAGACCAGCGTGTGAACTTGTGCTCTCCACCTAGTCCTGTTTGTCCACTTTCTCACTTAGGATACTGCTGCCTGAATTTGAGGCAGTGAACTTTGGGTCCTCTGTGGAAGAGCATGTCTTTGTGCTATCGGTTTAGATGGTGCCTTGTGTAATGGTGTCCTCACCTGAAGGTTCACAGTGAATCTCTGTTAAAATGTTCATGAGGCCACATCGTGTGGATGTGGCATTTGGGGATATGGTTTAGGGGTGATTATGGTGGTGCTGGACTGGACTGGAAGATGTCGAAGGTGTCTTCCAGCCTTAATGATTCTGAGATTCAGTGTTTCTGGGGTTGCCCTAACACAGGTGCAGCATCGTTCACTTGGCCTTACTGAACCTCATGAGGTTCTCATGGTCCCACTTCTCAAACTTGCTCAGGTCCATCTGGATGGCCCCATCCTTTATTGTTTCACCTGCCCTGCTCAGCTCCTGTCCCCTGCAAATG
>JAWMRA010000001.1:111972587-112002135 GCA_035584735.1 Pseudotriccus pelzelni | reverse complement strand
AGAGCACCTCGCTCAGGAGGCAGCAGCTCCCTGAGAGCCTCTGAGGCAGAGGGCGATGGAGATGTTCAAGGAGAGGGTGAACCCCAACTCCCAACCTGACAATGTCGTGTCCCAGTGGGAAGCTGAGGAAATCCAAGAGCTGTCCCAATGGGAAGATGTGGAATATGAGGAACTGTCTCCATGGGAATTTGAGAAATACCAAGAAGCACTGCAATGGGGAGAGGAAAGAGGCTACGAGCTGTTCCAATGGGAATTTGAGAGGTACCACGAACTGTCGCATGGGGGAGATGAAAGAGTCCAAGAGCTGCCCCAGTGCGACAACCAAAGAATCCAAGAGCTGTCCCAGTTGGAAGGTGAGACAGTCCAAGAACCGTCCCCAGGGGTAGATGTGAAAGTCCAAGAGCTGTCCCAGTGGGAAGGCAAGAGAGATGAAGAGCTGTCCCAGGCAGAAGACGACAGCGGCAAAGTGGTTTGCCAGTGGGAAGGCTCCATGGAGCAAGAACTGTCCGAAGGGGAAGTCAGAGTAGACCCGGAGATGTCTGAAGGGGAAGTCAGAGCCAGAGGAGACCCAGAGTTGTCCCAAGAGGGAGACAACATTGACCAAGAGCTGTCACAGGAGAACTGGGGACACATCAGCATCCACACCACCTGGGTCGAGCCCAAGTACCCAGAGCTCCTGCAGGACCCTCACCCTGCGCCCCAGGACTCGGCACAGGCAGCAGCTTCTCCTGCCTCGTGGGAAGAGGAAGCAGGGGCAGAGAGCCTGAGCCCTGCCCCACACAGCCCCTGCTGCCCCTCCAGCCCCTCACCTCGCTGTCCGGAGGGGGCAGTGGGGGGGGAAGAGCTGCCAGAGCCACAGATTGAGCCGTGGTCCTTCGCCAGGGAGGAGGAACTGTGGAAATACATCACCATCAGCACCATCTGGGTCAACCCCAAGTACCCAGAGCTCCTGCAGAGCCCTCACCCTGTGCCCCAGGACTGGGCACAGGCAGCATCTTCTCCTGGCTCCGGAGAGCAGGTTCCAGAGGCAGGGGCAGAGAGCCAGGTCCCCAGGAAACGTCCCTCCCGCTCCAGGCGGGTGCTCCGGGCTCTGCGCCGGCTGTTCCGGATCCCCTGCATGGCGGGACGGCCGGAGGATTAGTGCCCACTGCCAGCACCAGGCCTGGCCCCGGAGATGAGAGCTGACCTGGAGCCTGCACAGCTCCCTGAGGGAGCAGCATGGGCTGGCCTGGATGGCCAGGTGTTAGGACATTTGGCAGAACTCCCAAGATAAGTAACAAACTCATAAGGGCAGCTCAGCAACTGCACTGAAATCACTCTGACTGAGTGAAAGGTGCTTCCAGCACAGGGAGATTGAATGTTAATAAAAAATGCTGGTTTTCCAGCCATGCTCGCCTGTGCCTGGTCCATCTCAGGAGCAAGACAGGAGCAGGTGAGAAACCAGAGATGGGAAACTCAACGGCTGCACGGTCACTGTGGCCAAAGCAGTCACCTGTGGCCACTTCACCCACAAGAGCCTCTCAGGCAACAATCACCAAATCCCAGAGGGCACTTCAGTCAGCTCCCTGAGGCCCTGTACCAAGCAGTTGTCACCCAGGTGTTTTAGGAATCTTCTGGACCTGTTTGTATGAGCTGTGTGGTGTTCCCAGTTAACACCCAGCCAGCTGAATTCCCCCACAAGGACAAGGGCATTGATTTGGAGGTTTCCCTTGGTGCTGTAAAGAAGAGTTCCTCGGTGTTGTCATCCTTGCTGGGTGTCCAAGAGCAGCCTCCCACAGTGACAGCCCCTTCATTTGTTTGTCCCTCAGTCCTTACCCAGAGGCTCTCAGGTGGCATCACCAACTGCAGCTGCGGACATTCCAATCCCTCCACGACATCCAGCACTCACAGGAGTGCCCTCACTGTCCTCATCTGAAGGTTCACAGGGCCCTTGTAGGGTTGCAATACATAAACTCTTTGGAAGAGTTTGTTTAGGTGCGGTAATCTGAGTGATGCATTTGTGTGATCTTATAGGGCTGTAACAGAGCAAAGGCACATGCAAGGAATTGATGGTATTTAAGCATTTTGCTGGTGAAGACACCATCTGTCCTGTAGGAACAGGAAAGCTATTGTGGACCTGAATCTGCCCTCATTCCCTTGGTGCCAGTGCTGCACAAAGCATGCTTTTTGTACTTCTAATGCTATTCAGCTTAGCAGAAGTTACAGCCTGGGACCAGTCAGAGAACATAATTAAAGAATGCTCAGCTTCCATCCCTCATATAAGGGTCACATGTTCATATTTCAGTTACTAAGTCAGCCTCCAGCATTTCTAAACTGTCTGATGTCCTCTCAGTGCTGTGTGAACAACAGCAAAAGCACACCAGAGTTAATTTTCAATTAATCTGAGACATAACAGGGATTAGAACAATCAACAAGTTTCAGAATATTCTTTCCTCCTTGTGTATGAGATGATTTGACCTCTTTAGACTAATCAGATTTTATTTGTAAAATTAACTGTAAAATTCAGTAATCCCAGACAGTCAACACTGACTCAATCTTCATTCCCTTTTTTATGCCCTCCAAGTGGGGGAAAATTATTTTATTTGGAAAAAAAAAAAAAAGATTTGGAATATGAACAGTCTCATTCTCACTTTTAGAAAGTTCGGTTTCCTCATTCTTCATTTCTCTTTAAAAATCATTAATCTTTAAAATACATATTTTTTTCATTTCCAAGCTCTTCTGTAGCATTTCTGACATCTGGAAATCTCTGAATGTTATTATTATTACTGTTAAATGAAACCTGGGATTCCTGCATAGTAACTTGCCTTTGGGAGTTCAGGTTTTAATTAAAAGAACAGCAATGTGGGGCAGCTGTGATAAAATCATAAGAACTGGCAACACCTTTAAATGTTGAAGCCAGGTGAGGAAGCATTGTAAAGGAGAAGAAAACAGCCTGTTGGGAGACTTTCCTGGTGATGAAACCCCATGGGATTAGGGATGGATGCAGAGGGGAGATTATAGGTCACCTCTATCCACTGCAAGCACAGAAAGACTCAAATCTTCAACTGTCAAGTCTACCTTGTACTCATGATCTTTTCTAAGCTAATCCCCTCCTCCCCAGCTCCTTATCTGTTGATAATCATCCTTTATCGTGATAAACATTTGAAGTGCACAGGACTTTTCAAGGCTGGGGTAGTGCCTGCACAGTCTCTGCCCTCTGCCAAGGAGATGCTCAGGGAGGATCCACAGGAAAAAAGCAGAGACTGTGACTGTTTATCAGACTGTGACTGTCTGTTTATAAGGAAATGTTGTCTAAATGATGATTCATTACTTGCTCAGAACAGGGAAATAGGCAAGGCTTGCTCCCTTTCCCCGAAGGGACCCTTAAGCCGAACACAGGAGTTTGGAAAAGTCCTGGCCTTCAAAGAGGAAGACAGTACAAATTTGTCAGAGGTGTTTTCTGAACACTGAACAAGGTCTTAGACAGCTACTGACAGCACTAAATCTGACAAGGAGATAACCCAGCAGATCTCTGGTTTTGCACTGCAGTGTAATTACGGGTGAGCTTTCCTGTCACACAGCTGGTGGTGTCCCTGGCTGCCGGGAAGAAAACTGGTGATAACTCACTGCTGTGACTCTTCTCTCAGCACAGAGAACATGAACAGGCATGTCTACCCAGAGAAACAGCTCCATGCTCAGGGTTCACTGTGTTCAACAGTGTGGAGAGGTACTAATTCATGATCTGGCAGCTCATCTTACCTCTGCTTTTTGTGTCAAAGCTCTGAATTTCATAGCCTGTCATTCTGGATGGATGGCCAGAGAGTGTCCTAGCATGAACTGCACGCTCAGTTAGTGTAACCCAAATCTCTGGGTAAGAAATGAAGAGCTGGGGGAACAATGGAGCCTGTATCCAGCTCTTATCTGATATTGGAACCTCATTCAGTAAGAGCACCAACCACAGTGTGGGCAGGAGGGAAATCTCATTCAGAAAGGCTGACCTAGTGCCCAAGTGAATGGGAAGTGCGTCATCCTTCAACTCTGCAAAGGAGCAGTGTCCTTATCTCCAGATTGCCTGGTAGTCCGGGAGGTGACCCTGCTTTTTAGCCATAGGGCTTAGTGTGCAAACCAAGGTGGTGGTTCATCCCATCACCTCAGTCTCTTCCTTGTACTGCTGTGTTCAGTGTGTGTGTGTGTGCTCTTTTATCCTCTCTATACTCTGGGACTAAAAATGAAGGCAATTTGATTTCACACACTAAAAATCTAACAGTGCTGTCTCGTACCACTGAATTGTCCTGCATGTTTGGTGAATTCAGTCAGACAGAGACTTAATAGTGTTTCAAGTACCAATTTCATGTAGTTTTTCATACTAGGAAGACATCTGAAACTATCTCTGTCATTATACTATATTAAGGCTGCTTCTCAATTCATCTTCCCCCTCACCACATTTCTCTGACCTGTTTCAGGCTTGTGTTGCTTTTTTGGGGAGCTGTTGGCTTTGTGTTACCATTAGAGACAGGAGGATAAATGGCCTTCCCAGTCAATTCCCTCTCAAAGCACGTTTCAGAAGCGTGTTTAGCTTTGATTGGGAGGGGTGGGAAGAGGTTCTCCTGTCTCTGTTTGACTCTATTTTACTTTGAAGCCATCAAACATCGTATCCTGGCTTTGTATGCCTTGAAAACTTGGGAGCCAGCGGGGGGAATATGATGAAACAGGTATTTAAGGCAATTAAGGGGCAGGCTGGAGCATAGGCTGAGTTATCAGTCATTGCAAGACCTGCCTGGAGACATGAAAGGACAGTGTGGGTACTTAGCACATTCAGTACTTCAGCCACTGAAGAGGGGCTGTCTGGGGATTTCTTTATATTTCTTTAGCTAAATATGCAATGAAGTAGATAAAGTTATTAGTTTACCTGCCCATATTTTACGTTTTCAGATAGTGCTCCAAATCAATACTCTGGAGGAGCTGACAACAGGAAACACCTTTTCCAGAGCTGTGGTCTAATAAAAGCTCAGTGCCAGGACTAAAGCAGCAGATGGACTGAGAATCACCAAGAGACACACAGTATTTAACTGGCTTTTTGAAAAAGTTCTCGTGCAGGTGCAGTAATCCAAAACAAAAGGCTCAGCTTAGAAAAATCCAGAAGACAGAAGGGCTTTAGCCACCCCCAAAAAAAATCTGTCAAGGATCAGAGTACATCCTACGTCTTCATCTTGGTCAATAAAATAGAAATTGTGAACTGATTTTTACAGTTCCCACTCTAAAAACTCTGCCAACTGCATTGATAACATATTTGCACTCAATATATTCGTGAATCAACAATAAGATTTTGGAAAGATTTATTTTACTCTTGATAGCATAATATTCTAGCCATTACAAATGGGTAAAAATGAAAAGTTCTGCCTGCACCCAGTTTAAATTATTGGTTGCTGTCCTATAGTTTGGAGCTGTGCTGGCCATGGAGCCCTTCTAGCCAGTAATGCTGATGACCTTGCTAATGCTAATTGACTCTTCTCGTGGGTTTAGGGCATGAAACACTTTCAGAATGTGGCAGAGATCTGTTGACCTCAAACTCTGAGAAGCACCAGTTTAGGCAAAGAATGTGGAAAAAGGAAAGAAACGGAAGCAGTGTGTGGTGCCATGGCCAGGCTTAGAAAACATTTGGGAAAGTAGCCTGGGATTTTTTTCCTGCAGAATCAACAAATTAATTAAAAAAAAATAAATCTATCTGATAGTAGTGCTTTTTAGTGAATTGTTTCCTGACAGGAGAGGTTTTGTGGTGTTGGTGTTTGAGCAAAACCCCACTAGGTGTCCTCCGTCTGTTGCAGTTGCTCAGAGGAGAGTTGTAGTCTGAGGTGTGGGAAACAAAGCCGGAGCAGCCTGTTGTGGTTTGGAAGGCTTTGGGCTTCCCTCTCCTCCTCCACATGTGTGCAAAACAGCACTGAAAGTTGGTTCTGATCCTGAGAGCATCCCTGTGTCAGCAGCAAAGCACCCATCAGAGTTTCCATGCTACGATGAGACACCTAAACGTAAGGAAGTGTGTTGTTCTGAACGTGAGTTGACACACACCAAAGATGTGTTGTGCACTTAGAAGAGAATCACAGAATTAAGGTTGGAAAAGACCTCCAAGATCATCAAGTCCAACATCTGACAAATTGTGAAGTGCCAGGTCTCCTTGTTTTCTGAACACTTCCAGGGAAGGTGTCTCCACAGCTTCCTTGGGCAGCCCGTTTCAATGTTTTCCTCTTTCAGTGAGGAAATTCTTCCTAATTGCCAGCCTGGACCTCCCCTGTCACAACTTGAGGCCATTTCATTTTGTCCTGTTGCTGGCTGCCGAGGAGAAGAGATAAGGTCTCCCCTGAGCCTCCTTTTCTCCAAACTAAGCAACTCCAGTACCCTCAGCCACTCCTCACAGGATTTATATTCTGGAGCCTTCCGTCTTAAATGCCATATGAAGGAACACCTTCGAAGAATCTCATGCTCTTTTAGTCATAAATAGGCCTGTTATAATCAATTAATCTGAACAAGTGAGAACCTCAATATCTACCAGCGTTAGTCTGAGAATGCCCAGGTGTGTGTGCATACAGCCAGATTTCACTTGAACTTGGAAACCTCTTGAGTCAGTGAAGGTCATCTGGCAATCAGAAGGCTTTTTTTTCCTGAGTGTTTTGGTACATTTCTGTAGGGTTAGGAATACCCCAAGCACTGCTTTTCTGCTACTGTCTCAGATCTCTCTCTTTGCTTTGCCAAAGGTGGTGGGGAACGTGGAGAACATTCCAAGTGCATCTCCACTTCAGTGAACCCCATTTTGTTGCCTTTTGGGTTGTGTGGACAGCAGAAATTCAAAATCTCTGTAGAAAGCAAAGATGTTTGAAGCCTTTCAGGCAGAAATTTAGCATCCTGACGAGTATTGTGGTTCAGAGTGTCTGCAACCCAATTTTAGCCTTCGTAAATTAAAACAAACCAAAACAAAACTGAAAATCCCACTGGTTGTTTTCTGCTTAGTTCTAGCAGTTTTGTGCTACTGTTCCTAGTGCCAAAGGTGGTTGGATTTTAAGGGGGATGATGGGGAAAGCAAAACTATTAGAAAGCAGCTTTAGGTATCTCTCCCAGTGCTATATTTGTTTTTAATATTGAATATGGCTTCTGAAACATAATAAAGAACAATCTTATTTGAATGTTTCAGTAATCTTTTTAATAAGTCTGAACACCAGGTCTCCATGGGACCTCACATGTTGCTGCTTCAAAATATTGAAGCCATTCTATATTTCTAGGAGAAAATTGTTTTTAATGAACAGAGACTGCGGCTCAAACTACGCATTAGCAAAAACCAGATTATTAAGCAAGTTAAATGCTCATGAGACTTGCAAATTGATAACTTGGGAGAAGAAAGTTCTCCATATAGCCACGGGGCAAATAAAGCAAGGGCAGAACAAATGCAGGCCCTGACAAAGTGCTGCAACGTTGGCCTGAGGTTGTCCCGTTTCCGGCTTGGTTGAATGCTCGGCCTCTCTTCCCGAGGGCTGAAGCTGCTGCTCTTTCTCTGTGTTTCAAGTCCTCCAGGGCACATCTGTTGCCCTGTATCCTCCCCTGGGTAATTTTTTCCCCTCATCCTAATGTTGTTCTTAATAGAGCTCTGGAATTCCCAGCGGCTCTGGCGCCTTCCTGCTTATCTCGCATTGAAATGTGGGGTTGGCCCTCCCTTGAAAAGTCACATGGATCCACTGAAGGAAACCAGCCACTTCAGGGGGGCATCGAGGAGGGGAACTTCACCCTTTCAGCAAGCCAGACCTCCTGTCCTACAAGGCAAGAGTAGACGTGACTCACCCTAAGTTGGAGTGGCATGTTTCCTGATCCAGCACTCCTTGCAGTGTCTTTCTCATCTCATTCTGATCTTAGTCATAAAATTTTATGAGCTCTTTTCTTCCTGGCCTTTTTACCCGAGCTCAACGCTGTTAAGCAGCCCTTTGTTCCTTTTAGTCATCCACCCACAGCTTTCCCAGTTTTATTACTGCCAAGATGAATGTTCCTACTTCTCTAGGCCATTCAGCACATATTGATTCACCCAGCTTCTAATCAGCCTTTTCTTATTCCCAGTGTGGTACTGGGAATTATCTGCAGGGTTCTATTTAAATTTCAGTTTAGGATGTCTGCAGAAGCAGATCCCCTTTTGTATGGTGCAGAAGATAAGCTTTAGGTTTCTAAATGCTCCAACAATCGTTCCAGCATGATTAGCACTCCAGGGAGTGTTCCTGTTATCCAGAAGGGCTTTAATTGTGCCCTTGGGGTATTGTGAGGTAGGAGGGGAGCCGACCTGTGCTAGGGAAAGATAAATCATTTATCACACATCTGGATGTTTTGAAAGTCCCAGCAAACATCAGGTTGGAGCAGAAAGCTCAGCCATGACTCCTGCTGGGAGGCAGCAGCCCTGAAGGGGCTCACAGCTAATCGCACTGGTACAGGAGGTTGGTACATCACCTGCCTCCAAGAGATGTGCTGTGTCCAGGATGCTCTTTGGGAAGAAAAGGCAGCTTTTTGAGAAGACGAGGTGTGCTGTGGCTGCTCTCCATCAGTTACAGTGCTGGTGGTTCAGGGGGTTCAGCCCAGTGATTCTTCTCAGGCTTTGTGTGCAGCAGATTTATTTGTAGCTCTTTTATAGGAATAGCTCTAAGGTCAGGCCTTTGTTTAGTCTCACCTGGTAGAAGAATCCCTGTTATCAAGAAGAGCTTGCATAGAGGGAGTAGGGATGTAATTTTCCTCTACTCTTTAATTAGTGGGATTTTTTAATGGTTTCTTCACAAGCTAGCCCATTAGGTGGCTGCTATTTCTGACTTGTCTGACTCTGCTGCCTCCTCCTCTCTCCCTCCGTGCCCTAAGCCCTCATTTCCATTTCTGTGTCTTTTCTTGCCTTCTTGATGCATTTCCCTCCCTGCAGAGTTTCTTACCTCTTCATGATCCTCACACCTACCGCAGTCTTTGCTTAACCTACAGGAAAGATCAACTGCTGAAGAACTAATGTTGACACTGAACTGTCATCACTGTTACTCTGCCGTGCTGAGGTGGTTGTGCGGTGGCCAAAAGAGGTCTACTTGACGAGTCATTGTTTGGAGACCTGTGCAAGCCTGGGCGTGTGTGTGTCTGTCTGCACTTGGTTCTTTTTTTGGCAGGACTCCCCTGTGACAAACAAAGGCTGGAGTCTTGTCCACTAAAAACAGTGAAAAGCAAAACAACCCTCTAACTCACAGTTAGCAGTTGAATTTCTACCCAGAGTGAACCAGACTTAAAACTCACATGATCCGCTGTTTCTCTGCAGAATGTCCCGAGTTTTGTGGAGCTTTGCTTTTGCTGTTGTGAGGAGCAGGCTGGACCTCCAGCCAGGAGTAGCACTGAAACTGATATTTAGATGGCTTGCTGAGTCTTAATATCCACTGAAAGGCTCTATGTTTACATAAAGTTTGAGATTGCTTGCATCCCAGCTGGATTCTAGAACAAAAAAAAAAAGTCCAGTTACGGGTTTATTTATACCAAGTGGGTTTGAGGATGTTTGTAATATAACACAATATAACATTAAACTAATTTATTTATGTGAATGGTGCCCTTGAGGCCATTCCCACCAGAGTCAGGAGGTTCCATGAAGATGAACATGATGCTTAGACAGGAGTAGAAGCTCCGTGTGATCATCAGGCTTCTTGCACAGAGAAAGAGCAGGCAGTAGACCTGGAGTGCATTAAGCAAGGAGAGGAAGATGTGACTGCCCACAGGCCAAACCCTGGTTGCCCTCTCCCTGCACACCCCAACGGTCAGGGTGTCCTCTGCCTGGCTAGCTGCCATGGGGTGGGTGGAGGGAGGAGGAGGAGAAGGAAGGAAGGAGAGCAGGAGCTTCCATTTGTGGAAGCAACAGGATTGCCTTGATGTGAACTCCTACCTTGGAGCAGGGAATGGAGCGCAGGGGGCAGAGCAGGGGCAGCAGTCACCCTGCTGCTGGTGGTGAGGATGGAGCTGAGGCAAAGGCTGGGGCATGACCCTGGGCTGCACAGCAAATTCTAGGAGGAGACTGAAGTCTTTGTCCTGGTGGAGCCGGTGACAAACCTCCAGTCTGTGCTCAGAAAAAGTCTATGACAAGCTCGTGTCTTGTTTGTGGGAAGGAGAGAGAACTGTGAGAGAAGCAGTGTGAATAGCAAAGAGGAAAAGTAAAGAAGTGAAGGTCAATTAAAATCTTGTTAACTTGTTGAGTTAGTGGGATGATAGAAATTACCTTCACAAATACTGACAATTAAAGTTATTAACTTGAAAGAATTGGAAATAGTCTATGTTTTAGTCCATGTTTTCTTCTTGAGGCTTTCTTACTTTGATTTCAGGCTGTGATTTGAAATACCTTCATTAAATAAATAATTTTCCAAATACGATATTTGGTGGTGGAAGAAGAGGAAAATTAATTCAAACCCATTTTTGTCAGGGGAGTAGCAGGGAGGAATTGCATACACATGTATTAAAGTCTGTCAGGGAGAACGCCTTCAGTAAGTTCAGTGAAATACAGGACAGAATAGATTTTAAAGTGGTATCTTTCAACACAGGAATCTAATTAATTGACACAGCTTTTTCTTCCTTAGTGCAGTAATCCTCTCTAGGGCTGTTGTTCCAGCTGGGTGCTGGAGCTGAGAGTTCAGGTATTTGTAGACTAATGGGATGCTGAAAGAAACGACCTCTTGTTTCTCACAACCCAGGATGGCTTGGTAATGAGTGTCTGTCCCGCTGCCACAAGGTAGAACCTGGTACAGACAGATTTGCACTGTAATGATGATGCATTATTGATACAAGAAGTATTTCACCCAGTTACCGGGCAGACCTCTCCCATAATATCTTCTTGTGCAAGTGCATTGAAATCTCTGTTGACACTGAGTGTGTCCGGCTGTGTCATTATGTTTCCAAACAAGCCACTCCTCCTCCCCATTGTTTCCTAAACCTTTTGCTGAAGAAATTATTTACTTCGGTTCTAACCCACAATGAGAAAAAAAAATAAAACACAGAAAGTAAGACCAAGAAATCTGCAGGAGGGCACTTTTCAACTGGAAAAGGAAGGGAATGCTCTTCTGGGATGTGGTTTGAGGGGAGATCCTTTCATTACATTCTACCACTTTTTTTTCTTCTTTGCTGAAATTTTTTCAGGAGAGGGAGACAAATTGCACTGAGCAGACCCATTGACTGACAAGTGTCTCCTCTTAATTTCAAGAATTAATTGCCCTCAAAAGACTGTTATTGCCACATCTGTTTTTCTGGCCTAAACATTAATGCTTTGGGATGATAACTTGCCTGTTGACACATTGTCTTCCTACTTCCTGAAGTACTCATCCACACTTAAAATACTTGGGATTTTTTGAGGGGAGGAGAGACTCTTGGTTTGGTTGGGGTTTTTTTATCATAGTGTTTGATTATGAGCTGTAATGGATTACATAAAAGTGTGGAACAAAGGGAACCTTTCATGTAAGCACAAGTTTATTGTCAGCACAGGAATGTCTTGAAAAATGTACAGAGGTCAGTGCTTACTACAAGTGACTATTCTGTATCTCTACAGATATGAACAGATAAGGAGATATTTCCAGCTGAATAAAACCTGAAATTCCTGTCAGTTGTAAAGTTTATATGTTTTTATGGCAACTATAAAACTGCTTAAAAAAAATTTGGTGAAGAAAGGATTGCAATTAGAGCCTGTCAGTTGCTGCCACTGGGTTTTCAGGGGTCCAGTTGGAACTGAAACCAGGGCACATCACATCCTTTCTTCTTTTAGGATGAAGTTTCTGGGTTGAAAAACATTTCCATCGAGGAAATATTGTATGGCTTGGATAAGTAGTAAATACACCATGAAAATCTAACTGTTCTAAGAAATTCAGCTCATCAGGAAACAATGAGGACATGATGTACTTCAATTTCTGTACTGTGTGACTGATAGTAGAAAGGTGGTGTGAAGCTGGCCAGAAAAAAAAAAAAAAAGAAACTGCACAAAATAAAACATTTAAATTCTGAGGTCAGAGTCATTTTTCATCCAAAAATATTTTGGTTAGGAAACTCAAACTTGTGTGTCTTTTATTATATTATATATGAAAACGGCACTTTTTTTGGTGTAACTCTGCACGTACTCTTGTTGCCTCCTGTTTGCAGTCTATAAAGTAGTCACACAATGACAAAATTCCAGTGAGTAATGGGTTTTTTTTTTCTTAAGAGTTTATGTGTGCAGGGATTTATATAACCTGTTGCAATGTGGCTGAGTTATCCTGTGTGGTAACTTCAGAAATAGATTCTGTGTGCACTTCCTTGCCAGTTCAGGAAAGTCATATACATCCACGTACTTATTCAGTCAAATGCCAGATTATACAGCAAGTTCTGTAAGACCAATGGTGATGCCAGAAAAATAAATCTGATTAGTCTGGAGTGATTGTAGCCATCCTGCACTTGAGCTGGATATGAAACGTGGCCACTGTTCAAAATGAGCAGGAATCTTATGCTCAACTTACTTGGTCAGTTTTGGAATCTGGATTTACTCATGTTTTGGAAAGGAAACCCTCAGGTGTTCTGTGCCAGCCTGCTTTTGATTCTTATGTTTCCATTTATTTATTTGCACACACTGCTAATTGAGCCAGTAAAACGGTAAAACAAGGTTAAAAAATGCATTTGGAGCAGAAATGTCCATGGTGGTTTAAGGGCAAACTGACTTTTGGCAGCAGAAGTCTGCCTTTAATGGCAGAGAGATTGTGCACCTGTACTTTGGCTGCTTTGGTGCCAAGTGATTGCCCGTAACAGGGTCTGAACTAGTCTGTGAGCTCAGCCCTGGCAAGGCCCAGGTGCCAACACCTGCTCTGTTTTACTGCCTTGCTGGTGGCTGGCCCTGCAGTGCAAAGGCCTGGGTTCAAACAGCTTTTAACAGGCAGCAGCATCCTAAATAGCAGCTATTAAACCTGGCACTGCATGCTTGACCCATGCCCTGAAAAGCTTTTCTGGAACTGTTCTCCTTTAAGCTGGTAAGGAGACCTTTGCAATCTCTGGGCTTGTTTTAGTAAACTGATCTTATCTGAAGATCAAAATAGATTTTGAAGGTGCCAAGTGCTTGCAGTATATCTCCAATAACAATACACTTGTCGCAACAGGTGAAGGTTTAAGACTGAACAGCACTTTGGGCTCAGCCGCTCTTTGCGCTCCCTTCAGCTTCGGTGAGGCTGTGGGAGGGATGTGAGCCCCAACATTGTACAGAGATGTGACTTTTTGGGCTGTTTGGAGTATGCATTGCACTCTGGTCTCCGGTTTGTGCTGTTGTTATCACTGTGTTTCATAAGGATAATATTTAGTTTGACACCCATGGTGTTTTTCTTTCCTGTATCTTGCTATTAAATCCCCAACTGAAAGCACGTTGCTGCATAATTACACACACATGGGTTCCTTCGGGCTTAGAAATAGAATTGCAGGTGTCTGCAAGGGGCTTCTCTTTCTGTCTTTTCAAATAAATAGCAGCCATGATGTAGAACTTGCAATGCTCTCCTTTCAGCCTCAACTGGAATGAATTCTGCAGTGACAGAGGTCACCAAAACGCGTGACAGGGGTTTTTATCTTTCA
Source organism: Pseudotriccus pelzelni (assembly GCA_035584735.1). Classification (NCBI taxonomy): domain Eukaryota; kingdom Metazoa; phylum Chordata; class Aves; order Passeriformes; family Tyrannidae; genus Pseudotriccus; species Pseudotriccus pelzelni. The sequence goes on along the minus strand of JAWMRA010000001.1, from coordinate 111,988,557 downwards.
TCCTCAGAAACGATGTTTTGATGACCCTGAAACACTTTACAGCTCTTAGAGGGTGTTGTTATATAACGACTTAAGTGTGTGCTCAGAGGAGCTGGAGAGCTTTGACCAGGAAATTGGGCTGGGGAGAAGAGTCATCGCGGGTCAGGCCCGTGTCAGGGAGTGTGGCTGCCTGCGGTGCGGAGGAGGTCGGGCAGCCTCCGAGTTTTGGAGCAGAGCCTGGTTGTTGCCGACACTGCTGCTTTGGGATTTCTTCCCAAACACGGTGGTGCTGGTGGAGAAGCATTAAATCACGAACAGGACAGGGTGTCTGTCAGTCTGTGGGCGGTGCTGGGGAGGGTTGTCCTGAGAGCTGAACAGAGGTGCTTTGTGACCTATGCCCTGGGTGGTAAATGTCTGCTTGTGGGCAGGGCTGTCATCAGTGTGAGCAGGTGGTGTTCAAGTGCTTTCCTTGCCGCACAAACCCCAGCTGCCCTCCCAGCCTTCAGCAAAGACAGCACAGGGTCACATCTTTGCAGTCTGCTGGCATAGCCCCATCACCTTATGGGACAGGAGAGGGTGGATAAAGTCTGCCATCAACAACAGTGTCTGTGCCTGGTGGAAACTTTCCCATCCATGCTGTAGTCCAAAGCAGAATTGGACATTCCCTGCCACCATCCCTGGAGCATGCCTGAAGTGTGCAGTGAGTTTGCATTTGTGCACCTCATAGCTATGCTCCAGCTGCAGCAGAGAGCCAGGAACCCCCCCAGGTGTCTCCTAAGGCTACCAAGGGTGCTATTAAATACAGGAGGGCTTAGAGGAAAATAGGCTTCTCTAGTGCTGTTTTGTCAAAATACAGCCAGAACAAGTGCAAACTAATTAGAAATCCAGACAACTCCCATACAGAACTCAACAGTGTGTCATGTGTGTGCCAATAGGCAGAGTCATTACTCAGTTGTTGTTCAGGCAAAATTCCCACTGAGTAAGGTCAGAGTAATCACCTCAGGCTCTGGCCCTCCCGTGTTCCCCTCCAGTTGCCATAGTGCTTTCCATGTGACGAGCACCAGGTGCTTGCTGACCCTGTCTGGGTTCGTGTCTCGCGCTCGCGGCTTTGCTGAGTCAAGGCAAGGCTTGGCACGACACTTGGACATCACCCATCCTCTCTTGAGAGGAAAACACAACCTTTTGGGCTCCTGCACATTGTCCTCCTGCCCCTCTACCCCTGCCAGAATTTCCACAGTGATTAGGCAACACTGTGTGGAGGTTGCTGCCTGTGGGAGTGATCACAGTCAATTGATCCTCATTATCCCTCCACTTCATCTTCCCCTGCCTTTCCATACCAGTGGGCAGGCTAACTGGAGGCAGCTGGGGCGATGCCCTTCACCCAGTCTTCCCCAGAAGCCCTGCTGGGCTCTCGCCCAGGGTGGTGAGGGAGGAGGACCAATGCCTGGGTGCTCTCTGACAGTCCATGTGCTGTCTCAGCACCCTGAGCCTTAGAGTTTCCTGAGGCAGATGCATGTTTTGCTCCACTTGCACATGTCTGGGGCTTGTATGCACCTGAGGCTCCTCCTGTGCTACCTTAAGACCAGTAGTGGTAGAGCTGTGGCATTTCTGGTCAGAACCCTGGATGTGTCAGACCCTTCACACACCTCTCACTGAATCAGTGTTTCTCCTCACAGGCCACCTCCAGGGCCTCTCCTGAGCCTCGCTCTTCTCTCTGGAGGTCCATGGGTTGGTCTGGTTCCCTAATGCTGGGTCAGCTTTCAGGATCCAGATCGAAGTTTTTGATCTACAGATGGGAGGAGAGGGTGGGTGCCTTTTTTTTTTTTTCTATTTTTTTTGAGGGGTAGAACTCTGGTACGGCTGCAGTACTTTCAGTAATCTTTAATGTCACTGCAATGAGCACTGCTGGGCACTAACTGTGTCACACTGTGTTCCCATCGTCCTATTTCAGGGATTTTCAGTTGCCTCCTGGATCTCTCACACCTGCCCCAGGCCAGCTCCCCTCTGCTCTCCTTTCCTCCCTGGACTCCACCCAGCTTTATCTTGCAGAGGGACAGGGAGATATGACACACAGCTGTGTTCAGGGCTTACTTCACTTGGCTGATGATGTCTCCCCAATTAGCCTAAATGCAAGCTAGCACAGCAAGAAGGAAAGGAAGTTACAGGAGGGCTCGAGAGAAAATGCCATCTCTGTGGCAACAGCAAGGGGGAAAGGATTTGATTTACAACAAATGAAGCTGCAAGGTGCACTTCTAGGCTAGTTAACAGGAAATTAATGGTGAAAGCATAAAGTATGCACGTTTTGACATTGATTCTTCTGTTGCCTGTGTGTAATGAGCATCTGACTAAGGACAGTGAGAGGTGAGCCTTAGGAGATGTAGCTGTGGCTGTTTGTCCCTTTTCCATGCTCTCCCTTTCTGTGGGAGGCTGGTGTATGTGCAGAAAACACTGAGGGTGGGAGCACCTACAGCCCAGCTCTTGCTCTGTGTTCCAGCCCAGTTCCTGAAATCAGTAACAATGGGAGAATTGCACTGAGGTGCTCTGAACCCATGGGGTTGCAGGATGGACTTAAGCCATTTTCTGTCCCCTCTTCTGAGGAGACCCTTTGGAACAGAGTGTGGGATGTATGAGGATGTAGTATCTCATCTACCAGGCCTCATTCACAGACAGGACAGTTTCCACTTCAACTCCATTTTCTTGTGATTAGTAGTGGTTTTATCTTTATATGCCCATGGCTTGATGAATAATGGAATGAATAACAGAATCACAGAATGGTTTGGGTTGGAAGGGACCTTAAAGATCATCTAGCTCCGACCCCCTGCCATGGGCAGAGACACCCTGCACTAGAGAAGATGGAGATGTACCTTTTGACGTTGCATAACAGCAGTGCTTGGGAAGGAAACGTCTCCCTTTATGCTGATGTGGGTATTAAGTATGGCTGCTGGGAAGGAAAAGGCCTGTCCTTTAGAAGAGTCTTATTAAGGGAAACCAGCTATTAACAAGTATATATGGAAAGGGTGGGGTTCCTCATTACTCCACTCATTTCAGCATCTCCTATCTGCCTCAGGAGTGCATCATGGTGATATCAGCCTTTATTAATATAAAACTCAGGATTACGCACCCAAGATTACACCAGGGGTGTAATTCAGTGGGTCTCTGACACTGCAGCCTATCTGATTAAAGTGGCAGTGCAGGGATCAGTGACAGCAAATTAAGCTGTCAGTGTCAAGGAGTTTTTGGTGTTATGGTGTAAACTTTAAATTACATTCAAGGATTAAAACCTGGGAGACGGTGATCTAATTAGCTGAAGTTCATGCTGTGAGTGGTTGGGATGTAATAACTCGGTGATGCAGAGATGAAAATGCCCAATGGCCAATTTTCTCTGTGGGAAAGTGAGGAATTGCTTGGGTTTGGTATGTGCTATATGACTTTTCTATGTGCTTTTTTCGATTGGTTTTGTCCAGTCTAAAGAACATGCTGTTGAGGAAGGATGTATTAACTTGAAATCTTTTCCAAGCAAGTATGGGCTACAGAGTATTCCCATTCTCCTTGAAGAGAAGTATCTTTATCTGGTTCCTGTTACCACAAAACTTAATTAGGGGAAGCATGTTTTTAGTGGTGGAGCTGCTGAGAACTTAGTACTTCTGTTCTGAAGGCCAGTGTTGACATCTAAATGCTGTGTGGGAATAAAAAGCCCACATTTCTTGCAAAACAAAACTCAATAATTCCTAATAAAAATTCTCCAGAAACATTTCATTTTGGTAGTATGGACATCTTATATTCTACTGTTCTACTGTTTTGCAGGAAAACAGATTTTAACAGAGATATCACAGCTTAAAGAAAAAAGTCATACTATCAAAACAATTTGCTCATTCCATTTGTTAATCTGAACAATCGTTTGGTCTTTTCCTTTCTTGAAAATGCTTACATCAAACCATTTCTGCCAAACATTTAATTCTGTTTAAACTGACTTTTTTCCCCTTTTAATAGAAAACTTTTCCCTCAGATGTTTTGATCAACTTTATTTCGCCTATGAGTGATCATTGTTTCACCTCAGAGGTGCAGGGTGGCTTGGGGTGAACCTTAAGGGACTCAGCACTCCCCAGCATGAGTCCCATGGTATTTACCCAGTGATGAGACAAGCAGGTGTAATTATATTGGCCCTTATCATTTTCTCAGAGCTCTTTTGCTGATAATCTGCCCCTGGGGAGAAATGCTCATACACACTCAGTGACAAACCAGCGTGTTTGTGTGCACACAGAGATATCAGGGCTGCCCACTGCTACCATTCCCACCCAGTCCAAAAAGGAGGGAAAACTCTGGGCTCTTGCTGTCAGGATTAAGAGGTTTTGTGTCCTGCTGTGGTGTTGTGGATTTCTGATGCGACTCAGTCATGGCTCAGCACTCCCCTCCCCTCTAATCCTCTTCCTTCCCCCATACTTGGTTCTGTGAAATGAGGTCCCTCAAAGCTGACCTTTGCTTCAGAGAGCTTGGCATCTGAGCTGGCCTTGTTCTCCACCTTCTCAAAGTGTCATTATGCTCTGTGTTCATGATAGTTGTTTTCTCTCTCTCTGCCTCCCTTTCCTTTTCTCCCTTTCCTTTTCTCCCTTTCCTTTTCTCCCTTTCCTTTTCTCCCTTTCTCTCTCCTTCTCTCCTCTCTCTTTCTCCCCCTTTCTCTCTCTTTCTTTCATTCTTCCCTTTTTCTTCCTCTAAACCCCAGCTGTCCATGTATATAAGAGCCAAGTCATCCAGCTGTGTCAGTGCGCTCACAGATCTTTGCCTGGCAGTTGATGGAAAGCAGGTTTTTATTATTTCCAGTCAGTGGATGCAGGTGAACAGACAGGAGAAGCCTGTTGTTTAAGGCAAAAAATGAGCTAAGAAAAAAAAGAACACAAGTATGTTTCAATGACAGTAAGAAAGTGATACAAGCGATGAAAACAACTTAAGGAATGAAAAATATCCCAGGTTCAGCTTCTTTTCTATATGTCAATATTAAGCTTCTATGGAGGGGGATATCTCAGGATCAATACTTGTGTTTCAAGAAGTGCCTTTGACCTACTTACATGACAAGCTTATTACTCGGAGTCTAAACAAAAGCTCTGGTGATAGGCAAATGATGCTGTTCCCAGGTGAACTGTACAGGAAATGTGCTGGTTATTAGGTCACTCAGTTTTCAGTCTGGGAGACAGACACGAGTGAAAGCTGAGCCTGAACTTGCTCCTGTAAGAGTCAAGCACTGGAAATGTTCATTGTTGCTCACAGCCTGTTAACTTGGCTTCCCGTTCCCCAGTACTCTTTTGTGTTTGCTCTGTCAGGTTTTCTCTCCTAAGGGATATATTTTCCAGTCTTGTCACTTCTCATTCCTCTTTTCATCAGCACTGCATTTCCTGTTGAGCTTCCTTACACCTTTAAAACACTTCCCACATTTCTCATGACCAGAAAATTCACCATTCTCCTCCACATTATCACTGGGGAAGCAGAGCAGATGTATTGAGGAAGATGTGAGGAGCTGGGGTGACATTTTTACAGTGGTTTTGGGATGGTTATTTTAAGGCCAAAACTTGTAATTTGCTCAGAATTTACATTCAGGTCAATTAGCGTTTCACAAAAATGAAATTGTTGTTCTTGTTACATTTTTAATTGGCATTTTCAATATATCCTCCTGTGTGCTGGCAAAGAGAAACATTTTCTCTTTAATGTTTGTTCCCACTTTTTGACTCTTTTCCTTTCACTCTGTTGATTCCAACATCTGATCAGCCAGTTTGTCTACTTAAGGTTTTTTAAGGTAAATATATGATTAGTTACATGTATCAAAGTATGCTATTCAAATGAATAGAAATAAGGAATGTTAGGGATTTTTTTTAAGTCCTCAAATCTATTTATATTATATTAATTTTCACAACAAAAGTTTCATTAATTATTTTGGAGGCATTTCACGTAATGAAAACATTTTCAGGGTTCTCTTGATTCTTTTTTTTCCCCCCTTAAAGAGAAATTCATGGGGTTTTTGCCTGGTTACATTTTTATACTCCTACCATTATCTCTCATGCATACCTTTTCCTTTAAGTATTTAATTACTGCTGGAGACTGTGCCCTGTTTAAAAACAATTACATTAATTCCCGTATTTTTCCCATAATGTGGTGTGTGTCTGCTGCAGTCTACAAAGGCTTAATAACAAGGCTGAAAGATGTATGTGGGTGCAGTGAAAATTAAGCTGGTCTGAACATGGAAAGTGCAGAAACTAAAGTGGAGGGGAAAGGCTTTTTTTCAGATAAAGTGGGGTGAGAAACCTTTCCCTTACCTGGGGCCACACGGGGTTCCTGGGTCTCAGTGTCTCTTGCAGTAGCACACACCAGTCTGCATTTCCTTATCACCAGACTATCTCTACTCAGTTCACCACAGGGCTGGAGCACCTCTCCTCTGAAGACAGGCTGAGAGAGCTGGAGTTGTTCAGCCTGGAGAAGGGAAGGCTCCAGGGTGACCTTAAGGCTCCTTCCAGTGCCTAAAGGGGCTACAAGAGCTCTGGAGAGGGACTTTTCAGAGGGGCATGGAGTGACAGGACAAGGGGGAATGACTTTAAGCTGAAAGAGTGTAGGTTCAGGAAAAAATTCTTCACTCCAAGAGTGGTGAGGCCATGGAACAGGTTGCCCAGAGGGGTTGTGGATTCTGCATCCCTGGAAGTGTCCAAGGCCAGGCTGGATGGGGCTCTCAACAATCTGGTCTAGTGGAAGGTGTCCCTGCCCATGGCAGCGGGCTTGGAATGAGATGATCTTTAAGGTCCCTTCCCACCCAAACCATTCTGAGTCGGGAAGTGGAAGTCCAGCATCATCCTTTGGGACAAAGGAGTGGAAATGAAGACTGGACAAATAGCAACAGAGGGGATGAGGAACAGAGGTGGGACATTGCAGGGCACTGTGCTGTGCCGGGGAAGTTGCCATGAGGTCTCATAGGAGGTTTTGCAGCTCTGTGCTTGAGAGTCAGCTTTCAAAATCAACCTAGCAAGGAAACAGTTCAGCCCTAGCCCTGTGCAATGGGAGCTGTGTATGCACAGATAGACTCCCTCGTGAAAAACAGCACCTGTGGTTGTGGTAGAAGGAGAAGCTCATCCCTTTGGGGAGGGTAATGGCAGAAGAGGAGGGAGGTCTACACTGGTGTGGGCTCAGGAAATATGTTACAAAATGATGGTTGTGTCAGCAGCCAGCCAAGCCATGTGGAGGCAGTAGGCAGAACTTGTTGCCTTTAGCCTCATTTTAGGGAGCCAGATTGGCTAAAACAGATTTACTAACCCAGGATTTAATTTCTAATTTCCCTTGGAGGAGAAAACTCAGAACTAATCTTACTCTTCTCTCCCTTCTCTTGACAATACCTCTGAAAGGAAAAGTAACCACCTGAGGTTTAAAGTGTTTCTGACGCCAGTCCTGGTGCAATGGCAGCACAGGGTGCAATAACAAGTTGCAAACCCTGCCTGGGAGCATGGAAGATCACTGGTGCCGTGCTGGAGGACATGAGCTGCCGTCGGTGCCCGAGCCGTGGCTTCCCAGGCACAGTCTCACCCTTTTAGCCCGTGGTGTGGGCATTACCTTTGGTGTTACTGGCCCAGCAGCCAGTAGTGCTGAGCCAGGTGCTGTGTATTTAGCTGGGGTTCCCATCGCGTCTCCCAAGGAAATCGGAGTTGGACAAGGGCACAAATTGGAATTCTTGCCCAGGCATGGAGAAAAGGGAAGTTGTAATGGGATAACCGTATGCAAGGGAAGATCCTGTGGGAGAAGTAAAGGTGGCAGCTGGGTTTCTCTCTGCTGGCTGGGGAACAGATCATCCACTTGCTAAGTTTTTTTAACTCTCAATCTGCTCATCATTCATGGTCTTCGACCTGATGTAAATTTTCTCTGTTCATATTTCCATTCTCTTCTATCCAGCGGGTCCCCGTGCCATCACTAACACCTGCTGGAAATGTTGGACCTGGTCTTCAAAACCAGGTGCCTCCTTTTGGATTCAGTTTGTCCTGGAGACATGTGTACAAATGCGTCCTTCACACACCCCCCTGGATTGGGTGGCTGTTAAAAAACCTGTCCCACCAAGTTCCTTACAAATCCTGCACACAAACCCTTCAAACATTAAAGGGAAAATCAAGTTAATATGCTGTAACAGACCCTTAGAATATGGAAAGGGATGGATGTGACTTTTTTTTTTTTTCATCCCTACCATGCCTGTCTGAGGGGTGGGACCTTGTGGTAAGCAGACCTCTCACTCTCCCAGAGGTCACCAGAAGAAGGTCAACAGGACATGCAGTCAAGCAGCCAAGTTCCTCCAACATAAGGAGGAACAAAAGAGCGTAGAGACAACTCATCTCAAATGGGAGGCAGCTAATAATGGACTGGTTATTTCAGTGTCTGTCCTGATTAATAGAAACTGATTGAACAATCCAAAGATGGGAGTTAATTGAGTGATCATAAAATAAGCCAGGTCACCATGATAAGAATCGTGGATTTAAGGAAAGGTATGGAGGTGTTTGGTTGTTATCTGGGACAAAAGTCTGAAGGGTAAAGGATGACTGGCACTAAGCTACTGTATCCAAAACATGCTGGTAGACTTTCCTGAGGCAGCAGCCAGCTAGAAGGCTTTGCCTGAAATGCCCTGCAATCCCTGGAGAGGAGCTTGGTACAGACAGGCGTGATCCCACTGCAGGATGTGGCACAAACTCAAGTGCGGGGAATAGTTCCTTGGCAGCAATGGACCAGAAAGATCCAGTTGTGAACAGAGCACAGGAGATGTCCAGTGGCAAACTTAGCCATCAGCAAGAATGGCCAAACTCTAAGCAGACCTGTGCTTCTTTATGGGCTCTCTGGGATTGTTTGTGTTTTGGGATTCCAGCACGTTGTACCCCGAGTGTTTCGCGTCCGCAGGAATGTGGAAAGCATTAAAATCAAGATTGGGCCGATTGATACAGTGGTGTTTGTTTGCTAACCTGGTTACCTGGAGGTATCCTGCTTTGTACAGCACTCTGGGTTAGAAATGAGAGTATCCTGATGTCTGGGGCTGCTCTGAGACGTGCACAGTGTAGCCAGAGGTTCACAGTGCTCCTCAGCATTGCTGACGTATTGGCCTTCGAGCAGTCTGGGGATACGAGGGAGTACTCACTTTGGCTATAATAGTATTAATAATAACAAAAAATAAGATATTTGAAAGAAATCCCACCTAATTACCAAAGCCCTCCAATTCAGCTGCAACTTTTACTGTCTTGCAGCCCTCTGATGCCCTAAGCACGTTCTGTTAGCTAATGCTAGTGGTTCCTTTTACTGTTACAAAGCTGGATCATGAAGAGAAATATGTGCCACATCCAGCTTTTCCTGTTCAGGGAGTAATTTTTTCCATGACGTCTACTCTTTTTTTTTCTTTTGCTGAACTGTCAGCAAAGCCAGACCACTTTGGCTTGGCGTTTCGCCCACATCCACCTACATATTTTTCTTAACAGCAAACAAACTAATTAAATGCCTTTATCTTATGAGGCATTCCTTTCTCTCAGGTAGTTACTGATTAAAAAAATAAATAAAACTTCTCACTATTTTGAGAAAACAAGAGATGAGTCAGTGTGTTCACAGCCTGGTTTATTATTAAATAAGAAGAGAGGATAAAAAAAATAAATGTGAGGAGGGTGGAAAAAAATGTTAGTGCTGTCATATGGTGTTTGTGGCCAGTGAAAAGAGCATGTTCTCACTCCAGTGAGCATTTCCAATATCCATTAAAATTCATGAGCATTAAATTTGCACATGAAGGTGGACAGGAACACATAAAGGAGGCAGAGGTACCTCTCATGTGAAAGATTATTGTAATAAAATGCAAATATTGCTTCGTGTTCAATAGCCTTTCCAATAATGCCAACCTGAAGCAGAAAGGCAATTATTCAGAGTCAATAGGGGTTCTACAACTCTAGTAGATAACGGTGACCTTAAAAAGAAGACAAAGCTTCGGTTAGTAACTTAAAAAAATGTGTACTTTTATAAGGGGAATTAATTGGAAATGGAAAAATTCAGAGAGCTCATCTAAGCCATTATCTGCTGTTGGAGGAGTGGGGTGAGGGGGATAGCACGATGTGTAGTATTTAGAAGTTATAGCTCCCAAGCAATCCCCCTAATGATTGGTATGTGTTCTCTGTGTAAGATATACCTTGTCTCGTGGGTGTCAGGGCATGTCTGGGCAGCAGAACAGCAAGGGGTAAAAAGGGGATGAGGAACAAGAGACAAAAAAACTGGATGGGTGGTACCACAGGAGCAGGGGGGTGCTCGTGCCTACATGGCTTCAGGTGCTAGTACGGAGGAGCAAAGGTGATGCTGGTGAGGGCAAGGTGGCTCTGGTGGTAACTTGAGCTGAACCCCACAGACCTCCTGGGTCTCAGCAAAAAGGAGCCACTGTCTGAGCACTGACTGCAGCATCTGATCAACCCAAGGCACCAGCCAGGCAGCGAGCACTGAATATTTTGGTAATCTCCTGCCAGGGCAGTAGTGGCTGTAATGCTCTAAGCTAAAGAGAAAACAACAATAAAGAGGTCTTTAGTTGTCTCCTTCCCTAGTATTAAGCCCAGTTCTAGGCTTGCCTGTGTTTGTCTGGGGAACAATTTGTGCCCCAAGACAAACCAGGAGACGCTTGCTGCTATTACCAGCAGCCCTTGCTCTACCTTGGGAGGTGTTGCAAGATGTGTAAATCAGCTTAGCTCTTCATCCCTTGGTTTTCTTAATCAGGACTTCAGCTCCAGCCTTTGAAGCAGGCTTCACTCACAACAGACCTATTAAGTCATTTGCTCCTGCTATTGTATATCCAGGAGATGCACACATGCCCCACAGTTACACAGAAGCCGTCCAGACTGACACCAGCATTTATGTAAATCTGCAGGATTTATCGCTTGGCGCAGACTTTGGGCTAAAGTGCCAACTCTCTATTTAAAAACCACTGTGCCATGGAGTAGCAATCCCAGCAAACTCTCCCTGCCCACCCCCCCCCCCCAAAAAAAAAAGCAGGAGCTCTTGACTTCCAGTGGCACCATCTCTAATCCTACCCTCCAAGCGCTGAATGATTCAGAAGCAGACTGGGATCTCCCATGTATTGTTTTGATCCCTAATCCTGCCCTGTCCTCCTGCTTTGATATGCAATAGAGGGCTGCTGGCAGCTGTGGTGAGAGGCTGCTGGTTGCCAGAGGGTGATCAAGAGACACCAGATGCTGGAGTTGCTGAGGTTGGGGGCGCTGGGAAGGGCAGTCAGTGTGCAGTTCTGCTGCTGGAGCTGGGAAGGCCCCACGGGTGGAGCTGATGGTGAGTTTGGCCAGACAGCGCTCACTGTGATGGTGAGAAGGGCTAAATAACCCCAACAGCAACACCAGCTCCCATCCTGCCTTCCCACTGGGCCAATTACAGCAGGAAAACAGGCTCTTCCCAACCAAGCATTAAGTGTGTGCCCATGGACACAAAAGTAGGAGTCCTTGCTTTGTGCCAAAATAGCCCACAGGTCATTTGCTCGCTTTAATGCCAGCCCTCCTCCTGCTTGTGAGCTTTTCTAATCACTTGGGCTCCACAAACCCTGCTGTTCCTAATCCTGTCCCTCATCTTAGTAGAGGATCTCAGGGAGCTCCTCCTTATGAAAAACAATTAATCCCTTGAGGATGCTGTGCAGGTTCTCATCCCGGGCCCCAAGATTTACCTCATGGTAAACCAGGAAACTCCTCAGCTCCTGTGGAATGAAAGCTCTGGCCCTGCCCTAAGCTTTCTGGGGCGTTTCCACTGCCTTTGGGCTTTGATTAGCACTGGTGCGACGTGGGTGGGGATTTGAGGCTCCTCTGTCTGAGGGACCACGTGGGAAGGTAAGGGTCTGAAGAGCTGCATGAGTCGACACATTCACAGGATCATGGAATGTTACGCGTTGGAAGGGACCTTGAAGATCATCCAGCCCCAGTCCCCTCTGCTACAAGCAGGGACGTCTCCCACTAGACCAATTTGCTCAAGGACTTATCCAATCTGGCCTTGAACACTGCCAGGGTTCAGACATTCATAGCCTCCCTGGGCAACCCGTTCCAATATCTCATCACCCTCACAGTAAAGAATTTCTCCCACATATCTACCCTAAATTTCCCCTCTTTCCATTTGTATCCATTCCCCCTTGTCCTATCCCTACAGTTCCTGATGAAGAGACTCTTCCCTGCTTCCCTGTAGGCTCCTTCACTCACTGGAAGGTGCTGTGAGGTCTCCACACAACCTTCCCCTCTCCAGCCTGAACAGCCCCAACTTCCTCAGCCTTTCTTTGCAGGGGAGATGCTCCAGTCCTCTTATCACCTTCGTGTCCCTCCTCTGGATTTCATGTGCCTGCAAGTCTAAACAAGCAGGAGTGAGGGTGGCATCCTGAGGGAAAACAACACTCTTTGATTTGTTCAGGCAGGAAGTGTGATGGTTAGGGGTTGGTTTAGCATGGGCTGAAGATCTCTTGGGCTTTGTGTCCTGTTCTGCCGTGTCTGTGTCTGTAAGCAATGATATCACCCTAGTATTAGAGCTCAACAAGGCTCACAAAGAGCTGTTAATTTCTCCTTGGTTCCTGTAGTCCTGTAAAATCAAAGGGTTTGCATCACCTGGGGTAAAAGGGTCATCCTTCATTTAGGTTCAGCTCTACATCACTGGACTAGAGTGCTGAGAGCAAAAGCTGGAGAGTTTGATACAACATAAGCATCTGCAGGGCTTGTCTGGCTGAGATAAGGGTTGCATCATGTGGAGGCAAATTGGCTTTGATTTGCTCAGAAGAGGGTTGAGATTTTTCCACAAGGCTAAAACGAGCTGTTGCCTCCTGGTGTGATCCAGTGTTGATTATTCTGGGCCAGATTCAACTCATTGAACAGGTATTATAGTTTGCACCTCGGGTACAGGGAACCACAGCGTAGAAGCAGATAGGATTATGGAGTCGGCTTAAGGCAAGGGGCAAGGTCTCAGAAAAGCAGGAGTTGCCCTCATTGTGAAGAGAAGTGAGTGGCGAGCTTGGCTGATAACTGACTGTGAAGCTGATGCCAGGAATGCTGAATGGATCTTTCTTTAGGACAAATGGAAATGGTTGGGTGTTACTGGGAAGGCTGGAAGCTACCTGGCCTGCATTCATCTTCTGGGCAATTTTCCTCAAGTTATTTCTTGTGATCCTGTGGTTCTTAATCTTGACTCTGGCCTTAGTAGAATAGCCCAAAGTACGTGCTGATAATCCCTGCTGTCCCTCTGCCTCGTCCTTCGCCTTTAGGCTGTGTTTGATCCATCTCTGAATTTTCTCAGACCCACCTGTACCGATGTGGCGGGTTGACCATGTCTGGATACGAGGTGCCCACAAAAGCTGCTCTGTCACTCCCCTCCTCATCTGGACAGGGGGAAAAAAATATAACTAAAGGCTCATTGGTGGAGATAAGGACAGGGAGAGATCATTCATTGATTACTCTCACAGGCAGAACAGACATGATTTGGGAAAATTGGCTTAACTGATTGCCAATCAATTCAGAGTAGTATCTTAAAAATACCTCTCCCCCACCTCCCATTCCTTTTTCCTGGACTCAGCTTTACTCCTGATTTTCTCTCTCTCCTCCCCCACAGCAGTTCAGGGAGACAGGGAATGGGGGTTGTGGTCAATTCATGACACGTTGTCTCTGCTGCTCCTTTGTCCTCCTGAGTGCTCAGACCCTTTCCCTACTCCATCGTGGGGTCCCTCCCATGGGAAACAGTTCATGAATTTCTCTGACATGAGTCCTTCTCATGGGCTGCAGTTCCTCACAAACAGCTCCATAAAGCATCTCTTCCACAGGGTCACAAGTCCTGACAGCAAACCTGCTCCAGTGTGGGCTCCTCTCTCCAAGGATCCGCAGGTCCCTGCCAGGGGACAGGAAGCCCATGCTCCAGCATGGGTTTCCTGTAGGGTCACAGCCTCCCTCTGGCATCCACCTGCTCCAGGATGGGATCCTTCAGGGGCTGCATGTGACACCTTCAGCGAAGCACCACGAGCTCAGGGGTCGATGACCCAACAGCCCGTGGAGACAGCAGCACTTACTGTAGGTCTTTAGTCCTTGCTTATAACAGAGTGCTAGACTCAGCTCTGGTTCCTTCTGGACTTGTGTCCATGAGCATAACCCCAAGTTTAGTGTTAGCCCAATAGCCTGGTCAGCTCAGCCCAAACTATTAAACAACGAGCTCTGCCAGCAATCTCTCACAAGTAGCACTCACCTTGGGAAGACCCATCAGAGGAGATTCCTGGCTCTGCTGTTCTCACACTCCTTTTCCTCCCTCAAGACACACTCATGAGCCCAGTGCTCCAGCTCCTAGACTAAAACCCTCTCATAGGTCCAGTGATACCCTGAGGCACGTCCTAGGAGCTTCTCATTGCTTGCCTTTCCTGGGGCTGTTTTAGCAACAAAGAATAGGCAGTCTGGGTGGGATTTGGCTTTTCTGCCTTTGGCCAGCCCATTTCCCCTGGGCTCACCTGGGCCGTCTGCTCTTCCTGTCTGCTCAGCGCAGGGCACTCAACTCACCCAGAGGCACAGCTCTGTGACTGAGAAAGGTGGGGTGAATAAATGCACTTGGTTTTCCTAATTTTCTCTCCATGGATTGCTGGGAGAGCCTTGGCACACTTGCAGCCTATGGGACACCCAAAGTTGGGTGTGCTGCATTCTACTTGGCTATGAACATTTATATTTAATGAATAACCTAAACAACAGTGTGCGAGTGTTGCTGACTAGCCCTGTTCACCTGTTTTATTAGTCTCTGCCTTGGTCATGTATATCTGACAGTTTCAAATGTGCTCTTTTGATTCTTTGTTGATGCTTTCAATAATTAATTGTTAAACAAGTTCCCTGCTGTGGTCTGAGTACAATCCCCCTCGGTCTGGGATGTGCCAGAGGGGAGCCCACACTGCAGGGGCTGCCTGGTCCTGCTGTGAGAGGGTTGTGGGTGAATCCTCAGTGATGCTTAGACACCTGGTGCCGTGGATTTCAGCTCTGAGGAGCTGGAATGCTGTGCTCAGGTGGTCAGCTGAGCCCTTCTTTGAGATCCCTGTCACTTCTGAAACAGCCTCTGAGGCCACACATTCGCGTTCTTCCAGCTTGGGCTGAACAGGAAGGGATGGTAAGAGGAGGCCACGGAGAGATGAGGCAGTCAGAGGAAAATAAACCAAACCCATAAACTCCTTTTTTTTAGGAGCTGTCAGAAAAACAGCCAGTGGAGAGAGCTGATTTCAGCTGTTGCCTGACACCAGCTGATATCACTGTGCCATCTCAGGTGGGGTCTGCAGAGAACTTTGGTGCAAGAACATTAAAGCTGTAACGGCTGGCTCAAACAATGAGAGTGAAGGGAAGTAAAAGAGGAGGATAAGCAAGTAATTGTCATAATAAGGCAGGAGGAGAAAACTGAATAGACTGTGTTGGGGGGAGCAGAGGCAGCAAAGCGCTGCTGGGTTACCTGCTGCAGGTGTTGGACTGTAATGGCAAAGACTCAAAAAGAAAAATTAAGAGTTGTGTAATTAATGTCCTATGAATCATGCAAATAGATGCCCTCACAGGTAGTTGTATAACTGATTTCTTTACAGGGATGCTGCATAATTCCACAGTGTGCTTTTCATTTCCAGCTCTCTTATTGATGTTTTTCCTCTTTTTCCACATTTCTGTTTCAGGAGTTGGTTTTCTTTTCGCTGACTCCCTAAATTTGCAGTGTCTCACCCCATTTTGCTGCTGGTAGAGAGAGAGATTTAATAACTTGGCCCAGCTAAGGCAGAAGGAAGTGAACAAAGGATCTCAGGGGACCTCCATTGTAGGTGAAGGAGAGCAGGGAAAAAACCTGTAGTGACTGGTTGTCATGGGTTTGCCTAGGGGACAATTTTTTTACCACACCCCCCACAAATTATTCTAAGGTGAGAGAAGTTTATGCAGACAAAGAGATCTGATTGGGGAGAAAATAATATTAGGATTTATTACTAGTACATATAAAAACTAAGCAA
>JAWMRA010000001.1:111903316-111972248 GCA_035584735.1 Pseudotriccus pelzelni | reverse complement strand
TGGAGTTGGATCAGGGGTTGGACTCGATGATCTTGGAGGTCTTTTCCAACCCAATCTATTCTATGATTCTATGATTTAACATAACCTAGACAAAAAGTAGGCACTAGCTGAGAGCAGCCATTTCTTGGGGACCCTCATAACTTCTCATCTGCATGTAAGTTAGGGAAAAATCTCAGCCAGATGTGAGCATTTCTGGTGAGGAACAAGGATTGCTTCCTGTCCCGGGTTCATTTAATGGCTTGACTGAAGGATGGGATGTCATACAGCACTAAATTTAATCCATGGTTAAAGGATTATTTCTTGGCTCCTCAACAATAACATATTCTGTGGAAACCTGCTGATCTTATGTATGTCACAACATAATATTTATATCCTCATTACATGTTAATTGTGTCACAAGTCGGATTTGCAGCCAAGCTGTGCTGGCAACAGGCGTGTTTGCACTGACATCTCAACTTCACTGTTTGTCGGCCAAATGCCTTTTGGGCAACACAGGAGGATTGGACTGGTTGTTCAGGGAGGGTATCAAGGAGTTAAAAGCACTGAGAGGGGAAGCCAAACCCAAAAACTGGCTCTGGGATTCTGGCAGGTTTCTCCAGCCGCAGCACTGACTTTTCCCTTCGGGCTCACCCACATCCCATCCTCTTGTGGGGAGCAGCAGAGCTGCCCTCCCCGAGCACCAAGCATCTCTGAAGAGCTGGCCTGGGCCTCTCCAGAAATTAAACTTTCTGGGGATCCAAGGTGCTGGGGCTCACTCTCCCTGCAGGCAACCCAGTGCCTTGCCCAGGAGCTCATCTTCTCCGTGGCTGGGTCTGCTCCCATCCCTCTCTGCTGGCACAGGAGCTTCGATATCTGATCGAGGAAGATAATTGAAGCCTCTCAAGACCTTCGAGGAAGCCATAATCCTCTGGCATGTCAGGGTGGCTGCGTGGCTGGTGAGGAGTGGCCAGGGCTTGGCATGGAGCCTCCCCGCACCCACCAAGCATCAGGAAGGGCCAAGGGGACATTTAAATTGAGATATATGAACCTAACATTGCGGGAGGCCGTGAGACCCGCTTGGCTGGAAGTTTTTGCCCCTTTGCATCTTGGTATCCGATGAATTTTGTTCACCTGGAACATATTTACGGCCTGGGACAAACCTGGGAAAACGGCAGAAGGGCAGGAAGAGGCTTGATAAAAAGTAGTTTAGCACTGCAACTGACCACCTAGACTGTGTGTGCGTGGGTATGTCTGCAATGGATGTAAGAAATACTGGTTAAATACCTTCTCTGAAGGCAAAAAACTGACCTTTAGTGGAGCAAGAGTTATGAAAAGAGTGTTGAAGGCGGCAGCTGGAGGACAAGGGGAGGAATTATAGACTGGTTTAGGTTGGAAGGGACATTAAAGATCATCTCATTCCAACCCTCTGCCATGGGCAGGGACAACTTCCAGGTTTGCTCAGAGATCCATCCAGCCTGTCATAAATAAACCACTATAAACCACTGCAAAGATATAAGGCCAAAAGTAAGTAAGTTACTTGCAGCTCCTTGAGTTTTTGGCGATACAGGAGCAGCAGCCTCATGTACCATTCTGGACCCAAGTCCTTGCAGGGTTTGGATTTGGGTTGTTAGGATGGGATGGGGTTGGAGCTGTTTTCAACAAGGAGCATCGTGGAGGAATCAGTAAGAGTTTGTATCCTGTGTCTCATGTGACTGCTAGAGAGAAGATAAAGATGACTTATGCTGTCACAGCAGGAGATGGAAGCAGAATCCAAAGGCAGCATGTCTTTAGAGTGATCAAATAAATGCTTTCAAGGGTTTTTCTGTGTGTAGATATACATACAGATATATATTCACACACATATATATTTACGTGTGTGAATATGTATAAAAATACGTATATATAAATATTTTTAAAAATGGTAACTCTTAAGAATGGTATTGGATTCTGGAAACATTGAAATATTTATCACAGGTAATGTGAACACTGTGATAAGTGACTGGGATGTGGAAGGCGTTTTCCCTATGAGCACTGCATTTCCTAACTGCTTAGAGCAGGATTATGTTTTGATTCTTCCTTGGGCTTTGAACATGATTCAGATCGTGTTTACTGAGTTGGAAACAACCGTGCCGTGCCATGCCATGCCAGGCCAGGCCAGGCCTTGTTGGGAACAACAACTGTTCATGGCTGAGCAATTGGATGTTTGTTCCTCTTTCTTTTTGCAGATGAGATTTGATTTCTTTCCGACGGCGTCAGTATCCCATGGGAATGAATTACTGGGTTGTGGCAGTGCTGTGGTGTGTCTAACTAGAACCTTTGGCAGCCTCAAGGGACACACCCTGAGGCAACTTTTAGCCATCCACGTGCTTTGACAGACCACAGGGAGCTGGGAATGGAGTAGCTTAAGGGGAGAGCTGCAAACTGCTGTGGGACTGAGAGGGTAGTGGGATCAGGTCGAGCAGTGATGCCCTCCTGCCATCTCCTTTCTTGTTTTTTTAATCTGTTTCTGAAAGCAAAGAGTGACAGACCCATCTGTGAGTGGCTTGGGCTGGGGGGAGTTTGGCAGATTTAGTGATCTGGGAGCCTTGAAAAGTGGCGAATTTTCACCCTGAAACCAAGAAATGAGCATTGCCCGTGGCCGCGTGTGGCCAGGAGCGTGCCCAGGTGTGTGGGCAGGGAGTGGACACGTGTGTGTGGCTGTAATCCCGCGTGTGCAGGCTGGCAGGAGCGTGTCCCTGTGTAGGTAGGAGCACATGCACGGGCACCTGGCATGGCCCTGTGATGGCAGTGAGGAAAGAGCCACATTTAAAAGCCGGGATAGCCTGAGATCCCGTCCCTGTTGCCTCCGGTCTCCTACCTCGCCCAGCCTCACCCTGTCCCACGTCCCTGGTAATTGCTCGCAAACAGCAGCAGGGACAGAGCGCAGCCAGGGCTGATCAGCGGGTTGTATCCTCCTCTGGGAAGCCCCACTGCCTTGTTGTGATGCTTGTGCCAACCTGTGACACTGGGAGGGCCCTGCCCGTGAGCCCACAGCAGGGACGAACTAATGACATGCACAGGGGCGCCTTGTGGCACAGCTCACAGCACAGTTCTGGGGATTCTACGTGGAAACAACTTGCCTTTAAGCCTTTTTCTAGATGCTTTAGAGCTATCAGCTGGAGAGAGGCAGCAGGGTGCTAAGATGTGGGGCAGGAGGGAGCAGAGGAGGTGGCAGCGGAAGGAGAGGTTCCAGACGCCTGCAGGCAGCAAGCACAGCGCTGGCCAAGTCCTTTAGGTCAGCGTCCCTTTGGTTTTAGTGGGAGTCAGATGCATAAAACCCCTTGGAAGCAGGTTGCTGTTGTTAAGGGAATGACACCCTCCCGTGCAGCACCTTTTCTTGGCCTGCTCCAGGCTAGAGAGACTGTCAGGGGGCTGCCCCCAGAATACTATGGAACAAAACAGTCCCTTTCCAAGGGTGAGCCTGGCCATGCTGCTGCCAGGGAGCTGCACCCTCTGCCTGACCCCAAGCCAGCCCTGCTTTACCCCTGCCTTTCAGCTGCCATCATGCACCCCGGTGGCGGGGGAAACAGGGAACCCCCTCCAGGCACAAGCCTCTGCCAGCAGGGAGAAGCCATTATGTTCCTCCGCGTTTGTTGGCCTTTCAGTTTATTTTTTCTTTTAACTCCTCCAGGAAGGAGCAAACTAATTGAGAGGTGAGGGAAGCTCAGAAGGAGGAAGGGGAAGGATCAGGGAGGCCTCAGCCTGCCCAGTGGCTGGTTCTGAGCCACGAAGACTCCCCAGCCATTTTGCTTTGCTGGGTGCGCTGCCAGCTCAGCTAATTACCTCTGCCTTCACCGCCGGGCTGCACCCAGGCTTGGGCAGCTGCTTGGGTTGCTAATGAGGAGAGACGAATGGATGAAGTCCAGTGGCATCTGCAACGCCACCTCCCTGCCAAAAAAGCTGGCTGGCAAACCTCAGGCAGCCTGGTCTGGGCAGGATTCTCCCGTGATGGGAAGGCAGCGGCAGCAAAGCCAGAGCCACCTGTGGCGCGGTGCGTGCCGGCACACGCCGAGCGAGTGCCACCCAGGGCAAAGGGCTGCTGCAGAGCTGCCTAGTCCTGGCAGGCCTTTGGGAAGGAAAGGGAGAAGGTGCTGCACTGAAAGCGTGTCTGGGGCTGTGTCCTTGGCATTGTTGTGGCCCTGGAAGGGGATTCCCAGAGCGGTTCTGCACCTCTCTCCTTCCTCAAAGCTGGCAGGGACAAAGATGGGAAGTGAGCCCCTCGGTTGCCAACTCTACAAAGGTTTTTGTTTCGGGAACATCCCAGAGCTGGGACCTTTTCAGCAGAGAAAATACTGCCCTGGTGAAAGGGAGGGAGGTGCACACTGCGGGTTGTAGCTGTGGCCAGAGAGCTTGTCTGCATCTGCACTGGTTGCCCTGGTTTGCTGCACTAAAACAAACTTCTTCCCTGGGAATTGGTGCACTCACAAATGTGTCAGAAGCCCAAAGGGTGAAGGGAGAGCAGGGATGCTCCTGAGAGTGGTTTGACTTGGTGAGCAATGGAGCAGTATGGCCTTTCCTTAATAAACCACCATCTGAATGTGGATTTAGGTCAAGTGGAGACAGAAAGCCCTGGCTGCTCATCAGTGGTCAGTGGTCCTTTGCTGCTCTGCATCTGGCATCTTCTTCAAATTGGAATGAACTAGTCTGCTGATTAGACTTAATTTATTTTTTTTTTTTAAAGCAAGATGTTGCAGATTTTTGTGAGCTGCCAAGACTGGCAGAGGGACTCAGGTTAGGCTGAACCAGCCTTAATATTCACCACAGACAAACGTCTAGACTTAGATTTTGCAAATGCCTAAATCCCAGTGCACGTGTGCTTTTGGATACAGGATCTCTGATAGAAGTTCCCAATGTCAGTTATAATTGTGGCCTGCCTAACCTCCTACAGTGCCCCTAGCTAAGCATCTTTGCAAAGAGCAAGTTGGTGCTGGGGCAAAGCCAGGCTCACTGGGGGTTTTAAAACACACGGCAGACATCAGTAATGCAGCACAGGACTTGGCATGTTTTGCCTGTTAGTGGACTAGGAAAAGCAATCCTATTTAAATAGATAAAAGGGAAGTGTATTGGACCCAGGCCCTGTTGAGGCAGGGTCAGGGCATGAACTCATGTGAAAACTGGCTCTGCCAGGGTTTATTTCCTCTGATCCGATCAGGTAATGGAGAATGGGGCGGGGGGGACTCACCAGGCAAATTTCTGTCCTTGCACATGTTCTGAGTTGGCCCATGGCCCTTATTCCTGTCACGGTCAAGGGTTACTCTGTGCCTCTGGGGCAGAGCAAACGGGCTCCTGCCTGCTCTTTCCAGGGGAGAGGGCAGAGCATCTTCCCCCTTGTCATTGCCACAGCTGTAGTTTGTGTCTGATGCTTCTGCATGTTTCTACGAGTCTCGCAGACAAGGTGTTTCTGCACAGATCACAAGCTGCTCTTTATTAGCTTTTAAATGGTCTTTACATCACTTCAGAGCAAAGCCTGAAAGCCTCTCCCACAGCTTTTCAAAAACACCAGGTAAACAAGCTGGTGACAGCACTGATTTTAAACCCCCCCTTTTTCCTCAAGTGCCTGCTGAGTGGTTCCCTATAAGCTCAGGACTTCCCCAGTGCAGCATCGAGTGTTTCCCAGCCCAGCCGGGTGTCGTGCCAACCTCCCCGGGGCACAGCCTCCCCACCACTCTCTCCATCACCACTCTGTGCCAGCAGCCCCTGATGTTCAGCCGCCGAGCAGCCGCAGCAGCCCAACGTGTTGGGATCTGCCTGCGCCGCCTCCCCTGTGAAAGGGCTTCCTGTGCTCTTACCCTGCCCTGCTTAATCAGCGCTCGCTTTGGGGTGTGAATCTCTGCCTTGCTCGGGTCGACAGCGGTGCTGGACCTGGCAGTGCTGGGTTAGTGGTTGGGCTCGATGATCCTGGAGGTCTTTTCCAAGCTAAATGTTTCTGTGGTTCCATAGGAGCGCCTGTGTTCGGCGTTTTGCCACAGCCCTGGATTAAAGTGGGTCCCAGGGGCAGGGAGAGGGGGAGGCAGTGCCTGATCTGTCCCTGCACAGTACCAAACTGGTGTTGCAAAAGCGGTCAAAGGCTTCTTGCAGAGACCTGGGTGCACATGTGGGCGGTTTTGGCCCAAGAACAGGACAGGCTAAGTGCGGCTGACATCTTCCCTCAAAGCCCTGGACCTAGGACTTGTGTGTAAAAGAAGCCCACTGCTCTGTCTCCCTTCCTTGTGTGGGTCTCCTTCAAAGAAATACATCAAAATGAACACTGCATGATGAAAGTTAAAGAAGGGGAAAGGCTGGATGCCCTCTCCCTAATGCACAGGGACAACAGGATCTGATCAACAGCTGAGCCCAGGTGCCGCTGGGGAGGGAGGTGACACAGGTTTGCCCCCCATGAGCACTGTGGCACCCAAAGACTTTTCCTGGCATTTCTGGGGACATCCATGAGCCAATCTGCACCTCATGCCAACCAGCTGGAGTTAAAGGAGCATAGGAGGAGACATCCCCCCCCCAACCTCTCCGCTAAGGGAGACCTTGCAGAACAGCTCCCACATGCCTTGTTTTTCTTGCGGCCCTGTTGAGCAGAGCCAGGGTGGTGCAAGAGATGAGGCAGGAACGAGAGGGCTGAGGTTTGCCTCCGGGCCTCTTTGCAATCACCCAGCAATTCCCTCCCCTTGGCCCAGCAGCATGTTTGAACCGAGGGCTTGTTGAGTCCTCCCGAGGCCTGTAGGAACACGGCGCTGAGCTCCCCGTGCTAAGCAGCAGGTAAATAAAGCTGCCTGGCGCTGGGAACAAACTGCTGCAAGGACAGGCAATGCATCAGGGGCTGTGCTATCCCCCGGAGGCAGAGGCTGGGATGGAGGAGTGAGGAATGGGGATGGTGCGAGGCACCTTCCTCGTTGCTGGGGCTCCTGCACGGGGAGCCGGCACCAGTGGGTGCTGCCACAGGTGTGTGGGCAGAGGGCAGGCTGAAAGATCATGCCTAGAGATGAAAAGGGGAAGGTTATGGTCACTGGAGCCATTTCACTGTCACTTGTTTTCTGACATTCGTTGCTCCTTGGGCTGAAGGAGCCACCTGGGCCCGTGGTCAGAAGCCCTCAGGAAGCAGGTTGGCATGGTGTGTGCACAGGAGCCCTGCAAGCAGCCTCTGCCTGATTCTGGAGGCGACCAAGAGGTTCTGATGTTCATCTTCCAGCCCCGTCTGATGCATGGGAGCAGTCAGGCAGCACAGGGGACCTGGAGCAAGGCTCAGCTCCATGGAGCCCTCCAAGCAGTCACACCACCTCCCAAACCCACCTCCCAAGCCTGCAGGGTGTTTTGAAGAACACACCTAAGACTGGAAAGAGACAAAGCCTGTAAGCTTCAGGTCAACAGCTCAGATAGGACTCGAACAAAGTTAAAGGATGCACAATCAACCAGAAAAGTCACCCGTAGGAAACCTTTACAAAACAGCAATTCCTAATTGCTGCATTAGTACTAATTTAGCACCCCCATTCACCCCTCCTGCCCCTAAGGAAGGCTGGTTCACGGGGACAAATACCCACTCCAACAGTGGCAGCATGTCATTGCAATCCCTTGGTTGTTTTTTTGTCCAGTGCCAGCTGTGTTGCCTTCTATGTAATGCATAGCTGGTGCCTGTTATTGTGAAAGACAGCATGGAAACAAAGACTCATGAGTGTGGCCTCATGCTTAATTAGAAGCTAATGTGCTATTATTATTAGGCACAGAAGGAATGTACTAGCGAAGCAGCGCTTGAGCTCTTTTAAAACCATTTTATAAGTGTACTTTCCCCTTGCCCTGCTGGTGTGAACCACCTTTATTGTGAGGTACAAGTCTGCTGTTCCCCAGTCTTACAGCTCTTTTGCAGTTCAGGCAGATACTGGAATTAAAGTATCTCAAATCTCACTGTTCAGGGTACTCTGGAATAGAAGGGAATGGTGTGTGCTAGGCCAGGCCAAGGGTTTAAGCACAGTGCTAGGAGACCAAGCGGTCTGTGGTTGCATTTCCTATAATGAGAGGCTGATTAAGCACAGCTTAATGAAGCATGACCACCTTACTGGTCTCAAAAGAAGCTGAAGGAAGCAGTAGGAAAAGTACAGTTCTGTTTGTTTAACGAGCAGCTCCACTGTCAGCAGCTTTAGGAGCTTGCTGGGGACCGCCATGCTCTGCTAGCAGGGGTATTGCTTTGTAACCTCCATGTACGGGCACGAGCGTAGCTTCACCACCCACCAGCGGTCGGTGAACTGTCTTAAAACTCAAGATAGAGCTCTGAGCAACCTGGTCTAGTGGAAGGTGTCCCTGCCCATGGCAAGGGGGTTGGAACTGGATGATCTTTAAAGGTGCCTCCCAACCCAGGCCAAGCTATGATTAAACACATGACAGTTGCGTGCTGCCACTGGTCAATCGGTTCTTCAGTTCCTTTAACAACTCCAAAATGCAGGTGGATATAGAACACAATCTTTTATTAATAACAGATCACATTTGTACTTCGAAAAGAGTGAAATTAAAAGGTGTATTAAAACATACCCACTCTAAGCAATCTATTTTCTTCAGTAGAAAAAAAAGCATACAACAGGTAGAAATCCTATATACACAGTATATCAGTCTGGTCATCAGCCCCTCCAAACATTGTTTTGTAAATTGGTACAACAGTGTTAGAATATACCATCCAGTTCCAGCCCAGTATGACTTTTAGCTTTTGACTTGTTTATTCAAGACAAACCACTAAGCACTTAGTTCAGCTTACTGATTTTAGAGTACCTACAAGGTGATACTGTATATGAAGACATCTGCTTATTATTTTTGGAATCCTGCATTAAATCTGCCTCATAAACTGTGAGTACATGGAAATCTGTAATCAGTGTCTCCATTAAAAAAAGTACATGATTAACTGTATCTTAAATAGCCCTTTCCTCACTTCTTGCATTAACTTCAAGCAGATTGGTGTTTCATTTATTTTACACTGGAGGCGTTCAGCCCAAAACACGGATCACTGCAGAAAACCAGAAATCTATGCCATCTTTTTGTTTGTTTGTTTGTTTGTTTTGAGGAAAATAAAAAAAGCATAATGTTAGTTCTTAAATTAGTTTGGCAAATAAAAAAAAAAAAAAAAAAAAAAGGCAGGGGGATCCCACAAGTCACATCCTTCTCTCACAACGTTCTCAGGAGGGGAATGTCCAGACCCAGCCAGGGCAGGGCATGTGCAGAATGAACGATACAGACCACGGCGGGGCAGGATCCAGCTCCGGGCCTTATGTCTGGCCTCAGCCCACGTGCAGTCTCATCACACATTCAAACTTCTGCTGGCTGCACCGCAGTCCATCACTGACACCGCCGGTGGGGTCACTGCACAGCTGCAGGAGGCCCCGAGGAGCTGAGCTCCAGCAGCCTCCTCACACCACGTACACAGGCAGCCCGTCCGGCACCTCCGGCTTAAGTGTCGCTCAGCAACACAGTCAGGGAGCTACTGCTGCCCTCCTGGGCGAGGGGCAGCAGGCTGTGACACGTGGGCCTCGGCAGCTCAGTGCGCGCCCCGTGCTTCAGCAGAGCCTCGACCGTTTTCGCGTGCCCTCCTCGCGCAGCCAGGTGCAGAGCCGTGAACCCTTCGCTGTCGGGCAGGTCGATGTTTTCCGCGCCGACAAGTTCTTCCACCACCTCGGAGTGCCCGTTCTCTGCAGCGAGGTGCAACGCTGTCCTGCCCAGCGGGCCCCGGGCCAGAACGCTGGCCCTTTCATCCATCAGCAGCCTCGCTGTGGCCAAGTGGCCGCTGCGCGACGCCAAGTGCAGAGCTGTGTACCCCTCTGCCGTGGCCGCCTCGATGTCCGCGCCGTGCTTCAGGAGCAGCCGGGAGGTGCTGGTGTGGCCGGTTTCGGCGGCTACGTGCAGGGCAGTCTGCAGGAGGGCGTTCCGGACGTTGACATCCGACTCCAGGTCTATGAGGAGCCGGGCGACGCGGTAGTGCCCCCGCTGGGCGGCCAAGTGCAGCGAGGTCCTTCCGTCCACGGTCTGCACGTTCACGTCCGCTCCCCGCTGCTTGGCCAGGAGCTTCACGATGGGGAGGTGGCCCTGCCAGGCAGCGTAGTGCAGTGGCACCCAGTCGTCCTTCCCCTTGATGTTCACGTTGACGCCCCTCCTCAGCAGGATCCGCACGATGTTCTCCTGGCCGTACTGACAGGCTATGTGGATGGGGGCTCTGCCTTCGAAATCGACCTCGTTTAGGGAGGCATTCTTATCAAGCAGCATTTTGGTGCTGAAATCATCCCCGTTTTGGGCAGCAAAGTGAAGGGCAGTCCACTGGTCCTCGTCTTTGGCATTAACGTTGATTTTCCTAGCCATAATCAGCTCCACGATGCTTTTAACTTTCTTCTCAATGGCTATGTGAAGAGGGGTGGATCCTTTCTTGTTGGTGAGGTTGGGGTTAGCGTTGTACAGGAGGAGCCATTTGACACATTCCTCTTGACCAGCTTCAACAGCCAAGTGCAAAAGGCTGGAGTTCCCATCCAAAACAATATCAACGTCTTGCGGCTGGAGGATCTTCATCAGCTTGCTGGTATCTCCAGACAGAATTGCCTCCGTTAGCTTCCTCTTCTGTATGTCTGTAGTACCAATATCTAAATGGATACAAGGAAGAAAAATTTTACAATGAGGGTGGTGAAACACTGGAACAGCAGGTTGCCCAGAGAGGTGGTAGACTGCCCCATCCCTGGAAACACTCAACCTAATCTAGTTGAAGATGTCTCTGCTCATTGCAAAGGATTGGGACTAGATGACCCTTAAAGGTCCATTCCAACCAAACTGTCCTATAATTCTATGGAAAAGACACCATCACATTTCTGATACCCATCAAACTTCACCTGCCCATGGCTAATAGATGTGCTGGCTTCAGCAATGAGCTGACTGCAAACCAATCCACCCTCCTGTCCCACAGCTGTCCCAGAACAATTTCAGGTCAGATTTGGAACCTCACTAACTCTGTTTTTTGTGACATGAAGACCAGAGGATGCTGTGGTTGATCTCCCTGAACTAATAATTGTTTACTCAACTGTTTTTTCAGCATTAGTGAAAAGTAAGGGGGTCCTTATTACATTGTTCAGAGGGGCTGCTGAGAGGGCGGCTTGAGGCTTCTCAAAAAACAAAGGTGCTCAGATTTAGGCTCGGTATAACTGAACAATCCACAAATTCAGCTGACCTGACTGGGCATTGGCTTTAATCCCACTTCAGGTGGGACACTGGGCTATGTGACCTCCCTTCCAAACCAACCTCTACGTGACTGATTCTGCAACTGCTTTGACAGGAGTTCAGGTCACTCCTTTTCAAAGAGTAAATAAGATTTAGTATTTCTTATTAGATCACATTTGGGAACCACATAATTTTTTTTTTTTAATTTTTTTTTTCTTTTAAATAACTACCTCCAGTAAACAAATCTGTAGTGCTGACAGCAAGAGAAAGCAAGGCTAACAGTAATTTCCAGAATGACTGCTCCCCAACCCAATGACTCCCATGCCCAAGACCAAACAATTACAAAGAAAGACCTGACCATTACCTGAACTCTCCCTTTCAAAGGAAAGGGAAAGGGAGCCTCTGGATGAAAAAGCTGAATCTACAGATGAAACTCCTGAAAGCCGCTTGTCACTGGAGGCAAGTTTGGACTCAGAAGAGCTGCGGCTGAGATCCTCAGGGCCTTCCATAGTCTGTGAAATCCCTGAATCCAACTGGGACAGTAACTCTGAGAGACTGTAATCCTTAACTGATGGTAGAGCAGGTTCCTGTTTCTTCTGGGACAGTGCACAAATCCCCTTCAAGAGAAGCACAGAAGCATTTTAGAAAGGTCAGCAAAGAAAACTAAGCACGAGGCCCTACAGAAGAAACATAAATTTGTTGATTTGCAGGTAGCCTTTAAAGACTATTTGTACTAAATGAAACCTACGAACCAGGTCACTGAAATTTTTCAGAATCAGGAGGGCAGCTTCCATCAGTACATGGCCAAAAAAGCCATGTGGCTCTTCTGTCTACAGTGCTTTTTAAGATCAGTCACACCCACATCATTCCAGCTTTTGTTTCCTAACTGTCTTGCTCTCCCTCAACAGAGCAAGATCCACCTGCATTTGGTGCTGCACTGAGGTTTTCCTGAGCTGGTTCCATGCACCTGCTGTCACTTTGGCATTCCAATCCTTCGCCAAGAGCCACTTCTATCAGGCAAGGCAGTGCTCAAAAGCAGCAAAGAGAAGGTTGCTTGGGACGTTACGGGTCACAGAGGAAACTGAGTCTCACAAAACCCATCATGTTTGAACGAGAAGTGAAAGAGAAAATACCTCAGGCTGCTGCTCTGGGGAATTCTTGGTGTCCAGGTCCTGAGTTATCATCTCTTTTGTTTCATCTTCTGGTTTTTCACAGAGGGTCTCTGTTTCTGAAGTGACTTCTTTGAAAAAAGTAAGATAAGATTTTAGGGTTTTCTTACAGGAGACTTTCTGAGATGCCCTGCTGCCTCTCTCTGGCAACAGAACTTAACAGCTTTGAGATACTGTGCGAGAAAGACTCAAATTCTGATTATTCCATCTAATACCTCATCAGTGGGCACGGGCGTGCAGCGAAGCAAAATGTGCACAGGGCTGCCCAAACAATTCATTGTTGCACTCAAACTAGGCTGGTGTTACACAGTGGCTACGCTGCAGGACTGACTGTGAAATGAGAACCAATGCACTGCCGGCAGACTTTGACATGTTCATTAAAATATGGGGTCCCTTCAGTCCCCATTCCTTGACTGAGCACGAGGAGAGGGAAGAAGCAAATCTCTCCCATTAATGCAAAGTTGTGAAAGCACTTGCTACATCCTTCTGCACATCTGCATTCCTAACAGGTGCCTTGGACAAGTTCAAGCCTTTCACCAGAGTTGCCTTTTATTGGCAGAAAAATGACGTTACAAATTGTTTCGTTACAAGAAAATAATCCAGTTTCTCAACACACAAGAGCAAATTTCAAGAGCCAGGGCTTTCAGCGCTTTGGTATGGTGAAAAACCACACCAACTCCAGCTTTCCCTCTGCCCCAACACACACACAGTCAGAAATGAACACAATTTCTGGCTAAATGGATCGACTGGTTCAGTACAAGGCTCATTCCTGACCTGTTTACATAACACCATCATGGTCAGGCATGTCCTCGGATAATCCCTTCCTCCACAAATGAGTAAGTGGCCTGTATCATTGTCTCTGCCACACAATGCGCTCTATTTATTCTGTCACAGAGGTTCACAGCATTCACCCCAAGGATTAGCAGAGTCCTGAGCAATAACGTGACTCACAGAAGAGTAAATGGGTAGCCAAGATACGAGGAAATCTTACCTTGAAACGTTGGCCGCTCACCAGGATCATCTTGCCAACATTTTTGCATCAGTTTGATCAAGTTATTACATGAATGAGGTCTGGATTTGGAAACTGCAGGTAGCTCTGGGCGGTGGCCTTTAACTACTTTTACCATAATATGTAAAATGTTGTTTTCCTCTGTAAAGCAAAGGCAACGCAAATTAAGATCTCCCTGCAGAAGGAATAATTTCTCTTTTGTCTAACAGCATTAACAGTGCTGAAATTTTGTTTTCACACATTTTTTTCCAGAGTTCTTATCAATAGGAAGGGCAAAAAAAAGTTGGTTGTCTTCTCCCACAATAAATTTTTCAATGCAGTAACACCTGCTCCCCACGTATCAGTTAAAAACAATTGTCCATGAGTGACTGTGCTCTTTCTCCACCCAAAAAAAAAAAGACACAGAACCAGAGGAAAAAAATCCTCAAACATTTCTTTGCGACTTCTCCTTGTATTTCCATATCTGCTGTGAGAAAACTGAACCTTAAGTTTTATTTAGGCCAATCACCTGAACTGTTCATAAAGGTGAAGGAAGAACACAAATCAAGAAGTGCGGCAATGTGGCCCCGACTGTGAATCAACCGCTGGGCTAAACGGAATCTCTCACTGGGAGAAAAAATTAATAGTAGACTGGAACTTGTTCAGACATGTCTGCTATACATAGACCAGTCACAGGCACAGGAAAAGTCATAAAGAAATAAATAGCTGCCTGTTGAGGGGTGCATTTACTGCGGGGTGGAACGAGGCTTATTCTCACAGCCAGCTTGCCTTTTTTTTTTTAAAAGGAACAAATCTGTACCCACAATCTACAAATAAACTAGAGAACCTCTCTACAGAGAGAAAACAGCAGAGCTGGCTGCCAGGTTGGCTTTGCCAGCACATCAGAAGTCTGAGCAGGCCACACACTCACGTGGAGCTTTGTGCAGCGGACACCGGCAGGAGTAAAAAGGCGCAGACAGGGGCCCCTGCAGCAATATGGGCTCTGTTTTTATGAGCAGGACTTGTATTTGTGATCAGAACTGGAGAACTTAAAAAGGGTTTAACCACACAAGCGCGCAGGACTTTGGAGGTCACGCACATAACGTGAGGCTGGTGGGGCAGGAAGCGTGCTTATCAATGGGAAAATGGAAAAAAAATTTCCAAGACAAACCCACAACTTACCTGCAAAAGGCTTCTTTTGTGTAAGAACTCCCCAAACCACAATGGCAAAGCTACCAAAAAAAAAAAAAAAAAGGAAAAAAAGTTATTTCCAGAAAATAGCTTTTTTTTAATTTATTTTTTAAACAAAGCCAAAAAATTCAGAGAACTATAATTTATTTTCCTAAGTTCCTAAGTTATTTTCCTTGTCCCTCCACTTGTCCACCTAATTCAGCTGAACACACACAGCAAGATGCAGCCAAGAACCATGACTTCAAAGTCAAGCCTTTGCAGGGAGGAACCTGAGGCAGCAAACAGAGGGACTTGCTGGAGGCTGCCAAGTTCTTGGTAGCATTTACCAATCACCCCACATCACCACTGACAAAATCAGAGAGCAGCAAAGCATTACAGTGGATTTAATTTAATGCTTCTACCCTGCAAGGTGACTTTAAAGAAACACATTCCATTTAGAATAAGACGTTATCTGTTCAATCTACAGCTCTGATTTCCTCTTCCTAATCATCCTGGCCATGAAAGAACAGCCAAAGACTTAGTGATGAAATCCACTGAAGATAACTAAGAATTCTGTCACAGACTCAAGAAGTAGGTCAAGATGTACCTTTTAGATGGGAAATTAAAGGTGGGCAGAGTGCCTTCCATGCCAGTTGCTAATAAACAACTTCAAGACCAAGGATCAGATGTAGGGTTTTTTTAAAAGGCCTCTACCCTGTAAAGGCTTCGCAGAAAGCGAAGCAAATGTGACGCGTTGCAACGTGAGGCTCTAACCAGATTCATACTCAATCAGGTTTCATAACCAGAAAAAGAGGGCTCATTTTGCAGCATTACTAACAGTGCTTTTTAAGTGTTTTTGTAGTTAACTGACCTGTACACATCGTGTTTGGTGTCAAAACACCTGTTTTTCTCTTTGATGCGCTCCGGAGGGAGGTAGGCAATTGTGCCACACAAGCCATCCATGCTGATGTCATGGGAATGGGACAAGCCATTGCACTTTGCAAGTCCAAAGTCAGAAATCTGCAGGGAAAAAAAAAAGGGAGGAGGGGAGAGGGGAAGAAAAGTACAGGGTACCATTAGATTTTTCAAGGTGTTCACAAAGAAATTTTCAGCAAAGAACTACAGATGTAACAGGATGGCCCAACAAATACCATGAGCTGCTGTTCAGAAATACTAAGCCAAGAAAACATCTCTGGAAGCGTAATGCCATGGTAGGTTTTTCTTGATGGTTAAGCTAAAAGAGGCAAATAAAATAAAGGCAAGCAGTTTTTGCAAGCAGCGGCACGTCAGCCCATTACACAGCAAACACAACAAACAGTCAAGACAATTTATTGTAATTTAAACCCAGTCAAATTTAGCTGGTGCAAACCACTTTAACGTAATTATTGGTCCTGCCACCCCCTTTCCCTGCGTAACCTCACGCTGTGTGCCACGTTTAAACGTCCCGGGCTCTCCAGTGAGCGCCAGAGAACGGCCCTTTCAGGTATCACTGCCACACTGACCATGCCAACAAGGACCAAGCACAACACCAGAGCCACCAAGTGTTTTAAAAACAACACCCAGATGAAAACACGAACACACACACACACACACACACATCCAAAACCCACACAGGGAAT
The DNA here is from genome assembly GCA_035584735.1 of Pseudotriccus pelzelni. Lineage (NCBI taxonomy): Eukaryota > Metazoa > Chordata > Aves > Passeriformes > Tyrannidae > Pseudotriccus > Pseudotriccus pelzelni. Next base: position 111,956,124 of record JAWMRA010000001.1, on the reverse strand, counting down.
TCTTTCTGGCAACCAGGAGATGCAGCAAGTTGGAGCAGTGACGCAGTGAAGGCAGCTGAAACGAACAAAACAAGTGACAGCAGGTTTATAAAAAGGACACACCTCCACTTTAATTTGAAGTGTCAAACAAATATGCATTCATTTGGTCTCAAGGGCATACCAATCGTTGAGCAAACAGATAGGCAAGGAATTTTCTTTTGTCTTAGTTATTTCCCACTGGACAAAAATGTCTATTATGTTAAGTGGAAATTTCAAGGAAAGTCTAGCCTTTTCAGGCCACTCAGCCCACTGATTTTTGCCTACATGTTAGGTAAGATTCCCCCTCACCTCGACTTATACATGCTTTTTATCTAATAAATACTCAGGTCTTTCAATGACTCATTCCCCTTTTGATCTTCACAGCTTCTCCTTTGAGAAAAGTTCTCCCTCAAAACAACAAGCATAATTAAAAAAGGCTTTTTTTTTTTTTTTTTAAATAGGCTGCGACTTTACACTTTAAGAAGTTTCTCTCTAAAGATACCACAAAACTAGTTGTAACATGTGTCCATTACTGGAAAGGGAGAAAACTGCTGCCAGCTTCAGCCTCCTGGAGAAACAGGCAGGTTACACAGCCATGCTAGGAATCTCCCTTTGCCATAAAACAAACAAAGCAACCCACACAGCCTCAGGAAGAACCTCTCCCAGGTTAAAAAAGCTCATCAGAGGCATTCTCAGGAGATGTCCTGTCCCCCAGCACACGGGTATATCCAACCTGCTGTCCCATCTGTGTCTTAAATCTGTAGGGCAATGTGGGAATGACTGGAGAAAAAAAAAAGAAAAGAAAGGGAAAAAAGGAGGGAAAAAGAGAAAAAAGTGTAGTCAACTGGAGGAATAGTTGCTTGTGGGGTTACAGTCTCAGCAGGGGATTGCTGGACTCCTCAACCAGCTAAGCACTGGAGTTCAGGAAAGCAGCAAGGAGTCGAGAAACCCAGGTTTGCGATCCAGCTTAACCCTGGGAAGAGCTGAATCGACCGCCCCAGGAAGTGCTGCGTGAGTTTGGGGCACTTAGTGCTCCACAGGAGAACAAAAGCACAGCCCCAACATCCCACGAGCACCGTGGTGTCAGGGTAAGGAATGAACCGAACGCTGCAAGTCTGAACAGATCCGGCTCGGAGAAGCGCCGCTGTCCTTTGATTAACGTGGAGCAGAGGCTTGGATACACCTCAAGAAATCCAGGCATAATTAAAGCCATTCACCTTCCTCTTTTGTCTAAACAATGCACAGTGTTTCCTACTGTGTCAGTTCAGAAATAAGGATGAAATGCAGGCACAGCACAGTGACACTCCTGCGTTCAGAGCCACCAGCGATGTGGGAATCTAAGGCTGGGGGCTAAGGCAGGAGCTAAGCATGTTAGAAAAAGTCTCAGCCATCCTAAAAACCAAGAAACAGCTGAAGTACATAGAATATTCCTCCTAGCCCAGCAAAAACTTCACCTTGTGGACCTGCTCCTACCTACTGTGAAGGACTGGGTTTAATACCAATTAATAGGAAAGCCCAGCTCTACAGGTGAATTCGATCATACCAAACTCTGCAGAAAGCACTGGAAATAGGGCAATTGTTATCTTGCAGGATGCAACAGAATAGTGAGATTCTGCAGACAGCTTTTTGTGGCTTCTATTAGTTCCTTTAGGGTAAATTTTCCACACTGCACGGTGTGTTTAATCACACAGTTTCTTTAAACACCAGTGGGAACTGCGCAGTGGGTGGAAGATACAGCCACTTAACTTACCTATTTTGCCTTCAAATTGCTGGCCAGGTACCCTGTTCGGCAACACAAGGCACCCTTGCTGGTGCAGGCAGTGGAAGTGGAGCAGCCCTCCCCACTCCCTGCTCTGCATCCCCACCATCCCTGCAGCCCACCCCGGGATCTGCCCTTGGAACCCGTAATCTCGCTCCTCGCGCCAGTTGTTTTTGACTCCAGGTGGATCCCACCGTGCTTCAAAAGCACCCCGTGGTATCAGCAGGGCTGAGAGGAGACACGGAGGCGACAGAGGCTTCATGCAAAACCCGCGGTGAAGGGGTAGGAAGAAGAGAAGAGAAAACCTGGGCCGGAGCCCACGCAGACGGTGGGATGGTTCATGTTCAGACAGCTCCGCTCGTTAAAGGTCTGCATGAGAACAAACACGTGAGCACCGGCTGGGGAGGGGAGCTGCACGTGTTTTCCTTCCTTCCCAGCAACACTGAGAGATCCCAAGATCTGAAGATTTGGGTTTCTTTATTTTTTTCTTTTTTTTTTTTTTTTTGTTTAGTTTGTTTTAACTCCAGCACGCTCTGCATGCTGCCCTTCCTCTGCCTCTGTCATTTGTGGATTTTTTTTTTTTTCCATTCTGGTTTGTACAAAAATGCTCACTTGCAAAGTTTTAGATGGTTTGGGTTTGTTAAAGTATTTTTTGTTACTTTTTTGTTTTAAAACTAGAAGACATGCTTACATAACTACAATGGTTACTACAGTCAGCTATTCCCAAACACTGAGGGATCTAGCTTGGAAATCAGCGGTTGGAGAGTGTTTTCTTTAACTAATGACTCCTGACAGGCCATCCTGAACTGTGCCTTTAGCTCCCGATGTCCTGGAATGAGCCCATAGCTCCTGATTTCTTCAAGTAAGACTCAAGAACCCACTGCCACGGACTCAGAGACAGAGTTCAACAAAAGGTTTTCTTCATCAAACAGGTAACAAATCCACCAGATTAATTTTTAATCACTTGCTGGCACATCCAGTATTTGTCTCTGTCCAAAGTCTGTTGTGCACTTGGATGTTGAGAATGCCTTCACATTTGTCTGCAGGCTTTTCAGATGTCTCGGGGTGGGAGGGTTGCTTTGTTTGTTTGTTTTTTCTGGGGCTGGGGGAGAAAGGCTCTCTGTTTCAGTTTTGTTCTTTAAGAAAGCCAGAAATTTTTAAGAAATATGCACAGGTTTGGACTACTAAAAATTATGATTCAAAATTAACTCCAGGCATAGGCACAACCAGCACCTGCAATTCAAACCTATGTCACTACTTCAGTGTTTATGAACACACTTCAGTTAGCTACTAAGAGAATTCTTTCTGAAACAGGCTACATTTCCATCCTTTTCCAGTCCGCCCTGAAACCTTAACTCCTCCAAATCCATTTCAGGTGGGACATTTGTAATGCTTCTCCTCAGAAGCAGCACAAACCAAAGCCAAACATCCACTTTAATCCATCATAAATCTGCATTACTGTAACAGGGGTGGTTTTGTTCCCTCCCCTGTGCCACCACAATCAGATCAATCAGAGAATTGATCAAGGTGCAAACCAGCTTTGTTGGTTGGGATTAAAGGGCCATATAACAACAGCACTGCATGGAAACCTTGATCAGGAAGGGTGGGAAACAGCCAGAAGGGACACACAAAATAAAGGCTCTCCTCCTTTCTAATAACAGGAGAGCAATTGCAGCTGATAAAAAAATGGCTGTGCTAACTACACCAGGCATTGTAATGAAGAGAGACAACTGCTCTTTGCCAGCCTGGCCTCTGGGTATCACTTGGACCTACAGTTAACCACTCACATTAAGAAGATTTCTGATCAAGAAATTTGCCATCTGACTAGGCTGCCTCAAAATCCACGCTCACAAATTCTGCAGCCTCTTCTTCTGCAGCTGAATCAGGTAAAAGTGAAGTCCAATCCTACTACCCATGTTTAGCAAGACCATCAAAACGATACAACACAGCAGCAAACCTCACTCTCCACACTGGTTTAATTAAACTGGAGAACTGGGGAGGGGATAAAGGCAACCACAGTGAGCTTACAGCAGTGCACAGCTGAGGGCAGCTCATTCTGCTTCAAGTTCTGTAACAGCAAAAATCTGGGAGATGAAAAATAACTGGTCGGGCTTGCCCCTGTGTGTGCATGAACCCACACATACACATGGGTATCTGTCTGCGTGTGTGTGTACACATATATGTGACAAGATGAGGAGTTGCAAAAGAAAAACCAGGCAGGAGAGCAAGAGAAACAAGAAGTTAAAAAAAATGCTTTTGCCTTAAAGTTGCCGGTTGATTTCATTTTAAATACCTGAGCAAAAAGTAACACTCCTGACCATGAGATAGTGAAGATAAGAAACCTGGGAAGCAGCAGAGAGAGCGAGAGCACGAGGGCATGGCCAGCTGGCAGCAAGTCAGGGTATGAGATTTCTGCACGTGATGGGGTGTTTAGTCTCCTGCAAAGGGCCCTGGGCAGAGATCACATCCAAGCAGGGATCACAGCAAACCCACAGCCCACGAGGGCAGTGCTGGAATGTGGCGTTGCTTCCCCTGTGCCAGCGATTGCCACATCACAGGTAGCTCAGGGGAGACAATCCACACTGTGAGCGGAGGGCAGGAGGGATGAAGAACAAGCTCATGAGATGTGGGGGAGTTAAGCAAAAAATAGGTATTGGACAGCCTGTAAATACTGGAAGGCTGCATATATGCACTGGAGAAAGGGGCAGGGAGCATCTTGGTACAAACAGAAGCAAGAGGTTGATAGTAAGGAAAAGAAAAAATGCTGATCCCTATTAGCAAAGCCTGCCTGTGTATGCAATAATTCTCCCAAGGAAACCACGCTGCTTAAGGCAACCAAGATGGAGCAGGACATGGTAGGGGAGGGAGGTCCCACCACCAGCTCACAAGGGAGGATGCATGAATCCATCCTCCAAAACACAGCAAAGCTTCACCTTGTGTTGCACATGTTATACCCATGTATTTTAAACCAGCACGGAATCCCCCAACGAGCCTCTGGTAAAGTTAATATCTCTCTATCTATATCCCTGCTCAGGCTAATCCCATCCTCTTAATTACCCTCCCAAGGACAAAATTCAGCACACACTTATGTAAGACACAGGCTTTATGACACGGAGGCACCCACTTGATGATAAGTTCTGTAGAACACCACTGTGTTAGTCACCAGCCTCACTCGGGGCTTTGCAGTGAGCACCGTCCTCGTAAAAGAAGGAGGGTGTGTTTCCATACAACTCGAGTACGGCACAGCAGCATTTCTGATGTGCTCCACTGGAAGGCTGGCTGTTTCCTGGCTCAAGGGCAAACAGTTTATAGAAGTCCTCCCTACCTCCAAACTCCTCTTTTGCAGCGTGCAACATCTCCTCACTCACCTTAGGATTCTGTTAGGGACAGGTCACCTACTAAATTGATGCTAACGTTTAAAAAACACCTCAATCAGCAGCTCCAGTCGCCTTCCAGCAAGAAAAGGCACATTAAATCAAGCTGCAGGGTCTGAAATTTAATTATGAGTTTCACATCACACAAAAAGAAGGTTTGGGGCCACACTTTTAAAGTGAAGGCACCTCACGGAACACGTTCATCTCTTGTTTTGCATATAGGTTCCTATGTCTGCTTTGCTGCTTGGAGGGGTTCCCAAGATGCCTGCAGATGTGAAGGACTGCTGGCTGGAAAAGGTCTGGATTAGAGCACTCTTTTCTGAACTTAATGGGAAGGGTCTGAAGACCTTCATGTGTTTCACGTACCGAGTGAGTAGCAACAGTTTAGGGATGTCAGCAATGACTTCACCAGAAACTTTTTTCATTTTTGTACATTTTGCACTTTGCCCCCTGGTATTACATCACTACCCCAGATACAGGCTGTACAGCAGGCAGAATATCAGGCACTTCAACCTCCTGAAACAGTGAGAAAAATACAGCCTTCATATCTTGGCTCATGGATGAGTCAGGAATCAGGAATTTAAGAAGTTATGCAAGCAAGCATGAACTTTAAATAAATAAATACCTAGCATAGGCCTCTCAGCACCAATGTGTGAGAACAGCTTCAGCAGTTCATAACTTTCAGCAGTTCAAATCCTGATGCTCCTGTATTAATAGCATGACTACCTGTAGATGCCTCCTGCCTCAGAAAGAAAATCCTTCTAAGAAGTAAAGCACTTAGAGGCCCAGTAAAACAAGCTGAGATTGTCACAGGTGTGATTTCATTAGAGGCTCACTCCCCTCATGGCTCCAACCCTCTGATGACATCAGGAGAGATGTCTTTATTCAATGAAAACTTCATTTTCAGAAGGGTACAGCAAGACCAAAGCCACTTGACCAGTGAGGGGGGCAAGAAAACAAGGAGCAGATGGATTATGGCACTGCTAAACAAACAAACAAAGGGGAAAAAAAAAATCAAAAAACAACCAATTAAACAAAAACAAACGAAAAAACAAGCCCTAAAAAAAAAAAACAGGAAAAAGCTGTATTTCAGTCTTTTTCCTCCCCAAAAGGAAAGATGAGAAAGCAAACACAACCTCCTTGGTCCAGCTGTCAGAACAGAACCTCCAACAGAGAAGGCTCACGAGTTTGCTGGCTTACTCTGCAAATGGATAATGAAAGGAAATTCGTGCTGTTACAGACACAAAAAATTCCTTTAAGTGACCTCTGGCAGACATGAGCAGTCAGGACAGAGACAGTCCTTCACTGTACATGCTGTGAGCAACTGAAAGGGGAAACTGAGTTGCCTCTGGGAAGGCTTCTTCAGACTCCAGCTGTACATGAGATTAGTGGTGCATACAAAGCCAGAAAGACCCAGACAGAACAAGGCAGCCACTGGGATCTGTGGAGGTGGCAGAGATAATTTAGAAGTTCACACTGCTTTTCTCTCCTTGTTCTCATCCACCTCACGATCCTACTGTGAGGAAATTTATAGTAGGAGCCATTAGGTCTCAAAACCAGAGTTCACTGCATCCTTCTAAAATTTCTGAGGAGTTCTCACAAGGTTCCTAACTGTACTCTATTTATGTATCAAAATGCAGTATATCGGGTGGATTTAGTTTTGGGTTTTATTTGGGTGTATTCTCACAGAGAATTCTGAGTTGGAAGGGACCCACAAGCATCATCAAGTCCCACTCTTAAGTGAATGGCCCAGACAGCAACTGAACCCGTAACCTTAGTGTTATTAGCACCATGCTCTAACCAACTGAGCCAACCTCAGGATTTAGATTCGGTGATTTGGAATTTTCTAATTCAAAAGGAACACTGCTGGTTTCTCCCGGGCTTTGGCACCTGGCAGGAGCCACGCAGGAATACCCAAAGGTGGGTCACAGACCGTCCAGCGCATACCTTGACATGGTAGTGGGCATCAAGCAGGATGTTTGCAGGCTTGAGGTCCAGGTGGAGCAGTGGAGGGGACATGCAGTGCAGGAAGTTCATCCCCACGGCTGTCTCGTGGATGATGCGGAAGCGCAGTTCCCAGGGCAGCGGTTCAGAAGCCAGGAGCTTTTCCAGAGACCCCGTTTCCATGTATTCCATGACCAAGCCAACCGGCTCTTTACAGATGCCATAAACAGGGAGGATGTAGCGAAACTTTGCCATTTCCATCTTCCTGGCTTCTTCCAGTAACTCCATGCGCTCCCTGGGCAGAAGAACGGAAGGTGAAGGACGGAGTAGATGCTTTTCCTCCCACCAAACATGCACAAAACATTTCTTACAACACTGAACACCCCATTTCATGATCACCACTTGACTGAACCATGCTACACCCCACCAGCCTGCACTTCAGGTGCACTTCCACATTTACTAACTTTGGTTTTTATGCTTCCAAAGGACGAAAGGCAGGCGAGGCACACACTTCCACAGTGCAAATATCCAAGCATAAAGCCCGTCTCCCCGCTTTGATGTTTATGCTGTGCTGTTAAGAATGAGGACAATACATGCAGAGCCCAGATTTACCACTACTGTAAGTCCTTGGGCTGAAGTTATTAACTTTTTGTGAGTCACAAGACTGAGTTAATCAGGAGAGAGCACGGACAGCATTGCTCCAGCGGCCACGCTCCGACCCAAGCGCTGGGAGAGGAATCCCTGGGAGCCACCATTTAGGGGAGCAAGCTGCCTACTGTAGGCAGGGAGGCACAACAAAAGCCTCCCTGTCCTCAAAATACAGATGTGACAGCTCCATCACTGTGCTCACTCAGCTCCAGCAGATGCCAAAACCTCATGGTGCACCATTTTAAATGATGTAACAGGCCCGGTCCTGGCAGGTGTAATGAGCACCCCGGGTTGTTTACAGGTCACTTCAGCATGACCCTGTGGAGGGTCAAGTGTTACTCAGTCCAAGCTGCAGCCTCCCAGGTCAAGACCCTTAATTGCTGTGCCCTCCTCCTGCACCTCACTCACAGCATTCACCCTGCAACAGCCCACAAGGACCCGCTGGACACCAAACTGAAAAGAGGAAACAAGAGTCCTCTCCCCAGTCTGACTGTGCCCACACAGAGGGGCCACATATGGTGGGTAAAAGAACCTTCAGTCTCTAAAAAGTGCTTTATTAGTGATGATGAACAATACCCAGAACAGCCTGGGGCTGTGGGTACTGGTGCATCACTGTTGCTGCCACCCTCGATGCACAGGAGGACACAGGGAGGTCAGACAGGTCATATTTCCTGAACAGCCCCTCTCTTATGTCACGACAGCTCCTGCAATGTACCCAAGATGTGCGTGCTATTTAATGGGGACCAGTGCCTGAAGTAACAGGAAGAAGTTTTAACACAGATGTGTGGTAAGCAGAGGGTCCTACTTTGAAAGAAAAAAAAAAAATCACATTGCTTTGATGCTCCCCTACCCCTTGCAAGTGGTTTTGGGGGGACCAACTCTCCTGGGAGACATCAGGGTTTAAACACAAAGCCCAGGGAGCACATTCTCAACAACTGATCAGAAGATGCTTCTACCCTCTGCAAAGCAAAAAGCTCTGTCGCCTGGAAAACACCTGCAGACAAATCCTGCCCCAGCCTCAGTCTGTGCCCTGTGCCACTAACAAGTGATGCCCGTCACTGCTGTGGGAGCCTCTGCCACAGCACAGCTATCAGCTCCATCAGACTGCTTTTTTTTAAAAAATTAAATCTGAGCTAGAAGCCCTCTGCTCTTCTAAGAAGAGAAATGCCAAGTCCAACCTTCGTGCAGCAAAGTCTCCCCTTCCCACGTGTCCCCCCAGTGACTGAATGAGTCGGGGGCAGCACGCACCACTCGCAGCCAGAAGCACCAGACCCATTTCAGAGGCAAGATCAGGCTGAAAAGGGGTTTAAGAGGGACATACAGGCTGAGAGGAAAAAAAAAAAGAGAAGGGAAATCTCTCTATTAACCATGTTGGCTCCTGCTGCTCCCTACAGCAACTTTCTTGTGAAATAATTGCCTTTGCAGACAAGTACCCGGGTTTGCTCCTTGGCACGCTGGAAGGGAGCGCCCATGAATAACGCAACCAACTCCTTGCCCCCAAGCCACATGCATAGCCAGCATAATTCACCAGGCTCTGGAGTCAGGGATGTAAAATACCTGTCTGAGCCCTCCAAGGCAAGCCAAGAACCCAGCAACACCTAAAGTCTAGCAAGAACCACCAGACTCCCGGGGATGGGGGTCCCGAGCTAACAACAGCCTCAGAGAGCACCGCCAAAAACACAGAGATCGGCTGCTCGAAACGGGGCATTTTCCCTACAAAAAGGGAATCTTCAGTTTCAACAAAATAATAATAAAAAGCTCCCTCTCTGCTTGGACCAGACACGGTTAATTGAGTGAATTAACTAACTAACAGGCCAAGTGCCCTTTATCTAATTTGCCTGTTTAAATAAAGCCCCCATACAACAATTGCCACCTTTATCACTTTCCCATACCCAGAGCATTCAGAACTGAATCAGACAGCGGTCTGGCACAGCCAGGGGAGACAAGTCGGCTTTCAAATACTTTCCAAAAGGCCCCTGTCACCTTTTGAAAACAGAAAAGGAGAGAAGACAAAGGAAATAAAGAGAGGCAAAATAGTCATTAGCCAAGTGCTGGAGTGCACTTGCGTTAATCGTATTAACACAAACAGCTCGTTAAAACAAGATCTCCTCCATCAGGCAAAGATCAAAGGTCTTTCCCTTCCCTTTTCCCTGACAAGGTGCCACTGGCAGTCGGCACAGACTGAGGTGTTCTCAGTGCGCCCATCGCCTCAGTACACAAGTGCTAAGGCTGCAACAAAGGATGCTGCAGGGATCCTCCAAGCTCCCATTTAACAGATCAAAGGATGGGATGGGGGGGGTGGGTGTGTGTTACACTGCTCAGTTACTCCTAGCGCTTAGAAATTATTCTGCACTATCCAAAGTGGAGGAAAAGAAAAGCTCCAGGTGGGATTTCTCAGTCAGGAGGCACAGGACGAGTCTCTGTTATAATAGTTTCTTATTTAACACCTACACGATTAAAGAGTCAGGATTATCTTCTCTAAGAACCCTGGCTCCATTCCCCTCCCCGTCCAGTACTATATCCTACCATGATGGTAATAAAAATTTTTTAAAAAAAGGGAAAAAGGGAAAAATTGAAAAAGGAAAAGAGGGGAAATGGAAAAAGGGAAAAGGGGAAAAAAAAAAAAGATAAAAAGGAGAACTTGTACACAAGACAGCTGAACTCATGTAAATTATGGGGTGAATGCAGTTCACCCTATAATGGAACTAGAAGACAGGGGCACACACATCAAGAGCTAGCACTGACACCAAATAGCATCTCTGCCAGAGAAGTCAATAACAGAACAGCCATTTTCAAAGCAATCACAAATATTACACGAATGGGAGACCTCTGACACCCTCAAAAGTGCTGTCCTGCTTCCACTCAAAGTTAGACCCCGAAGAGACAGGGCTGCATTCTTTGGATTCTGCAGGAGAGACAAGGGACTTGCTCTTGCCCACTGCCTCGCTCCCCAGGGCCCAGCCTTTGTACCACAAACCCCGCCACAAGAACAGCAGGAATTACGACTGTATCTGCATTTGTGTGTATCCAATCTTTATGCCCTAGAGATAACACTGTTATAAAAACACAGCTTTAAACTCACAAGGCAGTCCCTGCAGTTTTATATTCCCCCACCACCGCCACCACATTTCCCTAATGGAGTCTGAGAGGGAGCAGTTAAAGTTGCTCCAGAGAAACTCAGTAAGGGCCCTGAAAACCTGTCATGGGGCCATCTGTGTGAAACAACTCCAGAGGCAGAGCAGCCAAGCTTCTCCCAGCCCAGGGGAGTCAGGAATGCAAAAACTGCTGGTGGTGCAGATGGGGGTCCACAAAATTATTAACAGCTCTGAATTTCTTCAGGAGCTTTTTGCATGGTGGCAGACGTTTTAAGGGCATACAGTGTTCTCTGCTCTGCAGGGAACATCTTTATTGACCTGCACATCGCTGACCCTCAGAGAAGAACGTGAATAAGACAACACAAGAAAAACCTGGTCTGGGCGGAATATGTTGGGGGAAAAAAGAATTAAAAAAAAAGAAGCAAATCCCTTCTTTCAGGTTAACAGATCTCAGCCCCGCTAACAGAGCTTTGTAGCACAGCCCCGGTACCAGAGGATTACAGGTTAAACTGGAGAGCCAGGCTCACCTCTACTCCTTAAGAAGCACAAGGAAAGCATTAGGTTCTACCTACACATCCAGAGGCCGCCAGAAGAGATGTCTGTTCACCTTCATCACCTAAATAAACACGGATTCCGCTAACAGCAAGGCATTTCTAAAACCTCCTAAACATCTCAGTCCTGCTCCACCCCCAAATCCAGGATATGCAGAGGGAGGTACACACGGGGCTTTGCTGAATTTTTTTTCCCCCAAAGAAGACGGCAGACCTTTCCACCTCCCCAACCCTGCAGTCGCCCCCACGGCCGACACCCTCAGCGAGGAGGAGCCCTCGCCAGGAAACGTTGCCTCGTTCACACCCGTTACAGTCTGCACGTTTATGTCCGGATGTAAGAAACCCACAAAGGGTCCTCTCCAAGATTCCCACCCTTTTTCTCCAGACCACACTTCCATCCTGGTCCACGCAGGTAAAGAGAAGTGACTTTGCCCTCTCCACTGCAAGTCCTGGGGGTGAGAGGCTCCTCCACCTTTCTTTGCCACACTCTTTTCCTTCGGACTTCCATCGAACCTCCCCATCTTGAGAGCACCCTGAGTCATATTTGGGAAATGCAGTCTCAGGGGACTGGGGAAAGTGGGAGCAAATAAGGTGTTAGGAAAGGAATTTGGCTGGATTGTCTGAGAGGGCTTGGGCTTAGAGGTAAAAGCACTTCTGGCTCTACGTTCAGCTTTTCTTCTGCTGGAGGCCACTTGGCTCTACGATGTGATAATTGCCAAGGGAATTACTCCAAATCTCCTACTGTCTGCAGAAGCACAGCAAGGGAGACTACAGAGCGTTACCGCCAGCAAGCCATTACAAACAGCGGTTTAATGTGGTACCAAATAAGCACATCAGAAAAAGCCTCCGTGTTTTTCAGTTAATGTTTCTGATACCACTGGCAGTTCTTCTAGCTCTTCACAGGGTTCGAAGTAACAGCTAGTCGAGTTAATCTCCTGGATTAACAGTCTAATTACACAGGCTTGTTTCGACTTGCAGACTAAAGAGGTAGCGTTTGATTTTGCCTGTGCCCCCCACCCCACCATTTGAATAACACAAGTTTATTAGAAAAGTTTTGGGTGAAAAGTCTCAGTGGAGCCAACCCCTGAAAGGGGTTTGGTAGAGCAGCCCAAAAACCAAAGGACAACTAATAACAAGAACAACAAAAAATGTAGCTAAGCTTTATTTTGTAAGGGCAGCCGTTTCAAAGGCCAGGAACCCTCAAATTTCTAATCAACGCTCCCCCTCAAGCATCTGAAGCACAAATTCTACAGCAAAATAAATCAGTGTTTCAAGTGCTGGTTTACTGAAATGAATCGGAAGCTGCAGGAGCCCCACGCCCTCAAAGTTCCCAAATTCTCAAGGCATTTTTGCTTATTGCAGTGGGTGTTTGTATGGTCTTCCAGTGTGTGCACACCTCACAGCCACTGAGGGACAGGTGGTTCCCTACTGCACACAGCATATATTTATATACAGCTGTGGTAGCAACTCTGAAAATTAATTGTTCATATTAAAATAGGTGACAGCATCCTTTGACTCAGAGTGAAAATTAACTTTTGGAGTACATTCCCAGATGTGTTCTTGCAAACTAAAAGTGCAACAAATGCTCTGGCCTATTTTTAAGGCATGTTTTATTCCTAACTGAAAAATTAACATTTTGATATAATATTTTGATTAGGCCTCAATAACCATCAAGCCTGAAATCTACTTTGAAGTTTTAATGGTAGGGGGGCTTTCAGATTAACAAAAAAAACCACCCTCTGCAACTTTGAGGTCTTTTCCATTTTATACACGGGCAGCACAGTTACCCCATGCATATATTAAACTCTCCCCTTTCTTAAACAGAACATTTAATTTTATTTACTATACTACATGCTTATAGCAAAGTCAACAATTCAGATAATGCAAAAGATGCCCCACTACCCCAGAAATCTTGTAGAAGATAAGCTGCCCCAAGACTGAAAATGTTTGTAAGCCTATCTCCCTCCTCCTGCAGAGACTGCAATGAGGAAAACCTTCTCTGACTGAACCAACCCCACGCCTCAAAAAATGAACTGCAGAATCAGTTTGTGAGCTGGTGGAGATCCCAAAGATCAAGGTGGAGCTGGAAAAGCTCCACGAATGCGACTGGACCCTACTCACCTACTTCTGCACAGATGCTGACTGCTGGAAATCGCTACTGTTCCTAAAACAGAAGGATGTTTCTAAAGATGCATCTGACAGCCCTCCTCTCGTAGGGAAGGAGAGCTACACTCAATAGGCGCCCATCCCTGCAAGTGTTCGAGGCCAGGCTGGACGGGGCTCTGAGCAACCTGAGCTGGTGGAAGGTGTCCCTCCCTGCCCATGGACCGGATGATCTTTAAGGTCCCTTCGAACCCAAACCACTTTATGATCCCATACACAGCATGAGCACAGCCCAGCCCATCGTCCTCCACCACGGACCACAGCTACTCACAGAGGGCAGGTGGGCTGGAGGGGGTTCCCACTGTGTGGTACACAGCCCCACGCTGGGCTGCCCAGTGAGGACTCACCCTGAGCACACAGACACAGGGAGAGGCGCCGGCCCTGAGCTGAACGTGGTGAACACATTTCCCAGCACGTCTCCTTTCAGCACCCACTCCCGAAAGACACCGAGCCCGCGGCTACGGCACCCACACCCCAACGCCCCCCCACCCTAAACCTGCTACTACCGCGCAGGAGTCACAACTAACACACCTGCGAGGTAAAAAGGGCTGCTCTGCTCCAGGCAGGGAGCCCCCTGAGAACCCCCTGGATCCCATTCAGCATTTCCCGTTCAGGACTGGTTGCCACGACCTTTGCGGCCGAAGCCGGCCCACTGCTTTGGCACAAGCCAGCACACGCACAACCTGGGCAGGGCAAAAATGCTTCCCGAGTGGCTCCGAGGGAACAGGCGAGGCGCATGGGACATTTAATCCCATCTGCTGCTGCCGGAGGAGAGGGCTGTGAGGCGGGCAGGGCTGCGGATGGGGAGCCCTCAGTCACCCCGCGGCTCGCCCCAGCTGCGCATCCACGCAAGGGCAACCGCAGGGAGCTGTGGGGCAACTGAGCGCTCCGGGGTGCCCCTGCGGGAAAAGCACCGTGGGTGTGTGTGCGTGTCCCCCCGCACCATTCCCCTCGTCCTCCCCCTTACTTCTCATCCACATGGAGGCTGGGCGAGCACTTGATGGCGAGCCAGGTCTTCCAGTGGAGGTGCCGCACCTTGTACACCTGCCCGAACCCCCCCGAGCCGATCTTCTCCCAGCTGCCGAACTCGCTCTCCTCGAAGGTTTTCAGCAGTCCCATGGCCCACGGGGAGCCGCTGTCCTTGGCCATCGCTGCCGCTGTGCCCGGACACCGCCCGGCTCCGCGGAGCGAGCGCAGCCGCCGCCGCTCCCTCCCTCCCTCCTTCCCTCCCGTCCGCCCAGGTGAGTCAGGTGAGTCAGGTGTGTGCCGGGGGGACCGGCCCGGCGTCACTTCCTGGGCCGGGCGAGTGGGTGGGTTTTGTAGAGGCTCCTGTCGCCTGCCGGGACCGGAGGAGTGCGGCAGTTCCCAGGTTGCAGCTGCCCCGGGGCAAAGTTCGTGTCTAGAGCTCCTCGGGCAAAAGCGATGGGGCGGCAGGAGAGCGAGCGCACGCTGTTGAGCCGTGATAAACAAGCTATTAAATAAAGCGCAGGGGAGCACCAGCCGCTGTATTCCTGCCTTTTCTTTTCCCCTTGCTCAGGGAACCCCGTCTCTCCATCCCTTCTCCTGTGCATGCCGCCCGGCTCTGCAGGACTCCGGGAGCCTGCACCAGGGCTGGTGTTTGTCCACCAAGGCTGGTGTCTGTCCAGGCGAGCTCTGAAGCAACCGCTTTTAGGCTCCTGGGAAAGTAGTGCTGAGAACTGACACGTCTCTGGATTTTAGTTGCCCCTGGGTTTAGAAGAGTGCCTGGATCGTTTTGTGGATCTCATCGCAGGTACTAGTGGACTCAGAATCATTGAATCAGTTAGGCTGGAGAATAACCTCCGAGATCATCAAGTCCAACCTGTGATATGACCATTTTCCACCTTGCCTCTCAGAGCAGAGCACTGGGTGCCACATCCAGTTGTTCCTGAACACCTCCAGGCGTGGTGACTCCACCACCTCCCTGGGCAGCCCCTTCCAATGCCTGACCACCCTTTCCATGAAGAAATGCTTTCTGATGTCCAACCTGAACATCCCCTGGTGCAGCTTGAGGCCATTTTCTCTCATCCTGTCGCTTGTTGCCTGCAAGCAGAGCCTGACCCCACCTGGCTACAGCCTCCTTCCAAGTAGCTGTAGAGACTGATCAGGTCTTCCCTGAGCATCCTTTTGCCCAGGATAAGCAACCCCAGCTCCCTCAGATGCTCATCGTAGGACTGATTCTCTGGACCTTTCCCCATCTCCTTTTCTCTGGACCTGCTCTAGCACCTTAATGCCTTTCCTGAACTGAGGGACCCAAAACTGGACACAGCACTTGGGGTGTGACCTCATCAGTGCCAGGTATAGAGGGATAATCGCTTCCCTGGTCCTGCTGGCCACACTGTTCTTGATGCAAGCCAGGATGCCACTGGCCTTCTTGCTCACCTGGGCACACTCCGGGTCATGTTCAGCCACGACTCAGACCAATGGACACGGGGGCTCATTGTGTCACTGAGACGCTGCAGTTGGAAGGAAGGAGCCTGCAACTTCTGGTATGTAACACAAAGGTAAAGGGGCTATTCCCATATGCAATCATGACCTTCACACCTATCACAGGTCTGAAGGTTAATAAAGCTCGTGCTTGTTTGTTACACTGAATATCAGACTCTAGGTGATTGTTCTAGGCAGTGAGTGTGTGGCACTTAATCTGGCAGGTTAGGCAATAGATAGAGGACAATGTGTTTTAAAGCCAGGATAATAGCAGTTCTTTGAAAAGCTCCATTTAAAAAAGAATCTACAGAGACATTTAATTACTTTCAAAAGACACGGAACATCAAGTCTGTTCTCAGGGCTTTATTCCACATAGACTTCTTCCTGCTTAATTTACTATGGATTAAACTAAACAATGGCTTGGTCTGAATGAGAACATCAATGTATAAATAAATCAGGAATAAGAAATAGCTGTGTGGAGAGACAAGTCCATAGGTCACCTCTACATGGCCTCCTTCTTCTGGCTATCACCTCGACTTATTCCTTGATTTTATTTGGGGCTTCAGGTCTCACTGGATTGGCCTGGAGAGAGTGCCATGCCCTCAAAGAACACTTAATTTAAACTGACCTGGAGAACCAGGGCCTTGGATACTTCTGAAGGTCTGCATGACTCTGTTACAAATAGCACACCAGAGGCTTTATTTCTGTAATGAACATTGTTATTCAAACTCCTGTTTCATTGGGAAGATGATGAAAGTTGCAAAACTGAACTAGATGAAACCCAGCTTGCACTTAGTTGGCAGTTAAGTTTAATCAGAAAGTAGTTTGTATACCTTCTACTTGCACCGTGATTTGAGAATTATTTCAACAAATCTCAGCAAGAAAGAAGTCAAAACTCATGATAGAATGTGGAAGGGGTTCATATGAGAGGATTTCAGTTATTTCAGTGCTTTCAAAAGGGCGAGGCTTAAACAAAATTCACAGTTAGGGTGCTCAGAGAACTGTCTGCTTCGGCTCTGCACTTTTAGTTGATGAAGTGTAAAAAGGCTGGAAAAGGGCACCAGATGAGCTTGTCTTCCAGAGGCAGAAAAAGAAGGTAGCAAGTGAATTCCAGAGCACTCAGAGATCTCTGACAACAAAACACAAACAAACAAATAAATAAAATGCTAATAGTTAGCCAGGCTGACAAACAACAGTCAGTATTAGGTTTATTGAGAACAAATCATATGAAACCAACCTAATTTAACTTTTTGTGGTAAAGTAGCCAGCCGTGTATAAAACCTTCTCTCCCATGCATGTATGTTAGCAGAAACATCACAAAGAAACTCTCTTCTCACTCTGTTTCATTGTCTTGAAGTATTTCTCAGTCCTTTCATAGAACAGGATTCAATCCAATGCTTCAGCCTTTTCTTTTTAGATGATTGAAATCCTTCTAAAGGGTTGCTTGGCATGTACTGAACTCAACCAACCTGGTGCTTCAACAGGTCAAAGGGCACCTTTGTGTCCTGTGTGTCAGAGCTAAATTATTTTGCATCTATATTTAGTTAACAGCAGCTGGCAACTAAGGAGTAGCCTTAAAGCTGAACTAAAAGAGCATTAATTTGCAAGTTTTAATTTTCCAAAGCTATTGAACAAAAATCCACCCACTGCTACCCTGTCTCTGAGGGAGGCTGCCGTCCCCTTCTTGTGTCGTGCTGGTGTTCATGAGGTTGCCCTTGCATTCACGTGGTTGAACAGTAACTGAATCAGCTCAATGATCTCACTTTAAAAAAACCACTCCCTTGGTGAATTTTTCAGGCAGACCAGAGAGCTGGCCTGGCTCAGCAGGTGCTCCTGAATGTCAACAGCAAGGGAGGGTTG
The DNA here is from genome assembly GCA_035584735.1 of Pseudotriccus pelzelni. Lineage (NCBI taxonomy): Eukaryota > Metazoa > Chordata > Aves > Passeriformes > Tyrannidae > Pseudotriccus > Pseudotriccus pelzelni. Next base: position 111,938,267 of record JAWMRA010000001.1, on the reverse strand, counting down.
TAGGCTGGAAGGAAACTACCTGGGAAGAAGGTGATGAAAGGGACACAATTGCACATTGTAGGAGATGCTGGAGTTCCCTGCTGATCTCATTGAAAGCACACCCTCACAGACAACGGAGGAGTGTGGTGTGGGGGTGGGAATGAGCGGTAGGAAGAGGGTGGGAATTCTTAAACCACCTTGTCCACTGAAGAAAATGTTTAAAAGCAGTGTAGATTATCCTACTGGTCAATGACATCGCAGCTGGACTCCTCCAGGCAGTCAGGCACACGGATGAGTTTTTGCTAGTCCAGAGCTTAAGGTAATGACAGCTCTGCATGCTCGGTACCCCAAGAGTCAATTCCTTTATAAATTGATTTGGACATACAAAAGTTAAGCCATTAATTAAAAGGCAGGTTGGGGGACCGTGGTTGCGCCTTCAGCAGAGTGCTTTTAGTTCTTGTGACTATAATAACTGAACAAATGAGAACACAAGTTAATAAAAATCTCGTGGCTTCCTTGTAAATCTGAGAACTCTTCTTTAGAGGCAGAGAACTGAGGCACATCATCATTTGATGGAGATCACATAAACTCCTTACTGCAGACAGTAACAGAACACACTCTGTACTTGATGTGATCTAGTAAGAAAATTACTGGTTTGGGGCTTTAGGGAGGCTTTGCAGATCGCTTTTAACATGTGTTATTTCATGGAATTATATGCTAAAAGCCATATCAGGGCAACCACTCCCCTCCCAGACACTAAACTTTAAAGCCTTTTCAAAATAATAGCACTGCTTAGCGATCCAGCTTTGAGATTTTTTTTTTTTCCCCAGAGACAAATACTGTTCTTTCTCACCTCTGCTTTCTTAGAAACTAATGAACTGCATTTGCTAGCATTCTTCCTCCTTAAGGATAATAAAAAAGCCCTGCATTCGGGAAGCTAATTGAGAAATATTAAACAACCAAAATTTTACATATATCTTGTTATCAGCTCTGTTTATGACGGTAGAGAGCCTGTGCAAAGTGAAAAAAAACCCCCACCTAATTAAGAAAAACACAACAAACCTCAAAGATTAATCACATTTGCGTTAGCAGCAAATGACTAAACACGGCTGTTTTTGCGGTATTGGGGGAAAGAATGCCGAGTTTTAAATTCTCCTCAGAGAACAGAGAAGGCGTTCTGCATGATTTCCTCAAGCTGGGTCTTGCTCTGCCTCTTGGCAGACGCCGTCATTTTTCAGGTACTTTTTTTTTTTTCCCCCCCTCCATCCCCGCTGTCGGCTGTGCTGCAGGGCACCATCTCCGGGGTCATTATCAAAGGGGCTCTTTGTCGGCGTGGCAGGGCTCTTGTCTCCTCCTGCCTCCGCGGAGCCCAGGGCTGCTCTGGCCGCCCCGAAATCCGCCGGGATCCCGCGCCAGAGCCGCGCTCGGATTTACCGCGCCGGTTTTCGGAGCGCCGCTGGAGCCGCGCCACGTTCCTGCTTTATCTGATGATCCGGCTCCGTGAGAAACGAGTCCCTCATGACTCACGGCCACCTCATACCTGCCGTGCGCCGGGAGAAGTTGTTTTTCAGGCTGGATCCCACAAATCCCGGCGAATAACGCCTGGCTTCTTGCGGAGCCGCTCTCTCCCAGGAGGTACCCAATGGAAGTTACGTGTCTGTGGGATCGCACTCAGCAGCCCTCGCTGGGAGGGGAAAACATGCTTCAGAATCACTTCGAAAATTAGGCAGAAACAAAACTTCATGGTTTCGAACCCAAACAGATTTACTCGCGGTTATTTTAGTACAAATAACCGCCATGAAAAAAAAATAAAATTAAAATTTGGTCTCTACATCGGGGAAAAAAAAAAAAAAGCCTCTTTTCACCAAAATGCTTTCAGATTAATATTTTATCTTCGTACGTACAAACCAGGATCTTGGAGTGGTAACGATCTTAACATAAATTAAAAATCTTGGCACAAAATCTTAAAAAACACTGAAAAAATCATAATTTCTAACTGCTGTTTCCTTGTGTTAAGAAAGCCTCTGCATATAAACTATATACAAGACTGCAAATTTTAAAATAGATTAACGACAAAAAAAAAAAAAAGGATGCAACTTTATCGCTTTCCGAAGCCCTTGTGTGAATGCAAACTCTGTGAATAATAGTAATAAAGTGAAGTCGGTACCTAAGCAATAGCAGGATAAAACTCTAGCGTGTCATTAAGCAGCATAACTGAGGGAAATTAATTTTAAAGTACGATTTTCAAAAATAGATCTCCACTAATAAGTTCTCATCCCATTGGGTCTGCCCCTCGAGCTGATTTTTGCGTATTTAATAGGCTCACACGAAGCTGTGGGGAATTTGGGACTTTCAGGTCGCGTTCTCGCCCGGCTCGCGCAGTCCCACATCTCGAGTACAAATCTAGAATGCCGTGCCTAAATCTGTTATGGGAAACCCCAAATGGCCTTGGTACCGGCGGTGCCCCAACCGGGCTGGCATGGGGCGTAAATTGTTGGATATTGGATTAGAGACTTCTGGTAAATTGTTGTAAAAGATCTGCGAAGGACTCCTCCGTGTTCTGGTTGACTAATACTTTCCATTATAAAGGACTCTTTCTTTGGGAAGCATTAACACCTCGGTTGTTTGTTGCAGGCCTTTGATATTTAGCAGGGGAAATCCCAGAGGCTATAGTGGGACCTGTTCATTGCCCAGAGAAACGTGAGTCAGTTTTCCCTGCGCTGTAAAGGATTACAAATGCTGGCTCTCTGGTTCCTGCACCAAGGCAGATGAAAATCAGGCTGCCACCCACATCTGTCTGGCTGCCCCCGCTGCTCAAATGGCTCGGCTGCCCTTGAAACATCACCTGAATCGCCACAGTTTAGCGCCCAGCACATTTAATAAGATGTAAAACCCCGGCACAAAGGTCTGGGCTGCCTGCAAAGCAGGAGCTTTCGAGGCGGCAACACGGTGGAAGGAGATTTTTGCCCTTTTAATCTGACTATATTTGAGACAGGGCTTTTAAATTCCTTTGCTCTCTCCGGCCAGGATTGCTAAACATCACAGACAACGTGGAATAGGTTGTGAGGCTGAAGCAGAGGTGAGCACATGTATGTAAATGGTATATAAATCCTAAAGTCAGCTCTGTGAGCATCTTTTAACTGTTTTATTTAGACACAACCTTCTCTTTTAATTTAAATTTATTCACTTAAGGACAGATTGTGACTTAAAAGTCCACTCTAAAAGGAAGACTGTCTAGTAACTCTTAAAAGTCACTAAGTAAAGCTAAGAAACTTGCCAAAATTGTGATTTCCTTATATACATCTCACAAGCTGTTATCTGATAAATAACATAGTGGATTAATAAAAATGGGATGTTTTACCTACCAGTTCAAACTGTTTGTCTTGCGCATTGGCTCGACACTTTTCCCATGGGCTGTATTTTTAAAATAAATAAATACATACACATATATATGCTATGTGAATATAAAAAACTTGCAAGTTTCTTCTCCAAAATGAAATATCATATGTAGGAATATAAATGGCTATAAATTAAAGTACTTTATGTGCATAATGTTGTGTTTATCTTGCATATATTCTCTAAGCATATCAGAATAATTTAACAGGAAAGCTGAGAAAACACAGTGTTGTAACGAGATTTGACAAGGATAAAAGCGAAAACTTTAAAACATATTTCGTTTAAAAAAGTAAACCTCTTCAGGAGAGTAACAAAAATAAAAAAAAATTGATTTATTCACAGTAAAAATCCAATAAAAGCTGTTTTTCTAGACATCTCTCTGAATTCCTGCACCCAGATCCGTTCCTACTGGAGTTTTCCATCGTGTTGGTTGGTGTTGCTTCATCAGCTTCAGTGAAAGTACAACAGGTTCCAAAACAGCCTGAAGTTCAGCTCAAACTGGCTCTGGCAGAAAAGTCCCTGTTTCCACCAGAACATTTTCTCCAGTAGCTGGTCACTGTGACTGAAGCCCATTCAAGTGTCCCCTCTTCTCTTCCAAAACTATTTTGACTTGGTCAAGACTTGCTTGTTATCACCTGGAGATCCTGACCCCAAACCCATGGCAGTTACATCCAAACTCTGGTGGCCTTCACTGTCATTGTTATATCTAAGGGAATAAAATTGAAAATAGTGAAGGTATAAGTTACAAGCATATCACTTACAGCAGAACGTAAGAAGAATATCTAATTAGATTGCCAAAACTGATAATGTCAGCAATTAAAAGTTGAATTAGATTGCTGTGTACTATGAGGCGCTCAAACAAAAGACACTCTGTGTGAAGGAACACCTGCATGAGGGTTCCAGTAAGTAGCTTTTATCAAATACATATCACATAACAGAAAATAAGAGATACCTATTTATAATAATATTTTATTTGTTGGATCCTTTTGTCCCAAAATGTCCTGTCTTGATTATACCACAGAATCTGTTCCTGTATTTACATACTCTCTTGGTGTGGATACAAACTCGCAGGGTTAAAATATTTCTTCCAACAATCCAGGCTACAAGATTTTCACAGTGGTAAAAGCAATAAAAGCAAAAAGGCCTTTTTATTTCCTAGGTTTTCCTTCATGGTAGTGAAACTTTAGTAGTAAATTGTTTCACACTCAGAATGCCTGAAATGGAATCAAACTTAACAGAGCTTTTAATTAAATATTTGCATCTCTTAAACAAAACGTCTTAGAAAAAATACTTTATGACCTGAACAAGAATCAACTGGTAACACACCTGAAATGAGAATGACTGCTGAGATTATGAACTTTTTGAAGATGTCAGGTCAATGAATAACTCCTGGATAAACGTTTCTGAAAGATGTGGTCTTTATATTTCAGAATGCCATTATTCTTGGGGAAAAAAAAGACTGTTAGAGTCATGGAAGGCTTGCAAGTATATATGACAAAAATTAATCCTTTGTTGAAAAAGGGAAAACCACACTAAAATAGCTGAAAACCTTTTTGAAGTCGGCTTCCCAGAACGTTTCCAATTTGTGGTTGTTAGGACTTGTCTGATTGAGGAACCCCAGTGGAAATCCTCTGTGTTGGCCATCAGGACTGGACCTAAAGTAAGCACTCAAAACCTATAGGTGAGGGGGAATCAAGCATTTGCATGATAATTACAAGAGTCCTGGAAATGTGTGCAAATAAATACTCGATTTGATGCAAAAAAAAAATTAAAACGTTTCATTAATTGACGTTAAACTAAACGCACGTAAATTTGAAACTTTGGTCTCATTTATAGAAATATGTTTTATCCTGCTGTTTAATGTACTCCCCACATGCACTCCCTTGCAGTGCTGCCTCCAAAGGTAGTGAAGTCCGTGAAATAAAACCGCATCCTTCAGCATCATGGCTGTAGGCACCTGAATCACTGTGTGTTTCGACACGTTTGTGCAGATCAGAGGCGCTCTTAAAACTGAAAACAAGGTAAAACAAATAACAGATATAATAGTACAGAGGAGTAGCCTTGTGGTTAATGTTTAGGACTGGGAGGTAGAAATTTTTGGCTCTGACAGCAACAAGTGAAAGCGGGATGTGTGTAAATTGCCTCTCTGCCTCAGTTTTTTCCACCTGCGAAAAGGGGATAGTGCAAACATCTCTTTGATGTGCTCTGAATTTCATTTTCCATTCCCTCTCTTTCTTCCCACACATCCACACCGTGCCCAGATCTGGGTAATTTTTCCGCAATTATCTCCCTTTCTTTATGTTCAGGTAGAGAAAGGTCTTGTCCGTTGTCAAGCCGTCACTTCATCCTCTCTGGTCTGGAAATTCCAATTATTTCCTTTTGTCCGCCCACAAAGTGAACTCGAAAGCGCTTAAATGTTTTATCCCATTTGCAGCATCCAAAGGCCAAGCCTCTCATCTTCTCAGGCAAGTTTAAACATAATTTGCCAGTGCTTATGTATGCAACTTGGTCCACCACATCACAATGCCACGAGCCTCAAGTTTTCTCCCCTGCTGTCACAGAGGAGACAATGGAAAGGATGTTCTTGATGCTGTCAGGAATGGATGTGTGCTTTTCAGTGAGAAGGCCCTTTTGCCCACCCTTGTGCCACAAAGGGCACAGGTAACATGGTTAACTGGAAAGGATAACAGAGAAAAACCCCCTACTTTCAGTTCTGGATTGTCTACTCTGACATATGACCAAAAAAAATTAAAATATCATATTAAAATGATCACATTTTAATACAATTGGGAATTAAATATACAGAGAAAGAAAGAGATCAGAATGCAATGCAGATACAATAAAGGGTGCAGTGAAATAGTGGTCAATTTAGAGCATTTCAGATTACTTAGATGGTAAGTGAAACAGACCTAGAGGATCGTGTTTCACTCTTTGGGCCCTCACAAAAAGGGTGATTATTGTTTTGCCCGTGGCACTTCTGGAGGGTTTCTGAAAGGTGGATGTTGTCTGGAGACCTTCTAACAGAGGGGCGCTGGCAAATCTACTTTTAGAGTTTAAGGTGTTACCACTCTTAAAAAAAATAAAGTGGCAGAAAGAAGTGCCTGCCCTCCACCTCCCCGGTGCGTTTGCTTGGGGCAAAGCCGTGCTCGGTGCTTGCTCAGCTGCCAGGCTTGGAGCTGCAGTGGCTGAGGCACAGGTTTGCTCTCTGGCAGCTCTGGAACTGGGAGAACCTCTGGCAGACGGGCAGGTAGGGCTGTAACAACTTAATGCTGAACAAATGCTGCTCTGTGCGGGTGAATCAGCAACCGGATGGATTCCTGCAGCAGGAAGAGCCTCCACGAGGAAGGTTTGAATTTAGGCAAAACCTGTTTTATTTGAATTTGATGCCACGCGTTATTTTGTAATCAGCCCGCTGTTTTATAAATGTCCAGGGAAAAACATGCAGCTGAAGTGCTAATGTTTTCTCAAAAAAAAAGGAAGCAAATATAACGCAGTGTAACTATTCTGGAATCACTGTCTGCATAGGCACTTTTCCCTGTAATTTGTTCTAGACCAGGAATTTTTGTTTTTCTTTTTTTTTTTTACTCCCTAAATTCATGTGGAAAACTAGTCTGGAATAACTTAATCTGCAAAACCGCATCAGCAAATCTCGTCAGTCTCTCCAAATGGGAGTATCCAGCAATTTATTGGCACGTAAATTTGTCCACGTAGGGAGCGATTTCGGAACAGCTTCAGCATTTGCATTCACATCACAGCTTGTTTCAGAGCCACTTCTTATAGGCAAGCAGGCTCTTTAAAAGAGAATTTCAGTATTTATCAGCGAGCTGTTACACAAGGCACCGGGGTAGGAGTGTGAGAGTGTTGTGTCTGCACCAACATGCAGACGTGTGTGCTGCCAGGGTTTTTAGGGAAAGCTGAATCATGAGCCAGGGACGTAACTGGCTTTAGTATCTGAAGGGATTTGGGTTGTGCCTGAGCAGTTGGACCCCGGGGATGTCTCCCAGGTCCCTCAGCCAAGTTCCCAGGGCAGCTGGTTCACTGTGGCTTGCTGGGCCATGACACAGGTTTGTATAGTCCTTGCTCCTAGTCCAGCCACCTTGTGATTTTCCCTGGCTATGCAAGCAGAACACGGGCAGAATTATCAGGGGACAAGGATAGCAAAGCACATTGTACAGTTCACAGGGTTTTAAGTGCAGCCAGAGTGACCAGAAGGAAATAGTTCAGTTAGCCATGGGCTTTATTTGATATATCAAATCTACCTTAATGTGTCATGCTTTAGTTAAAAAAAAAAAAAAAAAAAAGGAAAGAAACCCAACTGCATATTTAAACAGCTTCATTAGTTAATTAAAAAATTTTTAAAACCCTTAATTTGGATTTATTTCCAATTTCTTTTCAAAAGCACCTTGAAAGAAAGGAATAAAACAAATCTAGTCAACAAAGCAAAAACAATTCTCTATTTTCTAGCATAAAACATGAAAATTAAGATATTTTAGCCAGATGCACATCAACTATAAAACCATTTAAATACAAGCATGGTCAGAGCTGGGAGCTCACAACAAGCATCTAATGAAATGCAGAGTTGCTCAGCATCCGTGTGTTGACTTGCAGTCAGTGAAAAATCGTGTTTCCTTAAGAATGCAGCTAGCAAGCAGAATCTACCCCCCACTGAGCAAGTCTGCACAAAGCTGCTTGTGTGTTTGTACAACCTAAATGTTCCCAGGTCTGGCTCCGTGGCCCGAACATTCCTATTCCCAAAGCGGGAGACCCACCCGCCTCTCGGCTGCTGCATTTCCTGTGTGTCCCACAGCAGTATCACAGGTTTCCTTGTGCCTGGGTGCTGTAGGATTCTTTCCCAGCAAGTCATAGCTGTTGTGGGAACCTCTGGGGACCTGAGGGAGGTTGTGGTTAGGTCAAGGAAGGACTGCACTGTTTGAGTGAGGCTGATTATGCACCGCAAGGTGAGCAGAGCTGCAGCCCGAGCTAAAACACACCTTTGGCTCTATCCAAGCCCCGAGTCGTGGAAGCAAGTAAACAGATCTGCATGGGAGCTACTGCAAAGTAGAAAAGCCCCTTAAACTTCCTGATTTGAAGGCACAAAGAATGGAATTTCCAGGTGATAAAGTCCTGACTTTCCAGCATTTGTAACACAGTTGCCCTAGTTTCATCGGTACTAATTTTCTTAGCCATAGAATCATAGGATGGTTTGGGTTGGAAGGGACCTTAAAGATCATCTCATTCCAATGCCCCTGCCATGGGCAGGGACACCTTCCGCTAGACCAGGTTGCTCAGAGCTTCATCCCATCTGCCCTTGAACACTTCTAGGAACGGGGAATCCACAACCTCTCTGGGCAACCTGTGCCAGGGCCTCACCACCCTCACAGTAAATATTTCTTCCTATTATCTGACCTAAACCTGCCCTCTTTCATCTCAAGGCCATTTCCCCATGTCCTACCACTCCAGGCCCTTGTCTAAAGCTCCACTCCAGCTCTCTTGGAGCCCCTTCAGGCACTGGAAAAGTCTCTGAGGTCTCCCTGGAGTCTTGTGCAGGCTGAACATCCCCAGCTCTCTCAGCTACTGTAACAATACTTAGAACTCTGCAGTTTATCTGACTTGTACAAGGTGACCTTGAAAAAAGTACGTTTTATTTTAAAGAGCTCTGACTTGCCATGTTTCCTTATGTGATCTCATAGCAGTCTTTCATTTCTGACAGGTCTGGCAAGCAGATATTTTTTTCTGAATTTAAACAGAAACTCCTCAGTGGCGGTGCAAATAACTTACGAAGATTTATTAATTAATAACCTATAGCTGCCAGTTCCATTAATAAATTAATACAGCACTGAGACAGTTTCAATATACTTTTTCATTACCAATTTAATTTAGGCTTAATGAAACCATTTGTTTATCAGTAAGTCAATTTTATCCTAAACAGAACAACAATCTGTTCAAAACACCAACAGCTTGAAATTTGAGATCTTCTGTCAATTAATGCACCTAATTTCCATCATCAAAACATCCACAAATCCTAAATATATTCCAAGCACTTAAAACCAGAACAGAAACAACCTCCTCTCCCTTCCTTTTTAGTCCATCAACACGCAGCTGGTTGAGGTAGGGAGTGTTCTGGTGAAGAAAACACTGGAAAAGCAAACTGAGGAGGGGAAAAAAAATTGCTTTTTGACTTGAAAGTAGTTAAATGCTCATTGGGTTTACTTGCAGAGATTTTTTTTTTTAATCCAAGTCTGCCTCTTGGGGAGGCTCCTTCTTCAATAATCAAGAGTCCTTTCCCATTTGTGGGCGGTTTCCCAGCATCAGTGGAATGTCACACTGTGCCATGGCCACCAAGGGGAGAGAGGCAGTGCCAAGGGAAAAGCTTTTCTGCTAAAACACAGGCCTAAGGATGTTCTGTTGCTTACTTTTGTTACTCCAGTTCACCAAACATGCAAAGCCAAGAGAACTTCAGGAAAACAATGGCCTTCCTGGAGCAAGCCCTGCTTTCATGCAATTGACTTCTGTGAAAAATAGAAGTGTTTGTTAAATCACACACTCATGTTATCAAAAAGCACCTTGGATCTTACAGATATAAACAGAAATAAGAGGATACCCACTCACTGCCTTCTGAAACTTGTCTCCTTGCATGATCAAAAATTGTGATGTTATTGGAGAACATTCCTCCACAAATAGCAGATGATACACCCTCTTCTTGTGTGGAGGTTCCTAAGTGCTCCCACAGCCTACACCTTCCTTGAAATACACCTGAACAATCTAAACCAAACAAACAATAAAAAAAGCTGCACATGAATACTGTCCTCTTTCTTACGTAGAAAGAGAAAAGGTTATTACATAGTTACGTATTACTGTTTTATGTATATATACAGACATTGATGAGGTCCCTCTCCATGTTCCTAGTCTCTGGAGAACCAGGATGGTGGAGCAGTGAGTACATGACGACTGCACATCTCCAAGAACTCTGCCTGCCGACCTCCTTTTTTGTTTTATCTTCACACTTTCTGTCTTCACATTTACATTCGCATGGTGGTTAACCACAAGCAATCAGCGATCCACCAAAGTATCTTTGCATATAAAAAGCTCTGTCCTCAGATCTCTTGAACTCAGGAACCCTCTGGTGCTGAGGACACAGTTACAGGGCAAGGTTTAACAGCAGAAGTAGAAAGCTCTGACAGTTGACATGTGACAAGGGCAAAATCCCAAGTGGATTTATGTTTAGGTGTAAATAGAGCTAAAAAAATACTTTCAGGAGTAAACTTCAGATAGATGTGAAGAAGTATCTTATCCTCTCATGCAAAAAGAAGCAGCCATGAGTGTCTCTCACCTACTTTACAAAGGTAAAAGCTATGCAGAAAGCTGCCTTTTTAGAAAGGTGAAATGATAGCCTAGACCCAATCAAAGATTTTAAAGAATCGAGAGGACTAAATTCAAATTCAAGAGCAAGAGGTGGGGAAAGATAAAATGTTCTTGATGATAGGAATAACCAAGTGAATCAAACTCAATGGCTCGTTTGACACCTTTTGGTCTCAGAAATTAATGCACAAAATTCATGTAACAAAGAGGCTTTGCCTAGTTCATTTAACCAAATAGGTGCATCGTGTGCTCCACCTCTGCTATTCATCAGGACATCTCTGCAACTGAAAGCTTTGATGACAAGCCACATCCACTGCAATGAGTAGAATATCGGCTGGTATTCCTGGTGCAGAATTCTGAGCTACAGATTAACATACTTAGTGTAGGGACAGAACTCCAAACTCCTTATTAAAAGACAGAGGAAATCCTAAAACCTCACCCCGCCTACAATGAGGAAACAGGATCCTCAGTGTCTCTGTCACCTCTACAGAGTACAGGACACTTCTGATGGAGGGACCACAAAAAAAAGGCCAAGCTGTCATGTCTCAGTCAGAAGCTGGAGGACTGATCATCCTTCTTGTGCAACATGAAGATTTCCATCCCTGTTTAACCCCAGATTCAAAACATGACATACAGGACAATAGACCGAATCTCTGACTTTCTATCTGGACTTCCCGGCTTGACCTCAGACCTCGGTCATCACAGTGAACTTGGCTGGTGGTCACTGGGCTGTGGCTGGCCCTGGGTAGCAGTACCAGACCTGCTCTGTTCTTCTTTCTCAGGCCCTGTGAGGAGCCTGCACCCTGCCAGTGATGTCCCTGCCTAACTGTGACCCTTCTCTCCCCGTTTGCCCCTTGCAGAGCAGCCCACTCTTGCTGTACCCTCGTGAATTCACCCCAATTGTCCCTGGAAAAGGCTGATCACTTCCTACCCATTGTCTCAGTGCCATGACAGCTGCTTCCACACAGAGGTGAGACCTCGCTGGCCTGGCTTTGCCTCTTAGGTTGGGAGGTGAATGGAAAATTGTCTTTCATGCCTGGACACCATGGTTTACCTGTCACTTTAAAATGGATGCCACCACCCTGAATGTCAAGAACACAGACTACAACAGACCCTGTAAAATCCAGGACCTATTTTTTGTGCTGAGGCAGGATCAATTACATTTTGGTTTCAGAAAATGGTCTTCTTAGCTCCCCAGTGACAGACAACCTCCATAATCTCAATAGTATTTTAAAGTACCCGATTAAAATGGCTTTCCTAATTTGTAACTTGCACCCTGTTTATCAGTTACAACCTCTTGCTATAACTGATGGAGTCCCTTCACCTGTCCTAATGGGCTTTATATCCTAAAGCGATGATCACAATGATGTGTGAATTTTGTTCCTCTAAGGACTAGAGATTCTACACTATCAGGCCACTGGAGTGAGTTCCCCAGCCAAAAAATAGTCCATCTGTCAGCTAATCCCAGGAGGGAGAATGAACAAATTTATGTTGCCTTGCATCCACTGATGGGATTTTGTCATTAACAGCTAACCCAAAAGGCAACTCGAAACCATAAATTTTACCATAAGAGATGTAGAGACACATCTCTGGGGGGTTCACCAAGGGGGTTCCAGTTATTGACACATTTTACAAAACAAAAACAAGCTGATTTGCTTAAAGCAAGCCCAGAATGGTCTGTTCCAGGGCCAGAGTGCCACAAATTGCCTCATTTTTCTTCAGCAGAGAGGGCTTTTCTTCTGCAGAGGTTCTGCTCCTGCACTCGGTGGGTCTGAAGCTGAACTGCACGCACAGCAAATACTGCCCATAGTTTAGCCCTTACTCAAACAACTGAGGCATCTGCTATGAAAGACTGTCAGTGGAATGTGGCTTCTCCAATACAGCCAGGGGCAGAACACCAGCTTTGAAGCCATGGCAATAATTTTAACATAGGAGGTAGCTGCCAATATAGAGAATGCATTAAAAATGCTCTTTCTCGCCACAGAGCTGGGAAAAAACCAGGACGGCAAAAGGTGTGCTTCCCTTGATTTGAAGGGATCAGGTGAACAGAAAGAAGAGTAAGCTCACCTTGAAATATTATTATGAGGGAGACAACCCTGATCCTGCCTGATAGAATACAAGTGAAAAGCCTGTTTGAATGGTATATGAACTATAAACCACAAGCAGACTCATGAGGAAACCCAACCTTGTTTAGAGCTGGCAGTTCTCAGCTTGGACGAATTGGGAGTTGAGGGCATTCAACTCCCAATTAGTCTAAGCTGAGAGTTGCCTATGGATGACATTCTGTTTAAATCATGGTGCTCTAAAATAGAAATGCTTTTGCAATTGTTTTAGATAAATTAAAAAAAAAGTGAAGATCTCTCACAAGTTCCTAGGTAATATGTAGCACTAAGTGAATTTTATAAGAAACACTGCAGTGAAATACGTTTTTCAAATATGAACTACCTTTCTAGTGACAATAAACAAGTTTCTTCTGATTTGTATCAGCTTATTCCTCAGTATCACACACATGAAAAGCAACATGCTCATCAAACCATGCTGGGTTACTGAAGGTAACCTTAAACCAAAATAGAAGCATGGAGAAGACAAGACAGTTCTGGCAGGAAATCAACTCACAGGAACACCAAATTAAGTGTTTTTAGAAACTGAATAGGCACCGGTAAATATTGCAGTAACATTTAATTAACTCACTCCAACACAGACACAATTACATCAGCTACAAAAACGTAGAACATTCTGCAGTATCCACAACACAAACCAGGCCCTGGATTTTCACCTGCCCTCTCATGGCTGAAAAATCTGTCTATAGACTGACTGGGTGAATAGTGCCCATTCTTTGTGGCAGGGATGTGCCTGTTAATGTGCTTCTGCTGATTTGTAGCTTTGGCACATTTTTACCGTCTCCCCTCTCTGCACTTCTCCCCGCTCCTGCTCGCGGGAGGGGCGTGAGGGCAGTGCAGGTGATTCCAACAGAAACGGGAGGGCTGCACAGTGATGGAGCTGAATGAAGTGTCAGGATGCAGCACGTCAGGAGTCAGTGCTTATGTGACATGGGGGACTAAACCTTAATTAGCCTCTGCCTCACTCCACAAAAAAATCCACACCTGAGAGGGAAAGTAGACTCATATCACATTTTCTTCAAGTGGCACATGTTGGTGTTCGACCGCATTGACTGCATCAGTCCAAATTCAGTGTGCCCCCCAGTTCCCAATAATTTAACCCTCAACCCCTCTGCTGTGCTGACACAAATTTTGTAAGGCCACACAGTGAATTTGGGACAAGGAGCTGATCTGGTTCTCAACCAAATCAGACACTGGGGAAGGGAAATGGGAAACAACTGAAATTCCTTAGCAGCGCTGGCATTGCCATGCTGGTAATGTGCAGCTGATCAAAGTGTAAACAGCGATCTTTTTTTTTCTTTCTTTTTTTTCCCCCCCAAAAAAAGAAAAACATATAAATGAACCCCCCCTCCATTTATTTTGGATTATCTGGTTTTAATCATCCTAATCTTAGCAGAGTGGATTAAACTAAGCTGCTAGGCATTCTGTGTGCAGAACAAAGTATTCACACAAGGAGTTAATCCAGGCAAACCCTGCATTTTAAATTCATATTCCAGTGTATTTCACAACCGCTCCCTAAGGGAGACAAGCCCTTATTTCCTCTGAAGGGCTTGAAACAGGATCTGAGAAATCCAAAGGTCTTGTGTTTATGGAAACATATAGGCATAATAAGGTGAATCAACTGAAATATCAAGCCAGACAGATCGAAAATCACTTCACTTCTTAATCAGAGTAACCATAAGGGGCTCAAACCCATTTTAATTTGTTGGCACCAAAACTTTGAGTATTTCACTGGAACTTTCTTGCATATTCTTTACATGTAAATAGGAGAGAGAAGTTTTTGGGGCTGTTGCTTTACCTTTGGGGAAACTGAATCCGACACAGTACCACAAGTGTTGGGGGAAGTTCTACAGGTCATTTTCAAAGAGAATTATATTCATAATTGTGGGAACATATTTGCAGGAGGGTGGGAAAGGTAAGCAGTTTTCCCTGCCCTCAAAATTCTCCTCTTTCACAGTGTGCCCTACCCCACCTCCTGGGTCTGGTGGAGCCTGCCTACAAGGTTGGGAAACATTCTTTTAATTAATAAAATTCACAACATAGTTTGAACTTGAAAAAACATGCATGAAAATATTCAGCAGAATGCAACGGACTCCAGGGTTCCATCAGCCAAGGCTGCCCACTTACATAAATGAAAAATGGAACATGAAAGAAATTGAGTGATTTTTAAGCATGTTTTTCAAGCAAAGACTGTGCTCACTGACAGATGCAGCAAAGTAATATTCTGAGGGCTTTGAACTTTTTCTGAACCTCTCCATTTTTAAAATAAATAGCCCAACCATGGCATCAGTAAGTAAAGACTGATATTGGTAGGTATTAAAGAGCATTAGTAACAAAAATAACTGCTGTAAGAAATATGATTCCTGTAAAATATGAGACATAACGGCAGTAAGATTTGTTTGTAACAACAGTTTGTAATCAAACTATGCAAATGATCCAAAAGTTGTCATAAATAATGCTCCGTACTATATGTTTAGGCTTACAGCTTTAAAAAGAAAAGAATGGGGTATTACATGTGTAATTCACTAGTAAATAAAAGCCTTTATTTACAGAGATAGAGTTTCTCACAGACTGACTAAACAACAGAACTGACTCTGTCTATAACATTCACTGTCAGATTTTTGTCATTCCTTATTTGATGTAAAAATAATTAATGAAAAGAGAGGTATCAAAGCATTATGTGAATGCACATATGTTAAAGTCAGAGCCAAAAGAGCCAAATGGATATTTCTAGTCATGCTCTCCAGGAATGACACAGAGAGGAGGAGGGACTCACCTTCTCTATGTGCAATGGCAAAACAATCTCTAAGCTGAAATGGTAAGAGGAAACTGGAAATGAATTTAGACCTAGTAAGGTAAAGGTTAGCAAAGCAAAGCCTGGGCTAAAACCACCACCAGAAAACAAAAGTGATTTCACTCCATCACTGCCATGTATTTACTTAAATATCACACTGGTTCCAGTTCAAGGATGTGACGCACGTGAGGGAGACAGTGTCCATGTAAAGCACCACCAGTCTGACATTCCCTTGCATGGAATTATATTTTCCTCATAATTAGTGCCTGTTCTTAACCTAAAAAAGGTATTTTATGTTGTTAATTTTATCACAACTTTTAATATGAAAAAATCATGGATAATAGAGAAATGGGATTTAAGGTTGATAACCCATGAACCTTTGAAAGGCTTAGATTGGCATAAGGAAAAATAAAGGACCAAAGGCCTCTGAAGAACAAAGTTGTTGTTTTGATTCATAGTTCACCATTATTAAACCTACATCACATGAAGTTGGAAAATTTGTTTGGTTTTACAGCTTCCCAGTAGCTCAATTCAGTTGTTTCTTCTTCACTGATACTTTGTTTTCAAGTATATCACTGAAGTGAAACAGAAAAACTGCAACATGAAAAAATTACTGTAGACCAGATAAAAAAATTTTCCTGCACCTGTTTCTTTTTCTAAGAACTATCTTGCTCAACAGTTATACCAAAGGAGACTGTAAGGAAATGTCATCACACCTGTGGGTGCAAAGGTGAATGCTCAGTAGCCATAAATAACAGCTGAGGTTCTGAGGCCAAGAGTGACAGAAAGCTCTTCCCCACAATGTCATATCCACATGAAGCCACTTTCCATCGGGAATGAACACCTTCAAGATGCAGAAAAATAAAAATTATATAGGCATCACTATTTATATTAATATTGTTAAAAAAAAGGATAGCAACTGCTATTGCCTTGATTTACTTGATACAGAAATAGCACAGTCAAAACAGAATGGAAAAATGATTTTATTTGACACAGGACACCCAAAAAGGGTCAAGATAAAAATGATTTTTAGCTGAAACCAATCTTAGCCACATTTGGACATTAAACTTATATAAACAGCTTGTTGCAAAATGTCTGATTTCTGTTCCAGTAAAGAAAAAAAATCCCAAACATTTGCAACTGACCAAGGAAACATCAGATGTTCTGTTGCCTTTCTTCAGACAAACAATAAACACTCCAGACCTGCCTATGAACTACCAAGTTCATATATTTATCTTTATACTGGGTCTATTAAAACTTTTCATATATGCTCTTAGAACACAAGAAAAGTTTCTCAGAAAGATTGTTTTAGTCGCCTCAAAAAGACAGAAAATTTGAATTTGAGGTAGCAAAAATTTGATGCAAATATCACAGAATCTTGGGATGGGTGAGGCTGGAAGGGACCACAGTGGGGTCATCTGGTGCCACCTCCCTGCTCCAGCGGGGCCATCCCAGAGCACTTGGCACAGGATTGTGTCCAGGTGGGTCTGGAATATCTCCAGTGAGGGAGACTCCACACCCTCTCTGTTCCAGTGGTTTACATTTTCGTGGTTGCTGCTGTAATAATCATGTGTTACTTGCAGAGATTGTGGGACACAGTGTTCAGAGTGAGCAAAACCACCCAATTATGAGTCAAATCTAGAGAACGCTGAAGTAAAGCACGGAAAGAGGGGAAAAAAAGCCAATATCAAGTCTCTCACTTGCATCACAATTCTCCCAACAGCAAAAATCTCCTCCAAAGTCCTTGGGGACTGATGCCAGCTACGCCTGTTCTCCAAACATGAGACTCCTTCAGTGGCAACTGCAAAAATGGACATGTGTTGTCAGAGCTCTGGGATCTTTCGCCCCAGAATTCACAACTTCTCCACCAACCTTGCTCTTAAGACACAAGAAGGAAGCGACATTTTATGGAGCGCTGAAATCTGCACGAAATGCAGAAATCTGCAGAAGTCACATGAAATCTGCCACAGCACCGAGAATGCCCACACTACTTCATAACTTCTGTGAATAACCTCAGCATAGAGGCTGGGAATTGCAATCTGCTGATAATGCACTGGATAAAAGTTGAAAATGTCAGTGGCAAACAGATTTTTCGCTGCCTCACAACTGCAGCAATGCCACAGTGCTTTGTTCCTTTTTGCAGAAAGGCACTTCATAAATTCTATGGGAAAATTTTTGTAAAAATAAGTATTTTCTTAGGTATATACTGTGACACTCTTCAGCTTAGGTCACAGAGACATTGGTAATGTTGGTCTGATTCTACTTTTTTTCACCTTTAATTAAAACTCATTCACCTTTAATTAAAATGTCTACACCTGTAATTACACTTGATTACAGTGTTAAGAATAAAGAGCAGGATACACAAGAGCCAAACCAGCTATATTAAAAAGTCTGGTGTATTATTGCTATTGTATCCACAGAGACTGCCTGTAATTTTCTGCAGAATCGGATTTTTTTGGTTTCCTTTTGAGTACATTTAATGCTATTTATATAAAAAGTGTAAAACCCAAACCTATCATAAATACAACAGTATTTACCCAAATAAGGCAAATGTCATAAAAACAATAAAAGCTTCCATTTTTCTATAAAAATTCATACAAATGCTGTTTTAAACTTAAAAATACGTAGCAGACCAGTTCCCTGACAGGGAAAAACTCTGCCGTTCAAAACTAATTTGCTAAAATCTGCACGTGCTGAGGCCCTAATCTTAAAAACCCTATTAAAAAAAACCCGCAGCAGAAATTCTCATGACATCACCTCTCCAGTCTCTTTCCATATAAGTAGTAGCTGCCAATACCAAAAAAAATCCAAAATAAGATAATGAGGAGTGAAGCAAAAAGCAGGTATAAGCCCTTGACTGAGGGCTTATCAAAGGTGAGGTGCAGGAAAACTGAAGTCAACATCATCTTCCAGGAAAACCAAAGTTGGAATTATCTCCTAGGCTAGGAATAATCTCCCAAACTGCAACGTAACCTGTGTGACAGGTGAGATATAAATGACCTGCTGTTTCCAGGGGGTGCTGTGGGTACCTGTCCAAGTGTTCCGCAACGCGGTTACAAAACTCCTCCGTGCGTTTTCCCTCCACAGCAGCTTTCTTTCCATTGACGTGGCGGGATCAATCCAGCGTTCCCGAATTTGCTTCCAGGGGCCATTTTGCCTAAAATTTTCAGGAGCGCAGAGAAGTTTTAGTTATCACATTGCGTTCCCGTGAATTCCTCTGGTAAAATTAGTGGCCAGGATCACAGTCTCCTCAATGGCACAAACATTTTATTTATTTTTTTAATGACTGGATGCCTTTTTTTTTTTTAAGAGTCTCAGGGCGTATTTTGCAAACATTTACCCCTTGCCGGAAGCCACAACTTGTAGCATTTTCATTGTAACCACACAGTGAGAATCTTATGATCACCATCCCCAAGCATCTGCTGAGGGCGCCTTTATTGTAATGTAACTCCACGGCAGGATTGTAAAACCTCTTTCCACACAGAAAGTCAAAGCAACCATTACCAGGAGTGTAATTCCAGTCACTTTAGCCTGACATCAGCGTGGGCTCCCACTGAACAGGGCTGGTTCCTCTCACCCTTTCTTGTTCTTAAGCTCCAGCTCTGGAATTGGCACTGCCAGCCACTAAATTGATGAGAAAACGGACCCAAGTGAAAGCTGAGTGTTGGGGGGGAATGACGGGCAGATAAATTAGTTTTCTGCTCAGCTGGATGCGTTTGTGTTAATACAAAGGAAGCAACAGGAGTATAAACCAAGGAGAAACAGTCCCACTGTTTTTTCCTGACTCTGAACAGATACAACAACAGCAAGTTTTAATAAAAAACCCCTACATATTGGCCTGTTGTCTGTGGTTTTCCACTTCCCTACTCTTCCCTGTGTTACCAGCTTCCAAGATCTGCCAGTTCAGCTGCTCAGAGAACCACTCCCTAACTCACTTTATTCCCAGCACTCTTGGATTAGTTTTAAGAGTTTAAAGAGCCTCCAAGCAGATCAGCTGGAGGAGCTCAGTCAGCAGCAGACTTGGGAAGGAGGATGGCAACAAGCAGCTGGGAGGAGCTTCTTCACTTTCTCATTAGCCCATAAAAATCTGGAAGACAAACTCTGTCCAATAGCCTAAAGCATCAGTGTAAAAGCCTGACTCTGTCTTCCCTGGTACTGATTCTATTGATTAAAATAGTTGGGCACTGACATAATGCCAGGGTGAAAAAAAAAAAACATGTGAAAGTGGAAAATTGAGCAGGAATCGCTGTGCCAACTCCATGGTGTTAAGTACTGACACCACCAACATAACTGGCAGCATCTTTGTACTCCCAGCTACTAAAAATACAGATCTGGAAGTATTTCCCTACCAGAAAGTTAATTACTGTAAAGCTGCCGAGAGAACTGATCGTCTTGTGTTCCAAGCAGGGACTCTTCCCACACTGTAACAGTTTAATCTAATCTGCTACAACCGACCTTTTCCTTTCACCAGTGCTTCAGCTCACTGACCTGGAGCTGGAAACCCTGACATCCCTAAAGACAGAAGGAAAGGCAAGAAGAACAGTGTTTATGCTGCACATTAAATAATCCACGGTCAGGGAACTTCCTATTAAAGTTATTCCAGCCATGGCATTAATACTGCTGGAGCAAAATATTTCAAAGTTATAATTATTCTAATTGACCAATGCCAGCATCCATAATATCCCAGCAGGCAAACTGAGAGGACAAAACCACCAGAGGGAAAACTGGGAGTGACCTTGAAATCCTCCTGCCCATAACAGCACAGCCCCACTTTTTCTCTAAATCCCACCTGAATTCCCACATCCCCCTTTCCTTGTCTCTACATCCCACCTGAATTCCCACATCCCCCTTTCCTTGTCTCTGCGTCCCACCCAAAACACCCAGATCCCCCTTTCCTTCTCTCTACACCCCACCTGCCCACTCACCCTCTAATCCTTCCATTTTTAGTGTTGCCTAAACCCACCATTTTCAACGTCCTTCACACAAAACACCTTTGAAAGTGAGAGTGTACGGGGTGGCAGTGGAGACCTGGAAGGATTTGTAGCCAAGCACAGACCACACACATTCATTTACTCCTTCCAGACTGATAAGTGTCCTGTGCAACCAGAATTTGTGACTTCTTGCGAGCATTAATTGATAACAGCAAGTTCTTGCTCTACTTGAATTACTTCTTAAGCCTCTCTTCATTTTGATAAAATGCTTACACTTAATTTCTAGACATTTGTTCCAGTAGGTGGATTCAGAAATCCTGGCTGTGCCGTGAGAAGACAAAATAAATTAAGAAGGAAATGTGTATTTTGTATAATTAGAATGACAGATATCCCTATACTAACTACAAAAGCTTTCAGGGGTGAGTGGATGACTTTAAAACAGCAGCAGTAAATAAAGCACTCTTTTCCAAGATCCTTCTGCAGGGAACACTTCATATCTCTATTCAACCCACTTCTTAACTAAATAACCACACAAGTATATCCTGCCTGGAGGAAAACTTCGTGCATGTTGGGATTTGCATGTATTTCATGGGAAAAAAAGTAGTGAAAAAGGGAGGAGAGTGAATGAGAAGTAGGTGCATCTGCCTTCAGGACAAAGTTTCTCATTTTTCCTCTTTGATTACGCAATCTCAGCTCTTCTTTCTCGCTGCTTTAAAAATGGTGCTTTGTCACTGGTTCCAGTCCCTTCAGCAAAAACCTTCTGTTTGTGTCAGCGTGGACTTCACAGGAGGGCAATAAAGCAACTGTTCTTTGCCTTTAGAGACACACACAGCCCCCCAAACCAACCTGCTCCTGCCCAAATACCCCCAGCCTATGTATCTGTGTTTGCAGTCTAGCAACCTGGAATTGTATAACCTGACCAGGGCCCTTGGGTGCAAGCGCCGTCTGTCTGTCTGTCAGACAAAGGTGTTCATTCCTCGGAAAGCTCAAACTAAGGTCTTAACACGGGCATGGGTGTGGAGAGAAGGGAAAAGGAGCATGAGCATGCAGTTAACTTTTTTTTCTAATCTACCAGCCAGCATAGCAGATTGAGAGCCATTCCTTTTTTATCTACCTCTCCTCGCCGTTTCCTTTAAAGAGCTGATTTGATTTTTTAGGTTTTTTTTTTAATTTTAAAGCAACCCTTTATTCCAGTGTCATGCCCTTGACAACACTGGTGTGCCTGGTGTCATGTAGGTCTAATCTGTGCAAGAGAAAGGACAGTCACTCTCGAGAAAACACTGCCTGCAACTTCGCTTCTGCTCTTCCAAAAGCAGTGAAACGTGGGCCTTCCTCATTCTCTTCTCATCGATCATCTCACACCTTGGTTTCTGCACGTTGCTGCACAGAACACACCGAGCGTGTGAACTCAAACCCTGGGATTTAATTTACGGTATAAACTGAACGCACAGCGACACTTTCCCCCTCCTGCAAGTAACAGGACGTGGGTTCTGCTAGGAAAAAAAAAAAAAAAGCGTCTGAATGCAACAATCACTAATTAGTTCACAGCCCTGCAGCCACCGCAGCTCGTCACAAAGCTCAGCACAGCAGGCTGAGCACATGTTCCCTCACGTGTCTTAGCTGTACTGCCAGTGTGCTTTCTTGCCTCTCAGGTCCCTCTTTCTCCACGGTTTTGAATCCATTTCTTGATGCTGAGCAAGTTGGGGCCTGAAGAAGAGAAGGTTGCGTGGAGACCTCACAGCACCTTCCACTGTCTGAAGGGGCTACAGGGAAGCAGGAGAGGGAACTGTTCATCAGGAGCTGCAGTGACAGGACAGGGGGGAACGGGTTCAAACTGAATGAGAGGAGGTTTAGATTGGACATTAGGAAGAAAGGCTTTACTGTGAGGGTGGGGAGGCCCTGGCACAGGTTGCCCAGAGAAGCTGTGGCTGCCCCAGCCCTGGAAGTGTCCAAGTCCAGGTTGGATGGGGCTCTGAGCAACCTGGGCTGGTGGAAGGTGTCCCTGCCCATGGCAGGGAGTGGGACTGGATGATCTTTAAGGTCCCTTCCAACCCAAACCATTCTGTGACTCCATTGCAGGGGCTGTACATGCTGAATCCTGTCTGCATTCACCCAGCAGCAGCACGCATCCAGAACAGCCTTTCGGCACCCAGGAGGCAAAAAAAGTCCAGAAGAGCTTTCTCAAAGCATTTTAGGGCAGCATCTCAGCACTCTGAGTTGACAAAAAACGTAACAGAAATACTTTTTTTGCTCTATCAAAAAAATATCTTTTTTTGCTCTTTGGGTCTGCTGTAGGGCAAAAGCCCCTACGTGAACACAAACCTCAGCAACTCACCTCCAAAAACCACCTTTTCAAGCAGAGCTTCACTGTGCATCGAGGTGTGGATGAGCACTATCCTCCTCCCATATCTTTCCTTCTCCTTTTACACCAGATCACAGCCACCACGAAAAGGCAGCCAAAAATACAAGGTTTTAAAGACTTTCCAACAGGTACACCCAAATCAATAATAAATGTCAGGCCAACAGGAATTAGCAGGAGTGACATTATTATTACTTTATACAGCACCAAGGAAATCTCATTGCTAAATAATTCCCAAAGCAATGCTAACAAAGCTATTCACCCCATGCATTTGCATGTAGCACCTATAGTTTGCATATAACTGTCTTTTGGATGTATGGTATTTATTCCATTCCTAGTTTTCAAGATGAGAAATTGAGACATCTTTATGTATGCCAGAACACCAGCAAATCACTCTGACAAACTGGCAGGAAACTCAGTTCTTGAAATAAATCCAACTGCTTCCTGGCTGTTAACTTCAAACCACCTCTGGAACAATAAAATGGTACAGAAATGGAGCTGGTTAGACTGACAGGAGACTGACTGGTAGGTTTGTGCCAAAAGACTCACTTTTCATAGTGGCACAGCTAAAAAAAAAATAAATAAATTAGTTTTAGAGAGCATAACAGCACTTTATACAGTAATTTTTCCTGAGAGAACTCACCACGTAGCACAGCCAAGGAAGGTTCAATCTTCTCTGGTTTATGTTATTACTCGGTAGCAAGGTATAGAATAAATATTTTAGAACACTACCTCATGTTTCTGTACACTGTGGGATCCACAAAGTTCTGTGAGATAATGATTAGGTTTATGGCTTTTGACACGAATCTACATGATTTGTAGGAAAAACGCTTGATGCCTTAATGAAGGAACAGGAAAGAATAACACTGGTAGAGAAAGGGTTCTGTACCTTGATGCTCTTTTACTTCGGAGCCCGTGTGCCACAGACAGCATTCAATTAAACAGTCTCAGCAGTAAACAATGACAATACACAGAACACTACACAACATCACTCCTTTGGCTTCAAGTAATTCCATTGTGAGACTGAACAGTTGCTACGCAAAAATCTCCCAACACCCGTGGATGAAAAGCAGTAACCTTCAGGTCCTGCAGCTGAGGAGGCAGGTAACAAATGGGCGAAGGAAATTTGGATTGCACATCCCTCAGGGAGCTTTCATTTTCCTGTGCAGTTTGGAAACGGCATCGGTACAACTTTGGTATTCACCTGAAAAATGCTGGGCTGGGAGAGCAGCTGGACTAGAGCCACTGCTTGCCCAAGGTAAGCTCTGTCTGAAAAGGCAGCAATTTCCAACCTCTCCAAACAAACCGATTTGAAACAAAAGCAAACACAAGAATTTTGTTTCTGGAAAATTTTTTTCGTGGTGCAGCACACCCAAGATACAGTTGTGTTCTCGTAGGGATGCTAATAACGGTAGTAATAATAAAATCATGCCGAGAGATGATGAGGTACCATAGCAAGGGCTGCAGGGAAAGTCAGCTCTCCTGTCTCAAAGGAATGCTCTGGGAAGATCAGCTTGTAGAAACCTTTCTATTGCCTGACACAGCCAAAGCCCTTCCAGTGGTCATATTTTTCCTTCCTGAATATTATTTAAGATAATTTCTAAGTAAGAACAACCATCCACTGGAACAACCTGCCCAGGGATGTGGTGGAGTCCCTGTCACTGGATTGTAAAGATGCAGCTGGACAGGGTGCTGGATAACGATGATTCTATGAATCTGTAACCTCATCCAAGCTCCCTTTCCCCCAAAAAGGTTGGACCAGATGATCTTCTGAGGTGCCTTCCAATTCTACAATTTTGAGGATACTGAGAGACCAATGAGGGACACTTCTACATGACCACCAACATGCAGGCACTCAGTGTGTGATCATTCCTTCTGAAACCACCTGGGATCAATCCCTGCCAGAAAGGCAAGATCCCACCTGCCTGGATGGGAATACGAAGGCCAGGTACTGTGGGTGGGAGGCCAGGCCCCACAAGAGTACAGAAAACCCGGGGACCACATCAAGGTAAAGAGATTTTGTAAAGCCAGAGAGGTCTCCAGTGGTCCATTACCTCCATCTGCAATTTTTATCAAACAGAAGATGATGTGTTAAAATGATGCAGGTTGACTCAATGCAGCCATCAGTGCTACTGTCGGTAGTATTAACATGGAGCAGATGGATCCTGCTAAGGCAAAAGCCCTCTTTTTTCCCCCTGGTTAAAACCTTAATCACCATTTACATATGTCTAAAGAAAACTTTGTTATAGACATTCTATATGCAGCACTGTAACCATCCATCTCTGTGCGTGTATATATATATATATATAGATATAAAAGTATTTTTTTAGATGTTACCCATCTTTTATTTACCACAACAATTCGATCTAGGACCTCTCCATTTGCCTTCCTTCCCTTCTTTTTTTCCCCTCTCTCCAAAGTACTCTGCCAAAAGATAACGTGCCTTTACCAATCAGGCACCAAACACAGGGAAAAAAAGAAATTTAAGGTACATAAACAGCATATTTTGTAAATAAAACCTGGCTTCCTCTTGCCCAGTGAGTTTGGTGTGAAAGACAAGCATCTGTGGACAAGACAGCTGAGGAGAAACTTAATTAGCTCAAGCCAGTGGTGAAATAATCCAGGAACTCTACTTCTTGGGATATTGGGAGTCTAAAAAATTACAGGATCTCATGATATTGTGTGAAAAGTATCTGAGGAAGAGAGAAGGTGGTAAGGAATGAAAAATTCTCTTTCCCACACCACTAAAAGGTATCTTCTCTTTCTGATACGTATCCTCGTCCCATCAAATACAGGTCTCCCCCCCATGCAGACATTTTATAAACTTGGTGACATTTACAGAAAAGTAGTTCTGCTTCTCTGACACACAAGATCTGTCACCAGAAACCCCTTTCTCATACATGTCCTGCAGCTTCACGCAGAGCCTGGCATAGCAAGGCTCTGGATGCTGCTATGGCACCAGAAAAAAAACCACTGGAGGTTAATTTTAATATCCAGACATTTACACTTTGAAAGAATTTGTTGCAGAGATCATAAGGCATCCTTTAGGGGTCAAGTAGTCCGTGTTAATAGAGACTTTCAAAGCTGAAGTCGTTCCTATTTGTATTTTTGCTAATACATAGAACATTTTCATAACTATGATAGGCACAGACAGGATTTTTACAACCATCAGTCCATCCTCACTGTCAAACACAGCAGCTGCTTTATCCTCAGCAAGAACCTGCAGGAAAGTTCTGTGGCTCAGTCAGCTGCCCCAAAAGGACCTTGTTCTTCAGCTGGAAGGACAGATTTGCCTTTCAGGATTCCAGGCAGCAACATATTATATATATTATATATCTATATATTTTTTTTTAGTTTATTCCTTTTTGCTATCAGCTCCTTTTTTTTTTTATTTCCTGTGGGAACAATACTATCTTCTTGACATGCACAAGTCCAGACTGCACATCAATGTATGGAGAACGGAATGAAAGTGTCAGCAAAGATGTCTTTGACCCAACCCACTATTTGTATCCCCAACAGTCATGCAAAACCTTGCCCGTCATACACTGGGGCACACTGACTCCATGTGGCAGCACACAGAACATGCTTCAGACATTCCCCTTCCCTGCATTTCACACAACCCCTGTGCGTGGCCATGGATTTCGGAAATACGTCTGGAAACACAAGGAACAGAATCCATACGTTATTTCTGTGAGAAAAGGCAACGTGGGGATGAAAAAAAATTAATGAATCGTATGGGCAACAGTGTTTTTCACACAGATATTCACCAGGAACACACAGTAAAGTACAAAGGCTATATATATATATGTATATGTATATATATATATATAAAAAGAATGCGTTCTCAAATGTTTATTACACGATGAAATAAGTCTAGTTGAAAAAAAAATTCACATCCTGAACTTGATCAAAGGGGACTGATTGCTCTTCAGGCCTATTAGCTGAAAGCAAGATTGAAAGAGCAGGTTTGAAAAATTACATAAAACTGTATCACATTCTTTTTTTTTCTTTTTCAGTTTGTAATTGGTTTGATTCAAACTTGACTAGAAGACCAAAAAAGTTGCTTTAGCATCAGACCAGCTATCTGATTCAAGTAGCACTAACACTGTGTGATGGGTACAGGGTTTTTCCCGCGACTAAAATGGAAATACTTTTTGAAATTGGTGTATTTTCTTCCACACCACACTCATGCCCACCCCAAAGCCCCGAATTCCACCTAGTTTACCAATGTTGTTAAGATACAAGACCTAAAGAAGATAAGAAACAAAGACAATTACTGTTTTGCCCCTTTGTGTCTTCACATTTCAGTCTCTACCAGCTGACCACA
The DNA here is from genome assembly GCA_035584735.1 of Pseudotriccus pelzelni. Classification (NCBI taxonomy): domain Eukaryota; kingdom Metazoa; phylum Chordata; class Aves; order Passeriformes; family Tyrannidae; genus Pseudotriccus; species Pseudotriccus pelzelni. The sequence continues at coordinate 111,911,002 of JAWMRA010000001.1, read as the reverse complement.
AGTACATTCCACTCACTGTGAACAAGGTCTTCTTCATATTTCACTTCCAGACTGGAGAGAAGTGACATGGTATGGCTGAAAGGGTTTTGTACATCACAAGTGCCATAATATTTAGGATTTCCCTGCTTTGGTTAAGGTGTATAACAGGTGCACCTGTCAAATCTCAATCTTTACTGCACAAGTGCAAGGGGATGCTGAATTTGTGGTGAGATTTTTTTGTTTGTTTGTTTTTTTTGTTAAGACAGTGCAAGGTCTAGAGACAGCATGGGAATCTCAGATCAGGGTGCTACGCCAATTTTACCTCACACCTCACCGTATAAACATTTTCCCGTCTCTGTTTGGTATCCAGCAAACAATCCTATTAGAAATTTTCCAATGTGTTGGCTTTTTTTTTTTTTTTGTCTCTGAGTACAGTCCATTTCAAAACTTCCCAAAGCTATAAATTAGTAGCTGTACATCTGCTGCTGCTGCTGCTCTGTCTGAACCGGCTGCTGCCCCGGCTGCTGCTGCGTCGCCGGCGCCTGGGGCTGCAGGACGTCAGTCTGAGGCACGGACCTCCAGGTCAGCGGGTGCTGTTCCGAAATCTGGTTGCCCAGAGGAGCAATGGAGTTCACCAGGGTGGTCAGGTTTATAAAATGGGCCACGGACTGGGGGTTGGCTGCCTCTGGCTGGGGCTGGATCTGAACGTCACTCTGGCGGTTGTGCAGCATCGCGGAGCCGCTGACGGTGTCGAAGGTGACAGTGAGGATGGAGTTGTCCAGCTGCAGCTGGCGCTCCGGGGCACTCAGGTGGCCCACGGCCACCGGCTGGAGGTTTGTGAACTGGGTCCCCGCTGCTGTGGTGATGGGGGTGACGGTGATGTTCGTGAGCCCCACAGAGCTGGAAGGGGCTGTGACGTTTGGGTCGCCGAGGGTCACCACCACCTGAGGGAAAGCACAAAAGGTGACCTCAAGCTTAGACCTTGCACCTGACTATTGTCAAGGAAGACCCACCTGATGGTCTCACATGTTGCTGTTGCCAGCAGAAGTCAATGCAGAGGGGAACACAGAAAACTTGGACTATAACAACTTCCACATATAGCAATACAAAGGTAACCGGAGAGGGGGAATATGCAGAGTTCAAAATAGCAGCCAAATTAAGTTTCCTGCTTTTAATCTCATTTTTTAATCAGCCAGTTAGTGGTGCCTGGCAAACAAGGAGATGAAAACAAACATATGGAGCTTTCTGGTCCAACTCCTTGTTTTTTTAAAGTCTCTATCCATCTTTGTGCTATCACAGTTTATCAAATCAGCTCCAGATGTTCCAAGCACACTTTTGTGTTTGCAATTAGCCAAAACTGAAGGGTTATCCCTCGAAGCAATGCCTGCAACCCATCACCCTGCTGCTGGAGCTCACCTGCTGGATGCTCTGTACAGCTGAATTAGTCTCATCTCCAACATTCCCTGTGAATTCACCTTCCTTCTCTGTGTATTCACTGAAGGCAGGGTCCTCAGGCACTTGAGCTTCCTCCTCCTCACCAGACTTTTGTTTTCGTTTCTGGCCACGTTTAGGAGCTTTTATGTGCTGTTTCCCTTCTGGTAGTTCTCCCTGTTCCAAGGCTAATTCCGGCTGAAGCAACACAATTCCAAACAAAACATCAAGTCCTTTTGCTTAGTGAAGTTCCAGGTAAGAGCCTATCACCTGAAGCTGTTTCACTGTCAGTTCTCAGGGGAAGAAATAAACTTTAGAAAAACCTGATTTGGGGGAGTGAGACCTCACCCTGTAACTATTTCTGTTTTACCAGCACCCCTGTTACACAACCAAGCAGATCAAGAACCTGGAGCTGCTTGGACACGTTACCCTGGGGCTGGCTCTGAGAAATCACATTCCTCACCCCCAGCCTGTGCTCAGCTATGTTATGTACCAAAAATGTCCCCACCTCACCCTCCAGCGGGCCTGGAATTTACCTGAACAATCCCAATCGAAGAGGCATCAATGGTAGTTGTCTCTGGCAGCTGCTCTAAATCGTCAATCCTCACTGAAAGGATCTGTGGACAAAGAGGTATCAGCTGGTGAACTGCAGTCAAACAATACAGCATCTCCCCAAAAAGTCCTGTCACAAAGCCAAAATTATGTAAATCTAACATTTTACAAGTATCATTTAATATGAGGGAGTTAACCATGGCTTTTTTCTAAATAACCTTTTGGCATAAAGTCTTCTCATTCTCACTGAAAACCGGCAAAGTTTAAAGACACCAAGAGAAGAATGTGTTTATTTTCACATTCTAGACAGAACCCAACCCACTGGGAAGTGATGAATTATAGAGAAAACAATGTGTCTGAAAAAATATACTCCATTATTTTCAGCTGAATCTCTACATCTCAGCTCATCAAAGAATAGAGCATTTTTAATCCCCAAATCAATAAATACAGCACTTCGTTGACTTCCTTCACAGTCATCATGATAAAACAGCAAAGCAACAATAATGATAAATTGGTAGTTTAAAAAAAAAAGCCTCAAAGGGAACGGACAAGGCTCAGTCAAACCTAAACAAGAAATGCTGAGGAGAAATACAACAGCTATTCAGAAAATTAGAACACAGAAAAAAAAACCCCGTTGGGGTCAGACAAAACATCCCTCTAATCCAGATTCTCTCCAGTCAGCATTCATCTTTAATACTGAGAATAATTTTGTATCATCAGCAGATGCTGCTACCACCTCCCTATTCACCACTTCTTTCAGATCACTTCTGAACACAGGGAACACAATGGGGGAAAAAGCAATCCATTATACTCGCTAATGGATGAAGACAAAACATGAAAAAACACACATTTAAGCTGAGGCAGAGAAAGAAAAGGGGTTTACATAGTCAGAAGAACTTCATTTTCAGGGACTGGCAATCAGACCTGTTTACTACTGAAACACGTAACACAGTTAAATGGCTGATTCAGTTAAGTGCCCGTTTCACAGACACTGCCTAAAACAGGCTCCAAAAAAGCAGAAAAAGAGAAAGGGAAAAAAATTAAGACACTGAAGGCCATAAACTTTCCTAAAAAAAACCCACCCCAAACCCAAACCACCCCACAACCCACCTGCCAAACGAACTCACCTCTGGATGTTTACGCCTCATGTGCCGACTCATGGAGGCTCTGGTAGAAACCTTTGTCCCACACAGCTGACAGCTCTGGGCTTCCACCTTATCATGAGTGAGCTGGATGTGCTTCTGCAGCATGTAATCAGTGACATACTTCTTATCACACACCGAACACGTCCACTGTTTTCCTACTGGTGGCAGATGGAAGGAAACCCAACAGATGAGTATCGTATTGTCCAGCACCTCAGCAAGAGGGACAATTTGTGTTTGGGAACAGGAGGTGCAACACCAGTTCCCAGACTGGCAAGACTAAAGCAAGCCTAAGAATTGGGATACTGTCGTTGGACGCTGTTTTGTAGAGGGTTTACCTGTATGGATGAGCTTGTGAGTCTCCATTGTATTTCTCTCACTAAACGTCTTGCCACAGAGCTCACACATGAAATCTTTGATTCCTGCATGAAGAGCAGCATTACTAACATTAAAAAATCATAAAAACCACAGTCAAACAAGCAGAAGAAGCCCAGCTTCACCACCCACTTTTATCTAAGCCACAACACCATACTGGGCAGAAAACAAATCCAAGGGAAACCGATGTGGGAGGTAAAATTTTGGGAAAAGGGAACCTGAAGACTACCTTAAAACAAAGCCAACACTCTGGACCTATCCTAGACCTAAACAACCACTCTCAAAAAAAGCAAAGCTTGAAACCAGCTAAACCGTATCTCTCCAGTCGTAGAACAGGTGATGTCAGCTGAGAAGAGGACAAAATCTCACTTTTCAAAAAGCAGAATAAATTCTCTGACTGTTCAAGGTAAGAGTTCTCTACTGGGAAGCATTTAACTGATTCAGTGGCACTTTTAGAGCCCTCACCTGTGTGTCTTTTGTAATGCTTCAGCATATTGACCTTCTGTGCAAACTTTCGGTGGCATTCCTTGCACTCATATTCCTTAATCCCTTTGTGAAGTTTCATGTGGTGACGAAGTGCATGTTTTGTCTTCATTCCTGGGAGACAAAAAGGTACAGCAAGACAGTCACTCCACTGCTCCCACCTTCAGGGAACTCAGGATGATCATGTTGTTACCCAAGAGCTCTAAGCTTATATTTGCCACAAGTCCAGAACTGCACATTTTTAATTGTTTATGTAGCAGTGCACATTATCATTATTATTTTAATTCCAGGAAAAAGCTCTGGAAAACATCTGAGTAACCACTGAGGAAGAAGCAAAACAGCAGGGACAAGCAAAGACAAAACATTATTAGACTTACTACTGCCTTCCACTAAAATACCAGGTCAGATTTGTCCAAATTATAACACGAACAATTAAAAAAGTCAAAGCAACTTTGACATTTAAGGCTCTTACAGAGAGAAACTATTCTATTTCTTAAGCCTGAAAACAGGTCTAGAATGAAAAAAAAAATCAACTTGCATTCACTTCTGTGCTGCAAATGCATTAGTCAGGTGTGTTATAAAAATCAGTGTTTTCTTACAGGCCACAAAACTAAACTGTATAAAATTAGGGGTAGTTTATGTAACCCTGAGGCTCCTGATTAATACAGTTTCTACCTCTCAAAGATGCAGGATTTAACAGCACTCCCAGACCTTCCCAAATACTCTAAAGAATGGAAGAAGTCTTAATTCAGATTTTCACCTGCTATTCAGTATCACAGTTAATGGAAAACAAGGCATCAGACATACCTTTGCCACACTCTGCACACAAGTATTCTCGGATATTATCATGGACCCGCATATGTTCTTTTAACATGTCTTTCCTAGCAAATGATTTGCCACATTGCTCACAAGCATGACTTTTTACACCTTAAAAATAAATTTAAAAAGACAACATAAACAAACAAAAAAAAATGTTAATGAAAAATGTGCACCTCCTAAAAATTGACTAAAGTGGTGACTAAAGAGGGCAACCTTGTGCTGTCAACCACATCTTTCATGCATATTGTAGCCCAAACCAAACTAGAAGACTTTGGGGAGAGAGAGGAAAGCTGGTTTTTTTGTGTAAGATCTGGAAAAAAAAGAGGTAAAGCCTGAGGTAGTAAAATACTGAGCAGCATGAAATAGTAATGAGCTGTTAAAAATGATTTTGCAGTAGCAGTTTTCAGCCTGTGTAATGGTGAGAAGGTGGCATGGGTAAGAATCTGGGGAAGTACAGAACACAGAATTAAGTGAATCCTGCAACATCATATTATCTAGGAATTTTGACTGTGTGCCCAGATCAAATCTCATTAATATTACCTGCTTTAGAAAACCAGTATATCCTAAAAACAAAAATATAACATTTATCTGATTGTATCTTACAGTAAAAACCCATAACTTTTTTCCTCCAGCCAAAAAAAAAAAAAAAAAGAGGCAGGCACTGGCAATAGAATTTTCTTTTTTGAATTGATAATTATAAAGAAACACAACACTTTTACCTGTATGTATAAGCTTATGTCTTTCCAGATTTCCTATGCTGTTAAAAATCCTTCCACAGATTTCACATGGGTGGATGTATCTGAAACCAAAGAGACCAAAAACTGCGATTCTTTTCTTGAGACAGAAGTGATTTTCAGGCATCTCTGTCAGTAATTCTATTTCATTTGCTAATACTACTTACTACAAAAGTTCCCTGAAGCTTAAATTTTTTAAAACGAACCTTAAGAAACCCCTAAGTTGACTGCAAGCTTGGATCAGCCTGGCTCAAAAAATAGTTTAAAAAAACCACTTATTAAAATCATTGATTTATAATTTGCAAAGCCCAAACTGTGAGGCTGTTGACTAATCATCTGTGTGAAGTCAATCACCAGTGACATTTACTTCAAGCTTTTCATAAACATTTTAACACCCATTACACTGTTTCAGATATTTTTAGTACAGCCCAATTACACAGAAGATGCTGAGGATCACACAAGGATCAGAATCCAACCGTCAGCCCTGCACAGGACCATCCCCAAGAGTCACACCATGTCCCTGAGAGCATCATCCAAAAGCTCCTTGTGCTCTGGCAGCCTTGGTGCTGTGCCCACTGCCCTGGGGAGCCTGTTCAGTGCCAACCACCCTCTGGGGAAAAACCTTTTCCTGATATCCAACCTAAGCCGCCCCTGACACAATTTCAGGCCATTCCCTCGGGCCCTGTCACTGGTTCTCTAAAAGCACCAGGGGGCAGAGCCACTGTCACTCCAAGAAGATGGTTCCTCTTATCAGTGCCACATGTCTTACTTCTGCACCTTGGGGTCAGGCAGGTTCTCCCGGTGGATGACCATGTGCGCGTGGTACGTCGCCTTCAGGGCAAAGCGCCGGTTGCAGATGCTGCAGCCGTAGCCCTTCTCCTTGTGCACATCCATGATGTGCTTCAGGTACTCCTTCCCTCTGCCAAAAGTCAGCTGGGGAAGGAACCAATAGTGAATGAAAGGGGGAAAAAGTCCTCAGGCACAGCAATGAGCTGGGAGCGCACTGCCAGGATCTTGAGTTGGCCTGAGTCGATGTGAATACCCCGTGTATCACTTCAATGCACCGTGTATCACTTCAATACCCCGTGTATCATTCAAATACCCTGTGTATCACTTCAATACCCCGTGTATCACTTCAATACCCCGTGTATCACTTCAGTACCCCGTGTATCACTTCAGTACCCCGTGTATCACTTCAGTACCCCGTGTATCACTTCAATATCCCGTGTATCATTTAAATACCCCGTGTATCATTTAAATACCCCATGTATCACTTTAATACCCTGTGTATCACTAGATGAAAAATCTGTGAAAGCTGGATTTAGGCCTGAACCCCTTTGGCCATTACAGGCACGTTGCTACAGGACATCGGTTCTTTTGGAAAACCTGCTTGAGATGGTGTCTCCACTCCTTACACTGCGCAAGAAGAGGACCCCAAATTACTCATGCACTGAGGAATAGCCTTGAAGAGAGCCATGTTTAACCTCCACCAGCTGTCAAAGTGAAGATGCCACAGGTGGAAGAAATGTCTGCTGGGCTCTAAGGGCATGGCAAGCTCTAGTCTGCACAGTCAGCATTGGCACTGGTGTCAGAAGAGTTGGAATTTCTAGGCATTGCAGGGCAGCGACTCCAGCTCAGCTCCTGGAAGTGCTAAAGCTGTGACAGACAGGTGCTCCCCTACTGAGCTCCCTGGGCTACGTAACCCTGCACATCCAAAACGATCCAGCATATCCAGACGTGCTCCAGAACATCAGGGCAAAGTGCCATAATGACATGACCTTTTGCTCCAATTTTGGAACTAGTCAGGGTATTTCTGACAGCACTGCACAGCCTGGTGCAGATGTACTTTGGGATGAGAAGAAACACAGAGAGATTCTTAAGTGCTCAGAAGAGAGATTTCACCAAGACTCATTTGTGTTGTTCTCCCTTTGGCTGTTCCGTTTCCCAAAAGAGCCTCCCCATCTCCTCGCTTTCCACAGCTGTTCCCTTACACGACTCTTTACTTCAGAAACACCTGCAAAAGTGCTAAAAACCCCCCTCAGCTTCCAAAAAGAGCTTTCTGATCTGAATGGCCCAACTGCCCTCACTTGGAAGCACACAGTTTTATGCAGTTTATGTACCTGTCAGGCAGGAAAATTAGCACACTGAAAGCAGCCATGTGATGTGCTGCT
>JAWMRA010000001.1:111876889-111903216 GCA_035584735.1 Pseudotriccus pelzelni | reverse complement strand
CTAGATGAAAAATCTGTGAAAGCTGGATTTAGGCCTGAACCCCTTTGGCCATTACAGGCACGTTGCTACAGGACATCAGTTCTTTTGGAAAACCTGCTTGAGATGGTGTCTCCACTCCTTACACTGCGCAAGAAGAGGACCCCAAATTACTCGTGCACTGAGGAATAGGCTTGAAGAGAGCTTTCTGATCTGAATGGCCCAACTGCCCTCACTTGGATGCACACAGTTTTATGCAGTTTATGTACCTGTCAGACAGGAAAATTAGCACACTGAAAGCAGCCATGTGATGTGCTGCTGTGACACCACACCTTCTTATGTTTACTGGCATAAGCTTCAAATCAGTTTTCACTTTATACCAGTTCACAGATGAGAACAGAAAACTCAAGGATTATTATCCCCAGGTTATGAAATGAACATAAGGTAAGAACTTTCGCCACATTAAGTGGGGACTGTGAAATAAGCTCTGATTTTCAGGGGTCAAGTCAGTGGCTCCCCTGTCCCTATGTCAGTTTGGCTAATTTTGAGGTTTTTTCTCTCTTTTTTTTTTTGCATCCCAGCACAGTCAGGGCACAGAATCCAAATGGGCCTTAAGGACCCTGTTATTTATTTACCAAATAGCAAAAGCCATGCAGCAAAAGATTTAAAAAGTCTCCCTCTCTCAGCTGACAACTGGGTAAACTACATTCCAGCAGTGCTCCCAGTGCCATCCTGTTAGCCACGGAGCAGCCCAAGAACAAGCAGCCACGCTGAACACAAGCAGCAGTCTTGATCCCCCAAACTGGATATCCACTAGAAGACCATCTGATCTCAGCAAAATCCATCAGTCTGTGGACTGTATCAGTCAGAAATGCTGTAATGATTTTAAGTTGCACACAATCAAAAGGTAGTAAAAGATCTGAATGTTCCTTATTGATTTTAATGCTCCTTTAGTGATTCTTCCTCCAGTGTTGCTTGTTTCCTTCCACAGGTAAGTGAATGTATCTGCATTTCTCTTTGTAAGAGTTTAGCATCCACCTTACAGAACACCACCTAAAGTCTTACGGAGTAACATCCAGACCTGTGGACTGGCCTTCTCTTTGAAAATTCTTAATGTTATTTAAAGTTCTGAATGATTTATAGACATCTCCCCTCTCCCATCCCCATCCCAAAACAAGTTAATTTGAAAGTATTTAAAGCTACCTGGCACCTTTTGCAGCTATACTTGTGAGGCTCAGAGTCTGCACTTTCATCAGAGTTGTCATCATTCTCCTCTGATGAGATTCCAATTTTACCAATGAACGCTTCTCTCTGGTGATCATCCATGAGGGCTATGTCCTGTGTGGAGTGGGAAAGAACATTTAACAGATTAAACTTATCCTTCAAAAGGTAAAGAGCTGTTCACCTTTTGTTGCCATGCAGACAATGCCGTTGCATTAACGATTGCTGCAATATTATTTATTTAAAATATCTTCCTGCTTCATTTAATCCAGGTCAACAAAATTCCTCTGTCCATGACTACACAAGGAACAACTGTTTATTCAATAAACAAACAGTATTAATTTTTTTATTCAGACAAATAGTATTAATTGTGTGTACAAAAGGAACTTTAAAGAGACTCAAGTGGTACAGTATTACATCTATAAAAGCATCTTTATGGGAACCACTGAGTGATACGATACAATTCCCTTTCAATTCAATCCCTTACAATTCAGTGATAATCTAGTTATGCCAAAACGATCTGCCCTTTCTAATTAAATATTAACACAATACCTTAAAATGGACATGAATATGATCTCTCAACACATCCACCCTGAAAAATTTACGTCCACAGATTTCACAAGTGTATTTCTTGTCTCCGTGTGTTAGAAGGTGTTTGTTCATGTTGCTCCTACATGAAAATACCTAAAAGCAAAGAAGGAAGGAAGGAATGAAGGCGGTTTGGGTCATGTCCAGCACAGCTACAGTTCTTTGTAATTTATCCAATGGATAGCACGGGATATATTTACTGTCTTTTTGATTCATTCTGCCCAGAAACATGTACGATCTCCTGTTAGCCAGCCAGCAGGCTACCTTAGAAACTGCTGGCATGACAAAATCCAGGGGCAAAGTTCCAAGGAACTGACTGAAACTGGCCATTTCATCAGAGATGGACTTCCAAAAAAGCTGCAGCAGAATTACATAGGGTAGAATTAGAAATATTTAGAGTATCTTTTGAATCATGTTCCACTTGTCTATAAAAAGACATATGCACAAAATCTCCCTTAATTGATATGTTACACATCCAAAGCACCAAAACCAGAGGGTCTACACACCCAGCTTAAGAGTTGCTCAGGTGCATTTTGCACCATGAAACATTAAACATTTATAAAATCACTAGTTAAACTCTCAGTGATAACAGCAAGTTAAGCTCATGAGTGCTAAAACACCCAAATGCAACAATGGAAAGTGATTCCCAATGCACACAGTCAACTCCAGCTGTTCACATTCTGGCAGAAAAACTTCGCTTTAAATAACATTAAGCCTTGAGATATCACTGACACACACACAGTGGCCATGTGTGACATTCTACATCGTGCTGCATGCCCCGAAAAGAAAGGTCTTGCCTGAACTTTAGTTTTGTTCTTTTCTTTGTCCTAACAGCTCCCACCATCACAGTGGGATTGGATACAATGGAGCTACGGCTGTTTAAAGAGAAACGTCTTGACTGGACTCCACAACCTCCCTGAGCAGCCTGTTCCAGTGATCTGCCACCCTCAACGGAAAGAAGTTCTTCCTCATGTTGAGGTGGAACTTCTTGTGTTTTAATTTATGGCCGATGCTCCTCGTCCTGCCGCTGGGCACCACCGAAGAGAGCCTGGCCCCATCCTCTGACACCCACCTTGGAGATGTTTGGATGTATTGATGAAATCCCCACTCAGCTTCCTCCTCTCTAGACTAAACTGTGGCATCCTTGGAGCTGCAGTGCAGACCTGGCACACACACCCACCTTCCCACACACGGGGCACCCCGAAGGCTCCTTCTTGTAGCGAACCATGTTCTCCGTGCTGTGCTCAAAGTCTTCTCTTTTCACACGCCTCACCCCTTCACAGAACAGTCCCCATCAAAAAAACAAAACAAAACAATAAACCATGGTTTTCCACTCCAATCTGCATGCCCTCTCAGGGGGAGAAGAGTGAAACACTGGGAAGGGCCTCGATGCAGGATTGAATTGATAACAAAAGGGTGATTTCTAAATTAAAACAGTGTCTTAAGAATACAAAAGCAGTCTGCCAAAGTGCTGATGTGTTATGGCTTATTGGTTATTACACCAACTGTAAAGTGTCTGAAAACAGACATTTGTTGTCAACACCAGGAAACAGGCAGATCTAGGAGGCGTGGGTACTTCAATCAAATATTTGGCCCAGAAATTCCTCCTCACTAAGAAGAGGGAGAGGAGGGAGAGTTTCTAAGAAGAGAGGCAACAATCCAGCATCAGCTTTAATGCTCAGTGAGGATCTCAGACCTCTTTCCCTGCTCCTTTCAAAGGACAGAGGGTTCCAGCTCTTCTGTGACAGCTAAAAATGAGACGCTTGGCCATTGCCCCTCAGCCCCTTGTCCTCTGGCTCTCCTCTGGTTCATGACACAAAGGCCTGACTCACAAAAAGAGCCAGTGACAATCACCTGTGCCCAAAACACAAAATTAGACGGTGTGGCTGTTTGTTTTTTTTTTTAAATCACCTTTGGTTTTATCATCTAGATCACCAAAGGCATTTTAATCCGTATTTAGCAATCTATGAAGCTTTTCCAGTCTTTCAGTACCTACAACATCCTTAAGATGCTTGAGATTTTGAGCAGTAAACTCCCATAATCTCATTCTCATTTATTCTCAAGTGTTTGAAAGATAACACCCCACAGCATCCCATTGATACTATATTTATATAGTAGCCACTTCCAGTTGTACGTGGCAAATTAATTCTCTGCCTTCAGATTTTCAAGCTACCACACAATTTTTTTTTTAAAAAAAGGAAGAACAGAATTCAAACCATAATTAAAATCAGCTGGTCTGAACTACTGCACAATAAGCCAAGCAGCTTTCACATGACTGCTAGAAGCATTGGATTCAATCACATGAGGCTGAAAAAAACAGGCAGGTGCATCTCCTAGAAAGTTCTTCCCAGAATTAGACAACTCCCCTGCAGGATACATGATTATTATTTTTAATAAGTGTCACATTTTGCTGAAACTTACTAGTCTGGATCAGGTAACTGACAATAAAATGACAGCTACCATCCAGAAGAATCTAATGTACACAATCACTTCTGTAACTTTCTCACCTCCACTGCTGTTTTGAGAGTAATAATTAGGTTGATCTGCAGTAAACTTACCTCCCAAGTGTCTTCTTTGATGGTCTAGCATGATATCCCTCCTGTAGAACATCTTATTGCAGATTTCACAGGCAAACTTCTTATCCCCGTGCTTCTTCTTGTGTTTTGAAAGGTTGCTGTTTGTAGAAAAGAATCTGAAACACATCTCACACTGGAAAGTCTTGTCATCTGTAAGCGAGAGAAACCATATACTAAAATGAAGTTTTGGAGTGGATTCTGTTACAACTGATTCGAATATTTAGTGTTGGTAAGTTCACTATGCAGCAACACAGCATCACAGCCGTGTCTCACCACCAGAATATTTCTGCCAGCACTGGCTCCTGACACCAGCCAGTACAGAACATTCCAGAATAAAGTATAAAACCTCAAAAATGTACCATCACATGACAACAGGCCTGTGGGGAATTTGTTTTGTTACTCAGTAGTTGAGACTGTTCTTGGAACACAAAAAGATGATCCTGTAAATGGAATCTGCCAGTGCTGCAACCATCCCAAAAAAGTTACAGTTTGATGCCTTGAAGAACAGAGAAAACTTTGACCTTTTCAGTCAAAGGTTTGACTTGATGCTCTTGGAGGTCTTTTCCAACTTTAACGATTCTGTGATTTTATTCTATGAGAAATCGCTGCTTGTACTGGTCAGCTCAGAGGGAAAATGAGCTGCTGTCCTTGAATAAACAGAATACTGAGGTTACTTGGCATCACTTCCCATTCTGCACAAGGCTGAGGTTTTACACAGGCTGTACCCTCTGAAAGGAAATGAGAAACCCTGCTTTGAATGGTGCTCTGAGGGGCAATTACCTGGGGGATTCTGGACTGACAGTTATGGTGGGTCCAACAGAAGTAGACCAGGATGTAATTTTCTAAGCATAAGATCCCCCAGCATAAATAACATGAGTAATCACAGGGGATGGCCATGGGAGAAAAGGACAGGTTCTAATGACACCAAGAAAAAAACATCTAGAGACACTCTTGCAAGCAGAAAACGTGAAAAAGCTGACTAAAACTGAGATTCCAGAAAACTACAACTATCACTAGTACTGATCCCCTCTCCACTTCCTCTGTTTCAGAGAAACGAGGTGGAACTTAGTTTCAGGAAAGAAAATCAAACAGACATTGTAACAGGTTATCTGTGAACACACAAAGCAAATACCTAACCGGACATGTTGCTCTACAAATTATTGGTCACACTTCTCTTATAAAAAAAAATAAAATTTTTTTTGAGGGAAACAGGACAGTTTGCTTCTTGTGATGATGATAAAAACCTAAATTGCTACTCCCCTTCTGTAGTTTCTGCGCTGAGATGGATTTGTGGATATCCCCCTCCACATGGAGTAGAGATGCCAGAGGAACTGGAATAGTTATCCATTCTCACCTGTCCTGCAGTTATGGAATTCCAGTGCACTCTCTACCCGAAAGGCCTTTTCACAGGTGGTGCATTTGTACCTGTACTCACTGTCAACCTGAGGATTGCAAACAGGAAGAGTTTAAGTCGGGGAAAAAACCAAGTCATGACTGACAGAGAAATTCTAAATCTCAACTACTTTTTCTGCTTTCTGTCTTTTTCAATTTTTATTCCTTCAAGAATGACATTTAAATACACATTGATGCAAAACTCTGATGCTGTGTCACCCTGCCATGTTCCTACATCTGAGCTATTTAAAAAACAAAAGACCATACACCTGCTGTGTGCTTGTCAGTCTTCCTGATAACCCCCCAGTCCACCACAGACAGAATGTTTGGGAAATAAGATGTGAGCTGACTCATCCTCCAGAACAGATGGCAGCAATCTGAGAGCTAAGGACCTTGATGCCAAGCAGAAATGGGAATATTCACTAATAAGGTGCCACTATAGGTGTGTTATTAATACTCCTACAGCAGCAGCAGCAACAGGCCCTCGCCAAGAGGCAGAGTTCACACTCTTTGCCCACAGTTCACACATTAAAGGACACTGCAGGTGGTGATAAATGAAAAACACAGGCAAACAAGACTGAAACAGTCCTGTTTAGTGCCATAAATCAGATCTCACCTCTACCGCATGCAGGTCTAGCTAACTCCAGCTTGTCTTGCTGCAACCGATGCCTGAAAGCAACTTTCTGTAGGAAACTCGGATATGGAAAAGGGCTTGTATGTGCTCAAAAGCACGTCCACACTTCGCAAATTCATCAAGCAGAAGATGTTACATCTCCCCTGTCAGTCCTGTCTCACTCCCATGGGATCCCTGCCCACATGGAACTGACCCAAGCTGCCCAGCTGGCACCTGGAATATCACTGTACCTTCCCCACCCGACCTCAGCAAGAGCCCAAGAGTCATTTCCAGAGTCATTTCCACTCACTTCATTTCTACTGTGCTTGTATGAAACGTGCTGCTTCAAGCTCTCCTTCCTGCTGAACAGCTTTGCACATTCCTCACATTTAAATAGTTTGTCACCTGAGGGGATCAATCAAGACAAAAGGAAAGTAGTCAGTGATTGATTGTAACCAACTCCAAGCACGACAGGGGAAACCAAGGCACAAGCAAACTGCAAACAAACAGGCTAGTGATGAAAAACAGTAATTCAGGAGATCTAAATAGTGGATTTTAACCATTTCCAACAATTTTGTTTAACCCCCCCGCCCCCTTTTCGGTGATTATTTTTCACTGAGCCCTTAAAATAGGACATAGACCCTCAGAACTGAAGATGACAAGCTAAAAAGCACTCAGCTGACATTACACAGCCGTGTTACCCATGTGCCTGTGAGGGTGGGGTTGATAGATATATATGTAGATATTTTAAGGCAATAAACAGTGCATCCTTGCCCTTACTTAAAAGATGCACTCAATTCAAATTTTCAATACTCTAACTTCAACTTCCTTGCTGTTACCTTCTCATGCTTTGGCCTGCATAACCTATAAGGAGTTTCCTAAAGAGAGTTAAAAGAAATAAAAAAGGAAAACCAGCTCTCCTATAGCTACGTATCCCAGTACATAAAAGCAGCCCAGCTATTTTACTCAAAGGTGGAGGCAACAAGAGACAAAACGAATCCCCAAGTGAGGCAAAGAGCAAACCCACCATGAGAACGGATGTGCCTGCTGAGGTTGCTGCTGTTCTGGAAGATCTTACTGCAGATACTGCACTGATAGACCCGCTTGTGCTCCCCAAGCTGCTTTATCAGCTTCCGCCGTATCCTGTGTCTACTAGAGAGAATTAAACTTCTTTTGAGGGACATGGTGTTTTGGTGATGAGCAAACCTACTGGATCAGAGAAAAAGGCAGGGACTGAAAGGTATCCCAACAGGTTGTAAGAGAGTTCCACCAGCTGGCAGAAGCTGGAGGAGCGTTATGCTCAGCTCCTGGCAGGAGGGAGGGAGGGAGCCTGGATGGAGCTTCCTCAATGCCAAGGTGCCCCCCACCCTCCCCGGCCACCCCCTGGAAGCAGCAGATGCCAGGGTGTGTCTCATTCCAAATTATCTTCACCCAGCACGAACAAGGCAAAGAGCAGCAGCAGATTCCCTCTGCAGGCCCCCCCAGAGGAACAGCAAGGATCTGTTCTGCTCGTCCTCTGAAAACATCAGCGCCATTTCAGCTCGGAAACCTTGGCAGTTCCCAGGCAAAAGGCACTGCCAGGCAGCAGCACTGTGCTGTCTCCCAGCACAGCCACACTCTGAAATGCATTTTTGATGGCTCTGCGTCTGCTAAGGACTTCAATATATACCATTACTAGCTAATTTTGAAAAATCGAGTGTTTTATTATCAAAAGAAAAAATAATTCAAGAGGCCAATTTTACCAAGACAAAAAGACACAAAAGAACCCAAATTAATCAAATGATACCTAAGAGTCTCCCTGAGGTTCTGTTATACCAAAGTTTTCCCCTCCCACTGCTCTAAATCTGAAGTATCACACAAAACCAACACAAAGTCATTCATGAGTTAAGATGACAAGCAAGACTGAATAATAATGATGGTTAGCAAATTGGGGTTTTTTACAAAAATTCCTTTGCCTGTCTTATCACAAACATTCAATGGGAGTAATATTTCACCTTGCAGCTGCAGGAGGCTTTTGGAATCACATTGAATAAAAGCAGCACTGTGATGGAAAATTAAATTCTCCTTTATGTTCCAAAATTCTACCACCACCATCACACCATCTTCCAGTGCACAGGCCATCTTTGTGGCACTCAAAAGTCAGCTCTTGTAGCATCAGCAGCAGCACCAGCATCATCACACAGTTTTATGCTGATAAAAAAGAGCATCTGTGGGCCCAGAAGTCTAGCAGAGCTGCTACATGCGACATAACCTTAATTAAACCCAAGAGGAAATACTGCACCCCAGAACACTTACTTTGTCACTGAACTGATGTTATTTGTGGTGCTAGGCACCTTTCCTAAAACCAGATCCATAATCCTCTCCTCTGCAGGTGGAGGCAGTGCTACCTCTTCTGGAGGGACCTCAGTTACAACGTCAGGCACGTGTTCCACTGCAAGCACACCGTAAAAACACAGCATTAACGTGGACAGCTAGAAATGCAACCTCAAATGTAGAATTTGTAGTAAGATGGGGCAGTGGACAAGTTAATTGCCCACAAATATGTTCAAAGAATCATAAAACAGCGTGGGTTGGAAGGGACCCTTAAAAGCCATCTAGTTCAACCTCCCTGCCGTGGGCAGGAACATCTCTCACTACATCAGGCTGCTCAGAGCCCTGTCCAATCTGCCCTTGAATGTTTCCAGGGATGAGCATCCACCGCCTCTCTGAGCAACCTGTGCCAGTGTTTCACCACCCTCATCGCAAAAAACCTCTTCCTTATATTTAATCTAAACTGTCCTTCTTTTAGCTTAAAGCCATTCCACCCTTGTCTTATCACACAGGCCCTGCTAAAAGGTCTGTTCCCATCTCTCTTCCAGACTCCTTTAGGCACTGGAAGGGACTCTCAGGTCTCCCTGCTTTTCTGGTCTAACTAAAAACCTCCACCTTGGCTCTGTGCTACCTTTTAGGCCTTCCTGAGAAGGCATCAATACAGATGTACAAGTGGATATATTGCTTAACTTTTTCCTCATTTTCTTAAGTTCTGTTTTACCTGCAGGATCTTTCTCTTCATCAGCGACAAGAGGTGCTTCTGCTTTTGCTGTTTTGGCCTTTCTCCCCCTCCTGGCCTTTCTCCTGGAGTCTGTGCTGGCACTGGCTGCATCACTGGGTACTGGCTGCTCCGTGGGGAGAGCCTCTGCTGCCTTCTCTGCCACAGCATCCTTTGGGCTGGGCTGGGGGGCACCTTTGGCTTGTTCCAGGTGACTCAGCAAGTGCTCTGGGTGGATGGGAAAGAGCAGGAGAGTAAGGAGCAAAGAAGCTGTCATGAAATATTCCAATAGATCCAGCTGAAGCCCAACTATCAGGTCCATCTCTCTTTGCAGAGACTCACTTCAAATTATTTCAAAAGCAGCCCCAATACCTTCCTAAATAAAAGCATATCATTTATTAAACATTGAAACAATTACAGGGACTAAATTTTTTAGGAGATTTGTTAAGATATCTCCATTGTGATTCCTAGAAAGGTTGTGCTTACTAATAACAGGTACCTTTTTCCAAATGCCAAAGTTATTTAGGGGCCTAAGCCCCCTTTTCAAAAGCAATTCATTGAATGGTCAGAGCTTCTCAATATTTTCTTTTAAAAAACTGGATAATATAGCTGCAAACAAAATGCAGAAAAAAGTAAGTATTTCATTACCTTTACTAAATCTGTGCCATAAATACCAGACAGAAAATATTACGAAGTATAAGCTGGCATCACTGACCTTACATCCTTGATTTTCCTAACAGTCACGTATCATCCTCTAGACAACAGCTTTATTTCTTCTAGATTCAACACTAAACTTGTTTGCCCACAGACTGACCACTTACATGCAAAATATCACTGTTTTACCTTTCCTGCTACCCTTTTTCTCAAAGGAACACAAAACCTAAAACCTTTATCCTACTGCATCGTGGACTGTCGTGGCTCCACAGCTGTGGAAGAGCAGAATTCTGCTGATGGTTCTCGGTATTCTCTCATGAATTTCTAGCACTTCTTACCTGTCAGCAGCTGAGGCTCTTGGAAAGCAAATGAACACACTTTACATGTCCACTGGCTGGGCTTTGCTTCTGCTGCTCCACTGCCTTCTGGAGTGTTCACTAAATCACAGCAAGAAGAAATACTGAAAAGCCTTGGAAACGGGAGGGTGGTAAAATCCCTGTAGCTTTGTTTATCTTGATGTATCTCCCTGAGTACCACAGGTTACAATTTAAGCAGTAGAAGGCCCATGGGGGCAGCTGGGATCACTTTAGGATTTTCCAAAACACAAACATTTGGAAACACCAGAAGATACTAAACGATGCCAGGAGAGAGTGCTCTTGTAAAGTCCTGAGGGTTCCTTTATCACTTTCTAAAGAACTGTGTTTATAAAAGGCATGATATAATCCGATTTTTAGCACCTTTAAAACTGGAGTTACCAGTGTTTTTTTGGGTCAGCTGAGGAGAGAAGCAGAAGCCTCCTTGCTCTCTGTGAAGAGCATTGCAGAGTAGGAACATTTGGATTAATGGAAGTGTGGGTGAGGACAATGCAAACCTGGGTTTGAGCAGTTCCATTAATCAAATGTGCTATGAAACCACCATATTAATGTTTTAATTTAATGTTTTTTCAAGTTCAGGACGGATGGTGAAAATAAAGAAGAAATTAGGGGGAAAATGGAACTGGAATGAAAAAGAAGAAAAGAGGAAAATGGTTACTCTGTTCACAGTCCATTGTATTCTGGTCCTTGAAAAATGGGTCTGAATTTGTCAAGAGGATCCAATAAATCTGGACCAATTCAGAGATTTTTTTGGCTCACACAAAGCTGAATATTCCACAGTGTACAAGACTCCCTCAGAGGAGGAGGATGACACTGAAGTTTGGGTAAGTGAATGGCAGCACAGGGAATTCAAATTGTGCTTCAGTTTCTGCCACAGATTTCCTGGATGATCATTAGCTGGTCAGTTCATCTCTCTCTGCCTGAGGACCCCATCTGTGATGGGACAATAAACTTCTTCCTCCTTTTCTGTGTTGGCTCTTAAACCAAAATAATGGATTCTTTGAGGCAGAGGCTGTTCCCTGCTACAAGTTATGTTCAACATTCTGCACTACAGGGGTGTGAGCTCATCCATGCTGTAACAAATGAGTAAATAAATAAGAAATTACTAGACAATACAGCAACAGAAATTCCTTCTTCACAGGGTACGTCAAGAACTTCTTGAGAGGTCTGTCCAGGAGGTTAAAACCAGCAAACCTAAACCCCAAGATTCTGCATAACTTAATTTTCCCCGGCTCTGCACTTCCCTTCCCCCTCAGCTGCCTCAAGCAGTAAGCCCAGAAACCCTAGTTGTGCTCTGGTTTGTCCGGAAGAGTCAGGTCCTGTTTAAGTTCCCACCTCCTCAGGCTTCCAGGGCGGCTGCAGGGCAACGTGGTTTACTTGGAACCACAGATCTGTCAGCTGGCAACTGCCTTGTATGACTTGGGGCAAACAGTCAGAATCAAAAGGAGAATATTTTGGTTTGGAAGCACCATCAGTGGGAACACTTCAGGGTTCTCAAAATACAACAGGCAGCATTTTGTTCCTATTGAAGCTGGACTTTCAGACAGCAGGATGAAGGATGTGGGAGGGGCTGTTCAAATTCTTCATAATTTACCCCCAGAAAAATCAATAATGACAAGCTCAAAGACAACTCCCCAATCAACTTCCCATTTTAGCTGGGACAGTATCCAAGAGGAACAAATGGATCTTCTGATTAATAGCTTTGTACACATCTACAACAATTGTCCTCCTGGCCACTTTTAGTATTAATAACCAAAATTTAGGAAAGAGACCTTTTAAAGAACAGGCCCAGAATGGTTTTCTTTGCTCCTGATCTCCACACTATGTACTCTGACTGCACTATTTCCTCAGCCATATGTTCATTCCCAAGAGTATCTGTATTGCTTATGAGTTTATTTAAATCTGAGTTCCTGTAATCCAGAACAGTCTCAACATTAATAAGCTTCTGGTATTATTGTAATTTGGGGCTGGCCAGTAATTTTGTAATTCCCAAACTGTTCTTACATCTACCCACAGTCTCATTTTTTCTTCTAGAAGCTGATCATTTGAACTGCTATACTTTGCACGGAGAGTCTGAAGATTTTTGGATTTAGGAATTGAATTTAGGATTGCCCCCACCCCAACACCAACCACCTCCAAAGTCAGGAGCAGTTGTGCTTTTCATGAAAATCATCTGCCTACAGGTTTATTGGGCCCTCTGTTTCTTTTTAACCTGCATATGTATTTTAAGCACTGTGCCCATGAAAATTAAAACAAAAATCCAGACTTTCAAATCATCTCTAAATTAATATTTGCTGTAAGATATATAACCATATATATACATATATATACACATAGAACTGTTAGACATAAGAGCTCTGTAGATTTGTTCTCTACCTCCTTAAAAACACTGTAATTTTGCCTACCTGCTGGATCAGCTGCTGATATACTGGATTTTTTCGATTTTTTATGTGGTAAGACAGCAGAAGGAGGTTTTGAAGAGACCTTATTCCCCTCTTTATCAGATTCCATCACTGCCAAGCACACATCTGTGAAGAGGAAAAAGAGTTCACCTTCTTTACTTTCCAGACCTTTTGATTCTCTTGCTCTGTGCTGAGAGCAGTAACCATAGTCAAAAGGTTTCACGCTGTAACAGGCCTGCAATTAACACTCTCATTTCAAATTTTAACCAGGACATTCTTATACCTGAATCTCATGCAATGTGCCTTTAATAGTTTGGAGTGTGCAGTGAAAGTGCTGAACAGAGAGAGCAGGACATACTTAAACAATATTTTTAGACACCCATACCCATGCAATAATACACGAACAGGTTAAACTAAAGAGGAAAAAGATGAAACCTTAAAATACCAAGCAAAACCGTCTCATAATTCAAAAAAACCTGTTAACTGCAACAATTCAGCTGTAGCACTTGAGATTCTGCTTATGACCAAGATTCAGCCATAAAGCTGAGGGCAACGGCCTCTCCCCAAGCATTTGTCACCCCAAATTACACTCAGCACAAGCAGTAATACCATTCAGGGAACACTCCCAACTCCAGAGCAGGAGGAAAACGCCCTTGCAAACAAAGGGGCAAGGGAACAACAGACTTCTGGCAATTCTAATTCAGGTTCTAAAAAATCTGCTGCCTTTCTTTCCAAGGCACAGACAGTTCACATGGATCTTATTCTAGTGGCTCCCATGTCTTAAGATAAATGTAGTTTTTTTTCAGAACCGCGTAACGAGTTTTGTGCAAAACCAAAACACTTTCACTGCAACTGAAGAGGAATGGCTTCCTTGGAAAATCTGCACGCATGTTTAGACTTCACCGATACTCGAGTTCCTTTGCCCTTCTACCCAGAAAAACAGAAATGCAACCACCAGTTCCTCAGTTAGGAACTATTTATCCAGTTTGTTCCCTCTGATGAGGCTCAATCACCAACTAGGCCGTCTGTTTCCAAAAACTTGGCTGTGCCGTGGTGAAGAATCTGTGCTTTCTTCTCGCAGGGCACCCCTGTGTGCAGGTTAGCCTGACTCAGGGGGCAGAGCCTACTGGATAAACAGCCCCGTCAACTACAACAGCAAGGGACTGACAGTCCCTGTCAGCACTGGGCCCTTAGGAAGGAAGAAAGGCCCCCACACATACCATTGGCAACACTAGTGACCTGCTTCAGCACTGGCTTTTCCATTTTTTTGGCGTAAAAAGCTGCATACCACACTCGCAGCTCAGTCCCTGGTGGGATGTCCTGGCAGGTGGTGAAGTAAATGTCATTGTCATGCTGGAAGGCAGTTAAGTTTTGATGCTCATACTCGGTGGCTGGCCGCACCATCATCATCCAGTTGCAATCGTCCTCGTTTGTGGTGTCAAAATACACCAGGGGCCCATCCTTCTGGAACACCTACCGAGAAGAACGTGCACGTAATAAAACCCCTGATAAACAGCACCAAGTTAGGAAAGATTTTTATTTCCTGCTTTTGCAAGCCCCAACTCCTGCAGCAGGCGTGTTCCATTTACCAGTCACACCTTCAGATGGGTAAGTCTGAGACAGACTGCCAGGGGCAGGATGGGACCAAACTGACTTCCTATCCTGAGAATTCCTGCTACAGCCACCAGTTTCTCAAAACGTGGCTGGATACAGGAGGATGGAGTGAAACACGCTGTGAAACAGCCAGCAGCCCGAGTCACATTCCTAAGTCTTTACTCCTGGACTGAGGTATCAGTGAAAACTACAACTGAATTCCATTTTTAGCGTAGCATTTTTCCTGCCAAGACTCCGGTCAAGAGAGGAATAAAACAAATACAAGGCAGAAAAAAACCCACTTATTCTGCTAAACAATCAAACTGAAGAGACTCATTAACTGCCATAGTTGTTGTCCCTCTTGTACCATCACATGCAGGAGGTGAAAGACAGCCAGTTTTGCTGACTGTATCTCTTATAACACTTCAAACACAGAACGAGCCACTAAGTTTGGTTCTTCTGTACCTTGCCCAGAGAATGTTTCTTTAACTCATCCATTACAGAGCACACCTAAAAGATGTCCCAAATAATCCCCCTACATACACTTTTTTCCATAGTTTTAGATGGCATCAAGCCACCACAGGCAAAACTGAGGGTTTGTTCTTGCTTTTCATGGGCTGGGTCTCACCTTCAGGGGAAAATCAGATTCTTTTTCCAGCTTGAGAACTCTCTTGCATTCAAATGGGCCAAACTGGGTGCGTTTCACCAGCTGTGTCAGAGCAAACACTCCTTCAGTCCCATCTTCCAGTTGTCTTATCTCCAAATTAGAAGGCAGAGATGACCTAAAAATTGAAGAGAGAATTAGGAAAAAACCAGTTACACATAGGACAACACTACAGGAACCCACAAAAGAAACAAGTCAACATGTATTTCTCCAGTCCCTGGTAACAGCAAAGTTTTCTGATCAACACACCCTAAGTTCTGTGAGGATTTATAAATAGAGGAGAACAACTACCAGCAGTGGAGGAGGGACAAATCAGTGATTACCTGAGAAAGGTCAGTCCATTTAAGTCCAGGAACCTACCCGGACTGGCTGCACCTGAGAATCCCAGGAAAGTAGTCCAACACCCTACTGAGACTACTCTCAATTGTCTTGGAAAGATCATGGGCATTGGGAAAGTGTCTGATGACTCCCCCTCTCTCTGCCCCCATAAGACCCCACCTGCAGTGCTGCATCCATCAGGAAAGATGTGGACCTGCTGGAGTGGGTCCAGAGGAGGCCACGAGGATGATCTGCTGTAAGGAAAGGCTGAGAGAGCTGGGGTTGTTCAGCCTGGAGAAGGGAAAGCTCCAGGGAGATCTCACTGTGGCCTTTCGGTGGGTTTATAAAAAAACAGACAGAGTGACTTTTCGCACAGGTGGACAGTGACAGGACAAGGGGCAATGGTTTTAAACTAAATGAGGAGAGATTCAGGTTAGGTATTAGGAAGAAATTCTTTACTTCAAGAGTAGTGAGGCATTGGAACAGGATTCCCCATCCCTGGAGGTGTTCAAGTACAGACTGGATGGGGCTTGGAGAAACCTGGTCTAGTGAATGGCATCCCTGCCCACGGTAAGGGAACTGGATGATCTTTAAAGCCACTTCCAACCGAAACCATTCTGTGATGACTGAAGAAAGACAAATGTTGCACCCATCTTCAAAAAAGGATTATATTCCAAAGGGAACTACAGGCTGATTGGCCTCACTTCAGCCCCGGGGAAAATCATGGAACGAGACCTTCTGGGAGGCATTTATGGTCACATGAGGAAAAGGTGGCTGGAAAGAGTTCCTATGGATTGACTAAGGGCAACTCATACCTGACAAACTGTTTGTTTTCCAGGATAAAATGACCGGTTTTGTGGACGAGAGAAGACCAATAGATGCCACTTCCCTTTAACTTAAGGGAAATGACTTTTTTTAGGCTTTCAACAATTCTCTCTGTATCCAAGCTGGAATGTTATGCTCTTGAATGGGTACACAGCTATTAGAGGAAATAACTCATTGGGTGGTCAGGCTTAGAGGGTCATGATCAGTGGTTCTTTACCTGGAGGCCACAACAACTGGGGCACCACAGAGAGCTGTGTTAGGAACCTGTATTGTAAAACAATCCTTAACAACCTAGAAGGGACAAGGGTAGCCTGGATACACTGCCATGAATCATGTAAAATTCCAGGGACAAATGCAAAGTCCTGCACCTGCGAAGGAAGAACCTCAGCCAGCACCATCACCAGGGAGAAGAACCCTGGGGGTGTGGTGGGCAGCAAGGTGGACATGAAGTCATGTCCCAGCAGCAAACAGGGCCAAACGCAGCCTGGATGATTTGGAGGAGCAGCCAACAGATTGAGGCAAGTGATTGTTCCCCTCTGCTCCGCACTCAGGGGATCCTAATGATTTATTGCCTCCTCTTTTGGCCTCCCAGTACAGGAAAGACATCGAAAACGGGCTCGTGGCAAAAGCAGAAGGGATAACATGCATAAAAATGAAACAAATTAGTGGTTCAGCATGGATGTTAGTTCTGACTGGAATATCCTGAGGCTTCTTCCCAAATGAATTACCCTACAGATCTTTGGTTATGATCATCCTTACTTTAAAAAATAAACTATATCCCTCCCCAAATTAACACTTTATAGATTTATGCAGATCAAAGCCCTTAAGATGAAAGCCCTGAAAGTTTCCCATCTGCCTTGTAGATCCCTTATTACAAACACTGACACACTGATCAAAAGTGCTTTTGTGCAATAAAAATTGTTACTACACAGAATACACAGAGAGCACCTTCCCAAAAAAAATCACATAACTGGAACTACCACATTGGTTTTACAGACCCCAAATGCAACTCTATTTTTTCAGATCTGTGCTAACAGGTGAAAAGCTAAAAATAATCAGACAGGCTACTGACTACAAAAGTTGACATTGGCAGAACCGCTTTAGTGTCTAGATGAAAAGAAATACAAAAAAGAAATCAGAGTGATAAGCAAATTAATTGAAAAAAATGTTTTCAGTTTTAAACATAGAATAAGCAATGTTAGAGATAATGAAGTTCAGGAGATGTTTCTCAGCACTTCCTTTATAATCTTTATGGTTTATTCATTTTATCTCTTCATTAGGACAGAGGAAACAACAATTGTGGTTAAACAGCTAGACTGTTTTTTAAGAGAGTCATATCCACTTTGTGGTTAAACTTGCCCTCAACCTCAGACAACTCACTCTCTCAGCTACTGTTCCCAGATATAAAATAAAGGTTGCCCGTACATTTTTTTCTTTCCTTTTCTTATCTTACCCGATTTCAGCTGTAAACTCTTGAGGAAAATCAATACATTTTTCTGTCATACAGGCAGTTTTTAAATTCTGCTTTCAAATCTACTGTCCAGCAGCCCAAACTTCCACTAGGGAAAACTTAGCATTTGCACGTCAAAGAAAAAAAAAAAAGACTGAAAACCAGTGCAAGAACCACATTTGCAAACATTCACAGCTGGCAATTCTGGGCACTGTGGTAATTCCCTACTGCACAAATAAGTAAGAGCATTAAACTGCAAGGAAAGAGAAAACACATAAAAGGTAAGAAATATCAGTTTCACTTGTCACTCAAGCCGTGTAGTGCAGGCTGGAGACTTGCTGCACTGCCCAGATTCTGCGTGTAAGAAAAGCGCCTCCATCCCCGGTTTCTGTTGTTCCTATTTTGAAATTACCCCCCAGAACAAAGCACCTCTAGTGTCGGGGCTCTGAACCATTAACATCTGCTGCAGGACATCATCCATGGCAGGCTTTTCCAGGCACAGGAAGGCGTTGCCTGGCAGGAGCTGCAGGGCAGTTCCTTTTCTGGGAAAGCCCAGAAAGCCAGTGACAGCTCCTGCACTGGTGCTGCCAGTGCAAAGGGTGGGACACCAGGAGCATCCTGCCCCACCTGGCACATCCAGTACATCCAGTATTTGTTACAAACTGATCCTGGGAATACACACCACAGCCTACACAGCCAGCAGGTGCCAGACTTGCTGCCCACGTGCCCATGTTTTCTGCCTGTGACTCCCCCAGGAAGAAACACAGAAGCCTTGAGCACATTATATAATCCATTTGAACTCCATCTGAACTCTCTTCCCTTTTTGGATTTGCACTACATCTTCACAATAGCTGGTTCCTTTCCTGAGCCTTACATTTTACATCTTAATATGAATTTTGCTGACAACGCCTGATTGTCTTTCTCTGTAAAAATCGCTACTCAGTGTTGTTTGCTCCCAACTAGATTTAGCCTATTTGTTTCTTTTGGCAAACACGAGCGTTTCTGCTGTGCTGTCACAGATTTTCTGACAGAACTATTACCCCTAATCATTCCTAAAGACCCACAATAATGAGAACAACTTGTTTTGCTTCTAAGTGGAGGAATGATGAGTTCAGACCAAGCAGGAGGATACAGCATGAATGTGAAATCCTCACACACTTCTCTGAGACTAGAACAGTGCATCTGAGGAGGGGGAAAAGTGGCAGGTACTCAGTCAAGACAGAAGTCACCACCCCATCTGGCACTACCTGACTTTTTGCCAGAAACCTCTGCGGAGAAACCAAATCCTGATGAGCGGCAAGTTATTTTGTTGGCTTCAGTTCGGTACAGCACTCAAGTGTGTGCATCAATTTTTCTATTTAATCAAGGCCATGTGCTTCCCATAAATTTCTGTAGCCCACTGGGACTTCGCCTTCCAGCTGTCAGCCACATCCATTAGATGCCAGATACGTTTTCAAGGACGAACAGGGAGTGTTGGGCTGGGCAGGACTAACTCAAACATTCCTTACCTTGCCCTGCTCAAGACAAAGGAGTCTTTGACTGTCACCACTGGGCCCAGCTCAGGGCACTCTGAATCATGGTACTGCCCACAGTCCTCACACCCTGCAAGGAAGCAGAGAGAAAAGGTTGATAAGACACTTTTGTGAGGCAGCTGCCTCCTCCTTCCAAGCCAAACCTGGCACCAGGCAAAATACATACACAGAGAGGCAGCTGTTTATTTATATTGCTTAAAAGAACATGAATAATTGAACATCGAGTTGATAGCTGGCACCTGCATAGGTGAGATAACACACAGTGTGATCAGTGCTATCAGAAGACAATTGTTTAAATCCTCTCTCAGAGGGAAAATAATTGCCTTACATCCCCAGTAAATATTCTGCTTAAAATGGCATTATTCTTCAGATAAAGTGCTGCAACACGTAGCAGATAAAGAAAACCACATTACTACCTTCCCCACAACCTGGTTTTTCAGAAACAGCCTGGCTAATGTGGTGTTTGCAGTGACAGGAGGCATAAATCAGTACCAGAACTGGCACAGACCTCAGCACAAGCATGTTTTGGGACCCCAGAGCCATGCCTGGCCCACACACACTTCTCACCCACAGAGCAGGGAGACAGACCTCCAAGATACCTCCTGGTGCCTTTCCAACCAAGTCATCTGGCTGCACAATACACTTAGTTCACTGTCAGTTTACCTAAATTAGCTTTCAGTTTAAGTGGCTGTAAATTACCCAGAACTGAGTGGTTCCTAAGAAACCATTTTCAGACCAGGATAATTTGAGGCTTTCTAAAATAAGCTAACTTAACAGGATTCCAAACGCATATACGTTGCTTCACGGGGAAAAAATAGCTGCCAAACTGCCCTGCCTGGTCAGCTGCTGACACAGCTTCAGAGGAGATCATCACACAGGGCTTATGTTCCTGTAGTGCCATTTCCATCTGAGCTCCACACTTACAAGGGCAAGTCAGGTAACCACAGTAAGGATGCAAAGAAGAGGATCACTACACCTTGTTTGGGAAGAGACAGGACAAAAGCCATGTCATTCCAAGGTATGTCCCCTCTGGCAAAGCCACTCTGAACTCCTAACTGGAAACTTCTCTCCCCCAGGTATTTGTCCCAGTGAATAAAAGGACTTCTTCTAAAACAAGGGATCCCAAACTGCAATACACAGCTCCACATTGTTTCTTCTTCTGGCAACAAAACCAACTTTGCAGTGAAAATTCACATATATTTGACAAACTGCGCTTCTGACTGATGCAACCCCTAAGCCTGGCTGCTGCCTCCTCTTCGTGCTGCCTTCTGGTGAACCAAGGAAAGAGACAACCAGCTCTTCCCATCAGTTTATTTTTCAGCTGAATTAATTTCACCGTCTGGCTTGCTGTACAGCCCCAGACAGTTATGTGAGAGGAAAGGATCCGTGGGGAAGTGCCATCCTCACAGAACCACCACTCTCAACTCAGCCTACAGCTGTCCTGCTTACTGTCCCACCATCCCCACTCCTTTAGGTGAGCCCGCAGCTCACACTGCGCTTAATATTCCTGAAATAACCTGGGCTAAATACAGATTTCCCAAAGCAGAGAGGAGCCACAGAGGAATGTGTAAACCAGACTGCTGAAAAGAACTGGATTATCACCCACAAAGGGCTGTCATAACCAATGAGGACAGGAAGGAATAGCCAGAGCAGCAGCTTCTCACACAGGCTTTGCTGTCAAAGGAAACTTCTGTGTTTTTCCTATCTCCTGGTTGCATCAAGGCACTCCTCACTTCTGCAAAGATAAGCTACTGTACAGGTTCAGACAGCACTGTCCACACCTACATGCAGGAATAAACCTCACATTCCTCTCACTCCTTTGCAGAGGAATGACCAAAACCGGGGGAATATGACCCTGGCACTGTATCCAAGAAATACCTTACAGCAGCCATTCCTCAAAGCAGCTGCACTCACTACATGTGACACTTACAAGAGATTACAGCCACAGGAGAAACACAAAAATTAGCATGGGAATAAGTATAAAATACCTCTGGGGGGACTGTATTCACAGACTTCTATAAAAAAATATTCCAAAACTCTCTTCTCTATGAAATATGTACCCATGGATGTTAATTCTGGGAGTGCACAGTACCACTTGTAACAACTCACTTTTTCAGAACATAAGCAGTCCCCACATCCCATGGGGAAAACTAATTACAGAGAGCACAAGAAAACTCGAGACATTCAAAGACCGCAGACTTCAGCAGAAAGAGGAAAATCGTGTGTGTGACACTTTCTATCTGTGCAACTAAGGAATGGCATCACATCTCCATTCTTGTTGCTATCCACCAGAACCTTTTTACGAAGGGGAAGACAAGGTAACTTCACTACTGGTCTCTGCAGCTCAATAAAAATGCCAACAGTCAACACTGTTTTTTGAAGGAATCTGTGGTGGAGGGAAAAGTGGAACTTTCTGATACAGTTGCCATTAAAGTGGCACTCCCTGGCACTCCACTGCTGCAGCCTTTCCTCACACACCACGATTCCAGATCCCAGAGCTCAGCCTGGCACACAGGGTTACACAGAGGACAGAAACACGAGCACAGGCAGGGAACGCCGTGAGTGGGACTTGTCAGAGCAGTTGGTGCGTCTCAAACCGGGCTTGTTCCGGAAGAATAATGAGCCTGCCTCCCCCTCCTGCGGAGGTGAAGATCTTCAGGTCAGGCCAGGGGTCAGAGATCCCCACAGACACCCCTGGTTGCCAAAGCTGGCTGGATAAACAAAGGCTTACAGTGGTGTTAGGCCTTCAATCTCACTTACTCCAGCCATGAAAAAGCTGTTCTGCTCACTCACATCCAGAGGCTTCCTTGTGTGTTTGCCAACAGAATCAGTGTATGCTTAAATTACACACCCTCCTCTCCATTCCTCCATAAGCTGTTTGAGCTTCCTTTAATAAAATATTTTTCTAAATATAAAATCTTAGTCTGTTTTAGTCTTTAATTTCAAACACTCCGAGCAGACAAGCCACGCAACGTGAGAGTCAGATCTTTTTCCTGATACTTACAAATAAACATAATCTCATCACTGCCATCTTCAGCCATTTTTTAAACCTGCCAAAATACAAAAGGTGAAGTTAGACCAGAATGACTTTTACTTTCCGTATTATGTAAACATCCCTTTGTGAAGTAACGATGCTGACTGGCCCAGAGCACACCCAAACACATTAATGCCCCTGCAGGAGTATCAATGGAAAGTTAAAGAAATTAAAGTTGTTAAAACGCCCAGTGACTGCAGAAACAAGGCCCAGTGCAACACTATCTCTGAAAGGCAGATTACTTATTTAATAAACGCAATAATCTCAGGAACCTAAAAACTGCCGGTAAAGTCACAGATTTGTTCTAAAGGCTAAGGTTTATTGCGGGAATGAGCATCAGAAAACCTGGAAAAACAAATCCCATCTCTGTCACTGGCCTTCCATGAAATGGTAACTCACCAATTTGCTTTCACAGTTAAATAAGGATAATCTACATTCACTTTATTTTTGTCAGCCTGTGTTAAAGACTTGCAAGAACACTATCTATTGCTCCTCAATGATTAATTTATGGCAAAAAGTCTGATTATTTATGGCTAAGATCACAACAGCAGATAATTCTCCCTTTTCTAACCATGGAAAGGGTCTTCTCTTCAAACAAGCAATTTTCCCAATAACCCAGTGAGAGGCAAAGCAACATGAAGATCATGACTCAAGTCTAAGAGAGATCAGGTTGCAGGAACAGAAAGTATATTGGTCAAGAAGAGAATAGGAACGAGAAAGAGAGAACCTTGGAGAGGGAAGAGGACAAGAGGAGAGGAAACATGACACACCAAACTAGCAGAGCCCTGTTGGAAAAGAGATAAAGCATTTGCTCCTACTGCAACAAAAGCCAAGCCAAAGATATGCACAAGAACAGTCATTACTTGGGATCAGGGCAGGAGCAGGACTCTCCATTAGGAGTTTACTCTTGAAGACTGATGCTCCACGTGCTCTGCCTGGCTGGGCTGTGGAAATCTCTCTCAGGCTGGAGCCCAGAGCAGCAGTTACTTTTGCACAGGTACTTCTCAGCACAAGTCCCACACAGTCCCTTTCACTGCTTCAGAAAGGATTCCACACTTGTGCCAAGTCTGCTGCTAAAGCCTGGGAGCAATGTCTGATTCCAGCTGCGCCCACACCTTGCTCCACCTCCAGCCTCCACCAGAAGCAGCAAACAGGTTCCTTCACCAATCCAGGAACAACTCCCAGTTAGCAAAGGGCTCCATCCCCACACAGAGGCGCACTGGGTGGAAAGTCAACACAACTGATGGGAACACAAAGGGACACCAGGTCACTGTGGCTCTTGTTCAGGGCAGGAGGGATATCCCTACTCAGCTATCTGGGCAACAGCCTAAGGGGAATTTTGGTCACTGGAGTATGGGCAGCCTGACTTTCCCACACGGTCTGTCCCAAGCTCTGCCCTGCCCAACTCCACCTGCCAACAGCAGGATCCCTCCTAACACCCTGGGTAGGGGCCAACACTGCCTATCTGTGGCACAAGCTGGGCCTTTTCTGGCTACAGCTTTTGGGGACTAAACTCATATAACATAACAAACATCTATACAAAAGCCCAGTGCTGAGCACAACAGCAAATTCAGGAAATTTCCCCAAAAGCTCTTACCCTAAAAACACAGCAAACAATGCAACGGGTATTTAGGGAAATCCAAAGTACAACTGCGCAAAACCAGCCACAGAAAGTGCATTGTAAGCTGATGTAAAAAATAGGTTTGTCTTGCTTTTTAACCAAGACTTTATGTGGATGCTTTGCACTATTTCAAGAGGTGCACAAAGGTGTACTATTTTTAGATAGCTGATGTCCTGACAAGACTTTAATCCTAAATATGGCTGAATTAACAAATAATGTCCTCGGTCAATGGTTCAGGGATGCAGTGCAGCCACACCAGCAATGCTGCTGTGTGACCTGCTCAGCAATGGCATTCCCCTTCCAGGATGTTCCTGTGTGTCGCATCCTTGACAAACAGCAGATTGAGGACATGTCTTTTTACAGGAGCAGCAACATCAGTCTTGTTCCAGGGCCCGTCGGATGAGAATAGCAACAAAGGGGCGGAGAAATCGCAGTAGCATCAGTGTTGCTCAAGGTGATGGGGGAGAAAGCGTGAAGGTCCCTCAGAGGTAAGGACACCACACCTCAGTTATCACCTGCATCAGCGCAGTTTTCATCTCTGCAGCAAAGATTTTTGGTTTGCACATCTCAGGATTCCTGACCCGTCACCCACCGCTCCTGCGCCCGGCACAACAACCCGCTGTGCTCTGGAATAAACACCACTTATCCGCTTCAAAATTCTGCTTTACAGACTCACACTCCTCACCCATAGGTTTCCAAACTCCTCCCAAATCTCACATGTATTTCCCCAAGAGTTTCTGAGATAAATGACACTGTGCCACCCGCTCCAGCTGGTAAACAGAGTCACGATGTTCCACGTGGGCTCACATGATGGCACTGAAGACAGGCTTTGGAATTTTTTTACCCTCTTCCTGCTGTTGCTCTGGGCCATGTCTGATTTTTTTTTTTTTTTGGCTTTTCAAAGCATTTGTACCAGAAAAATACTCAGTTAAGTCACTCATCCCACTGCTAATAATTCTGCTCTTGTCTTGCAGAGATAATCGAAGCTTCTTGGAATTCCAGGTATTTTTTATAAGAAACAGAGAGCGATCATTAGCGGTGAATAATCAGGTGAAAAGCTACAGAGAAGAAGTAAGACCAGGTACAAGGCCTAATTCTGACAGCAGTAAAAGAGCAGAAAACCACATTTTTTTTCTTGTATAATTAAATGAGTGACTTTGTGCCTGAGAGTAGAGCACACAGCTACGCACAAAAATTCCAGCTGCCACACGGGCCTACAGACATATTTGTAACTCGAGGGAAGAACCCAAATGAAGACACTGAGGGGCTGCAGCATCACAGGTACCTGTGTGCAGAGCATGACACGTGAGTTACCATGAGGGAACCACTCGTGCCATAAGGGATCCAAAAATGTAAGAACTGATGTAAAAACACACTTTCCCCTAATAAACTGATGAAGGAAGAAATCAGGCTCCAGTGGAAAGCTGAGTAATTCCAATCTTGCAAATGGATTTAAAAACAATAAGCACGAATAATTTAAAAAAATAAATCCAGTGCCTAAAAATCTGCGTTTGAACTTAATGACCAACAAGGTAAAATTAAAGCTTCCCTTTCTTCGGTTTTCCATTGGTTTAGAATGGGCTTCTAGTAAAGTGTGAATAAATAACTTGAAAGCACAAGTGGGTGGGTGCTGCAGATGCACGTGTGCAAGAACGCACTTAAAAATGCAATTTTCCTCATGAGGTAGTCAAACTTGTTCATGCCACTGCTCAGCGTAATCGCACCGCATCTGGCAAACTACAGAGAGGCCTTGTATTTTCTCAAAATTACGGCCACTCTATCAGTTCTTACGGAGGAGCAGGGGGGTGATTCCTGCACCAGTCGGGGGTGGGGGCACGGAGTAACACACCGGCTGGGAGCCCTTCCCAGCGCTCCCCATCACCGTGTGCACGAAGCATATGCAAAGTTTAACGAAAACGAGCGTATTGCAGAAAATTCACGTGTGCGAAGCGCCGCAGTCCGCGGCTTTCCCTCCTTTTGTCTCCTAAGGCTCCCGCCGCACCTTCTCCCACCGGGGCAGGATCAGCATCGCTACACCTGCCTTCTCCTCCTCCTCTTCATCATCCCCCTTTGGATCACACATGGAAAGCTCCCCACCCCACCCCAACCCCACCACGCACCGCCGCCATCCCCCCCCAAATCCATTCCCGACCCCCCGCGGCCAAGCCGAGGCGCTTTCCCCGCTCCCGGCCCCGCATCCCCGTGGCCCCGACGGGTCCCTCTCCCCGCGCGGGCCGATCCCCGGCGGACACCCCGGCCCTGCCCTGGCCGGACCGCGCCGCCTCCGCCCCCTCCCGGAGCCCGCCCGGGGCCCGCGATCCGGGAGCGGCTCCGCCGGGTTTTGCCTCGGACCCGCCTCGCCCCCTTCGCTACCGCCCTCCCGGCCGCTGTAACAAAGAACAGGCGGCCTGGAGGAGGCGGCGGCGGCGGAGGAGGACGGGGACGGGAAGGAGGAGGAGGCGGCGT
>JAWMRA010000001.1:111812275-111868038 GCA_035584735.1 Pseudotriccus pelzelni | reverse complement strand
CAGTGTCTGCTCTGGAGGCTGAACAGCCCCAGCTCCCTCAGCCTTTCCTGCTCCCAGAGATGCTCCAGCCCTTCAGAATCTTTGTAGCCTCTGCTGGACCCGCTGCAGGAGCTCCATGTCCCTCCTGTCCTGAGGAGCCCAGACTGGACACAGCACTGCAGATGTGCCTCACAGGGCTGGGCAGAGGGGCAGGATCACCTTCCTGGAGCTGCCGGCAGTGCTCCTCCTAATGTACTCCAGGATACCTGTGGCCTTCTTGGTCCCCACCTGCACCATTCCCCATCCTCCCTCATCTTCCACAATAAACCACGCGGTTCTCCAAAGCCTTCGTGATTAATGTCGCACTGCTCGTTTCTGGAGGAGCAACTTCATCGTCAGAGAGAAAAAGCATCTTGGAAAAACAAACGAAAAAACCACCACTGCATTAGTGAACATCCTTTTATGCAAGTCATCAGCCATGTTTGTATCCTCTAGCACTGCTCTGTAAACAAATGCTCAATTGATGTGCAAGTTTCCCAGCAGAGAGGGTCCGCTCTTATATGTACGGCTCTCCCGGAGCACCATTCAGTTTGCTCTTGCTTTTGTTCCTGGAAAGGAGCTTCTTGCTCAGGATCCGTGACAGGGTGCCTCCCTTCTTGCGGGTCTCCTCGGACAGGGGCTGCTGCAGGTACACAAGGTCGTTGTGGGACTGGCTCATTCCCGGATCCTTCTGATGGTGCTGCCGGCGGAAAAAGAGCTTCGCGCTTTTTTTCAGGATCCCACCTGCGGGAAGGGAAAAAAAGGGACACTTCAGAAAGAACAGGCTCACAGCTTCAATGGCAGCCCGACTAAACAAAGCTGACCTTTGATTTCAGCTTCTGAAGTCAATCCACACATCTTGTGGAAGTTTCCTTCCTTACACATCCTTAGCTTCAAATGCTCTTCTCAAAGCTGCATTAGTGGTCATACACACATGCACAGCCACTGGTGTGGGTTGTACACTGGGTTCTCAGGTGTCCAAGAGGCAGAGCCAATCTTCCCAACCAATAAAGGGAGAAAGTACTTCATAAGAAGAATGAAACAGAGGAGGTAATGTCACTACTCTTTGTTGTTTCAGAGATCAAAGGAGGAAAAGATCAGCCCATGATGCACCACATGAAGGTGGCATTTTAATCTGAGGTGAAAGAACAGCACCTGGCAGTGAACCTGTGTGCAGTGGGCTGGTAGAAGCCAGGCAGCAGGTGTTCCACATGAATTCGACAGCACCACCCACAGCAACACTCATGAAGCATTTGCTATTTTAAAATCCTGTTAGGAATAGCAACTCACTTCAAGCAGATTAAAAATAATATTACATCTGCTTCCGACAGGTTCAGCAATCTGCCCAAATCCCTTCTGCAGCAAATGAAGTTGCTGTATTTTGCTGTATTCCTTCCCTTGATCCCATGTCAAACCCAGCACGCAGCCAAGGCAACTGCAGCTGTCACCTCACCAGGGACTCATGTTGCCAGCACCAGCTACCAGTACAATCCTCTCTTTGCAAGCCTGGATTATTTTTTGCAGCCGTTCTGCCAAATTCCACCTTCCTTTTCCGTGTGTGCACACGTGCCTGACCTGCAAGGCTGCAGCTGGCAGGGACACCGCTCCAGGCTACCAGCAACACTCGACCTGGTGTGGGGACGTTAAAAGGGCAAGTTTGGTGCAGAAGGGGGTGCTGATGTTGCCCCAGGTGGCAGGAGCCAATTTGAACAAAGGAGGACCCAGGTAGCAAGCCAATACAGGAGCCTTCTGGCAGTCAGAGCAGTACGTGAGGACAGTCATCTCCCTGGCAAAGCTTCCACACCTTGTTCCCGGCACCACTATCAGGTTTCCTCATTCTTTCTCAGCTCAGCTATTAATTCCTGTCACTGCACGGTCTTGACTCTGCTTTTCCTCCCATTGCAGATGGATACAAAAAGCAACACACAGACCAGTTCTTTCATGCAATGCTGTGCCACAGCTAGAATTACGTGTTTGTCCCCCACGGACCAGGCATGGGCCCCGTGTCCCTTTGCACAGCGACAGCTGCAGAGCAGGTATTTCATGGCAGCTCCGCTGCACGCAGCCAAATGTTGCCCTGTTCAGACCAGAGCACTTGCAAACATGTGCTTGGATTTATTACTTTGAGGAACTCAGCACCTGGGAGAATATTCCAGCATGTTTTTTGCCTGCCGGCTGCCAAGACGCTTCTCACAGGGATGAAGCAGAAATCAGCCCAAAGCAACTGGAACTCGTGGATTTGAGTCTTGACTGCCCTCCCATCGCCCTCTGATCGATCTTTTTGGCAAGGCAGTGCCACTTCAGGCTGTTGTCAGCAGCATAAAAGAAACAGTGTTCAACCCCAGGACACTGACAGTTGTGTTTAATATGCAAAGGCTGGGGGGGATCCACGAGGCCTCGCTGCTGTGCCACTCTTGTTTGAGCAGGCAGCTGTTCTGCCCGGCAGCCCTGGCAGCTGCAGCTGAAGCTGTGCCAGCAGGAGCAGGACAGAAAGGCTTATCCATAAGCAGATATTTAGTCCTATCCATTCTACGATTCAGACTGATTTTCTGTGCCGGGAATCAGAACCGAACCAAGAACGCTGCGAAAATGGGTGGCCTGTGATGGATCACTGCAGCTGAAAAATCGTGGGCAGCTCTTCCCCGAGGCTCAGCACAAGCAGCAGCCCCTCAGTGTGAAAGCTCCCTGTGTTTTTTGGAGGTGCTGAGGTCCTGGCTGTCTGGAAGCTTGCCACAGTCCCCATCAGTCTGTACCAGTTTGGTGTGTGCTGCCTGGCAGTGGCTCCAGCTGCTGTGGAGACATGCAGCCCTGCCAGGGAGGCAGGGCAGGGCACATCCCCAGCTTGGCAACGCTCGTGCTATTTGCATGCTCACTTCTCGAGTCCAACAGGATCCATGTGCCAGCTCTGCCCCTAACACCAGGAGCTGAGCAGAGAGCACACTGTACGAGCTGGCTGGGCTACACTAGTTTAGAGTGTCCTGAAAATGCCTGTGGGGCTGTGATCGCTTCTGAATGTCACTTTTTTTAATCAAAGAGGATTTCCTTCCACATCTACAAGGATATGAATAGAGATCGCTTTCCATTCCTTCCCAACTTCCAAAACAGTTTTTATACAGGTGGTTCTGCAGATATACCTGCTGAGGCCCTGGTAGCTCTGCAAGTTAGGGTAGAAAAGCTTTACCTAGAAAACTGAGAGCAGCAGGTTTTAAAATAAGTCTTTTGCCCGTGTATATTCACTTATGGGGTCACACGTGGTTTGCATGAGCAGAGAGTTTGACTAATTATCAGATATTAGAGGAATGGGCATGATGGAGAGAGATTAGGAATGCAGAGCACCCCTCCAAGCCTTGCTTGCTGAGATTTCTGTGTGACCCACCTGAACAGCATGACCACCAGAAGAATAATTTGCTACAGCAGACTAATCTGCTGAGACACTTGAACACAGGAAAGTAATTTTGGAAGGAGGAAAGAAGTGGACGGGGGAAGAAGAAAACAGGTGCCAAACTATGTTTTGCTTCAGTTTTTACAATGAGCGTCCCATTGTAAAGCTACCTTTTCTTAGGGGAAAAAAAAAATAAACACAAAGCCAACTTACTGTGTGGGTAATTAATTCTGGCTGGCATAGTAGTCCTCTTAAGTTTATAAAAGGGAATGGGTAAGAAAGAGGAAGTCAGAAAGGTAAAAAAAAAACACAACAAACAAAAATATGCAAGAGTAAAAAAAAAACCACCAGTGCTAACTTTAAGACATTCATACAGATACAAGGCTTTTTAAAGCAGAAGGGGTTCTGCTGGCTTTCAGTTTTGCTTGGGTTTTTTGTTGTTGTGTTTGGGGTTTTATATGTTTGTGAGGTTTTTTGTTGTTTGTTTTTTAAGGGAAAGCACTTGAGAAACAGAAACCTTGAACTGTTCACAGCTAACTGAAGGCAGGGGGCTGGGAATATTTTCCTATCTTACTCCATAAAAGCTACTCAGCTGTGACAAAGCGGAGATTCAAGACTTCCACAAAGACATCGGTGTATAAAGAAAGGGATTTGAGCCAGTTTTTCTTAAAGTATTATTTTAAGATGATACAACTCTCTCAAATTAGAAATACTTTGCAGTTTTTAGCAGCCCTTACACTGCATTGTGTGATCTTTAGAAGGCTGATCTCTTTGCAACATACAGCACAGGGAAAAACAGAATTAGACAACAGCTCACATACAAACTTGCAGTTGCTTGTTTTAGAATAACATGTTAAAGAAGAGTCCAGAGGTTTTGCAATCTCTCCCACAGCTTCGTAAACTCTTCCAGGCTCCAAAATGAGACAAATCCCTTCACAATTGCCCCCCTATCCCCACCCCAAACACACCCAAAACTTCCCAATGCCTGACCATCTATGTGACAGGGATTGTTGCCGTGCCACCCTGATCTCTCGTGTGGAGCAATACAGCTGTGGGAAGGCCACAGAAACTCGAGGCTCTAAGGGAGGGTCCTGACAAAGGGCTCCAGTGTCTGCCCTGCGTGGGGGGTGTGTGTGCGATAATCAAGTGAAATAGTGAGGTTTTGTAGTAAGGATCTCCGGGCAAGGAAAGAATAGAAAAATAATTAAGCAAAAGGGGGTGGGGGTGGGTGAAAAATACAGGATTTTTTTCAATTTCAAGGTGCAGCCCATGAGACTGGTGTGTGGCTGTTCAGGGCACAGTCCTCTGCACTGGCCCTTGTGCCAGACATCCTAATAGTCCTAATACCACATAGCCATAAACCAGTGCTCAGAGGTGAATGGATTTATCAAAGAAACACAAAGAATCCTGAAACATTTCCAAATTGCAGCTATTCAGGTGTGTAACTACCTAAGCAAAATGATCTGATGCTTTATTTACTTACTAAATTACCTTTTATTCCATTTTCTTTAGCAAACTACGTATTAATGGAATCAGCCAAAAAGGGAGAAAACTGTTCACAAGGCAGTTTCTGCTTCAGATGCTTCCTGAACACACACTCCAGTGAGGGCAGGGGAGTCCTGAGCTCAGGGGTGTGAAGGAGGAGAAGGAATGTATAAAAAGCAACTGTATTAGTAATGGGACTTGCCCTTCTGTTTCCTGACTGAGGGCAGTGTAAGAGAGCCTGAGCTGGCTCAGAGAGCAGTGGACTGCACCCTTTGTGCTGCTGGTGAGACAGCTTCAACCAACACCAGGAGTTTAAGGACAAAAAAAAACCCAAAAATCATCAAG
The DNA here is from genome assembly GCA_035584735.1 of Pseudotriccus pelzelni. Taxonomy (NCBI): domain Eukaryota; kingdom Metazoa; phylum Chordata; class Aves; order Passeriformes; family Tyrannidae; genus Pseudotriccus; species Pseudotriccus pelzelni. The sequence continues at coordinate 111,862,808 of JAWMRA010000001.1, read as the reverse complement.
AAAGGATGAACTACTGCAGCACTGCCTGACTCTGCCAATTGGGCAGAGAAAGCAGCCAGTCACCGAGGTGGAAGGCAAGGATCACGTACCTTTGGATTTTTTCATGCTCCCACTCTCTGAAACACTCAGTGAGCTCCCAGATATCTCTTCAGAGGTCTGGTCTAAGAGGGTGCTGGTGTCCCATTGCTGGCTGCCGTTCTCCAAAGCCCAGGCCTTCTGGGTGCTCTGCTGTGGGCCAGTGTCAGGTACAGTTTCTGAGGGACCCAGTGGCAGCTTTTCGTCAGGGGTGGTTTTTGCAACAGCTTCCTCCACAGGGAGTGGATCTGCTTCTTTGCAGGAGCTGTCCATGGCTGCAGCATAGTCCATCATGAGTGAAGCTTCACTGTCCTGAGATAAAGAGGTCTGCCCAGTGGAAATAAGAGATAACACTGACACAAGCCATCCTGCTGGAGGAAAACAAGCCTCCCTGCAAAAGTCATTTTCTCCTCTTTACACTTGTATTGCTCAGGACAATCAGAAAGACCCTTTAAGCTTCCTTAGCTGTACTAAAGGGAAAAAAAGCACGCAGCCAAGTTTTATTCATGTTGTTAAGGCCAAATAAATGAAAAAAATAAAGTATGTGCTTCCCACCGATCCCTGGCCCCACTACAAACAATAAGGATCCTTTCCCGTGCGTGCTGCTCTAGTGAAGTATCAGCATGCACGAGAATCTTTTGGTCCTTTTAAGAAAAGAAACACCAAAGCATTTCATCTTATGGAAGGATTTGTCAGCTGTATCAGCTAAAACCAAATCCAGGCACTCTCAGTGCCATCACTTCCCAGGCAGATACATCTGGCACTGGGGCTGCTGATTCACATTTTCCTCCTCACCACAGCACAGTGATGATGAGGGGATCCATGCCCAGTGATTTGGCTTTCACTCAGAGGTCTTTAGGGGTCCTGTGCCCAACAGCAACACTTGACAGCACAAATCCATGGAGCAACCTGCAGGGAAAGGACTACAGGCAGGCACCGGGCATCAGATAGGACACTGAGGCTGTGGATGAAGGAAGTGTGGAAGAATGCTATATGCCATGTGAAAACCAGTCTTCTGTTTGCCCTCCCTCTGGAACAGAGCCCAGGAGGTTTTCCAGAGGGTCTTAACAGCTTTGAACAAAAAAACCAAAACAAAACAAAAAACCAAAAAAAAGAGAAATGTTTCATTTTTCTTTTTCTGTGCATCTTCCCTACGTGGGTGAAACACAGAGAAGGACTGATTATCTTCTGTTCCCACCCATATTTGTTTTCCCAAATCCCTAATCATCCCACTCCCATCCAAGCACACCTTGCATTTTAGTCAGGCTGTCAAGACTAACAATCGAAGCCCTGATTTGGCTTAACTTGAAACAGTCACAGAAACAACCTGGCGCGCGGACCTGGATTCTGCAGACTCAGCAGAGCCCATGTTACTGCCACAGTCAGCGGAACAAAGGCTTTTTCTAACATAGTAATGTAAGTGTTGATTTCTGCTCTACCTTGGACACCCCTGATATGATAATGGTGCTTTTCTTTCTAGGAGACTTCAGCTTCTGCTTCGCGGACTCGCTCAGCTGCCGAATGGCTGCTTCTGCCACAGGATCGGTGCCATTCAGTACCAGCAGCTCTGCAAAGAAAGGATTATTTCAGAGGGAAGAAAGGAAAAACAGGGGAAAAAAAGCAGAGCAAAGAGAGGCGGAGTTTGTTCTTGACTTAAAATTCACAGAAGTTGGCAGAAATGGGTATAAACACCAGGCACACCAAAACATCTTCCCGTTCACCACAGGACCATCGGGTCTTGTCTTTCTCTCCTGTAACCCTTTCTTTGGAGAAAAGGTACTGAAACTGCACTTACAAACCCCTTCCCTGAGCACAAAGGAGTTCTTCTGGAAGCCTAGACAAAACATGAAATTATTTCAATGCACTGCTACACTGAGATGACAGCGGGGAGAGCATCAGGTATCACAGTCATGAAGAACCATAGTTCTGACATGGTGCTAAGCTGGCACATGATACTGATTCCTCAGGTTGCTGTGTTGCTCTTTTTCCAGACATCCTTGCTCAGCATTTCCAAATTTGCTACGGCACTTTGATAGGATGGGGAGGGCAAAGTGTCAGTCCCTTTGCTCTTCATCAGCTGCCTCCAAAGCCTATAAAGTTCATCCCTCTCCCCCTTTTTCCCCTCCAAACATTGCACAGGAATATAAAACCTTCTTTATAAAAAGCTCTTTAGTGACAAACACAGTTATTTTTAAGCATGGCCAATGCTGGCATCTAGTAATGCAAAGTACTTTGGGCCACAGGAAATACACACTGATCAAAATTCATCAAGCTTAGGAACAAACCAGGCTAAGGAAGTCAGCAAGACAAAAATCCCCACATTTAATTGTCTAAGGTGAGCTTTTCTGCTATGAGTTTTAAGAGCAAAAAAACCCCCAAAACAAATAGTACCAGTGTTAATTAAATTGAGCAGTGCATTTTGTTACAGTGACATTAATGCAATAGAAAGATGAGGCCTGGAATTTAAGAGTATATGTGTGCAGCAGGGATGTGCATGTCTGCACACTCATCATAAACTTTCACTTTTCCATCTCCCCAGCCTCTGCAAAGCCCCCAGGAAGAGCTGAGACCATCCAGGCACTTGTTAATTCTCACTGCTGTCATCACTTAGAACTATGGCCCAGACACAGCACCTCTTCCAGAGTGCTTGTTGCAATTTTGCCATGGTGTTTATAATAACTGTTACCCAAGTTACCGCCATACAAAAAGCTTCTTTGTATTTCTTTCATTTGGCTTAACATTTCCTCCTAATGAGCAGCAGTCTAGATCATCTCCAGACTGCCCCATCTCCACTCAAATCCCTACAGAGCAATCTCAACTCCACATTATGTGTGTGAGCCAGACTGGGTCACATCTTTCGTCCCTGTTGCCCACTGAGCTGCTGAAAGACTCAGTGGTCACCACGCACAGGACTGAAAAAGATGCTGAAGATTCAGAGCTGCAGCTTGCAAAGGTGAAACAACCCCGAGTCAAAATCAAGTTTAATACAATTCAAAGTGAATCTATAGTTAGAGTTATTATCAAATGCCACCTGCCACTGTGCAGGCACCTGTATGCCAGGTGACTTAGGAAGGTGGACAAACAGATACAGCAAGACTGGGTATTTGCATTAGCCCTCCCAAAAAAAGCACAGGAGCAGGGCTAGGAAGAGAATTCAATCTTCTTTACATCAGCCCAACCTCTGCCTTCAGACAGAGGGGACTTCACAATGGCCTTAGAGGTTTGGGTCACGGGGCTTTGATTTTGTGCAGCATCCCCCATGCTTTTATGAAAGGAGGAGTCTTTCACTAAAAAAATAAAAGAAAACACAGCCTGGCTTTTCTGCAGTCACCTCCCCTCTCCAAACCACAGCTCATTGTTATTTATTCAAACCCAGTAATTTAAATTGCCAATTAAAAACAGACTTTTACGGCAAGACTGCCATATCCCTTAACCACAGTGCTTTGTAACATAAACATCTCAGTGCTGTTGACAGGCAGCAGCCATATGGATTGGCTGTTATTTTAACAGGATCACATTAATCCCCATGTGCAGCAGAGAGAGACATGTCCTCATTAGCAGCTTTAAATATTTCAATTACCTGTGTCTGAAGATGACAAAGTTTTGCTGACTGGAGCACCATGAGAATGGAGAGCTTCAACAGAGAAATCCTTTTCAGTCACCTTTACTTTAACTGGAGTTTTCACAGGAGAATCTGAGGACCACATTTTTTGGTTATTTGAACCATTCGAGACATTTTTTACGACATTAATAAGAATTTATTATACCTGTTAAGCCTGTTCAAAACATAAAAGTGTTTGAGAAAGCTGTTTAATACAAATTCTCAACACATGTTTTGTGGTAATCTGACCCCAAAAAGACCTGTGAGGTGTAGGAATTTATTGTTTTTAAAGCTTCTACTGTGATATGCTAGATGACACCCACTTAAGTAAAATATCTGCTTTAACAACATAATGTTCATCTTTGTGAGACTTCATATCAAGACTGTTCACAGGTTTGACTTTCATATTTATCCCAAGAAGAACTGGAAAATCTGCTCCTAAAAGACATGCTGAAAAGGACTTTTTCACACACCAGCCTTCACTAGAGATGATAATACAGATCAAGGTTAGAAGGCACAGGGTGGTCTGTCATCAGCAGACACCCTGGGAGTCTGATACATTTGCCACATGAAAAACCACCCTCCAAAATCCAGGTCTGCTGCATTATCACACTGCTGTGAAGCTTTACAGCGTGCATTAAAAGAAGGATTAACTGTTCCTCTTGTAAGAACAAGGTTCTGTGAAAACTAAAAACCTGATTCTAGAGGATGCAAACAGCAGCCCCACTCTAACACATCAGAGAAATCTCTCCTTACACCGCACCCCACAACACTTCTCCCCATGGATAACCCTGTGAGAGAGCACAGGAAGAACTGGCCCCTCTCACCTGTGCTGAGGGGAGATGCCCTCCCTTCCAGACGAGGTTTGGTTCTCACAGCAGTGACAGTAGTGACCACAGTCCCGCAGGGCATCACAGTGCGATCCTTTTCTATCTTGGTGGCCAGCACTGGGGAAGAGACTTGCCTTGTCTTCAGTTCATTGGGTTCTATGAAAGAGAACTAAGGAGACCAAAAAAAAAAAAGTGTCACCTTAGAAGCACAGTCAAGCAAGAAGGACACTATTTCTACCTAGTGCTTCTTTAATGTTTTTGCTGATTCTTTTGAGCTCGTTCTTTTGGTAAGACACAAACACCGTACAATCAGAGTGTGCTACTGTGACTCAGCCACAAGCCCAAGATAAGCACTTGCATGTGCTTCCAGAGGGCAAAAGATCCACCCCAAACCCATCCAAACGCAGCAGTACCTCTGCACTGATGGATCCCAGCCCAGGCCCTGGCTCTGAGCTGCCCTCACTGGTCAGGGCAAAGCTCTGCTGGCCAGAGGGTTGTTTCCTGAACAAGTCCAGAGGTACAGTCACCTGGCCGGATAAAGGACCTGGAACAAATAAAATCAACAAAATCAGTGCACACCTAAGCTGTCAGTGTGCTTAAGGGGGAGAAGATGGGAAAAGGGGAGGAAGAGCACAGGCAGAAATTGCAGAAACTGGTTCTACACCACAGGACAGAAATCTGGCACTTTTCACAGTTTTCTTTCCATTTTATGACTGTTCCTCAGCCTGGCCTAGTACTGTGCAACAGGAAGGAATGGAGACCTGAAATACTACTATTTACTAATATTTACTACTATTTCTGGCCATTATTCATCCCTGTGTATGCAGAATGTTTAGAGAATAAGAAAACAACTAGAAATATTCCTATGAGGTCCTTGAACCATCCCCATAACCAGCTACCTGCATCTTTCATTTCAGAGAACACTCTGGATTCCTGGTAAACTAGTGCATCACTGTCTTTCTCAATTTGAACTTTACAGCAGGTTCAGCAGTTCTCTTGTTCCTCCCCTGACTTTTTTCAGTTCCACTGGATTGGGGCAAACTATTAGCAAAAGTACTGCATGATTTCAGAGATGAAATCCTAGTTTTCTGTGAAATTCAAAGACAAGTAGGGAACTACATTATATTCCCTGCTCATTAATGTGATTCTACTTTGAGTCTTCTATTCAAATTTTGGGAAGAACAGCTAAGCTGGCATGGGGGGGCAGAGGGGCAGGAAGACAAATGTCAGTGCAATCCATTGGGACCTTTTTCTTCAGGAAAACAGGCTGATAGTCACACCCTCAGCAGGATGTGGAACATTACTGGTGTCGTTTGCAAGACCCATTGTTAAAAATGCTCAGGTACAGGCAAGACTAAATGTTGTGCAAGAAACAATATACAGCTGTTGGCTCTATATAGAGTCCACATTTTTGTTAAAAATAAAAAATTGTATCCATATCAGAGAGATTTTTTCAAGCTTGTGCCTACATTTTAACTTGCCAATCCCTGCAATAACTGCAGATCCTATGCAAGGTATCACACAAGTCTGTATATCTAGATTTTAAAAATAATTCTGCAACAACAGAATCAAGTAGCAAAAAGGCTTCAGCCCCATTTTGCATTTAATCCAATACAATCAGAATGAGTGTGTTTTATACCTGATAATTGTTAGGCAGCCTCTGGGGCTAGAAAAGGAAGGATTTATGATTAACACTCAAGATTCCCTTTCAGCCACAGAAAGGCCTCCAAAGCTTAACTTGAAACCAAAAAGGCTCACAGTGGATCTGTTAGAAATTTAGAAGGCTGAAAAATACAGGATATCAGTACATGGAAGACTCAGTATGTTCAGAGTCTGGAAAGAAACTCAAAGATTCTCTGTAACCTTAACCCAGAGCAGGACAGAGGCACCTGATCAGTGTATTCCCTCTTCCATCCACAATTACGATGGATCTTAGAGTCTCTTGTTTGGCCATCCAGAACTAAAACGGGACTTGTCAACAGCCAGCAAAGCTCACAAGCTGATCATGCAAAGCAATTCAGCCTTAATACTTACTATCCGTCTTTCCATCTTCTACTATTTGCAGTTGCAATGCTTTTGATTTGGCACTTAGTTCACTGTGAAGCAGAGGAAACCATGTTAGGTCTTTGCAGGAAAGCAGATTTCCCTCCCTACTCAGGTTTTTCCCCCGTTCCTCAGCTTTTCTCAGCCCTCTCCAAGCCAAGCAGTGCACCTTGCTGACGAGGGAGGTGGCACTGCCAGGCTGCTGGGCACACAGGTAAGTCTCCCTAAAGGGATCACAGTCAGAAAACCATGGCCTGGTTCGCCTCCACCACTGTGGCACAGGTTCAATTTCCTAAAATTTCAGAGGTTCTTCTTCTCCCCAGCAGTTGACAAACACTGCCCTCCGAGCTGATGTTGGTCCCTGGTCTGGCAATTACACCACAGCACTAAGAAGCTTTTTTTTTTCCTCCTGAAAGATCAAATTTGTAAGTCAAGATGCTGGAACAGGTTCTTTCAAAAACCCTTGTCAAAGCAGGAAAGTGTCCTGCAAAAACAAGAAAGATGCAAGAAAATAAAAGTAATTACAGTTTTAAGTGAGAAGAGTCAGTATCACTTTTCCAAAATGAGGCCCAAGGATGTTGCAAGAATTGATTTCTGTGTGACAGAAGCAGTGTGAACTATTCACAGAATTACCGTGCATATGTGGTACTTCACAAGATGGACCAGACAGCAAATACAAAACCTTTCCTCTAACTGAGACAATGAAGCAACCTGCGTACCTACTGAGGAACCCTCCAGTAAAACTTCCTTTTATAAGCTCAGTGGGTGTCCTGCCAAAAACCCTCAGGGCATATATGTATTTTATTTTGCTATGTCTTTTTTGGTTGCAAACATCCCACCTCCATCAGGTGTGGGGCACCACCTATGCAGAACATTTTAAGCTTTCCCCTGCCACTACCACCCTCTCCTCTGCACCTCCAAAACTTGAAAGGAAGCACTTTGGTGGTACTATAGCTGCTTCTGCCACAAAGCTAAAGCAGAGCCTGACATGGTGTTCAGTACACTGGTCCTCAGAGTGGTGGATATTTTTGGCTGTGAAGAAAGAAAAGGGCAGAGGTGTGTGTCCATGAGCTTGAATGAAGTTCAGAAAAAATCCTGCCAAAATCCTAATCACTCATCTGTAAAAGTCCCCAGGCTTACCTCATGCATTTCTGAAAAGCAGTGTGGAAACCCCAGCATTATCCCTGGTGTCAAGGCCAAATTCCAGTCAAGTTAATCACATCCTGCCTGCCCTCTGTCTGCACTTTCAGTTGGAAAGGGTATTATTCTTACAAACTTCCTGCCCAAAACCGCTGGGAACCTGCCTGCTGTGCAGCATCCAGCACGGGTGCTGTTCCACCAACAGATGGCTGAAGTGATCCACAGACCCACTGGTGGCTGAGGCACTCTGGGATGCTCCAGAACAGAAAGTTGCTACAGGAGGGCAATTCTCCCCTTCTCACCACGGAGAAGAAACCACACCGTGTTAATCCTTAGGTCTCGGTGGCGGCACAGCACAGTGTCACAGAAGAAGGTTGTCTGATCTGTTGCTTTCCTCAACAGCTGTAGCTGCTCATAACTACAATCAGGCCTTAAAAATTGTTGCTTGAAGGGATAAAGATTCCTGGCTGGTTTTCCACTGAACAGCAGGAACCAGGTGCACGCACCTCCCACCAGGCCACATAAAAAGGTGGAGGCCTTCCAGTGTTGTTCTACAACATCGACGTTTCTTTGCTAACTGTAGTGACTTCTGATCATCTTCATCCCCTGCACGTGTTCTCCAAGCCCTGTACAGCCTGTGATGACTGATCAAAGGTGAGGAGGAGCACATCACTCCTCGAGGAAGACAGCACAGACAGGCACAGGTTCAGTTCTTTGTAACTAAATCTCCGCTTTGCAAGAGAAGGAACAGATCCAGTGGATGCCAGGCTGTGACTAGGCAGTGAAGAAAAACGTCACACAGAACCACACAGCATTACTCTCTGAAATGTGTATTTTTTTTATATTTATGTAAAGAGAAATGGAACTGAGATGGGAGAAGGAAGCTACAGAAAGAACCAGAGACTCCACTGCACGTGAAGTGCCTCTCACCTTAATAATCTGGCAGAAAAAATGAGAAAGCAGTGTCTGCAGTATGTTGTATGGCAGCACCTCTACACTATTCCCTTGGAAAGATGCTTCTGCCTGACTGTGCATGTGCTTAAAGCCACTAAAGGAACATCCTCTGACCTACCCTGCCATCAGTGATTCCCCCTTCCTAAACTCTCACATACAGAAGCTACCAGGTACTTTTTGCTCTGCTGTTCAAAAGTGAAAATAGCTTTAGAACTGCTCCCTTTTGGCCTTATTTACAGCAGCTGTGTGAATCACAGAACACCGTGTAGGCTGCCCAAAAGTCCCATCTCTATTATACAGGAATAAAAAAAGCTACTTAAGTTTTACACTCCTTTTTTAGTCCCAGCCACCATTCTTTCAGATGGTCAATTTTTTCTGCACATTTACTTTTTCCACTCAGGGGAGGGAACGGAGAGACACTACATTCCCTCAAATGCAGTTTTCACGGTAAAGGGACTTCAAAACCTTGCTAACACTTTGTTTTGGCACTGTATGAAAGCACAGTGTGATTTATTATGCCTGTTACTGGTGTCATTTACTAGAACCTGATATCTACCACAGATGATCTAGAGACCTACTTGATCTCATGTCCATGCAGAGGGTAATTAGATATCCTGAAGTCCCCACCAGCTCCAGATTTCTCTGAGGCCACCCAACTGGATCCATTTCAAAACGCCTCTCTTCTCTCATACAGTTCAAGTAGAAGAAGATGCTCTACTGCAAAAGTATTCTCGGTAGGTAAGTTACTTACAAGATAAACTCTTCCTTCCAAAAGGGATGTGCAGCATTTTTGGCTACAGAGCTGGAAAACTTCTGCATAGGGTCATTCAACTGAGCTATACACACAAGGTCTGTGCTGCCTGTGAGGGCAAGAAAAACCAATACCCCGTCATTAATACCCCATCAGCGAGAGGCCACTTGCCCAAAAGAAAGCAAAGAACCCCTGTCATGTCATCCTGCACTTCAGAACAGACTGTTGCAAACACTTTCTCACCCTCCCACAGAATAAATTCCCTCCCTTGGTTTGTAACCAAACAGCGACAACATTAATGGCAAAGGTCAACATTGCATCACCAGTGTCTTATGCGCTGCTCTGCGCAGTGTGAAACACGACAACCCAATTTAAATTTTGGCATGAAGCAAGACAGGGGAAGGCACAAAGAGATCGAAAAGGATGGGGAGACAGCACAGTGAAGAGGTGGCGGTGTGGGTGCGAGGCAGGGAGGGACCAAAGTTGCTTCCAGCTGCTTTAAAGAAACCCAGTTTTCAAAGTCCTTACACAGTCACAGTGGTTTATTTGGACACGGAAACAAGCTTTTTCTGCTGGCAAGTGACTGATGACAGCAGTGCTAATTCACAGCGGCTCTGTAGACTGTGGCTTTTAACAAGTTCATGCCATTTTACAGTATTGCTGCAGACTTATCTCTGCCTTGATCTTGGAATTTGATAGTGTGGCAAATTGGCATATTAGAGTAGTTATGCTGCTGCTCCAACGGGAAAATAGTTTGCAAAATATGTTCCTCTTAAAACAATTCCTTTTATAAGGCTTTCACAGCCTCAGAAAAAAATTTCAGACCCAGAGTTCCAAAAATATCAGGGAAAGCGACAAAAAAAAGCTCAGCACTGACTGTGTGCAAAGCAAACAAAAGATGCTGCCTCCAGCTCTCCAGAATATTTACTGGTTTATATTTACTATCACCAGCTCTCCGTTGTCCTCTGCTGATGACTCAGGGCTGTGGATCATCCCTATCTCAGGCGCAGAGGCAGCTTGGGCCTGGCAAGGTTATTAGAGGAGACAAAGCACCGTGTACACACAGCTTATTTGGGATCCAGGCTGACCCTGGAGTAAGTAGTTGAGCTGCTTTCCCAGTGAGCTGAGCCTGAGTTAATGAACCTGCGGTGGTTTGTGCTCACCCAGCCATATGTCCATGCAGCCTGTCCTGTGCTCAGCAGCCCAGGGCAGCAACACCTGCCTGAAACTACAACCAGAGCCACCGACCGACCGTACCCAACAGGGGACTGCAGCGTTTCTGCCCTGCACACCCTCCTGTAAACAACCAACAACTTCTTCCTGAACAGCAGAAATCACTTTTGCCCTAGATGATTCCCTGTGGGCCACGCAGTCCAAAATCTAGGGTAATCTTTGTTTACAATACACAAACCAAGGAGATAAAAATGGGCACAGCCCATAAGCAGAGAGCAGTTCTGCTACTGGCTATTCACCAGTCAAACTAGCACATCAACAGGAGAGCCACAAGCTCCTACAAACCATGTTAGCATCCATGGCTTATGATAAATCATCCATGGTTTATGATCATTATCATGGGTGATAAATGGTCAAGACAAACTGCCCCTGTCCAACCCTCCATGTACCTATGCAGGTTGGCCTGAAATACTGCACACTCTCAGGGGGTCTCAGAGTTCCAACAGGGTAATAATTAATTATGTCAAGATAAGGCGAGGGAAAGGGAAGGGAACAATAATTAAAAGGCAGCAAGCTATGTCCAGCAGACAGCCCCTTTTCAGCTGGGCAGTTTTTCCGCTGGATTTCAAGTGTGCCAGTTAAACCACGCTGTGAAGTTTTGTTCCTCATACTCAGTTCCAAATGTTTACACTCCCAGAGTTGCTAGGGAACCAGCAAAATTCCCTCCATCTCCTTTGACAATAGCAAATGGGGATTTTGCCTCCCAACATCTGTGTTCCCAGAATAGAGCACAGTAATTGTCCACTCTTCCTCTCATTTTCAGGGAAGGTGCAGGGAGGTTTCTCATAAAGTCAATCTTCTGTTCTGTGAACTGTAGGCACATAAAGGTATCTCATCTCATGACTTTTAAATGGAGTCAAAATGATCTGCTCTTTTGGAAAGCTTAATTTGCACTACAAAATTGTACAGTAATAACAAAGCATAGAATCATAGAACGGTTTGGGTTGGAAGGGATCTTAAAGATCATTTTGTTCCAACCCCCCTGCCACTGGCAGGGACACTTGCCACTAGACCAGGTTGCAGTTTCCAACACAGTTTTATTTATAGAGGACATTTCACAGCACAGAGTTCCAGAACTGCTTTAAAAATAATTTGTTTTTAAAAGAAAAAAGCAACCTGCAGAAATTTTTAAGGGAATCACTTCCAACCAGGATAAGCAAAGCAGCATTATGCAAGAGTCTAGGGCAGAAACCTATTACATCTAACTGAAAAAAAGGAGTACAGCAAGTAGGATATATTTATCCAAAACTTGTGCCCTGCCTAATTTAGCAGCCACAAGCTTCCATTAAAAAGACTGTTACAGAACTGTTTAGTGACTGTAAATAACGGAGGCTCAAATTTGTATTTCTGCTGACAAAACCTGAAACGTTCCTGCTCGTGCCTCAATCAGCAACAGAGGCCTGACTGCACTTGTAGAAGTCTCAATATTTGTAAGACAGGCTTGGTGCTTCTTTCCAAAACCAACACAGTGACTTCACTAGGCAGTGACCTCCTTTCTGGCCTCAGCCTCCACTTGCAAGAGGTACTGCCACTCCTACCCCCAGAGGTACTTCCTTAGGGGGAGATATCCTGACAACAAAAGATCACCTTTGAGGAGTTTACATAGAGGGGGAGAGTTTCAGGCAAACCAGCAAATTGCTCAGAAGTAAAACAAAGCAGCCGTAAAAATAAGATAACACTGGATCAAACCAACGTCACCGCCGACAGCACAAACCAAAACCCGCACAAGCACGACTAAGCCAGCACTGGCACAGGTTGCCCAGGGAAGCTGTGGATGCCCTGCTCCTGGAAGTGTTCCAGGCCAGGCTGGATGGGGCTTGGCCCAGTGGGGGGTGTCCCTGCCCATGGCAGGGGGTTGGAACTGGATGATCTTTAAGGTCCCTTCCCACCCAAACCGTTCCATGATTCCATGAAGTCCGTTTCTCGGAGTAAAGCGATTCCTCTTGAGAGAAGGTCGTAACTCAGAACTTCCAAATCGTTTCGCCCGAAAGGAAAAAAAAAAAACACCAAACAAACCACCCCACAAGCAACCCAACGCCCTGCCTGAACATGAGCAGCACCTCGCGGGCCACGTTACCTGCAGCACGGTGATGGGCCGGCTTTACCGCGATGTTCTTCACCAGCAGCTTGAGCTCGTGAGCCCTTGGAGGTTTGGGAGGACTAGTGCCCTGGGGGAGAAGGCTTGTGTTCTGTACATTCTGCAAAAGGACAAGCAGGACAAGAGGGGCTGTGCACGTGAAAACTTGAGAGTTGCGTCGCGCCGGTGTCGGGGAGCGGAGACAAGATGTGGTGCAACGCCAGCAAAGGGCGGTGTGATCACACGGCCTTCCCTGCCAAAGGCTGCCTTGGCTCAAAGAAGCTCCTCCGGTTGTTTCTGATCACCCAAACCGTGTTAAACTTACTCACTTGTGAGTCACGAATATATAACAAAAGCACTAAGCAGAAGGACACTTCTCAAAGGATTTTGGTAGCAGTAAGACTCACCTGAACCTCCTTTGTATCTGCAGGCCTCACACTCAACACTACAGAGGGAGAAGCTGAGCTAAAGAGGTTCTTCAAGACATCTCTGAGCGTTTCAGGTATTGCACATGTCCCTGCTGTCTGTCCCTAGGAGGAAACAAACAACCAGGCCTCTCAGAACTCAGAAGAAGTTAAGGCAAAAATAAATTTGGTGTATGTAAACCACCGAAGCTATCAAATATTATCTTTGTCAGAGAGGGACATGGTTTCTGTTGGCAACAACAGAATTTAACAGGAGATCATGCAGAGAACTACTTAAATTTCTATATTATGCATTAAAGGAAAGCTAGAATTAAACAGTTAAAAAGGTCACATGCTGTTCTGAGAGTTAGGAAGAGTACTAGCCGCAAAACCAGAAGTTTCACTGACAGCTTTTATCTTATGATGGGTGTTTTAAAGATTTTGTGCTGCTCTGCACTCCACTGAGGGAGCAGATCAGGTCATCAGATAAGCAGATCGGCACCGTTCCGCAGATTTAATGGGAGTTATGCCAGCCTGCAGCAGCTGAGGAGAAACTAATCCTGTGCTGCACTGACAAAAAAAAAAAATAAATTACAGCATCTCCTGGAAGTCTTCAACCTTGCTGAAAGGTGCACTGCAAGGACAGGTAGTCGTGCTGCTCTGGGGCACTGACTTGTGAGTTTGCCCCCCTCAAAAACCTCGTGGCTGTCTGTGCTCAGCACCACAATCTCTGAGAGATCAGAACAGACCACAGGTTTTGATTACACATGTAGCTTCACATTATTAATCCTAAGGTGTATAAAGACAGCGATCTGCCCCTGCCCTGTATTCCTGGAGAATTCCTGCTTCCCATAGCATGCTCATCAGGAAGTTTCTTCTGCCCAGTTACCTACATGGAGCAGATTTTTAAATTAAGCTTTCCCAGAAGGGACAGTCTGACACCCAGCAGCTCTGAAGGCAGCACAGGAGAAATCTCAGTGAAAAGACTGAGGTAGGAGACAAACATCTGACCTAAAAACAGAGGACTCATCCATCTTTTCCCATCTGATACCACACTTGGAGACTTTACTGTTGTGAGGTTACACAAGAGGCCAAACAGATTTGGAGTAACAGCCCTTCCCCAATTACCCAAGTGTTACAGAAACATTTAGGGTGTTTCATAAAAATCCCAGGAATGCCGTGTACAGAATTCCTGTTTTACTGCCTTCTTACCCAACTGGCCTTTGATGACAGGGTCAAAACACACAACAGCATTGGCCAGTCCCACAGAAACTCTGCTGTACTCACACCGTGCTCCCTCAAACAACTGCCAAGGAAAGAGGCACCTCTGCAACTTGCAGATAATACTTGTCTACTTTAAAAAAGATTTAAGTAAATTAGGCTGTTTAAAGTGATTTCTCTTTCAGCAATTTCATTACTTAAGTTATTTAAATAAGCAGATAAATTGTGGTTAGTCTTCACTGTTTTGGAGGTAATTTCCCTCCCCTGCCTTTACCTTAACACTGCTTGATGAACAAATCAAATTCTAAAATCCCAGTTGCCACTTGCATTGCCATCAACCTTCTCTGGCATTTGTTATTTAAAAGAAACAACAACAACAACCATAGTCACTAGACTTCTACTCATAGGTGTTTTCTGTTGTTTCCACAGTTACTTGGAAAAGAGATCAATTAAAGAGCCTCCTGTCAGCCCAACCTCATTTTTAGCCACCCTTCTTCAGAAGGTGATGCTCCAGCACGACACCCTAGACAGGGCAAGCCATAATGGCTTAACTGCCAACCCAAAATGATGAAGCCAACAGGTTTCCCCTTCAGGTTTGACATGGGCTGGGGGGGTTACAGCCAGTCACCACAGCCAGCTTGGGGCACACCAGCACATGAAGTCACCCCACGCAAATCCAAACCCTACGAGTCAGCCGGGTTGCCAAACGCCACTCGGGTTCACCCAGCCATTATCAACAGAAAATGGGTTGTTATGCCCAGCTTGTATAGATAATCACAAGTAATTACAGGTATTTATTTGTACACACGGTCTTGCTTCCAGAAAGAGGAAAACAAACAGGGCACAAAAGCTGACGCTCAAGTTTAGGAGCTGAAGCAATTTCTGAGGTGTAGGTCGCTCACAGGTTTTAGATCTTTGTTTATTGCCTCCCCTCTTCCCTGAGTGCTAACAGAAACTTCAAAGGGAAAATAAATCCCTTAACTATTAAGAACTTAACAGGCTCATTGTAAAAAACGTGGGCAAAGCATAACAAGTTGCAACTCTGCAACGCTGGACTCGGGCACCTCTCAGAAAGCCGGTTGTGAAGTCCAGTGACTGCAGAGTGTCAGGAATAATTTAATGACTGTTCAATACGTGGATAATCAGCCTGTCACCCCAGCACGTGAAGGTCATTCACACTGCTACCTGTGCACAGTAAAATCTACATTAAAAGCACACTTCAAAAGACTCGTCTGTCTTTAGTTATGAGTTTCACATATTTGTGTACCAAAGCTGTGGTAATAAATTAGGGCATTCAGTACAGGTCTTTAGAAGCAGTTCCACAATAAACTTATTTTTTAACAAGGTCTTCAGTATGAAAAGCAACTTCCGAAAACACAAGCAAGTCTTCACCCTCTGTTGTAAGAAAGGCTTGAGTCACCACATTTATGTCAAAAAAATATAATTCTGAAGGGTCAAAGGCAGAAAAGAATCTAGTCATGGAGAAACTCTTTCAGGGGATGTCCCAATAAAACAATTCCCAACAAATCAGTTGTTTATATACAAAGATAAGGTGCAATTCCCAAAGCATCAAAATATTTTTAGATTGTCCATAATTTCCTTAAACAACTGCATTTTTTCACAGCTATTTCTAAACTCTCATTGCCAGATTTCAAAACTCGTTTAAATTAAGGAAGGGGCAACTTTGCACTTGCTTCGATGGGGATACCATTACAATTGGGTTTTTTCAATTATTTCAGAAGTGCTCTGAGAGAACGTATTTAGGAACAGACGTTTTTCACACTTTTGAATTTGGACGAAAAATGTTTGCAAAGTTATTTGTCCATTAAATACAGACTTGATTTACCTCTAATGACTCGGCAAACTCTACAGATGCTCCCAGATTTCAGAGATACAGGGGTTTGGTGACTGAGCCATGGCAGAGGCTTTACACTGCGTTTTGGACCAAAGGGATGGAGGAGACCCATTTTTTCTACCATTAAAGCAAATAAAACTTACTGACTGACCTCCTGCCCTGCTGGCTGGATTTCAAAGTTGATTTCATTGGTGTTAATGAGGAACCACTCAACTTTGACATCTTCTCCTTTGTCTTTCACGGAGAGCTGGAGCTGTGGACAAGAAAGCAGTTATTGGAGAGTGTTCTGGTGTCCTGCTGAGAAACTGTGGGCCAAGCCCCATACTAAGGCTTGACAAACGAAGAATGTTATAAGTGACTTCAAAGGGACAATCCAAGAAGGCAGAAGATGCTTAATCTCTGAGAGTGCATGCCAGTCAAAAAAGGGAACTGTTCTATACATCCCACTACTCTACCCAACATATTATTTATCCACAGTCTCCTGAAGAGGCGGCATAATTTATGAATTCACCACTCGCCCCAGAGGGAAAGTGTAACGTTGCTAAGTGTTTTACCAGAGTTAACACAAAGTGAATATGCAGTTTGCAAACAGCTGCAGGATAAAATGTAACAAAACAAAGAGAAGAGAGAGGAAACCTTTACCTGCAAGTGAAGTGGAGACAGTTTCACACTGTAGGACCGAGGTTCGGCAGCTGCGGGCGAAGGGTCAGAGACAGCGACAACAAACCTTACAGAATCCCCCACAACATTGCAAGAAACCACCTAAAGAAGGAAAAAAGGGCGAGGGGAAACAAAGGAGGAGAAAAACAAGTTAGTGTTCAGAAGGTTTGGTGAAAGCAAGAAAGGAACTAAGGGAGGACTTTAACCTATGCTAAATTCCACAGGTGGGAAATTCCTAAGCAATTACATATATGTTTCTACCTCCTTCTGTACATTCTTCTAAAAAAATGTAGTTCAAGTGTTCAGTTCTGCACACGAAATTTAAGGCCTGCAAATTACGGTGTTTCTCAAAATTTGTTTTGTATTATTACCTAATTCAAAAGTAACTCATCTGACAAAAGCTCCTTTCAATTTCATATATCTAGATAATAAAAGGTCAAAGAGGCAACTCTGCATATGGGAGAGAAAGATGTTTGTTCTTCTTCCTCTTCTGCTCAGAACTAAGTAGTCTGACACAGGACAGCTGGTTTTACCAAACAATCTTTAGTTTAGTGGTACCCTACACATGTGAAACTTTGGCATAACCTTGCTGCTACAGAACAGGATTTTGCCTGAGTAATTCCAGTTCCCAGGCGTATGGGAAGGAACAGGAGCCTTCAAAAGTTTCGTCAAGCCTTTTGCCAAACCAAGAAAGGTCCTGAAATTTGGTGACAAAACTAAACATCTGGGAAGACTCTGTATGCCACTTGACTGCGACAGACTTTGTTGAGTCCACTCCCTCACTTTTACGAGCAGTAATTCCACTTGTTATCACACTGAGTTTACAAACACGGAATAGTTTTCCCTCCCTCTCCTCCTGCAAACTGACTGGGGTGCTGGAGCTGCCAGGCAAAATTCCTGGAGCGTGCAGGAAGCGCCTGGCGGCACAGGAAAAGCCCCCAAGGATGGAAGTCGGAAAACATTCATTACGCCACAGAGACACATTCACTTTGCAACCAGACCTGCTGGCTGGAGACATCTGCTTGCCACTATCCCTCCTCTGTGGTTTGCTGTCCCTACAGCTCCACTGCAAAGGACAGCTGAGCCCTCCTTAGACTGACTCAGGCAAAGGTAATCAGGTCAATGCAATGCACAGACAAATTAACTCGCTGCAAGATTTGTCTGACGAAAACTCTGCACGATGCTATTAAACTATGTTTGTGCACTCACTGCTCCACTTGTGGGCACTGGAATTGGAGCTGAAGGCTTTAAAGTGAATCATGTTCCTTCTGGAAGATCCTTATCGGCCTCCCCTCAAATATATTTCACCTCCCTGGGCTCTCCAGGGTAGGTTTTAAGGATGACCAGAGCATTGTCAAGGGTTTCAGAGTGCATCCATTAACGTAGAGACTTAATTACAAAGGAGCAGGGGGTGGGGGAGGGGGGAAAAAGATGACAAAAATCCCAACCACACCCACAAGCAACAAGATTTGCCTTTTCAGGTTTGCCTTCTGCAAATTATAGTTTAGAAGTGGACAAATCAGTTTCCCCCACCTCTCCCCTTTCCCAAAGTCTAAACGCCTTCAGAAGTGATTTCTGACATTAATCCCACACAATCAACATGATCACCCACTACTATGGTAAAACATAAAGGATTTTAAGGCATTTTTAATTGCTAACAAGAAAAAGAGCTCAGTTGCTTATTTCACTTGTAGCTCAGCTGAAACACGGAATCACTCCGTTCACGGTGGACTGACATGGTGGCTCTTGGAAGACTTTCAAAAACAAACAGGTTCTTCGCTCTTTTTAGAGGGAAGATGAGCAAAAAGGACAGGCCTGATGCAAAAGCTGCTGACACTTGCATGTCCTAAATGCAGTGGTTTATCATCCATGCACATTTCATCCACACATCCACAGGAAGTTCAGTGCATTCAAAACAAGTCGGACTTGCTGCACATGCGATGCAGAGCCATTCATCTGGAATTTCTGGATGTCCAGGAGCCCAGATTGCCAGGTATGTGGTTGATTAATGCTTTTAAAAAAACCGCTGTGGCCAGAGATTTTATGTGCCACTTGTTTTTTAATCATGTTTAATTCCAAGTAAAGCATAGAAACAGACAGCGCAGATGCTGGAACTTTCATTCTTCTTTCCACACTTCGTCAAGAGATGCTAAAATATTTTTTAAAAATGTTTTTTTACCTTTAGCTTCGAAGCCAAAACCAGTAGGGTTTGTACTTTTAGTCTCCTTGATTAATTTATTTTCTGCCAAGACATCTGTTAAGTCCTACTCCCCTTCTGCCCTCACTTTTAATAAAATAACTGTGGTCTTCAGGTACAGAATTGTTATTTTTTTAATCCAATCAGAAAAAGGAGAGGGTTCCATGTTTGTAAATGGAAAATAATATATCTTTATATCAGGTGAATCCCTTTGTTCAGGGATCAGGATGGATTAAGGGGTCAGAACACTGAGAGCAGCAGAATTCTAGGCTAGAATTTGAAGAGAAAGCGACTTTGTTTCCATTTAAGATCCCGCCACAAGTGGTGAGAAGTTGATTAAAGAGACCACAACTGCTGCTTCCCTTGTTAAGTGACATTCCTTTAGAAGTGTAGATGACTTTGACAGACCAGAGCAAAAACATAAAGGCCAATTTCCCCAGGACAGTCACACAAAGAAACACACCGAAGCTTTCTGTGCTAAGTTCCTTCTCCCCCCCCCATACCCCAATCTAACCTGCTTCCTCAAATTCATTTTCTCTGCACAGATGAAGAGCTGGAGAAGGGAGGATCAGGCAAAGCATCCCTTTCTGGTCGGCAGGGGAGAGAAAGAGGAAGGATAAACATCCATAAGAAAAGAGAGGAACCTGAATGGGAAGAGAGCTGCCCTTCAACTTCATTTATATTCCTCTTCTCTCTCACTTACCAGGGACATCCCCAATCATCAACACTTTGTGTTTCAGAGTCTAGAAAACCTTTCATTTTTATAACAAACTGCTCTTTAAAAATTAAGCCCTGCACAGCATTTGGGACCAGCTAATTCTGGACTCCCAGAGGGGTCACCCCCCAGCTCTCTTTCGTGGTCCTACATCTGAGCAAGACAGATCTTCTAAGGAGATAAAGTAGAAGCACAAAGAAACCAAGACCAAGGTATTTTCCCCCTCTAGCACCTCCCCTGGCACAAACACCCCACCACCAGCCAAGGTCTCTCCCCGAGCTTTGGGGATCTCCCATGGAAGGGGTTCCCAGCCCTTCCTCAGGTACCTTTCCCTGCAAGGCTGTGTCCCTGCTCCTCCTCAGTCCTCTGCCACCCCTTCCCATACTCAGCTGACTCCTGGCATGTGATCAGCCCCGTGCCAGGGTTATTCCTGCTGCCTCCTGACCACCCTCCTGTCTCCCCTCTCCACCCCTGACCACACTGGCCTGTGATGGGGGTGAGCTGTGGTGGCAAAACTCCTCGGCCCAGCTGGGCTTTGTCCCCCAAAGAGCTGCAGGTGCAGTGACACAACTTGCTTACACGTACCTAAAATTGTTAGCGCAATTATCCTGAAAACAATTCTCTTCCAGATAAACAAGTGCAGGAGCAAAGGAGACTGGAAACAGCATTACAGTTGGAGGAAGACTATTTTTCTGAGACACTCGAGTGTCCAAATTTGTGTACTCACAACTATTAAAATCCTTCCTCTTGCTTTGCCCTCCATATCTCAACATTTTCCCTTTGCAGTTCCTCTGGACAGAGCTGCAAAGATCTCAGTTTTTATTCCTTCCTGAAGTAGCAGCAGAAGCTGCTTCATCTCAAGAAGCACCGTGCTGCCCCTGCTCCTCGCACGTGGTGTCCTCTCACCTTGAGGTTTCAGCTTTGGCATTGGCACCCCAACAATCTGTGCGTTACACATTCCCTTCTTGTTACTCCTGCCTCCCCTCTCCAAGGGCAGCAGCAGGTTCCCTTCCTGAGCTGAAGGGCTGTGACTTCAGGGGGAAGTTCTGACAGCCCTGATGGGGAAGATCTTCTTCACCTTCCCCAGGCCCTGACCACATCACGCCTGTGTAAAACCCCCAGCAGTACAGATCTCAATTGCCTTCTTTTTTTTGTTGTTGTTTTGTTTTCTGGAAGGAAATCAGTTTCACAGCACTTGGTGTTTATTTGCAGAAAGAACAGGTTACCCGAGGTTACTCAGTAGTATGTAAGTAGGAAAATATTTAACATTTTCACAAGAAAATTAGTATTCACCGTGAGGCGGCCACACAGTGAAAGCTGCCTTGATCTCAGCTGTAGGGATCAGGTTTAGGATCCTCACAATTTCCCATATTCCTCCCAGAGTGCTACTCACAGAAGGCTCTTTTTTGGCACAGAAAACTTATCTTCTCAACGGCCACACAGACAGTTTGTGTGCTTGGCTTAAAACGTCCCCATAAGATAATTTTTCCAGTCAGAAACTTGTGCCTTCTGATCGTCACTAACACTCAGCCGTTCAGAAGAAGAATTACATGATCTCCTTTGTTTACCAGAGCCAATGCCTTAAATTCTTGAAGGGGTTTCTGCAGCCTCTTCACCAACCCCTCTTTACCCAGCTTACCAAGTGACACAGACCAAACGAAGGGGAGAAGACAAATGCGATATCTAACCCAGGCACGGGTAGGTGTGGATTTTTAAGAGCTGGTATCAAAGTGAATCTGCCTGCAAATGCAGTGAGACAACCTCAAGTCAGCTTTCCAACCTGATGGTAAACACCACAGTGAAGGCAGGGTGAGTGATGGAATGAGTGCAGGAGAGAGAGAGTTTCCATCTCAGCCACAGAAACAAGGCAGAGACTGATAAAAATGTGTGAATTTGTCCTCTCCTTTGAGACCGACATACACAGATTCAAGTACATGGGGGAAAAAAAAAAGGGGAGAGGGTGGTAAAACAAACAAGCAGGGAGTACAAGGAAACAGGGCAGGAAGAATTTTCAATTCACCTGTCAAGTTAAGTGAGTATCAAACAGTGCAAGGACAGGAAGCAGTCCTTACACTTCAGAAGGGGGGGAAATAAATAAACACCAGAAACAGACACAGCGGTTTGGCCTCGCTGACATGCAAGCCTTGACAAAAGAGGGGCAGCACAGCTGAAGACATGGGGGGCCAGCAGGAGCCCATAAACCCCCGGAGAGAGGTTTGCCAGTTTGTGCCACAGTAGCCTGGAGAGCAATTCAGTTGCAGAGACAGGATGTACCTGTGTGGGGGTGCTGAGGCATCCCTGATCCCCGTGCCAAGCCAGCAGATGTGGCACAAGCCTTCAGGAGGCCCACACACACCTGCAGTAGCAGCTGGAAGACAAGACAGGCAACCTGACAGTGCCAAAGCCAGTGTCATCTCCAGGGAACCAAACAAGCCCCCACCCTGATGTGCTCCTTGGACAAGACACGCAATTCTGAAGTAGCCTGGATCATTGTGTTGTTTTGTCTGTCATTCCCATGTTAAGGGGAAGGGGGATGTTTTTTTTTCCAAAGGGAGAGGACAGCGAGCAGGGGGGTGAAAGCTGGAAACAACTTACAAAGGAGCCTGTCAGGCATCAAACCTATTGCATAGTTAACACCCAAAATCCCTTAGGAGAAACCTGAAAGGAAGTGTGACACCAAGGAAAGTAAGCTGGGAAGTAGAAACATAAAGAAAAACTAGGACATCACACAGGAAAGCCGAAAAAAATTGAAATGTAGGAGAGAAATGCAATACAAAATATGTAGTGTGTGTGTCTGTGTAAGAATTAACAACTACTGCTCATACAGAGGACATCTTATCACTGGGAGAACACCTCTGGGAGAGAGACCTGGGTGCAACAAATCAGCCACAGGAGAGGCAGATTGGAGCCTAAAACCCCTCAAGAAAGTACTTTCCAGGACTAAAAGACGCTATCTCCTTACACAGTGAGACCTCACCTGTAGGGCTATGTGTCACTTTAGTCACCAAGTTCAAGAAAAAGGATTTAATTGGAGCTGCTGCTGAGAATGGAGAGGCTCATGAGCCAGGACAACATTGTGAAAGGGACTTAAGGAGCAACTTATGTAGCCAAGCTAAACAAAAGCTGGAAGGAAATACAATTCCTTCATAATACATTTACTGACAGCAAGAACCATGGAAGAAGAGTAAACACAGTAAGGATAAAGGGTTATACTAGTACAGAGACTAAAAAAAGAAAAAAAAGATAAAAAGATAAAAGCTGCATGGGCCATAATTCCACCTAGGTTTGTAAAAAAAAACCAACCCCAGTCATTAAAGCAGCAAAGCTCTGGGACAGCTTTTCAAGCAAAACTGGATGTAAAAGACAATATAGCAACTTATTACCACTCATTAAAGGAACGGCACTCTGAAGAAATTTTACCCCTTTCCATTTAAGCATGAAGCAGAAAAAGAAAGGAGAATTCTGTGGTTGCCTGCTCCATCCAAACCCTCTGTGCCAAGTCCCCAGCAAGAGAATCTTCCTTTTTGTTGCCTTTTTTGTCGCTGTCGCTGTTGTGAAGTTCAAATCCTCTGGAAACAGACTGCACTAATGGAAAGGCTGGCAGAAACAGCTAAGAATATTCCTAATGTTTACTTTACTAAAACAAAACAACCAATACCACACAATGAAAACGGGCCACTTCATTCTATATATTTAGGCTCCGGCCCAAAACTGGGAGTGAAGGCGACACATAAACAGAGGCTTTATCAAGGAGCAGTGTGGTGTAACCTTCAGCCACAGAGCAGCTCTGTTCCCACCACAACAGCTTGGGCCAAGCTGAGAAGCAGCAGCATTCCGACCGTGCCTGCAGCATTTCACTGTGGAGCGCAGGCAGTGTCACCACGAAGTTTCAGCTCCTTCAAGGCCAGGACAGCGGGTACATACCTAAGGACTGCAGGGGTCAGCCCGTGTCCTGGTCATAAAACAGGGCTGACAGCAGTAATATAATAATTACAGTCTGCCTGGCTGGTTTTTTTTGGAGCAAGACTTCCCAGGCTCATCACCTGGCTGAGCTCCACAGCCCGGCACACAGGAGGACAGAGGACCACCCACCTGACAGAGGCCTCCATCAGCACGCAGCTGCACGAGAGCATTGCACATCCCCGTGTTTACTGCTGTTTTGATCCCTCACCCTCAATCCTCTGGCTTCCTCGGATGGCCACAACCCTTTCTGATGCAAGGTCAAAGTCGTATTTGAGACGACAGGCAATAAATCAAACCCTGGCTGCTGAGCCAAGGCACCCACACGCTCCTGCCACAGAGATCACAAGTAAAGCAGCACATTGAACAGGTTGCAGGAAAAGAGTCTTGTGTGAGCTGATGCCTCCAGGCAAATGCAGAGCTCTGTGGGATGCTACAACACTGACAAACACCCAGCACGTGGTCACAAACTGCATCCAGAGCCAGTCACACCAGCAGAGACTTACAAACAGGTACCAGAAGCTGGAGTTTGGACAAACTGCAAAGAGAGATTTCAATTTCATATGCAAATACTGAGAGTTTGAAGAGCAAAGGTGGGGGGGGGGGAGGGAAGAAAACACCACAGAAAACCCCTTTGGACCCTGGTATTACCTGAGAAATATGTAAGAGACAATTACCATATAAGAGAACTCCCAAGGTGTTTAGAGAAAGGTATGCATTTAAGCAAGAAGGGAAAGTAGGTACCAGCGTGCCACTCCAAAGGTTATTATACACTGAAATTCAAATAAATACTGAGGATGCAACCTTAACTGAAGGAGTAAGAATAATTTAGATGAATTCTTCCAGCAGCTGTGCACAAGGCTATAGAAATGGGTTTTTTGGAACAGTTCAGAACAACCCAGAGGATGAAAGCAAACCTGGTTTACTCGAATAAATTTTTAAATGTGCTTATATTTTAAGCTGCTTTGAAATGACATTAGATTGCTGTCTGCAGTGCAACAGCTCGACTAACGTGCTCAAATGGTTCAACCAAAGGTCAGAGAGAAGGACCAGAGACTGCACAAGGCAGGGCGGAGGATTCCAAAGCCACAGGTAGAGGAGAGAAGTTCCCTGGATTCGAGCACCTACTCCTTCCTGCTGCCCAAACTTCACCACAGCAGGGGAAGGTGCCCACAAGGGCACTGTGGGCACTAACTTACCTCCCTGCTATGGCAGTCAGAATCCACAGGGTAACAACACCCAGGTTAGCTGAGGACTGCGGCAGAACGTTCCCTGGGCACGACAAGGCTTCAGGGGAATCCAGGACTGCAGCACTGTGCCTTGGCTCTGGCACACAGGCACCAGTTTCAGCCTGGAGATGATGATGCTCTGACTGCCCAAGGGCAGCCAGCAGACCCAGACCTCCTCCTGGCCTTCTCCCATGCAAACACATTTGCAGGCCTGCCCAATCTCCAGCAATGTTTTAGAAACACTGCCCTGCAAGACAACAGTTTCTTGTGCTGCTATTTGCCAGCTTTTATTTGCAGCAGATGTCCCTGGGGTGCTGGCTTCACACATTGCACAGCACATCCCTTTCAGACCTAGCAGCCCCCTCTCCTTACAATTCCCCATCGCGGTGTCTTCCAGTGGCCCCGAGTTAACACTTGTGCCACCTCTACAGCCCCACTAAATCCAATCTCTCCAGCCCCATTTCTGGGAGGGGGAAAAAAACAAACCCACCAAATAAAAAGAGAGAAAACAAGTACACAAACAACTTTACAAGTTCACAGTCCCCCAGCTGCCACCAGTCAGGGTGTGCCTCTAAGTTGTGTATCAGGCAGATAAGCATGCATAGTTTTCAGAGGAATCATAGTAGAGCTGCTTAACATCTAAATCAGACAAGCAAAGCAAAATAACAGAGCAAAACTAAAAGAAAAGCTGCAGGCTAATTTGATGCAGGTGCCTAAAGCTGAGCAGAAGCTCGGATGTAAGTAGCACTTACAGCCTCTAGGACAAAAAAGCAGAATAATAACAAGCATACGTAGATCTTTTTTGCCTTTTAATGCATTTTTGCCCTGTTCTAAGAGCCTTGTTTTAATTTCACAGGCACTAAAACACCTCCCGGTATGTGCAGTGGGAGAGGAATAAAGAAATCACTTGCTCCTCACAGGATTCAGCACAGCCAAGGCTTCACCCCCAGGACTTTGCACCTCTTCCAACGATCCTTACCCAGCTCCCACTTATGAAGCAAACCTGTCATCAGCCACACAAACAAAAAGAGGCAGACAAAGATGTTTTCCTGTCCCAGAGGAGAAATGCCCCTTTCTTTCTTTCTCTGTGGAGTCCCCACCCCACTCTTCAGCAACAGGACGGGGAGCCATCCTAAGGACTGTGGAGGTGAGGGAGAGGGCTCTGCTCTATGAGCTCATGGAGGGCCTACCCATAAACTTGGCATAACCCTGGTTATTGTTCATTTGGTAGAAGCCCTGGAGCACCTTCTGCTCATGACTTGCAAAAGAAGTGAATCAATGCAGAGGTTTATTAGAGAGGCAGCCTCTCACCAGCCTCAGCAAACGTGGGTCAAGGGTACAGGAGTATTGACAAAGAAAGCTCCCACTGACACTAATAAAAGTTAACGTTTCCTGCCCCAAAGTACACTGGAACACAATGAATCCAAAGTTTACCTTCTCTTCAGCTGACTTGACAACACTAATTACTTCTTTAACTGCCAGCTCAAGTGGTTCTGGTGGGTCATCTTCCTCAAACGTGAGCAGCTGAGAATCCTGAGAAAGAAGGAAAAAAAAAGAACCATCATTAGGTGACGAAGCCATTGCTTGAAAACAAACAATAAAAAATGCGCTGCCAGTCAAGTTCCTGGAGTTGTAAATGTATGTCAAAACTTCTACGTATTAATTGCACGACACCTCACTACATAATATAGGGTAGAGCTGGAAAACATATACTTAGGACATAACCATGGGCCTAATCATAACTCATCTTTCTCTGCAGTAGAATATCGAGGTGCACAGCACAGTGCAGAGCAAAGCTACAGAGTTCAGCGAAACTGCTCCTCTTGAGTAAGAATTTATCAGCGCTGCAGTTTGAAAAGGCCTGTTTGTTTTGGCCTAATAATAGGGCTGCACCAGGCTGTGCCAAAACTAAGAAGCCCCAAATATCATCTTGCAGAGGTGAGGAAAGAAGGCTTCCCCTCCCTGTCTGTGACGGTAGGCAGTGCTGACAGCCACCCAGCCTCCACACCGGGGAAGGCAGCGTTTTGGCAGTGAGGTCATACTTTCAGAAAGCATCAGCGCTGCATTCCCCACCTGCTCCCCGCACCGCGCCGCCAGCCCCGCTCCCCTCGTCGCCCGGCCTTGTTTTGCACGCAGGAAT
Source organism: Pseudotriccus pelzelni (assembly GCA_035584735.1). Taxonomy (NCBI): domain Eukaryota; kingdom Metazoa; phylum Chordata; class Aves; order Passeriformes; family Tyrannidae; genus Pseudotriccus; species Pseudotriccus pelzelni. The sequence continues at coordinate 111,835,723 of JAWMRA010000001.1, read as the reverse complement.
TTCATTAGCTGCGTGCCGCTGACATGGTTTTGGGAGCCTGACAGCGGGAGCACGGCCACGCTGCAGTGCCAGGCGGGGAACTCGGCGCTCCAGCTGCTCGCCCGGGCAGGGAGGATGTGCGTGTCCCTGTCAGAGCCGCTTCGGGCTCTGCGCAGGGACGGGAAGCCGCCACTTGTGCCTGGTTCACTTTCAGTTCCCAGCACCTGTGCCCGAGCTGTCCGGGCTCTTCTCTCCCACAAGTGCGGGGCAAACCTTCATTTCTCAGCACAGCCCACGCGTATTTGAAAGGGCAGACGAAGTATTTTCCTCCCACTGCCCTAACTCACGGCGGTATTTGGAAAGTGTTAAATTCATATTCCTTATCTTTCACACACACATGTTGCCCCACTCTTCCTTCTCCCCTGACGTGCAAGAAGAACGGAACCTCCTAGGTCTAAGAGGTCTCCCCCAGGGAGAGGGATGCAAGGAAATTTGGAGACCTGGGGACATGCCGCTTCCTAGATAGTTCAGCCTCAGCATTTTCCACTGACATGACAAGGGTTCAGTCCTCAGGACAAGGAAATCAGGTTGCCACAGCGTCGCCTAAGCTCTTCACCTCTTAGACCCGGGCATACCATTACACACCAAGGAGCAGGATCCCACGCTGTGCCCTTTGCAGGAAGGGATGGGAAGGAATGCCACGTTTCCTGCATCCCCCCTGCCCCAGGCTAAAAGCAAACTGACCAAACCCTGAGCATCCCACCATCCAGCCGGTCTGAGGGACGCCAGCCTTTGGAGTTACACTACACACACGGGTTGAGCAGGGCCTGAGGCAACACGGGGGAAGCCCAGCTCTGGGAATTATTTGCCGAAGGACGGGCCGCAGGCCCAGGCCAGGAAGTTTCCATTGTTTCCTCATCCCCACGCCCGAACAATGTTATCGGCGGTGGGAACCCCTGCCAGGGGCTGCGGGGGTCGCGGCTTCCCTTTCTCCCCATCCTTCCCCGCTCCCACGCGTGCGCCCATCCCGCGCCTCTGCCCGGCTCCCTCCTGCAAACCCCCGCCGAGCAGCCACCAAACGCACACGTGTAAATACACAAACACACGGAGGGGCACGAACACGCCGGCAGCACCCTGGTTTATGCCTGGCGGCGCCCCTAGGAGCGCGGACAGCCCGGAGTCGCGTCCCCCGCCCCCCGCCACACATCCCGGCGAGCGCGGGGCGCCGCCCGCAGCATCCCGGCCGGGCATCCCCCCCCCTTTCTCCCATCCCTCCCTCACCTGCATCCCCGGCACTCACCGCCCGCTCCGCCGCCTCGGCCCGCAGCGCGGCCACCCAGGCCCGCCGCCACTGCCTCCTCCAGCTGCCCCGCGACAGCGCCCAGGCCAGCACCGAGCCGCCCTCGCCCAGCAGCTCGTCCCGCGGAGCGGGAGCGGAGGGAGCCGGCACAGGCGGCGGGCGGCGGCGGCGCCGCAGCGCCAGCAGCGCGTACTGCACCAGGTACACGGCCAGCGTGGCCAGCGCCGCCACGAACAGGGCGACCAGCGCGCCCCAGCGCAGCTCGGCCAGCCCGCCCGGCAGCCACGCCATGGCTGAGCATAATGGGGGCCGCGGCTCCGGAGCCCTCTCCGCGGAGCGCTCGGCGGCGGCCGCAGCCCCGCGCTGGGCTCGACCCTGCGGGCGGCGCAGGGACCGGCGGACGGGAGCGGATCGGATCGGATCGGATGCCCCGGGACGCGCCGCCTGCCCCGCCCGCCCACGGCGCAGTCCCCGCCCCGGGGCGGCGTGCGGGGGAGCCCGGACACGGCCACGGGCACAGACACGGCCCCGGGGATGGCCCCGACCGGCGCGGGCGGTGCCTGCGGGGTGGGGACGGAGGGGGGTGATGGGGTTGCGGTGATGCGTGTCTGGTGCCCCCGCGGGTAGAGGGGGGTAAAGAGGGTCGGGGTGGGCGCCCGGTGCCCACAGGGGTACAGGGGGTCGTGGTAGGCTTCTGGTGCCCCGGGAGATAAAGGGGTCTTGGGGTGGGCTCCTGGTACCCTGGGTGTAAGAGAAGTTCGTGGTTGATGCCTGGTGCCTGGAGATAGAAGGGGGTAGAGAGGCTCCGTGGTGGATGCCTCGTATCCCGGGTGTAAAAGGGGTTCAGGGTGGATGTCTGGTGCCCTGGGAAAGAGAAGTGCCCGGGATGGATGCCTTCAGACCTCAGAGTGGATGCCTGGTGCCCCAGGGGATAGAGGGGCTCTGGGTGGGCTCCTGGTGCCCCGGGGTAAGAGGGGCTCCCGGTGGGCAGAGGGTGGGTGCTGGTGTTCCCTGAGCCGGTGATTCTCTCCAAAACCCGGGCAGAACGGGAGGAAAAGAGCAGTCTCAAGGATGGGCCAAAAGGGGGAGTTTCAGTAGGGAGAGTGAAGACACAGGCGTCAAATATAATAATTTTTTGTGGGTTTTCGTGCAGCAAAAGGTTTCCTCTTGCATTGGTGTCACTGAGCGATGCCCTTAGCACGCTAAGCAACAACCACAAATGAAGAGTCATGTGAACAGCCCTGCTCATTTTTGCACACGTAAATAACCCTTTCAATGTCACTTGTGGGCACAAGGGGTTGGCTACAGATGGATCTGGCTCCCTCTATATCATATAATGTTTGCGTTCAGGAGACTGAGGTTTACTCACCTGGTTTGTGGCAAAACGATGAATCCCAGAGGATGAAATTGCCACGCTTCCCCTCCGTACCAAGCAAGCATTCCAGGAAGGCACCCCTTTACACATCAGGGTCACACTTGGGGGTCTGGGATCGGCCTTCACAGGCTGAAGGAACAGCCAAGGAGATTACAAGACATTTATTTCTCCCCCCTGCTTCCTATAGAAGGGCGAACATGAGCTTCCCTTTTCTTCCCAGTGCCTCCTCATCTCCTCTGCTCAGGATGTCAAACTCTCTGGCAGGAGGAAAACCCCAGTTCCATGTTTCATTGTGATCTGCAGCCTGGAACATCAATTCAGGACTAAGCACTTTCTGCAGACTGTGCTGAATGACTGTTGTTATCAGTAGGAGGTTTGCGACAAAGGGGAGGAAATTGTATTTTGATAGTAAATAAAAGTTCCAGAATTATTTATTTTTGCCACATTCATTTTCAGTAAGTTCCTCTTTGGTTTTCAGAGCACTGCCTTATCAGCTTATCGCTATTTGTGTCCTCATTTTTCTACAACCTTTTTTTTTTTTTTTTTGCCTGCTCTGTCTATGTTTATCTCTGGCAGCTCCCATCCTAAGAACCTCACCTGAAATTTTTTTCCCAGTCCACGTGCTAAAACAACCAGTCACTGAGGCTGTGATGAGGTGCAGAAGCCGTGTGGATTCACAGACCAGACAGCAAATGCTTGTTTGCTGGACATTTTCAAGAACATTCATATCTAGAAGCAAAGGTAAGAAGAAAAGGGAGGAGAATACATGGCAGAATCACAGAATTGTTGTGGATGGAAGAGACCTCTGGAGATCAGATGGTCCAGCCCCTCATTCCAATCAGGGCCACCCAGAGCCTGTTGTCCAGGACCCATGTGCAGATTGATGGCTTTTGAATATCTCCCTGGACTCTACAATTTCTCTGAACAACCTGTTCCAGTGCTTGGTCACCCTCACAGTGAAAGGAAGTTTTTCCTTATGTCCAGAGGGAACCTCCTGTGTTTTAGTTCGTGCCCCTTGCATCTTGTTCTGTCCCCTGGGCACCACTGAAAAAAGCCTGACTCTGTCCTCTTTTCACCCTCCCTTCAGACATTTATATACACTGATAAAATCCCTTCCCTGGGACTGCTGTTGCCTCTCCCCCTCCAGTTCCCTCAGCCTTCCCTCACATGAGAGATGCTCCAGCCCATTAATCATCTTAGTGGCTTTTCACTGGACTCTCTCCAGTGGAGACACAGCATTTCAGGTGTGGTCTCACCACTGCTGAGCAGAGGGGAAGGATTTATTCCCCTCAGCCTGCTGGCAGCACTCCTCCTGATACAGTCGAGGATGCCATTGGCCTTCTCTGCTGGAAGGACATTTGTGGGCTCATATTAAATTTGCAGTTGACCAAGACCCACAGGTCCTTTCCACAAAGGTGCTTTCCAGCCAGCTGGCCCCCAGCATGTGCTGGTGGCTGGAGTTGTTCCTTCCTGGGCGCAGGACTTCATGGGCCCCCTCGCTGAACTTTGCAAGGTACTGTCAGCCCATTTCTCCAGCCTGTCCACGTCCCTCTGGATGGCACAAGAACTCCCTGCTGCGTCAGCCGTGCCTCCCAGTTTTGTGTCACCAGTGAACTTGCCAAAGGTACACTCTGCCCCACCATCCAGATCAGTAACAGAGCTGTTGAACACGAATGAACCCAGCATTGGCTGCTGGGGTCACCACTAGTTACAGGCCTCTATCAGCCCTTGTGCCAGTGATCATCACCCTCTGGGCCCAGCCCTTCAGTCAGTTTTCAGTCCACCTCACTGTCTGCTCATCCAGCCTGTATTTCATCAGCTTCTCCACAGGGATCTGATGGCAGACAGTGTCAAAAGCCTCAGCAGACAATGTCCACTGCTCTCCCCTTGTTGACCAAACCAGCAGTTTCATTGTGTGAGTTTATACTGTTGGTTAAGCATGACTTGCCTTTGGTGAGACCCTCCTGATCGTGACTGATCGCCTTGTTCCTCACAGGTGTGGAAACAGGGTCCGGGCTTAGCTGCTCCATCACCTGCTCAGGGATCAAGCAAGGCCCACTCCTGGCATCCTCCATTCTTGCCTTTCTTGGAGTTAGGAGTGCTGTTTGCTTTCCTCCAGTCCTTGGGCACTTCTCCCAGTTGCCATGGTCTTCCAAAGATGATGGAGAGTGGCCTTGTGAGGAGATCTTCCATCTCCCTCAGCACCTGTGGGTGCATCCCATCAGGGCCGGAGGACTTACATATATCCCATTTGCTTAAGTATTCCCTGACCTGATCCTCCTTCACCAAGGGTGCATCTTCTTTGCTCCATACTCTCACCTTGGCCTCTGGAGTCTGGGGTTCCTGAAAGGCCATTACACCAACATTTAATACAGTATTTTAGAATACAAGGGCTCTGCCTCCGGGAGGAAGAATCACGTTGCTGCCTGAGAAGCAATTTGATAGTTTTGTGTTATAAATACATTATCCACATTTGCACCCATAAGCTTAACAGGGCCAGAACATGGTTTTATCTGCAGCAGTTGGTTAACTGTAAGGATGTAAGAAAAACGTGCTACTTAGTGGTCAAAGTATTTGCCTGGGACACAGGGAAAGCCCACGTTCCACTCACTGACCAGACACCAGGCAGGTAATTTAGAGTGCGCCTGCACGACACCAGGGAGCAAAACTGGAACAACCAGAGGCATCTTGCCATTTTAGCAGAGCTCTGTACAGAGATTAACTGACCCTGCTGAGAGACCAGACTGCTTAGCTGGGCTAATTTCAAGATCCAGACCAGTATCTTTGCTGTACCAGCTTTCCTCCTCAGGGTTCTCTGATGCAGCACTGCATCGTGGCAGACAAACCTGCCCTCTGCTTGCCCCATGTTTCAGTTCCCCACATTTGTCACATAGACATTTTTCTTTAACTGGCAGGAATTTTGTGAGTCTAATTAGTGAATGTGAAATGGCAAGAGAGACTGAAAGGTAACGCTGAGATGTTAGGAACAGTTTTTCTTCACAGAACTTTGTCAGCTATCTTGTCGCTAGAAATACTTAACATTTGTACTTTTGAAGGATCCCAAAAATATGTAGTAAGCTAATATTTAGTTATTTTCCTTGTCCATGCACCTTGTGAAGGATCCCAAAAATATGTAGTAAGCTAATATTTAGTTATTTTCCTTGTCCATGCACCTTGTGAACTCGGAATAGCCCTCTCTGAACATTCAGGATCTCACCCATCAAAGCGTAGCTCTGGGGACGTGATTATGAAAGTAATTAGTTTTTCATAATTCTGTGTACTTTGAAGCTGTGAGTCTGACTTGCTCCCAGGCTCTGATAGGTGCTACATTTTTATTAAACAACTTCTGTATTTCCCAAATCCCAGATTTCCTTTTAATTAGCAAGTAATATATATATATATAAAAATGCATATATATAATAAATATCTACATATATAGATATATAGATATCTGTCAGAAACATAAAATGAGAGAGATTGATATAGAGTTCATTTTATAAGGGCCGTGGAACAAGAGAGTTACAAATGCAGCATTCATCGTGGTTGCCTCACATGTCCTGTTTTGGTCCTTTGAAGTACGAATTTTGTGAACTGTTTCACTCTGTTTTGGAAAGGCAAGAACAAAACTGCAGACCTGGAGCTTCCTCTGACCCAGACTGATGTCAGAGTAGTTCTAGAATGTTCTGCTGGCAGAGCTGCCTGAGGCACATGAGGAACAATAATAAATAAAATAAATTTAATTTTTAAAGCTGTGAGCAGAACAATGGGGAAAAAAATGTTAGGGAGCAGGTTCAATCACTGCAATTAAATGATTACTTACACGATTACAATGCACAGAGATAAAATCTACCCAAACCTTTCCCACTAATTCTCTGCCTCTGAACTCCAGAGTACATTTTCTACACGTGAAAAAAAGAGAAAGCTCCTAAGAGGCCACACATTCAGCCTAACACAGTCTGAAACAAGTGCTTTGTCAGGGCAGTATAATAGTGTGAGATATGCTTAGTTTGGCAAAACTGTACTTTGGCCAGCAGAGCTCTATCCACTGTTCCAGGACTCCGTCACTGCTGTGCCAGGGACAGGTAACAGGCGCGTCCTTCCACCTGCTGGCTGTGGCAAGTTTGCTCAGGAGGGCAAGGGGAGGCACAATCCTAAAGCCAGAAGATGGTCCTGTCCTTATGTGCACCCTCCAGTCTGTTTTCTGTAGCCCCTTTCTAGGTGAGATTCAGCACCTGTGACACGTCTCACCTCTTTTCAGTCAATACCTTTGAGGCTCTGTGACAGCTGTCTGAGAAGGGGAGCGATGGGTGTGCAAAGACATGGAGCAAAAGCCTCCTTGGAAGATGGTGAGCAGCCTGGCACCAAGCAAGCTTTCATAACTAGGGGCTGGCATGGGGGCAAGGAGACTGCTTGTTGATCTGGAACAACCCCCTCAACTCCTGCGTTCCAGAGAACATAATTTTCTTAATGAAGGAGTCTTGCTCCATACACAAAAAGCTCAGAGATGATGACATCATTAGACCTCCACGTTGACTTCTCTTACTTTCAGTTCTCTTCCAAAATCAGGAGACACCTGATCTATCCAAAGACCGAAGAAAAAGTGGCGTGTCCACCATGACCTCACAGTTAGAAAAACTTCAGCTCATTTAGGTCATTCAGTTCTTCTTTGTCCAAATGCCTACATCTCTTAATTGCTTAAGAGGATATGCTGCCAGGAGCTGAGCTTTTCATTAGATCAGAAAATTGCTTTTATAGCTTTGTTATGATAAATGGTATTAATATACAGTCCTGGTCCTAAAAATGTCTTGGAAAAACAACCATGCCCCATGAATATAATTGTTGACAAACTGGCTAAGCTTCAAAGCAAATGGGTCACAATGTTCCATTTTTACCAATCATAATTTTGAATTATGTATTTAGACATAAAGCAAAGCTGCAAAGCCGTGTTTAAATTCTCCCAGAACCACGGGCCCAAGCTGGTACACCGTGGATACTTCACTTCTTTTTGAAGCCATTCACGCACTAGAAATACAACCTATCAAGAGGTTGTGGTTTAACCCCAAAACCAGAGCACAAGGAAAAAGAACATGAGAAGACATGGAAATAACGGCACCACGGTGTTTGTATTCATTGTAGCACGCCAGTATTCCACCCATTAATTTTGTAAACATCGTTTATAAGTATCATAATTTTGTCATATTATAACAATTTGCTTTTCCTTGCAGGATCATACTTTTCTGTGTCTCCAGATCTGAAATCAAACTGAAAGAGAGAAGGTTTAGATTAGATATCAGGAAGAAATTCTTCCCTGTGAGGGTGGTGAGGCCCCTGGAATGGGTTGCCCAGAGAAGCTGTGGCTGCCCCTGGATCCCTGGAAGTGTCCAAGGCCAAGTGTCCAAGGTTGGACAGGGCTTGGAGCAACCTGGGCTAGCGGAAGGTGTCCCTGCCCATGCAAGGGGGTTATAACTGGATGATCTTTAAGGTCCCTTCCAACCCAAACCATTCAGCGATTCCATGATTCAATATCTGGTAATTAATCCGTTCCTAAGTGACCACGATTTTGCAAAAGGAGCAAAGGCAAACAACAGACATTTTGTCTGGAATTGCTGACAATTCTTTTGCTACCTGCACCTGACACTGCAATGGAAGAAGGAAAATTATTTTTGAGACTGTTATTTTTTTCTATGACGATGACTCTGCAAAAATACATTTACCAAACTTCAGTAAAACGCGTGAGCTTTTACAAACTAAAACACGACAGACAAGCCTTTTTTTCCCATTTTTCCCCCCTTTCTTTCCCCTTTGTATTCACCGTTCTGTTCTCTCCACCAGAGAGCGCCACGATCACCAGAGGTGCCGATGCTACAGTACTCTGAGCCGCTTTCCTCAAGGACGGCACTCCAGACACGACGGGGGATTCCAGCTTCAGGAATTTTCTCGCCCGTGGGTTAATTCAGGCTCAGAGTTGTGTCCAAATGGTTCAGGCTTCCCATGTCCAAGCTAGAGCTGAAGAATCTCCTGACGAGGAACTACAGGAGAGATCAGTGCCTCTCCTAAATCTTGGGCTCCAGCCCAGGAGATGGTGACTTCCCGGGAATGTGGGCTTCTCCCATGCAGTAAAAACACTCGTGTGCCCCTCAGATGTTTGAGGACACCAAGACCAGCTGGCTTTGGGAATGTTTGGCATCAGAAAGAAGAAAGGACTTGGTCAGTAGTAAAAGTGATCTTAAACTTTTAGACTGAGAGCAGCAGCACTTCAAGGAATTTTGTAGGAAACCAACTGCAAGAGTATGAAAGAAAGGCTTTGGAAAAACCCAGAACTCTCTCAGACAGAAGTGAAAATGCTCCAACTCAGCTGGACAGATAAGAAAATCCAAGGGCATGTGCCAATTTATCAATCTCAGAGCACATTCCCAGGGGTGCTGGGCTATGGCTGAAACACTTGAGCCTGGAGCACGTGGCTCACTCCTAACATGGTTATACAAATCCGAGGAGGATACCATTTGTTATGGCCCCAGCAAAGGGCAGAAAGCTTTAAACTCTTCAGTCCTGAGGCCCCATCATGTTCAAGTGTGTTGACTTTACATGGCCATGACAGGTGTTGACTACAACTAATGCTCCTGCATTTTCCTTGGTTGGGATAGACTGGCCTCCTCTTGGCATTCCCAACAGGGAGCCAAGGATTCGGGACTCTGGAGATGCATCTCACTCCCAGCTGTCAGTCAGGCAGAAACCACACTGCTTAGTGAAGGAAATGCCAGACAAGACCCCTTTGGCCTAACAGGGGGTTTTATCCCAACCAATTTCCATGTAACCCAGCCATATTTAAGCACACTCACATGCATTTTTATATGTGTGTGGTGCTTCTGAGTGTGGCTCTGCAGGTGGCTGGGATGGTGCAGTCCTTTGTTTCTGGCTCCTCCTAATGCCTGTATGCAGCATTGGAGGTACAGAACAGATTATAGGATCATGTGCATAAAATGAATGTTCTATGCGATTCTCCCCTTCTTGAGCCTTGTGTTTGGTAAAAAAAAAACCTACCCAATTTCAAATCTCATTTTAATATCTGTGAATCTCCTCCAGACTTATTCAGAGTGCGAGTTCAGTGGGTTTATATTTTTTTTTCCTTACGCTTTCAAAAAATTCATTTATGTGCCTCTACGTACCTCAGCCAAATTTTGCCTGCAACAAGTGACCTGAACGCAAGCTAACAAAGCAGAGTTTCCTTCTTGTGGCGTTTGGCTGCTCAGCTGATTGATGAGTAAAGAAGAGGCTGCAGCAAACACTGCACAGCTGTAGCTGGCACATCTGGGATGTGCAGTCTCCAAAGCCTGTTCCAGGAGGACCAAAACCTCCCCCGGTGCAAGCCTGCAGAGGAAATACTACTAAACTGTTTTATGGGAAGTTTTTCATCCCTTAAACTACTTCATAGACTTTACAACACAGAGTAATGGATGATAAGAGTAACGGGTGCAGTTTCTGTCAGCCAAAAAGGGTTGGACGGTGTCACACCCCAGGAACACCTCATTCATTAGGGAAGAAAGGAAAAAGTGGCAACCGAAATAGCCATATTCATCACAAATGACACCTTAAAACAGAGTAGTTTTTTTTCTTGTTGTTTTTGGCAGGGCCACAGCGTGGGCTCTCCTGTATCTCACATCCTTCTGCTGCTGTCATCGTACTTTCTCTGACCTCTTCTGGTTTGCTGCCCTTTGTTCCTTCCAGAAATATTATCCATGGAGGTCCAATAGTAAAGATGATCCTGTTAGTGTCTGTATATTAAAAAACAATGAGTGGACACTGGAAATATATCCTCTGAACAGAAAAGTAAAGTAAACATGCCTGAATTTGTTTGCAGAGCAACTGTCTTAGAAATGGACGACTGGAATGAGAATAAAAATATCCATGAGAACAGGTGCAAATCCTCATGACATTATCTTTCTCATCATTTTGATTTGCTTCTCGAGTTTTATGTCAAACACAGGCTGTGTGGTCTCCAGAGTAGGTGTCTTCTGTGAAGGACAGTGACAAGCACTGGGGTGAAAAGGGCACAGAACTGTTCAGAACACCCTCTTGCTGCAAGTCTCATCCTTCCCACCGAGACCATTCCTTGATATCCAGTCACTGGTTTGAACAAAACCTGTGGGAGAGTTAAGTGTGGGGACCTTGTCTCCTCTGCCAAATGTGAGTGAAACTGGTTCGACCAGATGGCACAAGTTAAAAAGGGTGAAGGGAAGCAGATGTGGGGTCCGAGAAGCTGAGAAAACTGGCCTGAGCATTTTGAAAGGCAGGTCTTATCTAGTTTGAAGAGGGAAGCTGAGTAAACCCTGCTTCCAAAAGATAAAAAGGTCATTTTCTGCACCATGGGAATCCACACATTACATTCCCACACGGGGTGTTTTGAAGCGGGAAATACAAGCGGCAGAACTGCTTTGGAGGAGAGAACCGCAAAATACCATAAAATCCCTGACCGTGTCTTTCCAAACATCTGTCTCAGTCCAGTTTTACAGGAAAGAGACGCTCAGCTGATGTGGATTCCCTCCCCAAACTCCCCTTTTAATCTCTGATTTCAGAGGAAGCAGAGTTTGGGCTGTGCTCAAGCTTTTAAGACTGTCTAAAGCAGTTGGTTTTCTTGCATTTTCCAGTAAAAGGTTCAGTGGGGCACCTACTAAAACAGACAAAAAGCCACTATTTTAGCAATGTAAAAGTAGCATTTACGTCCAACAGATGTTTTTTTTTACAAACACACTTCCCACCCCGCAGACACAATGGTACGTGCAGTAACATCCCACTTTGCCAAGAGATTCCAGCAGAAGACACAGTAATTTCAAAAGAAACAAAGTGTAAGTTTATTGGACGCCAACAGTTCTTAGTCAAGATCTAAGTAAAGAAAACACACAGTAGAAAAAGTTGTACAAAGCAGCAATGGATTTACATTACATTAAAGAAAAAGTTACCTTAAGCTATTAAGTCTCAGTCCTAAAAAAAGTAAAAACCCATCCTGGTGTATTGAACGGATATAGAACATATAAGGTACACAGGATTATAAACCCGGCACCCTTTGTCTGACCTCTATAACCCTTTAAAATGACAAGTGATTTCGTGCAAGTAACTGGAAAAATTCTCTAGCAAATGTATTGGATAATCCAAATTTCTAGAAACCGTAGGAATCTATTCCCCTGTACCCAAGCACTAAAAGTGATCCCGTTCTCCTGCTTTTTAAAAAGGGACACTGTCAAGAATAAGCCTTATAATATGCACTCAAAGTGTATTTTGCATGTTACGTTGCAAAAGGGAGCTCGGTCTGGTTTTACGCCCATATTTGAACTGAACATGCTGCTGCAGTAGTGGGAAGCTTGTGTCTTTGAAAGATAATGTGTATTGCTGAGAAACTGGAAAAAGGGAAAATTGGATTGAGTCCTTTATTCTGGCACACCGAGAGAAAAAGCAACATGAAAAATCAGCTCAACCCACAGAACTCGGAAACATTTTCCAAGACATCCCTGCAACAACGGAGGATGCCTGGAGTGGGAATTTTCATGCCAGAGCAGCACACATGTTATAACTCAATTCTTCAATTTTATTAATGTCAAGTATTTCTAAGACAGGTAAGCCCACTTTCTGTACCCAGCCTTGCTCTTGATAGTGTCCCTTTCTGTACAGCAGTTACAGTACGGTTTTTCACGAGTCATTTTAAATAAACAAGAATCAATGCCATTAAAAATACTATCAGGCTGTGCTCAGCAACAACAGAAAAAGATTTTTAACACTGATTCATTAACACCAACAGTAAAAAAAAACCAAAACCAAAAAAACAAAACGAAAATAAAACCCCAACAAACCCCAAACCCCTAAGCTTGTTTTGATTTTTCATTAAATGTTCTGGTAGGAAAATGTAAACAATTTCACTGAACAGTATAGGCACATGCCAGATTACAGGCTCATGCCAGATATTTGCACCCTCACTGTGAAGAGCCAAGAAATTCGGCATAGTCTGTCCTTATCCCATGGGAGGAACCAGTTTTAACACTGGAAGCTTGGAACAGAAACAGAGTCCGTGTAGAGCTTCAGAGCAAACCTGCGTGTCCTGCTTGTGGGGGGGAACAAACATCAGGTAAAAAAACCTCCTGGATGTTCCTGCCTAAACGGGAAATGCAGGAAAAGCCTCTTACAGCTGTTTGGGGCCAAAGATGAGGAAACATCTCTGAAACACCCCAGACAAACTCTGGAGTCACCCACTTCACCAATTATCTCCTTAATTACCTGTCGCAGGGTGTTTCTCTCCCCCTTACCCAAAAAACCTCCCCAAAACTAAAGATAGTGTCCTTCCCTTGTTTTTGTAAAGCTACACCCAATTCCACATGCAGGTTTTACGAAGAGCAAAATTAACTTTAACTTTTGGTTGCAGGACTCTAAAACCCAAAATCCGTAGGCGTTTTGCTGCCATTGCTCATTGTCAAGGTTGATCGTGGTCCCAGTTCAGCAAAGAACTTAAGCACTTTAAAAAAAAAGTAAATTAAGACTGATCTTAAAGGACTCAAGCATAGGCTCACAGGCTTTGCCAACACGGTGCCTGAAAGGAAAAAAAAAAGAAAAGTCCCAAACCAAAATACATTTCATGGCTCAACCCTGCTCCTCTTAAATGCAGCGCAAGTTTCCCCTCCACTTCCACAGAAGCAGGATAGTTCACTGAGATTTATCTGACAGATTACAAAAATAGCAAAGAAAGAAGAGAATTATAGATTCTAATCTATATATATTAAAACATCTGCACATTCCTGTCACAAGTTTTAAGAAAAGAAGCAAAACACTTTTTATATTTAACAAGACCTCTAACTTTGTGTCACTTTAGTATACACAGCTATAAAATTAAACAAAATATGATGAAGACAGGCTTTTGTATCAATAAATTTGCCTTTTATTTTGGCTGTGGCCAAACTAGACACTCTTCAAAAGATCTTTATTTATAAACAAGCAACTAACATTTCTTTTTTTTTTTCTCCATAATTTAACTTTTAAAACATATATTAAAGTTATATAAGTGGAAGCATATTTATTCTGTATCCTCCAAAATAAACACTTCTATCAAGGGCTTTTTAAGATACTGTATAAAAGCTAATAGAAAACCAGAACTGCTATATAAACATCTCATATTTAAATTTTAGAGATCCTGAATTCCTTTGCTAAACAACAGGAATCAAATTTAAAAAAAAAACAAACCAAACAAAACACACAGAACACGCTCAAAGTTGAAAACAAAATTTAAAAACCAAACAAAAACCCCCCCCAAAACTGAATAAAAACTTAGGAGGCTATTTAGACCAAAAATATTTGATGGATTTTTCAGTACACTAGGAAAAAGGTCAAGGCTTCTGCAAAAATGTTGCACAAGATTTTGATTTAAAGTGTGTAGAATTTCTCATCCCACCACAGAGCAGAATCCCAGTTGGAAGTGAGATGGCTCTGACCCAGCTGAGCTTGTTGTCACCTTCCTTTAGAAAGAATTTTACAGCTAAACTTTCAGACTGTTGTGTAGGGGAATCATTGAGGAAAACCCAGGAACCGTTTCACAAAAACATGTTCATATTTCATATGCAGAGATTTCTTACAAACGTTTGAAGGATACTTAGTGGGGCTTTATGTTTTTCTGATTTTTTTTTTTTTAAAGCCAGGCTAAGTTGCAATAACCATTTCAGTTCGAAATTGTTTCTGGTAGGAAAGAAATTTAGTCTTATCGGGTGGAACAAAAAAAGTCAGTAATTGGAAATGTCACTATTAAGCAAGTACCTTGTTTAACTGCAATGCCACTGAAAGAGTTCAACTGATATTCAAGGAAATTAGCCTAATCATATTCAGCTACAATTTGCCTGGAAGAGGGCAAAAAAAGAACAACATGTTACTAATAGAAGTGTTCAGTGACAATTTTAGGTTTTGGCCAATAGTGAAGCAGAAGAGGCTCGAAATTAAAATTGCAGATTTTTGGGTAGCGGAAAAAAAAAGTCAGGGGTCCGTCCTGAGCTAATTCTTTTAAGCTTAAATTACAGGCAAAATAATTAAAACTCTGTTGGAAAAAAATGGTGGCACACTTGGGCTTTCACTGAGGTGTGTACCTGATCAAGGATGCCCAACCTCAGATTCTCAGGATTTACATTTGTGCTTAATTTTGATAAATCTTAAGTGTCACCTTGCAAATTCTTCCAACTTTTGAGTTTGGGATACTGAAAGAACAGTAACATACATGGTTACACATGGAATTAAAGCCTCACTCCGGCTCCCCCTGAAAGTGGTGACCAAACTCTGTGCTGGTTTCAGCAGACACAGGCTGGGCTCTGACTCAGCACTGTGGAATGACATCCCCCCTCTCCCAGCCCTGCAGGGGGAAGGTTGGTCAGGATCAGAAATACTGTTTGCATCGTTTACCTTCACTCTAATCCATCACCACTCCATCGAGTTTAAATTCCAGCAGAAGAACCTCTCACTGCTAGTTCACCTCCTGCTTCTGGGAAAGTATTTCCTTTACTTACAGGAAAATTTGGACCCTTTACTATAGCTCCTGGTAAATATGTATGATCCTACTTACACTAAATGATCCAGTTGTGATTTGAGGTAAAATAATGGAACCACGTGGAGTACCTGCAGCCCATCATTACCACAATTTTCAACAAATTGGAAAATTGCAACACAGTATCACATATGATAGAAAAGCTGCAGAAAGAACTACTCTATGCATTGTATTCCTAAAATGCAATGATTGTAGTGTGATTTTCTTCTCTGCTTTGAGCTGGATATGCAACGCTTAATACAAATTTCAAATACATCTTCATTTATACAGGTGTCTATATAAATATTTACATTTTTAGGTTCTGTTAAAACATATCTTTGTACTCATGGCCAAGCTTACTACTGTGTTTAGAAACACAGCTCATCTTCTGTCCCTCGATGAGCTCTCTCCTGTTGATTTAACAGTTATACATTCCTTTGTAGTCAGAATTACAAACAGTTGTACAAATAGTGGAAACAAAGCTATGAAACTTGTCTGACGTCCATTCAACCCCAGTTCATGTTATAAACAGTACCATTTGCATTACGATGGCTGTTATACAATGACTTCAGCTACCCAAGTATCCATAGGAAATTAGTCTTTGGGACATTATATAAAGCAAAGTACCCCCACTCTTGATTTTCCTTAGAAACTTAAAATTAAATGGCTGAGAGCAGACTTGCTGCTACTTCTTATATAAAATCTCAGTAATAATATTGCTGACTTTAGACTCTATTTTAATTTGCACAAGTTCCATACAACAACAAAACAATTCTGTGTTCCCTTAAAATAGCAAACATTCGTATCCAATACCATCAGGATTACTCAAACTTGAGGTTTATTTGTTATTGCTAAAGGTTTCTAAGACCTAAGTCAATACAGCAAGACACTCCATCCACCTCCTCCCTAACTGCCAGTGCATGGCAACCATTTATATGGAGCTCGTGTGTTGGTTTCCTTTTTGAAAACAAATTAATGAAGTTGGTTACAGTATTTCACTACTATAAGCTCACAGTTAGAATCCAAATTGTTGTTGCTCTTTCCTTTAATATATAACTTTATATATAATACACACGCACACACCAACATCACAGGATGAAGATCCATGCATACAGTCTGGATGCAATCGTGTTTCAGTGTTAAATGAAATAAAATTTATGCTGTTACTATCAGATCCCAGACCACAGGATTTTAAATCACTCTGCTTCCTACCTAACAACCAAGTTAACTTCCCCTAATCTTCAAATCCAAGCAGCATCACAAATTCCACATTTTTCATCATTGTTTTGATCCTCTTAAAAAGTTTCTAGCCTGTGTGGCAGACATGTGAGACCCTGAACACAGCTTTGCAAGGTTTCTGTTAAAGCTTAATTGTGTGTCTGTTCGTGGCTCCAGAGACTAAAAGCCGTCTTGAAAGTCCTGTGGCAGAGTTTGCACATGTATTGTCTTTTAAATGTGATTGCTGAGAGCGGCGGGGCGTGGTAGAACAGCGTGTCTGACTCCTGGGGCGCGAACAGCTTCTCAGTAGTACTGGGGCTCTCTGGCAAGCCCGTGGGGCTGTCCGGCTCCAAAGGCTGGATTTTGGGGAGTGGCGGGGGCGGGGGTAAGGGCGGAGGGGATGGGGAGTTGGCTGGTGGGCATATCTCAGGCTCCTTGTTTGTGGCCTCCTCTGCAGCCTGCGACATGTGGGACTGGAAGTGGCTCCACAGCCGGAAATTCGTTCGGAAGGCCTTGTTGCACACGTGGCAAATAAAGGGCTTGACGGAGCACAGGAGCTCCTGGTGACGCTCCAGCTGCTTGCGCAGGGTGAAAATCTTCCCACACTTCTCACAGGGCCACAAGTTGGCATCCTTCTTGGAGACCACTTCCTTAGGTTCCCTGCTCGTCTCGGTGACCTCATCCTCGATGTCATCCGCAGGCTCTTCTTTGATCTGGATTTTAAACTGTTTGGAGACACTTAAGTCCTCGGGTAGGCATGAGGAGTCTTCAGAATCAAAGTTGATTTGTTCTGACGAGTCACTGAACACACCATCCTCCTTTGCAGCAACAAAGTTGTTCATTTTATTGGACTCTGACTGCGGGGGCAACCTTGACGAACTGGTTATTTCCCCGTTGTGGTCCATGAGAGGTAAGGAAAAGTTCTCTGATGGTGCCATCGTGTTTTGATTGTGAACCTCAACCTGATGGCGCCAGATGCTGAAGGACGATTTGAAGGTGCGCATACACTCGAGGCAAGTGAGCTTCTTGTACTCACACTTGCTTTCGTGCTCGTGCTTCAGATCCGGGGAAGAAAACCTAAGGCTGCAGTAAGGACAGACGGTGGCGTTCCTACAGAGCCGCTCGTGATTCCCCTGTTCGATGAGTGAGGAGAGCTTGGCATTGCAGAGCCGGCACTGATAAACCTCCTTGTTCTCCACTGGGCTTTCAATGTGAACGTGATCCTTCTGCCTGGGAGCCTTGTTCCCTCCGATGGGTTTCTCCCCTGGGTGCATTTTTATATGCTGTTTGAACTGTGAGAGGAAGCGATAAGCTTTCCCACAGTAGGTACAAATGTAGGCTCCTTTGGTTCTCGACCTTAAATTCCTCTTGATGACCTGCTGTGCTTGTGAAGCAGACTGGCCCTGAAAGCTCTGCTTGCCACGTCTCAGTTTCACGATCAGAGCTTTTTTGATTTCCCTCTCCCTCACTATATCGATCAGTTTTCTTTGGAATTTTTCATCCAAGAGGGCGTGAGAACTGGAGGCTGGTGAGGGGTTCTTCACAATTCCGTGCTGGGTCTGGCAGTGCGTCCACACTTTGAAATTGGTGTGAAATCTCTTGTGGCATATGTCACAAGCATAGGGCTTCTCTGGATTATGATACATGTTAACGTGACGATGAAGACCTGCTGTTGATCTGAAGATTTTAAGGCAGTGTTTGCATTTAAATTTTTTATTTGGTCTTGCTTCTTCCATCTCGCCGTACTCATCTTTACTGACATCAGAATCAGGAAAATCAGCATCAAGGTGCGGAGGGCTTGAGCCTTCCTCGAAGTTCTCTTCTGAGGCAGGAGAACCCTGCTCATCCGCCTTCAGCTTCTTGAATGGCAGCATTCTATCATCCTGAAACCTCCTTTTTGCTGGAATTCTGCTCGGTTCCTCGTGATCATCCTCGGTTTTAAAAGCAAAGTCTTTGTTTGTCGAGGCTGAAGCATCACCCACCGTAACTCTTATAATTTCAGCGGGATCTGAGAGCGGACTGCTCGGTTCTGTTTTTATCCGCACCTCCGAGAGAGGGGAAGCCACCTCCCTGTCAGTGGACTGAGAGGCACTGAAAGACCTAAGGCGATGTGGGTGTATTACCTGTGGTTTCTCATCCAGAACCAACTTCTCCGATGACTCTTTCAAGGATGACTTCTGGGACACGACGTTAAATGTTTTCTGGGAATCGTTAGTTCCCGGTGAGGAGGAGGATGATACCTGTGCAGGTTTTAGGTCCATGGAAGGTGAGTAAATAGGAACCTGGCTGTCCATGGACAGCGACCTCCGCAGAAGACTTTTTACAAGGGGCCCACTTCTGTCAATACTTTGGTTTTCTGGGCCAGACCCACTAGATGGGATTACCAGCCCTAACTTTGAGTAGTAGAGCAAATTCCTGTCTTCACCTTGACCGTTTCCTTTTCCCGCCTCTCGCAACAAAAACGTGGATTCCGATGCCCCATGCAGAGACAAGACTGGTGGTCGTGGTCTCTTCAGTGACATCTCCACAGCCTTTCCTCTCAAAAGCTGACCACTGCTTCCCGGCTCATCGCCTGCGACCTCCTTCTCTGCCACAGGCATCTGAGGCAGCACCGTGTTCCTTTTCACCAAAGCACCCCTGCCCTGATCCTCCACAGTTCCAGAAGTTTCATGCGCCTTCGTATAGCCCAGAGGACTTTCTTTCAGCCACCTCCTTTCAGTCAGTGATAAGTTGTGAAGCGTTTCAGTTGGTTTTGTTATCTGTGGTCTGCTGCTCGTTTTGACTGTCGCGGAGGACGAAGGCTTAGGAGTATGGCTTAAATCATGCTGTGTTTGATTCACACTTTTTGCTTGTGCTTCAATTCTGTTCTGACAGACGATGACACTTCTCTTCTGGGAACTGCTTTCATCTTCATCTTGATACAGTATTTTCTTGATAGGGCAAGCAGCAAAAGGAGCTTGAGGACTCTTGGAAACAATGTTTGTGAGAAAGGATATTCCAAGACTGTAGCCCAGCTCTTGCACAGCTGCGAGACTGCCTTTCTCAATGAACAAGGATGAAGAATAAATGTAGTTCAACACATTATCAAAAGCGTCTGGCTCACAAAAGTCGAGTTGAAACACTGTCTGAGACTCGTTCTCCTTGTTTGTGAACAGAGTCTGGAAGTATTCACTGCTGGCAGCCAGAACGTTCTTATGGGCTCGAAATTTCTGGTCTCCCACTATGAGCACAACGTCACACAGCTGTCCCTTGAGGCGCTCCTCGTTCAGGGTGCTCAGAAGGGAAATGGCATGTGCTGGGTTTATGTAGTGCAAGAGCCCCTCCATGATTCTGATGTCTCTGAAAAAGAACAACAACAACAACAAAACAAGTTGTAGGTTGCCTGATGTGAACCGGAAGAGGTAAAGCAAACACATCTAATCCCCCTGTACTTCGTAAACTGGCCAAACCACCACCAAACAGTGATTAAGGAAACGGCTTTGCTTGGAGGAAAGGTATGGGAATGAAAACAACACTGTCAGTTCCAAGAGATGCACAGGCATGGGAAGAACCAGCTCATCTGCTCACCTTCAAATACCCCATTAATGGCTGATCCTAAACCAGAAATATGACACCACAAATAGGACGGGTGGGCTGTGTTCTTCTCCTGCAATACACAGGGAGGGACAGTTCAGTCATTTCACTCTCCATCTCTGCTTTAGCTTTAGGAGGATCTATCTTGACAACGGCATTGATAAACTTTTGGATCAGATATCTAAAGCTTAGTTACACCGAGTCACCTTTCTGAGCTTAAGCAACCCTGACAGTCTCCTGCTGACCAAACAAATTAAGGGGGTTTTGCTGTCACTTTTAATAGGATGATGGAAAGGGCATTAATACTGAGAAGGGAGAAGGAAGCAGGATTATTATCTGTAATCTAAATTTATCACGTTTGTTTATGCTTCATAAGTGCTGTTAATGATACACTTCTTTCTATCAAATATGTGTCACCTAAAACTGTACTGGCAGGATCT
This sequence comes from Pseudotriccus pelzelni, assembly GCA_035584735.1. Lineage (NCBI taxonomy): Eukaryota > Metazoa > Chordata > Aves > Passeriformes > Tyrannidae > Pseudotriccus > Pseudotriccus pelzelni. The sequence continues at coordinate 111,815,297 of JAWMRA010000001.1, read as the reverse complement.
GGGAAATGTCACAATTTTCACTGAGGTATCCCTGCACTGCTTTGCTGTAGGCTGAAAAGCAATCAGAGAACTTGTCTCCATTTTACTCATTAGCAAGAGAGCACTTTATGCCCACAACCCATATATGCGAGGAACAGTTAGCCCAGGATGCATCCAAGAGGACAATAAGCACAAATTAAGCTGCAGTGCAGAAATCTCCATGTTCCACGTGCTTCAAGACACAACCCACTCTGTTCTGCAGGATGTCTCAATAACTCAATATTGCTCATGATTGGAGCTTAACAAAAGAAGGGAATCAGGTTTTAAGTTAGTTTAAATCAAGAACTTCTGGGGCAGGAATTGGAATTTACACATCTGTGCAGAGAGACACACAGAGAAATCAGCAATAATTAATTTTCCTTTTTTTTGTGGACACTCTTTACACTGCCTTCCTCCATGGTGGTATAAAATACGTCAGTGACGTGTCTGCTAAAAGCAATTATCTTCTTTCTACAGCTGATTTGAGAAATTACTCTTTAGTTTATGATTTATACATATAAATACATTGACAACAAAAAGGTTTCACTGTCCATCAGCTTACAAGCAACACTGTAAAGTTTATAAAAATTAAAAAACCAGTACTAAGAGCCTGTAACCCCGTGATTAATAAATGAGGGTGGTAAAACTTACAGCAAAGGGATACAAGTGATCAAAGTTCAAATTGGTTTTATTGAGAAATGACTGAAAAGGTGCTGCATCTCTGGGCCTTGAGCTGCCACTTCTGCATCTGAAACTCCCAAATGACTTCACAGTGCCATGGCAATAGCAAAAGCAGAATGCTGTTTCCTCACCAGATCAGTCTTTATCGAGTGTTTCAGTGTCATTTCACAAACGCTAATTTATCCTGAATTCACCTCAGATCGTTACAGTTATAATGCATAATCCCCCCACACCTCCATCTAAAAAAAGCAGTGCAGTCACTCTTAATTTGAGAAACCAATCTGGCTTGTTTTGCTTTCTGTGTTTTGCTTAAAAATACCGGGGGGGGGTGAGGATGGTGGTTCACTACCCCACTCCTTTGTGAGTGCCACTGCAATTTAAAGCAGTGGGGTCTGAGCAGCTCTAATCCAGTTTCATGGTCTGAGCACCCATTAACACTTGGGGTGTTCCAGGAAGGCATTTTCCCCTTTAGCTTCATCTGGAAGAAGGTGAGCTTGCAAACTCAAGTGATTCATCTGGGATTCAACTTGCAAAGGGTTTATGGAGGTAACAGATCAACGGTGTGCTCAGGCACCTTGAACTACAACAGTGCTATAGAGACACCCCACACAAGTTGCTGCATAACCCCCACTTTCAAGGACAGACTGAAAACACAGTGTATTAGTCACATATTTTGAAATGTTTTCAAATATTTCACTTTAATCTGCTTTGCCCAGGCCCTGTTTTGTGTAAAACGGACAGACTAAACACCATGTAATTACTATGTGTCCCTTTGTCCCTCCTAGAACAGTAATGCAATGTAACCAGCAGAGACTGGCAGAAAATCTACACATCTAAAGTAGAGCCCAACAGTCACCCACCCTGCTTTCCCCATCTTCCTTTTTTTATTCCCAGAACACTTTCAATTCACCACGTATAACATGACAAGAGACAATTGTCTCTTGTGTGCAGTGAAGGAGGGTTTGGTGCAATGTAACTGTGTCCCTTTAACAGTAACCAAGGCTGCAACGCACACAAATGGCAGGGCACCAAATTAATCCTGCAAAGGCAGCTTTAATCCTGGTATTTCCTAATTCAAGTGCTTGACTTTCAGCTTAATAGCCTTTAGACACAACAAGCAGAAATAAAACAAACTATGATACCAAGAGACAAAACCAGAACTGTTTTGCAGAACCATTTTAAGACATTTACACAGACCACCTAGAAGCCTGAAATGCTTACATGTGAAAAAAAAAACCAAAACCATCCAAAGATTACCTGAGTAAATGTACAATGTGTTACAACTTCACTACATGAACATTTTTCAGTCACAGAGTTGATCCACATTGCCCCTGCTCTCTCTTGTTCACCTTACCTGCACGCTGCAGGTCACTCCTCCTCCAGCTGTGCCAGTACAAATACCTGCAGACCTGTATGACACAGCAGATCACACAATAAATAAAACCCCAGAATTATTAATTTTCAAGTGCTGGTCAATTTTTATATTAAACCACAACGATTGCATTGGCATAACTGAAGAGGCAGCAACAGGAGCAGCCACAGGCAGACAAGAACTCCTCCCAACAGTGTCCCCAAACCCGGCGTTTGTCTGCTTAGTCCCCCCAAAAGCTGTGCCTGGCACAGTGTGTAGATCCACAACTCTGGCAGTCTCCTGTAATACTAGATCTGGTTCCAGGTGTTTGAGGACTCTTACTTCTCAGCTAAAGATTACTTTGCCATTAGCTACTTAAGCTCTTTCCTCCAGGTAATCTGCTTCTATTCTCTCTGACCATTTTTTCCAGCCACCTTCACTACCAACTCGAAACAAAGCTCTTCTTTATTTTCTTCCATGACGTTTGGGTGACATCAAGGAAACAGCAGGAGCGTATCAGGAAATCTCCCCTTGTCTGTGTGCCACAGGGTACAGCAGCTGCTGGTCCTCAGGAGGAGCAGTGATTGTAAGACTCCAAACCCAGGAAGGGCAAGTGCAGCAGCAGCACCTGCAGCCTTCCTTCAGGAGGCCAAGAAGAGATTTTGGTGTCAAGTCTTCACAGAATCTCAGAATGGGACAGGTTGGAGGAGACTATAGTGGGTCGCCTGGTCCAAGCTCCCTGCTCCAGCAGGGTCATCCCAGAGCACGTGGCACAGGATTGTGTCCAGCTGGGTCTGGAATATCTCCAGTGAGGGAGACTCCACATCCTGGTCTCCGTCCAGTGCTCAGTCAGTGCACAGCAGAGAAGTTCTTCCTCATGTCCAGGTGGAACTTCCTGGGCATCAGTTCCTGCCCGTTCCTCTTGTGCCATTGCTGGGCCCCCCCAGCAGAGCCTGGTCCATCCTCTGCCCC
>JAWMRA010000001.1:111742904-111811016 GCA_035584735.1 Pseudotriccus pelzelni | reverse complement strand
CCCCCAGACCTGGGGGAGGTCCCCTCTCAGTGTCTGCTCTGGAGGCTGAACAGCCCCAGCTCCCTCAGCCTTTCCTGGTCAAAGAGGCTCCAGCCCCCGAATTCCCTCCTTCAACACCCCTCTACTGATCTCAGCAAATTAAATTTCAGAAACCTAAGTACCATATTTGGTACAAGATTGCTTTTATTTTATATTTTGAACAAGGACAGAAAAAGACACCTCTACTATTTCAAAATTACTTCCAGGAAAAAAAGGAAATCTCTACTCAGGTAAGCTCTACTCAAGGAAAGTTCAGTATTTGGCCCAACAGTTTCCTGCTCTTCACCATCCACCTGTCTTTGAGGTGGTAGTTCCCCTTCCTTTCCTCTGTCCCCTACTGTCACATCTCCTCCTCTCAGCCTCTTGGTACCCTTCCCTTCCTTTCACCAGCTCAGCCGCTCATTTCACCTCCCAGGGAGTTGATTCAGCTCCCTGAAATGAAGCTGGAAACAAAGAAACAAACAAAATCAATCCAGTTTTTTATACCTATTGGCTATTTTCTAGGATAGGAGCTCGATACCTCACTGAGAGGTCAGGTGAGCATCAGAGTTGCAGCAAGAGAAGCCACAAAACTGCTCAGTCTTTGTCAGGAAGTTGTTCCATCACCTTCGCCCACCTGGAATTTCACCTTTAGGAACAACGAAGCCACCGACACCGCAATTTTACTGGCAAGGTATTTGTGTGACCAATTTCTGTGTAACAGCTACACCTGCAAACACACATGAGCAACTAAGAGAAGATGTTGATGTTGCCTCCTGACTTCCATTATAAGGACAGAGCTGTCAGCTAAAGCTCCATTAGCAGCGTGTTGGGGGTGGAACTGGGAAAGACAATGTTCTGAAACCCTTAATGAGATGCGATTTTGCAGCAAGGAGGCGCCAGGGCTGTGAGAAACTGCAGCTGGAAGCAGGGAATACAAGGACGGAGGAGGAAACACACGCAGAGGAGGCAGGAACGAAGGGACACTGAACAGAGGTTTCTACAGGGAAAACACACAGGAAGTGTGGTAGGGGCAAACCCCGCTAACAAAACAAAGAAACATGGATTATAAGACTCAGTGAGTTCCTGGGGCATTCCCAGGTAAATGCAGGAATGTTGCGCTCCCTTGTGAGTGCTTTGCAGAGGATCTGATGGCTCTGGTAGTTCTGGTGCTGCTTCAGACACAAGGAAGGAAAAACGTCTGATTACTCATCACAAGTCCAGATGCAAAACAAACACACACCGCTTAAGCTTCTACTCAAGGATTCTATGCAGGGTTTTATTACTGGAGTTTGACAACAGTTTATAAAATGCCTCTTCTGACACTTAAAACAGCTCCTCCTGACTTGCAGCAAAGTGCAACATGCCAGAGTAACATCACAGAGCTCCTCTCGTCCTTGTTTACAAACCCGCAGCACTCAGGGTGCAATTTCATCTCACTCTCAGTCCGGTCTAACCAGGGATTGCTCCTGCAAGGAGTGGCCCGTGTCTCCTCCACCCCTAAGGAAGGACTGGCTCGTGTCAGAGCAATAAACCATGGGATTGCACAGCCAAGGGATGTAAGGGAGAGGGCAGGAATGTGCTCTGGTTGTGAGCTCTCCCAGTTCTTCCTGAAACATTTAATGAAGATTAAATCACAATTTGATAAAACACCTGTCCTGGCCTCAATGTCCCAACTGAAAGGTGTGTAACTCACCCTCCAAACTGTTATGACCTAAATCAAAATATCAAAAAGTTTGAAAATACTTTTCCCTAAGGAGTTCTTCAGCTTCCACTCTCCCTTGAGCTTTGTAATGTTAAACTTTCTGGTGGGACAAGACCAAAATGTCCCTATAATTTATAAACCTACAGAAACCTCATCACTAGAAATACTTCATATGATTTTTTTGGTAAGAGATGCATGAAACCAAGAATTTGAAGAAGGGGAGATGTACACCAAATGGGTACACTTGTACTCTTTCCACAGGTGGACTTTTATTATTTTGTTGGTTATGCTGAGATATCAAATGCAATAATATTTGTAACAGTCATTCCTTTACTATTCCTTTACACTTTTTCTTTGTTTAACTAACTTAATTCAGAATAAAATCTTGTCTACATACTGTTTTTAATTTTGCTGGTACAGTCAAAAATCACAAACCCTAATTGTGGGCATATTTCTATGACTATAATGTGGCTTTTTACAGGCATATTTTAGATAGGAAGAAAAGCCAATTCTACCCATGTAAGGTACTTTTCTATCAACAGAATTTTGTTTACACAAAGGTTTCTTTGAAAAAAAAACAAGATTTGAGGGGGGAGAGGTCATACATTTAATCTGAAAAATGCAGAACAATATAAAAGCTGAGCCTAAAAAATTGCCAAGTGAGAAAGTCATGGTTCAGGGAACGCAGGTATCTTCCTCCCACTGAAGGGATCCAAAGAAAATGTCGTTCTGCCATCACCAATTGTGAGCAAGATACTGGGAAGACACTACAGGATACTGGAAAAGGGGAAAGAGAGCAGCAACTTAACCTCAGTTTTACAAGGTAGTCATTGCTGAGAATGAACTGCAACCTAAAGATTGCTCACACTGTTCAGTGCTGAGGTAGGATAAACCAAGGATAAGAAGATTAATGCTCCAGGCCAAAAAAAGGGGAAAATATTTCATCCTTTCCCAAAGAATGCGATTTAATTGTAAACAAATTGCTGTCAAAGGACAAGTTTTGCAGCAGTTTTTTGAAATTATTTGGCCAAAGGATTTTTCAGGCCTTTTCATCACAGATTGCATGGACAGAATTTGCACAAGATGTGGTGTGTCACTAAATATGAGAGGGAAAACCCCCCTCAACAATCAGAACTAGGTGATTTTGATACTTTCTTGGGTTTTGGTGGGCTGCAAAATGGTGGTGGTGATAGAATGAGCTTGGGGGGGGTGTCAAAGAGCTGCTCAACACTTTCTTTTCATTGTCCATAAAATATGCCTGAACTGTTCCAGAACAGCATAATATATAAAGCAGCCAATAAGCAAAGACAACAGATGATTTTTTAAAAATTTATTTCACTGCTGAATGAAAGAAAACATAAGAGAACTGCTGTCTTTAATATTATCATTAAGGGGAAAAATATTATAGTACAAAGACTAATATTAAATTATAACTATTTGGGGAATGAAACCCCTTCTGCATTGAACATCTATTTTAAAGCAATGTTTCCACCTGCAACGAATGATTTCTGAAGACTTTTCCTTCCCTTCTGGGGATCTCAGCTGATTAAATGCAACAGACCCCACTCCAAAAGAGCTCACTAGCTCAGAAGTTTAACGAGAGCTGAAATAGATGCAACTGCAGCGTGTGACTCACAACGTGGCCCCTCCCAGCGCAGGACTAACCATGTGCCGATTACAGCTCAACTTCCTCTCCCCAGCTCCTCCTTCCTCTCTCCCGGCTGAGTCTACACTTATTTATTATCACTGTTGTGCAGATAAAGAGAATTTCAAAACCCTGAAAGCTATAATGGAAAATTACGTGGGTATTTTTCATTTTTTTAAAACAGTAACTGCCTCACAGCTCCTGCAGCTCAAACCAAACCAACTTCACTACAGTGAGAAAGCTCAAGGCTTTATGTGAAGTTGTCCTGTTAAACCCAAAGGTCGGCCGGCCCATAACTAATTCTAAGGAAAGCGTGGTCAGCACCAACTATTTAATTCTCTGTGTACAAGTATTCTCTAGCATCACACACACAAAAAAACCCCAACCATGAGCTCATAAAACCTAATTTCTCAGTAATACCCAGCTTCTGGTGATGCAGAGGGTTCTCAGTGTGAGATGTTGAATCCGACTCAGCTGGCAGAGCATCACCCTGGCACTTGGAACCTACACAGCAGGAACAGGAGGCACAAATGTTCACACTTATCACTAAATGTACAGCACAAAGAGGACTTCAGGAACTTCTTAAAAGCTACTGCCTCTTTTTATATTAAATAAGAGAGATAATATATGCTAGAGGATAAGTTACTTTAAGCATTAAAAAGCCCCGCTCAACTCATTATGACTTTAATCCTGTTCTGGATCACAGGGAAATGCTGAAATCAGCAAGAGCAGCACTGAGAGCACAAGGCAGTTCCAACTCCAATCCCCCAGGGGTTTTCTTGGCTCCAGCACAGTCAGGGTAGCTCCCAGTTGGAGAAATCCCTGAGAAATCCTGGCCTGGCACACACAGTTGCAGCTCAAAACTTCACAGGTTGTAATTTGTGACATCTCCCTGCAAGTCCCTGCTGAGAACGTGCAAATGACCGTTCTTTAAACGTTCACAGTTCAGTCAGGATGGGTGGACTTTTCAGGGGTGAAAAAAGCGTTCTTATGAGATTTACAAGTGTAGAGCACGTGGGTAAAACACAATTCTGAGACAAAGATCCCCTTTCACCTGAAGGATGGCCACATAATTTGGTGGGGTTTTTTTTTGCAAACAAAGTTCATAAAAACAGTTGCTTAAATTCGGTCAAAACATCCCCTCAAGATCAGCATAATGCTGGTGGAAAATTTTAGTCAGAGCGCTCAGCGTGAGCAAAGTCACAACAGAACACGACAACTGTCTGTGTTCAGGCAATACACACATAAAGTGGTACTAGATTTACCTGTAGTACGCATTCACTACTCCTGATTTAATATTCCTGTACAAAAATACACTCAAAAATCTATTTTCATATTAATTTATCTGAGGATAAAAAGATTAATTATAATTTAACTGAAAAATCGTCAGTGTATTCACAAAAAGTCATGTGATTGTGTAATTCATCACAGACTCTTCTTATATGTGCAGCCCACCTGTATTTCCACTGTGAGTTCAAGAGCAAAAAACTAGAGCTATTAAAGCAAGCGCTATTTAAGATGAGCTTACTCAGCACATAATGACATCCCATAATATTTCCTGTCTCCTAATAACTCCTTTAAACTAAGTTCTTCTGCTGTTCCTTTGCATGAGCTGCATCCAACCTGGACAGAAAGTCAGCATGGACTTTAGGGAGGATTACAGTAAAGTTCTCTCTGACAGCTGATCACGTAAAACGCCTTTCATGGCTTTCTGCAAAGGCACAGCACAGCACTGAGGGTTCCTCCACTTGGCTATGAAACGTACTTCATCCCGATTAATAAACCAGCTCAACAGCACTCGGAACAGCAAAGCTACCCTTTATCTACAGAATCACGGTGGGTCAGGTTGGAAAGGACCACAGAGAGTAATCTGATCCAACCTCCCTGCTGAAGCAGAGTCATCCCAGAACACACGGCACAGGATTGTGTTCAGACAGTTCTGGGATATCTCCACTGAGGGGGACTCCACAGCTTCTCCGGTCTCTGTTCTAGTGCTTGGTCACGGCACAGGAAATAAGTTCTTCCTCATGTTTAGGTAGAAGTTTTGTGCATCAGATCCTGCCTGTTGCCTCTTGTGCCATCGCTGGGCACCCCCGAGCAGAGCCCGGTCCATCCTCTGCCCCCTCCCTGCAGACACTTACACCTATTATGAGGTTTAGTACCTGCCTGTACACGCATTCCGCCGGCAGCTCGCTGAGGGGGGGATGAAATGTGCTCTCCCTTCCGGACACACCGGGGAGCAGCCCTGTCACCGAGGCACAGCCTCTCCCGTGTTTTAGAGCTCGGATCGCGGCCGGGGCGGAGGGCGAAGCACCGGGACCTTCAGTCCCTCACACCCCTCGGGCGGCCGCTTCTTCCAGCCACCGCTCCCCGCTGTGCATCGCCGGTCCCCGGCGTCCCTCACACACACACACACACACATTACAGGTCCCTGATATCCCTCACACCGCCGGTCCCCGGTGCCCCTCACACCACCGAGCCCACACATCGCCGGTCCCCGCTGCCCCTCTCACAACGACCGCTCCCCGATGCCCCTCACACCACCGCCCCTCGCTCCCCCTCAGGCGGCTGAGCCGCCCCGCCCGTGCCCGCGGGTAACGCGCCCTCGAGGCGCCCCCGCTGAGGGAGCGCTGAGACCGCGCGTCCCTTCCCAGCCTTCCCCCGCTCCCGGCCCGCCTCTCCCCTTTCTCCTCCCCTCCTCTCCTTCCGTCCCTCCCTCCCTCCCTCCCTCCCTCCCTCCCTGCCGGCTCATGCGCCCTCCGCCCCAGGCGGGGCGGGCGATGTGGCGGCGGCCGCGGGGGCACCGCCCGCCCGCCCCGAGCGCCTGCGCCGAGCCCCGCGGCGAGGAGTTTCGTAACGGGCGCATGCGCGCGGGAGCCGCATCGCCGCTCGGCGGAGGAGGAGGAAGGAGGGAGGGAGGTGGAAGGGGGGGGGGGGGGGGGGAAGGGGGTTTAAAAAAAAAAAAAAAACCACCTCAGAGTTACGTCAGGAAAAGACGGATTTGTGCGCCGGGGAGACCCGCGCGGCGCGGGCAGCCCCCCGGGACGGGCGCGACACGCGGGGCCGCTACTCACCCTGTCCGCCTGCCCTCCCCGCTCGGCCCCTTCCGCGGCGCCTCCTCTCAGGGCTCGGCCCGCGCCGCCGCCGCCGCCGCCGTGATTCCATCCATCTTGAATTTGACGTCATCCCACAACCGAGGGATGAGGTCATCGCGGGGAGCGCTCGTCACGTGCGCGGCGCCGCGATTGGCCGGGCCCGGCTGTGGGGGGGAGCGGGGGGCGAGGGGGCGGCGCGGCGGGGGGGGGGAGGGGGAAGGGGGGCGATGTGAGGGGACGGCGGCGGCGGCGGCGAGCGGGGTCGGGACGGGACGGGACGGGAATCTTATCCCCCCTTCGCCCGCCCTGCTCGCACCGCCCCGGGCCGCCGCCCCTTCGCCCGTCCCGCCACGGGGAAACTGAGGCGGCAGCCCCGGGGACGGGGTGGGACGGGGACGGGGGGGTGTCCCTGCCGTGTGTCCCCCGCACGGTGACGGTGGCGTTGCCATTCGGGAGGTGCCGCTGTGGTAAAACCCGCACCCCACCGCGTGTTGGGGAGGAGGGGGGGAACCCGCGGGCAGCGTCAGTTTGCAATTCACCTAATTTAATCGTCTGGTTGGTGGTGGTGGTGGGGGGTGTTGGTGTTTCTTTTTTCTTTTTTTTTCTCTTTTTTTTTCTTTTTTTTTGTGGTGGGGTGTTGTTAGTATTAACTTTAATCTTACAGGTTTGTGAGGGTTTTTTTAAGTGTGAGGGGAAGGTCCAGCGTGGTTTGGAAAGAAGCCCCATGTCCAAGTGGCACATGTGGCCTCCTCATAAGCCACCCCCTCCCGCCCCGTTCCTGTTGAAAGTCACCCACTGATGTCTTCAAGCCACTCGCAAGCCAATTCCTTGTCCCCGTCGCAAGCCACCCATCAAACCCTTCACAAGCCATCGAATCCTTCATAAACCACCTACTGTTGGTCTCACAAGTCACCCTGCGTCCCCCTCACAAGCCACTCCCAACCCTCTTGGCAGTGTCCTCTTCACAAGTCAACCACCGTTCCCCTCCCAAGCCACCCACTGTTCCCCTTGCAAACCAGCCCACCATCCTTTAAAAGCCACCACTGAACCCCTCACAAGCCAGTCCCTTGCCCCCCTCACAAGCCGTACTTCATCCCCCTCGCAAGCCACCCACTGTCCTCCTGGCAAACCGGTCACTGTCCCCCTGACAAGTCACCCACCATCCCTCACAGGCCAGCCCCCTCTCCCCAGCATCCCCTCACAAGACACCCACTGTCCCCCTCATAAGCCAGCCCACCTCCCTCCCTTATCATCAGAGAGGCACACACGCCCAGATCCTCGTGGGTTTTGGCCCAGACCCTCTGTAACTGCTGTACTCACTCATCTCGATGTGATTTGAAAAATTATAACGGCCATTATCATTGCTTTAGGCTGGCTTGTCATTGCAATTATCCACTTTGAATTAAATACCTGAATAGGGCTTTGTGTGTCAAAATACTACTATTAAAATAGAAATTAGAATTACAAGATTCCTCTTGTTTTTGTTGAAAGCTAATCTGGCTCGTTATCTTTTCATTAAGGACAGCTCTAGAGATTAACATCTAATCCCACACATGTTTTCAATGTGCTTTTAGATATCCCACCTAAGTCACAAATACTCCAGAACAGCTACTAGAATCCCTGGAATGTGTTTAGTGATGTGTTTAAGTCTTTTTTCTTTTTTTCCCCAAGGATTTTTTACAAATGGGCTAAACCTCAAGTAAGAAAAATGGCAATGTACCTCACTGGGTCCAGCTCCTCTTTCCCCTCTCCAGCTAACTTTTTTTTTTTTTTTTTTTGTCATTGCAGTCTCTGTTGGCGGTTTTGGAAACTTGGGAAGCTTCCTGTGAAAGGAGTGGGTTTTTTCACCATGGTCTTGTGCCCTGACGCGAGTGTGGCTGTGTGATGAGCCAGAAGAAAAACCAAGCAGGCTGCTCGGTGTCATCTGGAATAATTCCCTGCTCTGGTTTGCCAGACAACTGCTCTGGCACAAGGGCCTGCTGTGGTGATGGGAACAAACAACTGGGAAAGCAATTGCATCTGTTCCCATAAACCAGTTTGTGCAGTGACGCTGCCTGCGCTGCCAGGGAAGGATTTGGTAAACCAACCTGAACTTGGAAATCTAGCAGAGCCTTGTTAACTTCTTTTTTGGTTTGTTTGTTTCATGTGTACTCAGTTATTTCTCAGCCAAGCAGAAACAAACTGGTCTTGCATAATTTCTCATCCATGCTTCTCCAAAAGGCCCTGTGGGACAGACGGAAGATCTCCATGATGGAATTACCCTGCTGAAAAAAATGGTGTGAAGGTGTATACGCACGTGCGTGTAAGTGTGTCTTGCTGTGCAGGGTATTTATCAGGATTTTTAATTTGTCGGGTTCCCCAGCGGAAGTGCAGCCACTAGAACAGAGCCCATGTAGTGGCTTGTATAATTCTGTTGGAGCAAGTCCAGAGGAGGCCACGAAGCTGATAAGAGGACTGGAGCACCTCCCCTGTGAAAACAGGCTGAGAAAACGGGCTGTTCAGGCTGGAGAAGAGAAGGTTGTGTGGAAACCTCAAAGCAACCTTCCAGTTTCTGAAGGGGCTACAGGGAAGCCAGAGAGGGTCTTTTCATCAGGAACTATAGTGACAGGGCAAGAAGGAATGGGTACAAACCGAAAGAGGGAAAATTTAGGCTGGATATTAGGAAGGAATTCTTTACTGTGAGGGTGATAAAATACTGGAAGAGGTTGCCAAGGGAGGTTGTGGATGCCCCAACCCTGGAAGTGTTCCAGGCCAGGTTGGATAAGCCCTTGAGTAAAGTGTTCTAGTGGAAAGTGTCCCTGCCCATGGCAGGGGAGCTGGGACTAGATGATCTTTAAGGTCCCTTCCAACTCAAACCATTCTATGTTCCTCTGTAGTTCTTACCCAAAACAGAAGATTCGAGAAAATTTTGAATGTAATTCTCCAAGATTTCATGATTCAAAAGGACACAAGACTCAATCTGACTGCATTTCATGATCAAGTCTGATTGACTTGATTAAAGTTTATGGATGCCTTATTTCCCTGTAAATCATATTTTTCTTGATTCTAATGAAATCTGGGCAAAGAATCCAGTTCTGTAGAATTCTTTGGGGTTTAAGTTGCCTCTAAGTAGGTTAGTTTTGTCAAAGGAACCCTTCACAATTATTTGAATACATTCTTGTTCTTCAAGAATAGCTTGTTTATGAACATTTTTTCCAACATTTCTATTTTTAGGTGCTTTGATGGAGGGCTTAGTTTGATGTATTTTTCATCTATATGTGTGTGGTTGCAGCTGTTATTACCAGATGCATGTTTGTTCAGTATAAGGTTTGTTTTCCATTCTGAGTACCCAGTAACTGCTCAGATTCACTTTTGATCATACTTGCCAACAAGCTTAATCACTGGGTTTTTGTTAAAAACTGAGCCCCTGCAAAGAATAGAATGTGAAGCAAACTATTAAAAAAAGGGTGATTATACATGGACTTTGTGAGAAAATTGGCATGTAGAAACCAAAACACTTGCATTGGTTACACATGTAAGTATGAGAATTACTATTTTATGTAGTGTAAATATTGCACCAAAGGGCAAGGTTTTGTACTCTGAATAGTTCAGCTTTTTTAATGCTAACATTTGTTTCACTTTAAATATAAAAATACTTGGAATAAAGTAATATCCTGGAGCTAGTCTCTCTTCTTCTAGATCTGTAGTTTCAGCCCTTTTTTGTTGTAGAGACGGTACATTTTTTTTTCGATGAAGGCTTGGACCTTGTGTGGTTAGTTTAGATCTAATGACATCAGGTTATTTTCTTTTAGAGAGACTTAGAAGTATCTCAGATGCCCTTAGGCAGTCCTATATTACCAGCTGAGAAAGAGTTTTGCAGAGAAGAGCTTGGTTTGGGGGAAGAGAGGCACTAAAGAAAGAAGAACACACCTCTGAAGCTGCTTCACTGTGGTCGGGGAACACTGACAGAGATGTTAAAATTAAGATCTCGGTACATTTTATTCAAGTTTTATGTCCATATGGAGAAGTCTTTTCTGTACTTTGGTATCTTCAAGACAATTTCCTGCTGCAGGACCCCTTCCTCCTAGGCAGTGTGGCTTTTCCAGCTCCAGGGTTCTCCTGTAGCTGCTGTAAAAGCAGGAATGCAACACCCCGGGGACAGGGTTATGCCTGCCTTGTTTCCCACCAGAACCTCTGGAACTATTATGGCCAAGGACATATTGCAGAGGGAGATAATAAATCTCTCAGAAACTGCCTCCTCGCTCAGCTGGCCCTGAAAATCTTATCAGTGGAGCAAATGCTAATGCTGAGGAGCACATTGTGGCTGTTACTCCATTCCTTCAGATACCACCTTCTGTTCCAGAACTTCTGGGACGTGGAGCACTGTTACTTGGCATCATAGAGGACACTTGAATGAACCCATTCCTTTCAGCCACTGTTGAGTGCAGCAGAGGTTTCTGGGAACTCCAGAGCTCTAAGCTTTGCTGATTCCAAATATTCTGCCAAAACTTAACAACTTGCCGAAATAGAAACACAGAATTTTCTACCAGCTCCTCAGTGCTGACAGCTGTGGAAAAGGGTGCCTGGATTTTTATGTGTTTGGAGTTTTGCTTTTCTATTTCTAATGTGTTCATATGACACCTCCCATAACAAATTCTAGCAGGTAAAAAGGAATTTTGTTTTTTCTAGTTTAAATGTCTCACTTGTCACAAAAGTACGGGCACTTAGTATTCAGAGAGACAACCAGGCAGTGAGATAAACAATGAGAATATTACAAAAATAACAGCGTTTCCGTTACTGATGTGGTAAAAGGTAGACAGACAAGGCTCTTCCTGAAGATTTACATTTCTTACCAGGGAAATAGCTATAAAATGTAAAACTGTCTTCATTCCTGGTATTGCGGTTTCTGAGTGCCAAGTCTTGTGCTTTTTTAGCTGTCACCCTCATTCTTCTACAAATAGCACAATTTAGTTAATATTTTCCACTCGGAACCCACATGCAACAGCTCCAACGGTTCCAGATAAATGCTGCAAGACAGAGGCAAGCTGCATGGTAATGTTAATCCAGGAAGCTGTCAAGTATTAGTAAACCTACTTAAAAAGGTGATTTGCCTGCTTAAAAAGGTGATTGGCCAGGCAGTGGCTCAGAGAAAAATACGACAGGGTAATAAGGCATGTGTTCTCCAGGTGGTTCAGATGGTCATGGTTACTATGCTTGTTATTTAAAAAAAAAAAGTACCTTCATTTGCAACTAATAAGGGGTTTCAAATTCGTGGATACTTCTAAAAAGCAAGGTTCATAAAAAGCTGCAGGAGCAACTGAAATAGAAAATCTGTCCCAGTGCAGCAGACAGGGTTAAATTCTGTGTTAGTTGTTTTCACAGCTCTGCGTAACTTCAGCTGGAGTTTGGTGTCTGCGCCTTCTAAAATTAAAATCCCGGGCATTCTGATTACAGTGGAAGTGTGTAAGAATATTATAAAGTGGCTTTGGTTTCCTAGTTACAAGTGTGTTCATCCCAGCTCATTATGTTAGACAAAATGTACATGAATAAATTCAGGATGAAGCAAACGGAGAGGTGGATGACATGGGAAGGACATTCTATAATTCTGTCCAGACAATAAGTCCAAGCAAGGAAAATCAAAGAAAACTGAAGTGTCTGGTGCTTGTTATGAAATAAAGGGAGGCTCATGCTTTTGTTCATGCTCAGCAAAGTTTATTTTCAGGAAGAATAAATGGAATGATACTGCGAAATTTTGCATTAGTATAATAATTCTGTTTATTGTCCTGTTTTCCTGTAAATGTGGCTTTAAAGATCAAGTTTCTCAGCAGAAAGCAGGGCTGCAGCCTCAGTTCTCTAGAATTTTATACAAGTGAATCAGAGAGAGCACCGAAGAGCTATTAGTGCTATGATATATTTTAAAAGTGAGCTTTGATTCCTCAATGTCAGTCAGCCAGTTTGGCCTCAGAAAACAGACTTCTGGGGTTGGAGATTACAGAGAGATGGACAGCAATTTACGGAGTTGCAGCAGGACCGTTTGTGTTTGTGCATTGCTGAGATGCTGGAGAAATGTGGTGTATGTTGAGTAGATTATTACTGTATTTTCAGCAATTGCATCCAAACGTTGGAGGTGATTTGTGGTAAGTTCTCGTCAAGTAAAAAGTACGAAAGTTAGGAAGTAAAGCTATTGGCTTGCTGAAAAAATGGTGTCTGCATTTCTTTGTTTCACCAAATAGTGCCATGAATGTTTGGTTTTAGATGGTATTTTTTGGTTTGAGCATGTACTGTGCCCAAGGGTGCTGTTGTGTCACCAAGCCATTTCATATATGATGTTAACATGCTGGTTCTGAGACCACGAAATGTGCATATCGTGGAGCGGTTGCAATTTATAACAACTTTAAACTTATTCTTGTGCCTTTCTGTGCGCTATAAAGACGTGGCCACAAAGTGCTTTCAGACAGTGAGCACAGAAGTTCTGCCCTGTGACAACTGAGGGTCAGCTTGGTGCCTCTGTGGCCTGTGCAGCCTTACAGATGTCACATCTGCACTGATTTATTCATTACTGAGTGGAAAGCTCAAGTGGCAAACCAAAAATAACCAAGATACCAAATTAGTGATGTCTTTATGTTCAGCCTGCTGACTGAATTTATTGTCGATTCTGTGCTGTGAAATCACATTCTTTGCGTGATGAGGTCAGACCCAAAGCAAAACGGGGATTTATTTGGTAAACGCTGCTCTCAGTTCTGAAGGACAGAAACAGCGCACTGGAAGAGGCCTTTTCGCCTGACCTGCTTTTCTGTCAATTTAACACTCTTCCCCCCCCACCAGTTCCCTGTGGCACTTCATTATATTGGAGCCAATGATACGTGGGCAAGAGAGAGGCTGATTGTCTCTCCAGCCACCAGCATCCTGCTGGGAGCTGGGAGTGGCTTCGATGTGTTATATTCCAGGGATTTGAATGCTGAATGTGAAGAGGCAATATCTGGCCGTGCCGTTACACAGTCGTCTTCCCCTCTCAATTACACAAACTTTATTCTCTTCCATGTAATTCTCTTAGTTGTGGTCACAGAAGTCATAGTTCTAGATCACATGTGACCAGTACAACCAGGATATGTCCTGGAGAGCCGCAGGACAAGTGTTTGTGTTTGAAAACAACCGTGATGGTAAAATCACACACTTGAGCTGCACTGTTTTGCTTGCCAGACTCCTCATGGTCTGATGATTTCTCACAGCATCTCCCTCGGTGTTGTGATGGACCTTCTTGGGGCCAAAAACCCCCAGTATTTGGGAAAAAAAAAAAAAAAAAAGAAAAGGTCTAATGGATAAAACTTGCAAAAAGGATAAATGGGCAAATCTGGCTTTAAGCTTTTTTGGTTTTGTACTTTGTGATGTTTGTTTGTGTGAAGCATTGTTGCCTATACTGCACATATGAGAAGACGCTGCACTAGCTATGATAGCTGATGGCTCAGAACTAGAGAAATCTTAAGCTGACATTGGACCTTGAGGTGAAACTGCCTGCAAGGCTGTATAGGTATGTTTTGGTGCTGAATTAAAAGATTACGGCACTTATCTGGCCAATTAATGGCTAATTAAAGCACTGAAAATACTGAGAGTCTCAAAGTGGCACAGAAGGAACGAGCTGTTGCACTGCGGTTTATGTGACCGTTCTTACTTAAGGTCTCTTCCTATTTCCAAAGTAGTACAAAGTTGTATTAAAATTGTCTGTCTTTAAATACAAAAGAGAAGTTGGAGAGAACTCAATGAAAATACAATTTCCCCATGTATGGGGGTGATGGAGGTGGTTGAAGCAGGAAAAGGCAGAAGGTCTCATATGTCAGGATGGCGTATCAGGGAATTGCTACTGGAACCTGACACACAGGAGACATCAGCATTTTCCAGGCTACTAGTGGAGTAGTTGAGGAATGTGACCCCTGCAGTCTTGTCAGTGGACTCTGGACGTCCTGAAGGGGCATATTTGTTCCCAGGAATCTGCAGAAACCTGTGATGTGGAACAGGAATTCTCCCCTCTCCTCTCTGGCAGGCTGCTCAGCTGCCTGGATATGGGGTTTCCCCCCTTTAAGCAGGACATCTTTTCATTTAAACTAGGGCTGTAAATGTTCTGTGAATATGTGGTCTCTCTCTCTCTGCATTGGAAAATGATTCCCCACTGCTTCCCAGCTGCTGCAGACCTGTGTTGCACCGAGAGCTGGTCTTTCTCATTTTATTTCTTAGGACAACGCTGACCTGGAAGAGAAAAAAATGAGAGGGGATTCTGTAATTCATTACATATTTGACATCTTATTTTAAAAAGCTGATAAATTGGGTTTTAATTTATTTTATATCCTTAACTGGCAGTGTCACTCTTGGAGATGGGCTGGCATGTGTGGTGCTTTGGGTGTTCCCTGGCTTTTGTGTCTGAGACCTGCAGAAGGGCAGACCTGTCCATTTTAGCTGGTAATAGATAAATTCTCCACTGTACTTGGATAAAGCTGTAGCAACCAACACTGTCTTATGGTTTCTGTTGGCCAAACGTTTTTGAAAAATTATGCCTGGAATTATTTTGCTGTAAAAGCTAAAATGACACACTTTCTTCCCTTCTGTGTTTCATCGTTCCCTCTATTTTAGGTCAGATGATTCATCTCTGCATTACTGTTTCTGCATTTCCATTGCCTTAATTGGGTCTTTTGGAGTTATTACAGTCTATATAGAATTGTCAATGCTATTTCTAACAACATACAGATTTGTTACCTCTCTCCTTGTCTTCATTCCTCCTTTACATGCCAGGGTGGGTTGTAACTATAAGATCTTTAAGGTCCCTCCCAACCCAAACCATTCTGTGATTCTGTGATCCCTCACTTCCTCCTTCATCTCACTTCTCTGCTTTCCCTGATTCCCCTTCCTGACCTCCCTCAGTTGCAGATGACTTCTTTCTTCTTGTCTTTACTTCACCACAGCTTTTCAGGGAGCGAGCTGGAGGGTTTCTCTCACTCTCCTGCTAAAAGCTGACTTGTTTTCTTTGGCCATGATTTAGCTCAGAGGAAAGTCCTCATGGCTTTTCATGCTGTTTTAAGGTACAGCCAGGGCAAAGGATGCCAGGAGATGTCCTGGACCAGCATATTTATTATTTCAGATACTACATCAGCAGTTATTAATACTCATTTTTAGCAGCTGGTCCCAGTGCCCGGAGGTTGCTTTTCTTCCCATTATGAACTTTTCCCAACAAGGTGTCTTCAGCCACCAAGCACAGCTCTCACCCAAGTGTGTACCAGCACAGGACAGCAGTTGCTTCTGTGTACAGTGATTAAAACCTGTGCTCAGCCTAATTGCACCTCCGTATGTCAGTGGGGTGCAGCTGGTCAGTATGGATTGCTGTAATAAAAATAATTTGACAGTAGTTTAACAGATTACCGCTGGCCACCTCAAACTGAAAAATCCGTCTGGAATTTAGCCAGTGGTGACCAGAATAAAATACTACTAAGGATGGTGAACATCAAAGTGTTTAATATTTAAAAGTGCCTTCTATGATGCCTAATTGTTCCTAGATTTGTGTTCAAAGATGGTGCATTTACAGTTTGAAGGAAGCCTTTGAAAAGGAAGCAGTTTGTCATGATTACTTACGTGGAAACTTTCTGTTTGGGATTTTAAAATCCTGAAATTAAAGAGGACTATTAATTATAATCATGTAATACATCTCCGCAATTAAATAGTACACAAAGCCCTTCATTAACACTGCACTGAATTTGTAGCTTCTGGTAGACATTTGCCTTTTCTGCTCACTTGAAAGACTTGAACCTTTCAAAATCATCTCCTCTCCAATTAAAACTTAGGAAACCAATGAGCATTTGCTCTCAAAATATTTTAAGCAAAAAAAAAAAAAAAAAAGGGTAATTAAAGTTTCCAGCTTGGCAGCTGTAACTCCAAGAAAGAAGGAAAAAGAAAGTTATTTTAACAGCAAGGATAACTGGGTCCCTGTCTGAAGGTTGTACCACAGCTGGTGTATGTGTATGGTGCTGTGTCCAGAGCCTGGGGAAACATTTCAGCAGGGAATGTGTTCCCACAGATCTTCTTCAAGCTCCAACTGTGGCAGCCTGGAGGACAATGTTGAGTGTGCACAGCCAAACTCTTAATTCCTTCTGAGCTGCATCCTGATTGTTGTCACTCAATAGCTAGAGAGTTTAATGAGCTACAGAGATCTGAGTTTTTCAAACTGCTGATATTTCTGGACATCTGTTTAGCTTCAATTATGGGCTCACTGGAATAAAACCCAGGCGAAACTTTGCGTTGTGTCACTAACCATGGACCTAAAAATAATAAATTCAGGGCATTCTCTCAAGATATAGCAATAATTTCCTGTTGCCTGGCAATGTCTCCAGCACTGAACACAGAACTGGGAGTTTATTTTATGATGCTGTGCAGAAAAATTTGTTTACAGTTTTCCACCGTGATTCCCCCAAGAGGAAGAACCCGTGGCTCATACAGTGAGAGCAAACATTAATGACACCTTCTATTCATCTTGGCAAATTTATGACCAAGTTTCTGTTCCTCTTTCTGTATTTCCGTAAATATTTACTGACAGACTTGTCTTTTCTTGAATTCATCCCACTTATTTTCAGTGGGAATTAGCTTGAACTTACTCTTATTATGCTTATTAACAGCTTATTATAACAGCTTATTATGGCGTAATTTACATTTTAGTTTGTTTTTAAGTACTCCTTTTTAAATAATCCTGCCTTCACATGGCATGCAAAAATCTTTCTGCATTTCTTCAAGGAGGACTAAGGAGCTTTCTAGTGTATTTCCAGATGGCATTTGATTACCCATACAGTTTGTCTGGTACGGTTTAAAGGGAACCTTATACATGCACGATGTGCTGTGCTCGATAGAAGAGTGTGAAGACCCAAATTTCATAGTGTCCTTCAGGGAAATAAGCTGCTGTATCCCCTCCTGAACAACATTATTTACTACCAGTTGTAGGACTGGGATATTTTTGTGACTGAATTCAGCCCCAGCAATAAAAAAGGACAAGTTTAGTGCTTTTGTCCTCCTGGAATATACTGCTGAGAGCAGGACAGAAACCTCCACAGTTTCGTGGGCTGGGATAAGCTTTTTCCTGTGACCTGGGACAGACCCAGTGTGTGCCTTCAGTCTGCATTTTTCTGGGGAATACATTAACACTGGAAATAGGCTTGTATGAGCTGACTCCATGAAGAAGCTCATGAAATAAATCATGCAGAGCCCTTTCAATGGCAGCCACAGTGGACCTACTGCACGTTTAGAAAGCAAATCCATGCTGAAATCACCCCGTTTCAAATACTTTTGAGTTTCTTCTCTCCTTTGGTATTTTAACATTTGGTCAATCCCTCTGATAACTGTAAATCCCCAAATCTCCTTTTTTGGTCAATTCTACCAGAGAGGATCTTGCTGATGAAGGGAGAGCTAATCAAAATTAGGCTTAGCTGGTGATGAGCTCAACAGAGTGAGTGAGATTTTGTTCTTGTTTTCCTTTTGTTTACATGGTAACTGTCTCTTTCCTTTTCCTGTACAAGAGGATGTCATGTAGCATAGCCGGGATGTGCTGCCCTTTATTTGCCAGAAGAAGTTTCTAATAATTGAGCCACTTGTCTTTTCAATGCAAACAAATATTAATATGCTGCCAGTTGAACTTTGTGGCATGTCAAGATCACTCTGTTTCTCCTACCTCCTGAAAATACTGAATTCTTTTGTAACTCTAGGAAAGGTGATGAAGTTGTCCAAATCCTCAAAATTCACTGTTTGATTCATGGATTTTGGGTTTTTGTGCAGCATCTTGATGGTTTTAAGCATAACCTCAGCAGCAACTTCTTTTCATAGCACCGGAAAAGTAATTCAGACATCAAACTGGTCCTAACTCAGACTATCAAACACCTTTTGAAGGGGACAGATTTTGAACTGATCCTTAAACATGGGGAAAACAAAATAAGTTCTATTTGTTTTCACAGCACCTAATTGCATAATGTGATTTAGCTTGAATGCAGAGGGCTGGAAGGAATAAACAAGTTAATAAGGTGCTGTGGGACTTGCCTTTATGGTGCACATGTAAAGACTTGTTAAGGACAGAGGCTTAAACTAACCTGATGGCTAAAAGCTTTTGGAGGGTGTTTACAACATCCAGCTCAAGCACCCACTGTGTAGGGAGCATTTCTCTCCTCACTGATTGCACACAGTTGCAAGTTACTGCTTCTATTTCTTTCTTTCTTTTTTTTTCCTTTTTTAAAATCTTCTGTCTCATCTACCTGTACCAGAACTGTTCCTTCCTTGTCACATTTGCTTTTTGTCTAGATTGTGATGCTTAAAGAGCGAAATAATTATGGTTGAAAAATGGGTTTTGCAAGATCGAGCTTCAACAGGCTAATACAGTTCCATGGTTTTTAATGTAGATATTGACAGTGCTGAATCAAATACAATTCCACTTGCTATGGTTGTGTCTTTGCGTGAGTGTGTTTATACCCTTGTATAAGCTTTTTTGTACCTCAGTGTATTTGTTTATATATACAAAACACATATGTTTGTGTGTGAATATAGACAAGTACCTATATAAAAATAAATGTATGTAGTGGCAGAGACGTGTTAAGGAACAAATCCAAGCAAAAGATTCGTCTGTATTTAGTATTCAGAGTGATAGAAATGTAAAAGGGGAGAAAGACAGGAGAGGACCTAAAAGTAAATTAGATGGAAAAAGACCTTTCTGTTTAGATAATCTTCAGTGCTCTTTGTAGGAATGCGGAAGAGATTTTCAAAGTGGACACGGAGTTATATGCATAACCCTTACCCTTTTGGGAAAACAGTCCTCTCGAATCTATTTTTAGATAACTCTAGACTGAAAATCAACCCATTTTGTTAGGGACTAAGTAGTTGCATAATGTAGGCACATGACTCTTCAAAATTTAGGTGCTGGCTTTTAAAAAAAGAAGCTGAACTTCCCATTTTTGTACTTGGCACAGCAAAAGGAAAGGGAACACCAGTACTGGTGGAATTTGCCTTTGCCTCCTCTTGATCATGTCTCTCTTGCATCTTACAAGCAAGACTGTTCTGACTAATCCTTCTTTTCTCTGCCTCGAGGATCAGAGAATTACGCAGAGCCCATTTTTCCAGGTGCGCAGCACCCTTTGTTCCAAATTAAACTCCAGGTAATTTGCTGAGTGTTTGGCTGCTTCCTGGCACTTGCTGCAGCTCCTCAGAGTGCAAAACTGCCCAAGCCTTGCCATTTGTGGCCTGGAAATGCTGCTTTAGTTGCAGATCACACGGTAAATCCTTTCTTACTGGCCCCTTGTTATCCACAGAGATACACTTGTTGCCATGAGGATACTTTTCCGTGTCCTTCCACAGCATGAGGCTCCCACCTTGCTGGTGAGGAAACGTACTCACCACATCCTGAGGAAGCCTCAAATTCCAGCGCTGACATCAGGGTGATTTTCTTGGACTGATGATTAAGGTTCTACCCATCTGCTGCTGTTTATAAGCCCTTAGGGCTCATCATGTAAACTCATCCAGGGCCTAAAGTTGTATTAAGTGTTCTTGTCCCTCTTGCTTCTGGAAGGACGAGGTCTATCAAAACCAGATCTTTTGCAAGCAGGGAATGATGTTGCCCTTCAATGCTTTTTCTCTTGCTTAGAAACAGGGGCACATAAGCAAAGCTTTCATCTACTCTTGTCATCAGCTGAGCTTTGGCTTTCTTATTTAAGAAAGAAATTGCAGGTAAGGCATGGAAGTTTTGTAGACTGTCCTAAAGCCTTTTGTGACTTTGCCAGTGGGTCCAAGTCCATCCATCCCATGAGATCTCTGAGAAGACAAGAACAGTGACCCAAGCAAAAATGTGCTAGATGCAACCTTATTTCATTTGCCTCCCACTTTTTAAGACATGCACACACATTCTCTTGTCTCTCATTAAACTGATTTTACTGATGCACGTAATTATATCAGCGGTGATGCCTTCTGGGGAGGGCGGACACACCCTGGGCTCCCACCTTTCCATGGGAATTTGCAGCATTAGATCGGTTTGTGAGCTCCATTTCTCAAGTAGGAACAATATTGAGCAGTTTTTAGAACATGATAGGAATTAGTTGCAAGGGTGGAGAAGGATGGAATATGCGTGCTGATATTTATACTTGGCATTTTAGCAATGAATGCATGTTAATCATTACAAAAACCATGTTCTCATCATCCTGCAGTGGTAGCATTACTGTTATTGTATCCATAAAGTGAAATTCCCATCTTTTTCGGCTGCAAATAACAAAGAAAACCCTCCCTGTCCCAGAGCTTTTGCCATCCAAATATCACAAAGGACAGGGTTAAGTGCCTCCTTAACCAAAGCCAGATGTTTGATTTCAAGGAAGGAATTAAAATCTTTTTTCACCAGGGATTTTTTCTCATGCAGAGGGTCAGCATGGGAGAAAGCACGCAGGAAGTTTCCCTACCGGCATTTGTGCTAATTAAGGGTGCAGAACAGATTCAGTAAATAACCCACTGTTTTCACGAGCCAATAAACATTTTGAAAAGCATCTCCTTTTGAGCTTTAAATATCAGCTCTCAATATCTGGCAAAATATGTTTTGTTGTGGTGCGTTCTTTTAGTTACATAGAATGAGATAATTTTATTTGGGGTTTTGGTGGTCTGAAGACTGAAAGGAGAGGAAAAAAAAACCAAGAAAATTGTTTTCTTCCTTTTTTACAGTGCATGGCCACATATTCCTCTTCACCTGAGAATGCCAAAACCTGGTGTGAAATCTCTTTGCAATCCAAACAGTGAACCTCCCTGCCAGGCTCTCCCTCCTTTTTGCTGATTAGGTTTGCAAAGAAGGTGATCAGTCATTTCTTTTATGGATTACCAGGACAGTGATGCAATATATAATCTTTATTACAGAGCATTTGCATTTCTGCTTCTCCTTTCAGCACTGTGGTATCATAAAGGAATTGCCACTGTTTGTGTCAGCAGTTGATGCTGTTGGGAGGTGGGAATGACTCTCTTTTCCTGAGTACCTGGAGAATCCGACAGTGCTGTCTCACCAAGGCAGGGGCTGCACGTAGGAGAGGGTGTAGAAAGAGTAGCAGTTTTCCTGGCACCCGAAGTGGAAATATCAGTGCTGAGAAATTCCTCTGAGACAGAGCCTGGTTCTTCTCCAGCATAACGAAAAAAATCATGTTCTGAGGATGGAGGATTCCTCCTGCCTGCACGATCCTGTGAGGTGCCCCCGTTGTGGGACACCTGGGGGCTCATATTAGACCTCCCCTCTTCCATTACTTAATTCACAGGTACTGAGGGAATCAAGTCCTGCTGGTGTGCTGGAAAACACTTGTGCAGGCTGGAGCTCTGCCCTCCTCTGTTTAAGCAAAAGCTTCAACTCAACAGATGCTTCCGATGACAGAAGTCACTTGGTGGGCGAAGCCATGGCGAATTTGTACGTGTCAAAATGCAGAGTCAGAGCAGGGCTGGAGTAGCCTCCTGCTGCTGAGTAATTCTGGGGGTGGATTAGCCAGGCAGTGCCTTCTGGGCAAGGCTGGATGTTTGTTCAGACTTGGCTCGTTTCTGACAGACACCTGGTGCAGGGGTTCTTACAGAGTAGTTTGCAGCCTTTATTTGGGGGAAGGGTATGAGCAAAGGCGTGGAAAACCCAGAGATCTTCCGATTTTAATCACACAGGTGATTTATAATCAATCTCAAAACAGAAATAATTTTGAGACAGTATTTATGATGCACAGCAGGCCAGGATTTTCTTAAAAAAAAAAAAAAGAGAAGAAAAAAGGAAAGTATTTCCTCAGTGTACACAGTGAGATCACCAGTGAATTTTCTGTTTGTGTAGGATTCCTCAGAGATTTGAGCTCATAACTTGTCTGGTCATTACCATTTTGGCAGAAAGATTAAAATTCTTATTCTTTTCCTCGCAGCACAAGCTTCCCTGTACCCCAAACTGCCATTTCATATTGTCTTTAATCATTTGTTGCTTTAGTCATCTGGTGTTTTTCTGCCCGCTTAAGAAGCTCCTTGACTCCTTTGTATTTACCAATCCAGTGTTTGTTGTGGGTCGATCACAATTACAGGTATTAACGGGGAGGAAAAAAGAAACAAACCACCTCCCTAGGACAACTTACTTTGTTTCTTCTTCTAAACAAACCTACTGAAGTGTCTGTACCCTCCAACCGGGTTAAAATGTGCTGGGTTTTTGCACTGATTCCTCCCTCAGTATTCACACAGTAGGAGAGAGGCGCCATCCTATACTTTTTCCATATTGGAGGTTCATACTTTTTCCATATTGGAGGTTCCCTTGGTCCAGTGTTTCTGCTTTGAAAGGCTCCTCCTCCTTCATGAGCTGCTCGGTTTTTAATTGAGCTGGCTCAGGAGCCCACAGAAACAAAGTGCCTTTAGGTCCTTCGAAGTGAGAAGCTTCCTGTAAGCATTTAAATTTAATGAACTGATAAAAGATCTTACACAAATTGTGAAATGCTTTTCTGGGGTTTGGACTGTAGATTTTGCTTCTGCAATAATGAGGAAAAATCTCTAATCAGAATTGTGTGCTCAGGTCTGTGTGTGTATCTCTGTAACTCTTAACTGGAAGTGAGGGCTAAATATTATGTTGACGAACAGTGAAAAGCGGGTTGTGTGTTTTGGTTGGGTTTTTTTGTGCTTCAGATCTGGTTGACAGAGGTGGGTTTTGCATCTGTGTGCAAGAGGTGAATTCACAAAGGGAAGTGCCACTTGCCTGTGCAGTCTTTTGTCCTTCCCATCCGTATCTCATCCGTATGTTGGATGGGTTTAGGAACCTTTTTCTCCCAGGTAAACCTCCATAGCAAAGGTTTGCCCAGGCTGTTTTCCTTCGAAACTGCCTGGGTTTAGAGCTAAAACCAGGAAGAACGCTACGAAATGTCTCAGATGGGATTTACTCCCCTGCAGCGCTGCTAAGTCACGGATGAGGTGTGATCGAGTCTCATCCGGTACCCCGCTCGTGTGTCGGGAATGGGACCCTGCTGTCAAAGCCCTGGAGCAAACAAGAGCTTCTCTGTGCGGGGATTGCACAACCAGCTCCCCATCGGAGGAGCCTGGCCAGCAGAGGTTCGGCATGACCTCCGCCTGACTCATATTTTTTTCCTCCCGTTACCAATGAGAACTTTTTCCTCATGAGTCACTTTAAAGCAGTTTGTGAGTGTTCAGGGAAAGAACAAAACCCAGAGATTTTCCTGAGGAACAGTTTGCTGGTGAGATGGAACAAATCACTCTGGGTACTGTCAGGGACTGTTCTGCTCGCACAGCTCAGCTAATGAGCTCCTAGGGCTGTAAGTGGATTTTTTTACCCGTCATTTTTGTGTGCGCCCCTTCATTTTAATGCCTTTTTCTCTGAAGTGCATCGCTGAAAAACACAAGTGCTACTATTCACCTTTTTGGATATGTGTCTGAAGCTCAGGGAAACAAGGACCTCTTCAAAAAATTACCAGTTTAGTTGTTCATCCTAACACAGGCCTAGGATAGAGTGGCAAATCAGTGCTTTTTCCTTTCTCTCTTTTTTTCTCAGGTGGCATAAGCAAAAGCATATTTCCAATACTGTAGTTATGACTCTCACAAGGTTTGAAACACTGAGGTTTCTGCCCTCTCCCATCCCCATGGCCTTTTTGTAGGGCCAAATTTGACCCGTCTAACTCACAAGAGTTCTGTGGCAGTGCCAGGGAATTCAAGCCCCTGGAATCATGGACTGGCATTTTAACTCTGAGAACTGAATGGTTAAGGTTTCTGAGAAGTTCCATTCTCTGCAGGGAGTAGACATTGAGGTGTCCATGATATATATCTTCATTTTCAGAAGCAGGAATAAATAAGTTTGTATCCTGTTGGCAGGAATGATTTATTTTGTTTTGTATTTGGCTGCAAAAAGGTCACTTCAGGCTCAGTCAGCCTGTCCTCTCTCCTGACACCTTTTGGCCCTGCTGACTCATTTAAGTCAGTTTTGACAGATCAGCTGCAGGCTCAGACAATTAAGTTTCTGCAGGACTCACAAAGATCAGGAATGGAGAGGGGGAAAGAAACTTTAGCACTCTCCCACTTGGGCATTAAGGCTGGCTTGAGCTCAGCCCTTGGTAAAACATCTGAAATGCCACAGCAGGAGCGATTTTTAAGACTGCCTGAGACAAAATTCACTAGGAGCCACAGGCACCAGAGAATGCAGTCAGGGGGCAGAAATCAGGTAGAAATCAAGTCTCATATGACTTTTGTGTCACCTTCACTGGCAGCAGGGTTTAGCCTTTGCCTTCCTGACCTGGATTGCTTCATTTCCACGGTCAGATCCTCAGGATTGGTGGCACCTCCATCAACTCCCACCGTCTGCTGTGGCCAGAGCCTGGGCTTTGTCAGGCTGACAGGCTGCAATCAGACTGAAACTGTGGGAGCCTGGGCGAGGTACCAGGGAGAAACTTACAGACAGCTGGTTGTGAGGGGGTTTGGAGACATGATTCTGTCCTCTGCCCTCGTGAGACCCCCACCTGCAGTGCTGCCTCCAGCTCTGGGGTCCACAGCATAAGCAATGTGTGGAGCTGTCGGAGCAGGTCCAAAGGAGGCCACAAAGATGATCAGGGGGATGGAACACCCTTTCTACAAAGACAAGTTCAGAAAGGTGGGACTGTTCAGCCTGGAGAAGAGAAGGGTGTGGGGAGACCTTAAAGCCCTTTCCAGTGCCTAAAGGGGTTTTATAAAAGGGAGGGAGAGGAACTTTTTATATGACCAAATAGTGACAGGACAAGGGGGAATGTTTTAAAACTGAAGAAGGGCAGATTTAAGCTAGATATTAGAAATAAACTCTTCCCTGTGAGGCTGGGGAGGCCCTGGCACAGATTGCCCAGAGAAGCTGTGGCTGCCCCTGGATCCCTGGAAGTGCCCAAGGCCAGGTTGGACAGGGCTTGGAGCAACCTGGGCCGGTGGAAGGTGTCCCTGCCCGTGGCAGGGGGTTGGAACTGGATGATCTTTAAGGTCCCCTCCAACAGAATACATTCTATGATTCCATGATTCTGTGTTAATTGATTTAATGGTTCTCAAGCTTTAAGTCCTATACACCTATGGGAAGGCTAGCTGGCTTCTGAAGCACAGAAGAATTTTTATTATATTCCCAATTAGCTCACATCCATAGTCCTGTTCTCCTCATGCAGATCAGTCTGTCCTGAAATGTCATGATCATTTTCTGCATCTGAAATAGTGATTACTTTATAGACAAAATAATACAGAGCAAGAAGGAAATGTTCCAGCAACTGACCTTTCTGTGTCAAACCGTTGTCTAAAGGAGATCCAGATCTTCTAAGTGACTAATTAAATCAAAAGTGAATCTGTCTAAAGAAATAAATGCCTAAAAAGTATGATGAGAAAGCTGTCAGCCACAATATTTCAATTACTGATAGTACAGTCTAGAAGAGTCAAATCCCTTCTCTAAAAGTCTTCTGCTTGATCCTGTAATGTTACCCACAAATGGATTTTGATGTGGCTTTTATTGGCACAGCCCTTCCTTGTATAAATTCCAAACTTTAGATCAATCCAGACACTACAAACTTAACTGCTGCAAGCAAAAAAACCACAATAGAGCCAGGAGAACTGATCAGCTCCGGATGACTGTTCCAGGAGGACTGTGATGAGCTCCTTCCAGAGTAGAGTCCAGCCCACTTCCAGCACCACAGAGCCAGGGCTTTTATTCCTCTGAACGTCTTTTCCATCCCTCCCTCCATTGCCCTTCCTCACCACCAAAGCAGGATTGAGAAAATTTTCACAAAATCATTAAGGTTGGAAAAGACCTCCCAGCCCATGGATCCACCCTGTGCCCGATGCCCACCTTGTCCCCCAGCCCAGAGCACTGAGTGCCACGTCCAGCCCTTCCTTGGACACCTCCAGGGATGGGGACTCCACCACTCCCCTGGGCAGCCCCTGCCAATTGTTTAACAACCCTTTCAGTGAAAAAATTCCCATGACTTCTGTATCCATTTCTTACTTGGATGAAACGCCCACTGACTTTAATTACATTTTTGTTTGAAAAGGGGGTTTTGCGTGTCCTGCATTTAGGAATTGTTTCATTCACTGCTGCAATGAAGTTGCAACTCCCTGTTGGTTGCCTCGCCCTGAACTGGCTGCTACAGCTGCCAGCCATAAGGCTGAGCTGTGAATATGCAAAGTTCTATCCGTGTTTTTTTCAGAGTCCTAAGGATGAACAGGCAAACCCGGGTCTTTAAGGACGGGGCTATTCATCCTTTACTGCAGTTTAGAAGATCACACTTCAGTCATAGAAATCCTCAGTGATGAATGTGATAAAATTGGTTTTAGAACTAACTCTGGAAAGCAGCAACTGCTTAAGACATATGGCAATCCTATCCAGCAATTTAGGATTGTAAGTGGGAGACTCCAGATGCAATCCAATTCAGATGCCAGTCTGGCATTACCTATACCAGCAGGACACACGCTTCTTACAGAAGGTGCCAAGTAATATCTAAGGGCTAAAGACATTTTTTTTTTTTGTGAGTGCTAGCTGAAAAATTTAAATCAAGATTTATTTTCCAGAAAATTTAGATTGCTGAAAAAAAACCCTACTAGAGCATGAAGAGAATTATTTCTACTTGAACACTGAATTTCACCGACTTGAGTCCTCTTTTTAATAATTATTTATTCTATTAGTGGGGTTTTTACATGAGATGGCATCCTCTGTACAGCCTACAGCCAGAGTCTTCCCTGTGCTGACAGGAGATGTAGGTGGTGCACCTGGGAATACAGCCTGGAAAGACATCCTGGTGCGTGCAGGAAAAGGAGAGCTAAGGTGCACATTCTCCTTTGACAGGGCAGAAATGCTTCCAAACCAAAATATATTTGGTATTTGGGTATTTTTGGTTTAGTTTTTGTTGGTTTTGTTTTGTTTTGCATTGGTTTTGTTTTGGTTGGTTTTGTTTTTGTTTAGTTTGGGGTTTTTTTTTGGGGGGAGGGTAGTTTGCTTCCTTGTGTTTTGTTTTGTTTGTTTTGGGTTTTGTTTTTGGGGTTTTTTTTGTTTGTTTGATTTGGGATTTTCTTTTTTTGCTTGTTTGTTTGTTTGTTTTTAATTGAAATGTTCTCCAGTAGCCATTTTCCCCTTTTTAAAAGAAAATTTCTGGGCAAGGTTAATTTTCCTTTATTTTTCTACTTCTTCTTTTTTTTTTTTCTTTTTTTTCCCCCTGATGAGCTTGATATTTGATTTTTGCAGGGCCCTAGCTCTCCTACATCTTGATTGTCAACACAGTGATGGCCCAGCAGCATTTTACAGAAGTGATATTACTGATATTCTGAACATACACAAATGAGGGTCTGTGATTCCAGATCCCTCACACCTGGCTCTTTCATCCTCATAAAATTGTCTGCAATACTGGGATATGTATTTAAGTGCTGCTCTGCACACATTGCTTCAGCTCTGACATTTGTACCTGCAAAGCTGGAGGCACATCTATCTCGGGAATGTGCCTTCAAGATTTACACAACAAAAAGAGAAGGATTTTGGTTTCTGAAATCTGATTCATGCCCTGCTTAATGAGGCTCTTGATTGCCTGGCATCGCTCTGGTTTGTGGGATGCTGAAATTGCAGTGAGATGAGGAGCACAATGAGAGCGACTGGTGAAACAGCTTAAATTCAGGAATAAACATTGACACAGACATTTGATTTCACTCCTAGTTTGTTTTCAAGGTACAGAATCAGAGACCTTCAAAGCAGAATCACCTGATGTGTGGACAGAAACTAAATTCCAGGTACATGTATCTGACGTTTGAGGTATGTCAGTCCTGCTCCTGGCTGCTGAGTGTCCAAGGTGTGAGAGGGAATAGGTGCTCTGAAGGACAAACACGGACTAGAACAGCAGTTTTGAGGTGCCTTTTTCTCAAAGCCAGGCTGAGGGGGAGCCAAGCTGAACAGGCAGAAGAGGCAGGTTCCCTGGGGAAGTGTGAAAGAGAGACAACGGGCAAAATTCCCAGCGGATCCTCTTTGTTTCTGTTGCCAGGAGTTATCACCCACCCGCCAAGGGGAAGAGAACAGAGGACCTTTTTCCCTAATCCAAAAGCCTTACCTGTAAGGACAGTCAGGCTCTACCACCGTGGAAACAAAGCCACAGGAAGGATTTTATCCAGGATGGGCACTACAGTGTCTGGGATCACCCTTGTTCCTGTTCTCATCCTCTGGGCAGCCACACAGCAGGGAAGGGGGGATGAAATTACAGGTGAGTGATGCAAAACCTGCTCAGGGGACCACTGCTGTTATACAGACAGCTTAGTTTGGATGTGAGAGGGCTCTTTATTTGAAATAAAGTGGTCAAGGTCACTCTCTGGAGGGCTAGCAATGTCTCAGCCACCCTATTGATAATTAAACCAAGAAAATCTAACCCAGAGGAAAATACAACCTTTGTCCCCAACTCTTCATCCCCAGGCAAAATCCTTCCCTTTGTGCCAGAAACCAATGACTGGAATTTCTGCTTTTTCTTCAATAATGTGCAAATTTTTATGAAAATGGCCTTTAAAATAAACTTTCAGAGGACATGAGGTAGTAATGTACCTGGCAAATTCCTAGAGGCGCATAAAATGAAGCAAATTATAAAATTAAATAGAAGACATGCTTAACTTTCATCTGTGGTGTGGGCTGTAATTTGGGAAAACCCAACCCAATTGTTAGGTTGTAACTGCTAAATGAACTCCTAATTTGCTCTTCATTTCTGGTTTGATTTATTTAGCTGAGAAAAGATCGTGATTTTTGGCTGCTTTTTGTTGCATATTTTTGCTTAAGTGGTTTAGTGAGTCTCAGTTAAATATAAACCATATTTCTTAGAACCCTGCAGACTTCTCTGTTATTCTGTCCAAGTCACAGCTGAAAAGAGGCTTTTGCAGATTAGAGGCCAGCAGAACCCCCATTCTAATACAATTTAAAGTAAATTGTGTTGACTTTAAAAAGAATTTGGAAGGCGCAGAAAAATCAAGCTCTTAATCCATTTTTCTTCATGTTTTGGAGCCTTTGCCTTTTAAAGCTGAGCTTGAATCAATTCCAACAGATGACTTTTGAGGTTACATCAAGACAAGAAAAGGGCTTGTCTTTGGCTCTTGCTGTTCTCCAGCAAGAAAAGATTTTGCAGATCCCATCAGTGGATTTTCTGGCACTTGAGCACAGAAGTTTCCAGAACTTCAGCTGTATCTGTGGCATAAATGCTATCAAACATTCTTTATTGCTGTTTTTTTGACCCTGGTTTCAGTTCTGATCTGGGTTTGACCTTGAGTTATAAGCAGCTTGCTCCTACACAGCCTTTTCTTCCAGGCTTTATCTGCTTCTATTAATGAAATATTTGCTTTAATTGTTTCTGCTCTTGCTTAACATAAAAAAATTAATGCTTTTCGTGACAGTGCTGAAAGCTGGTGGTTTCTGAGACACAAAACTGAAGGCCAGAGATGATAAGTGTAACATAACCCTACTGACATCAAGTGTCTGCCTTCTCCTGCTTTGGGATTGACTTCAGCTCTGAGTCTCTGGAAACAGCAGCCAGTGCGTTTTAATTCCATTTGACTGTGCCATAATCCCGTAGATGGGAGTAATGAGAGCAGAAAGCCAATTTGCTAAAGAGCCCAAATTGATCCAAGCCACATTGCTCAGCAGCAAACTGCTCTCAGCAAATAATTGAACTCTCTGAGTGTCAAAGCTTGTTTTAAACTGTATGGAAGTGATGGATGATGCCAAAGTTGGTCGTGCTGCAACTTTCCCTGCCACCTTCAGTCCAACCTCTTCCAGTGAGGGCATCTTTTTGTACCACCAGAGCCGTATCTGAAACCTTCTCTTTTGGCTTTGGCCGCCTCATTCTATATCTAGTGTGTGTGTGTATATATATATATATACACACACACAGACACACAGACACACACACATATATATATAGTATCAATGTTTAAGTATGAAATATGATTTCATATCTGCTCTGACAGCTGTAGCTTCTAATTATAAACTGTGTCTAATTCTACACCATTTTATTCTCAGTTTCATACCTGTGTTTATGTTGCCCATTGCTGTAGAGACTAAGCCAGCTCAGCTGACGCTGGAATTTTTAGCTTTCCAGTGCTAAGTCCTTGCTGCAGCCTCAGCTCTGCATGGACAACAGGAATCCTCTGTGCTCTCCTTCCTCAGTTGTCCTCTTCCAGTCCCTGCTTTGCTCCAACCATGCTGTACCTGTGCTCTGTGGAAATGGAGGGATCACAGGGATGAGGAACAAGGCTGAAGTCTTCTTCCTACTCTCCTCTAACATGACATAAAAACAGTCTGGTTCCCTAATATATGAGGTTTTGGGGTTTTTTCTCTCATTTTCATAGGATAGAATTTGTCCTGCTCCTTCCACTTTCCCTGGTCACCAATAGGTGCTTGTGCCCTTTTTCTACAGAAAGGTTATAACCAAAATGATTTAAGTCTTCTCTCCGTTCTGTTCTGGTTATTTAGCCATTCATGTCCCAAACTAATGAACAAAAAAAAAAAAAGGCAAAAAATCTGAAAAAAGATTAATTTCCTTCCCCCCCCCTGCCCCCATACCTACAGGCCTAGAAGTATTTTCAGGGATAGGTAATCTTGGAGCACTCTTAACACATGATGAGGGAGTGTTTTCTAAAATGCAGTGACAGCTCCCTGTTTCTCATCAGGCACTTGTGCCTCATATGAAGTGTTAATCCATCAAACGCACTGGATAAAAAGCAGAATAAAAATCAGATCTCTGATTTCTGCCCCAGAGCCCACATTTTCTTTTCCCCTCTTGACTGTTCCCTTTCACTCTCTTCTTATGTACAAGCCCTGGTGCTTTTTGGAGACGTGAAGACCTTCCAGCCTCTGCCTCTGGATCTTGCTTCAGCAACTGGACCCAGAGGTGCCCTGCTTGAGGCTGGGCAGGAGGAAGAAGCAGGGAGTGGGATTTCCAGCTATGCCCTTCCTGTCAATATTTTCCTGCTGACCTGCTCTAAGCAGCAGCACAGATTCCCTGGAGCCTGCCGGGAGATCTCTTGCTCCCACAAGTACTCCCTGTAGCACAGTCCGGCGTCAAACTCTGCCTTTTGCTGCAGAAGGAAGGCACAGAGGGGTTGGGCAGAGCAGGGCTGGGCTCCCAGGGGCCGTATCTAGGTACCACATCTGTTCCATGTTCTCTTCTGGACTGTCCCTGTGCTACTCCCTGATCATCCTGTCTAAAGCTTTTTCACCAGTCCTGCTCAAGTTGTGCACGTGTCTTTTGTTTAGCTGGGAAGCTAAACGTGATAAAAGCACAGATTCCTAAGAGCCTGACAATTCCTGAATTGTTTTTACACATTTCATCTTTTCAAGCATCAGTGTACAAATAAGATAAGCTGTAAATATTTTAATTGTGTGTCTTTCGTGTATACTGTGTTAGCTTCAGTCTGTCTGTTGGCTGACCCTGGTGCCCCCAGAGCTCTCGGGGAAAAAAATAACCCTGCTATATTTGAATCTCTGCAGCTAATTCATGTTTATCCTTATTAACGTTTCTTTTGCTTTGTCTGAAGGATGATGCAGGCATTTTAATTCTATCTGATCGGTTTCCCGAATGGGACACAGGGTGACTCAGCCCTTCTGGCTTCTATAACATCTCATTAGGAGCCAGCCTGGTGTCTGTGACATGACTGTAGGTTGCTTACTGCTAATTCTTAAACTCCGTCTGGCTTTGTTGCTGTTGTTGATGTTTCTCTGTGTTGTTTGGTGTCAGGTTTTTTTAATCCCCCTTCCTGTTCAAGTATTTCAGTTTAAAGTAAAACATGTAACGACTCCTCATCACAAATGGTTTCAGAACTCTGGAAAAGGAGTCCCACTCCCAGACCTGGGTGAGATGATGTAGTTAATGACCTTATCACTGGCTTTGTTTATACTGAAGTCCATGAACCACTGTAGGTCTCAAGGCCTGATCTAACAAGGTCTGCAGCAAATGCAGAGAGGCAGCACAGGAGCTCCAGGAACACCTTTCGTGTCAGATACCTGAAAGTCCTTCCCAATGATGTGTGAGTACCCCGTTTTAGCCTGGAGTGATGTCTGAAGGATGTCTTATTCCAGACATCTACTGTGACTCATCTGCCCATGAGTTCCCTTCGTTCCCTTTACAGTCAGAGGAGAGCAACGAACACTTTGGCATCATGAGGCTGGAGTGGACATGTGAAGTACTTGGATGACTCTGCCCTGGAAGTGCCCAGTTTGCTCTACTATTTTCCATTAACATACACTGATTTCCTTTATATTTTCTGGAGTTAAATTGCCCTTTTTCTGCTTTGTTCCTGAAGGCACCAAGAACTCTTTGACTTTTCTGGCAATCCGCATCCTTTGATGACCCAAGTGATGCCTATGACAAGCAGTCACTACTAATTCTTTCTTCTGTCTGTTTTTTGAAGTGGTGTTCTTCCTAACATCAGCTTTCCTGGAAATCATTCATCTATATTGGTTCTGTCACTGCTTTCTCATAACACTGTTTTCAACTAGATAATCACAGGGAACTGGTGCTCTGGGGTGACAAGTCAATGCTGATCCCTTTCTTTTTTTTCTGTTTTTACTTTTCTTCCCTAGAAAAAGGCCTCTCTTTGCTAGGGTACCATCTGTGCAACTACACCCTGACCAGAAACGTGTTTAAAATGGTTGCCTACCAAAAGCCCTATGAGAGGAACACGTCCTGTGGAGGATGGATACCGTGGATGGTGTGTCCCCAGACGTACTACAAAACACAGTATCGTGGCATTGAAGTCCCTGAAACCATCACTCTCACGGATTGCTGCGAGGGATACGAACAGGTTGGACTCTACTGCTCTCTAGGTAAGTTTTGGTCAGATTAAGGGTTGAAACAAGTGCTTTTTGTGGAAGGGCATTCACCCAGTTCTGGGCCATAGGTTCGTGTTCACTGCAGCCAGTGAGCCTGCAAAAATGTAGAGTAAACTTCATCCAACAAGGTAAGGAGTAGACATGACAGACTGAAGCTCCTGATTCTTGCTCTTTGCCATAAATTCACCAAAGTTCCAGGGGATCCTGAAGAAGGGACCCTCTTGCTACCCCCCAAGGGCTCATTACCTGTCCTGGGTCAGTCCAATATCCCTGGCCAAGTGCAATAACTCCCCTGTGCCTGATGCAGTGTCTGGTCTGAGCCTGTTTCCATTTATACTGGGAGCTTTCTTCTCAGAAGTCGTTCAGGATGCACTTAGGATAACATCTCTTTTGATTTGAAGCAGGCTGTGTTCCCAGGATGCAAACCCAGTTTTGGTTAAAATTTAAAACAACCTGTGACCTCAGGGCAAGTCAGCACCAACTGCTTTCCAACCAAAACTCCATTAGGGCCCGTTTTCTCCTCGTTACCCTACAACTCTGGGGGGAGGTCTGAAAACTGGTGAACCTTTTGGTGGATCTGACCTAACTTCTGAGAGTTAACAAGGCTCTAATCAGGAAGACTTAACCATCTTTGTCTCAAGATGGAAGCTTTTTCCTCTTCTCACATCAGGGCTACCAGCCGTCAACAAGAAATTCCCAGTTTTATTAGAACTTGAGACATAGATGGAAGAGATTCCCTGGGGAACAGGAACTCTTTTTTGGGTAATGGATAAAGTTACATGCCTCTAGGCTGAATGGGCATTTTGGATTGGCTAGGCCAGCACTGAACTCTTCTGCCATGGGAAAAAAAGTTCTGCAGGACATGATTTTGTCTCCTATTTTCAGCATGACACCGCATTTTCTCCATGTTCTCCTTTCAGTGTGGACCTGGGCATTTACAGAGTCTCACACTCTGCAACAGCAGATTGCAAAGGAGAAGGTCTTATTGCAGCCCTGGCCCTCGTTTTGGGTCATGAGACTTGGGTGACTCAGATCTGTGGGAATGTCCCCAAACCTGCTCCTGAACCAGATCCTATAACGTGGCATAAGAGGGTATGAGCCATATGTCCTGTCATGGGATCCGTCAAGAACAATGTGTTCATCCTACTTTTAAGCTGCTTCAGAGCACTGGAAAAAGAACCTCCCAACAATTTTTTTTTTCCAGGTGTTTTCTCAACAGCAGTAGAATATCATGTCTAGCAGGGAGAGCGCTTTTAAAAGAAAGGTGGAAACACAGTCGCTGTGTTGCACTTCTTCCTAAAATTGTTTGCTAGAGAAGAGAAATTAAAGCATAATTAGAGAGAGATGATTCTTAATTTACTGTATCCTCCCATTGTTTGTCTCTGTGGCTGTTCTGGAGTGTCAGCCAGGGCAAAATTTGGCCTGCAGGTTACTGTGTGTCCAGGCAGTCTTGTCAGACTGGCAAAGGACCCACTGCTGCTCATCTGCATTTCCCAAACATCAGTTCCACACTGAAGAAAGTCTCCAGTACATCTAATTATTGTTGGCAGATTACTTCAGTCAGGCCCTTTTGTCATACACACGCGTGCATTCATGTGTGCATGCCTGAGTCAAAAGACAAGACTGAGAGGCAATCAGAGAAAATGGCCTCTTAATTCTGTAGTGCAAGGAAAGAGCTGTGCCAGCTAAATGTGGAAGAGTCACTTGCTAGCTGTGGATATCACAGTTTGCACGACAAACTTAGGTGTTTTGAAACTCTGAAAATCAAATCCATCTTCTTGTCTGGGAAAAAAAACAACAAACATCCTGGAAACAATTTAAATATTTTTTTTTCCCTAGCATAATTCAATGCCTTTTAAAGGCATCCCTAGGGATATTTGAGACTTGAGAGCTGTTGGTGGGTTCGTCTCATCCAGCAGGAACATATCTGTACATCTCTTGCAAACCTTGCAGGATTTCCACTCTGCCCTTACCACGTTGTTGACGGGCACACTGGGCGGGTTTGTCCATGAAATACTGTGGTAGCCTTGACTCTTTTTCCTGTCAAAGTTAATCTGGGAACACTTTAAACCGTAGAAGGATTTGAATGGCTTCTAGGTGATTTCCGTGTTTACATTATTCCGGTATCTTTGCTTTTCAGGGCATTAGTCATAAATTCTGTGAATGGTAATGCTCTGTCTAGACACAGTCTTAAATAAATGATGAGAAGAGAAACTGGAGCTGCTGAAATTACTGCACAGCATGCTGTTGAACTACTGTTGCTTTTTTCTTGACGTTATCCATGCTGTCATGCTCTTCATCCTGCTGGGATTGGAAAGGTCTCCATGACCTTTCCCAGCAACCTGGCCACTCCTCACCTTTTCTTCCTAAAGGGAAACATTTACCCCTGCCTGGGATATGACAGGCCCTGCTTTTCTTATTTCTTTAATGTTGGGAAAAAATACCTACACTGTTATAGTCAAGTGACTTTGTAGTTCTCACTAACTGCCTTTCTATCCGTTGGGACAGCATTAGAGACGCACACAAAAGTGACTTCAACATTTTTAAATAACAACTGAAAAGTGAATTATCTCAAAGTTAGGAAGTGCTAGAATTAATTCCAAAGGTGGGATTAAACAAAACAACCTTTGTTTTCTCTCGTTGTGCCTCTGAAGATTAATAAACTCTTTTAATTACCTAATCCAGCTCTGCCATGCCCCGAGGACCACATTTCCAGGTGGTGCCCAGGGATGACGGAGCCCCTCTAAGGAGCTCCCCAGCAACATTCCATCTTGACCTCCACATTCAGTGCCTGGTGCAGTGCTCTGCTGAGCCTCTCACTGAATAGAGAATTATTTATCACCTCTTAAGGTGAATCCTGGGGGATTCACACGCAGCAATTTGGCTTCACAAAGACTGCAGGAAATGAGGGAGGTTCTCTGTCTTTCACAGACTGGCAGCTGAGCCGGGAGATACTGAGATCAATCCATTGTGTGCCCACTCTCAGACACCTTGGGGACAGTTTTATTATTATTATTTTTAAATTTATTTTGCTTTCCAGAGTGCTTAGAGCTGCCTTTAACAACTTGTGTGGTTGGGGCACAGAGATTCTCATCCTCAGTGGTGATTTTGAACAGTCCCCCAACTGCTTGGCAGGTCCAGGGCTGCAGGTCAGGCTCGTGGACCTGCAAAACCCACGGCTCTAAAAGGTTGTTTCACCTTACAAATCTTTCCCAGAATATTGCAGGATTGTTTTTTTAGGTAGAAACAGGGCCCAGTTCTCCAGGCTAATTTCCAGCTTCTTGAATGGATGGTGTAGTTACTTCTCCTGATGACTGGCTGCCTGCCCACTTTCCAGCATAAGATGAAACCAGAGAGCTCCTTATTTGCCACCTAACCCTGCTTGATCCCCAGCTAGGAAGGGAAGGAGTGCACCAACATGCAATAAACCCTGGTTTTTAAGCACACGAGTCTCTAAAACACTGTTTTAGTTCAAGTTCCCTAAGCGCACTGTTGATCTGTCACCTCCATGAAAAACACCCCAAAATAAGAAGGCCCAGACACCTTTAATCCTGAAGCTTCTTGAGAGTGCTTGATTTGCAATGTTAAGGTCACACTTTAATCGGAGTGCGCTTTGCGTGCATAACTTCCTAAGGTTTTCAGAAAAACCACTGTCAAGTAAAAAACTTCATTTTTGGTGCCCAGGTAGCTCCTCAGCGGGGCTGGGACCTTTCAGGGCCAGTGTCCAGACATTCCCATGCTGGCTCCAACTGGAGCAGTGAGAAGCTGTCCCCTGTGCTTGGCCAGAAAGCCATAGGATGGTGGTGTCACGTATGGGCAGTGTTAGAGCGTCAGCCTGGGGTGGGAAGGTGCCAAAATGCCCCATGGAACTTCACCCAGGAGCAGGTGTCTCTCCCTGCCCCACAGTTTGGGTCCCTTGTGTGCCCTCAGAGCTGCAGAAATGGGACTGTGGGCATTGGAGGGTCTGTCCCTGCCTTGTTCCCTGTAGTGTCTGCTTATGGGAATCCTGTCTGGGAATTGTCTTGTCCCTTTCTGAGCCCACTGAAGCTCTCTGCCTCCACAATTTGGGTAAAGAAATGTGTGCTTTTACCCATTTTACTACTGTGGGCTCTGGTGAAAACCAGCTCTGCTTTCACCTTACCCCCTGCCTTTGGGATTTTGTAAACCTTGGTCACATCCCCCTCAGCCTTCCCTTCTCCAAGGCAAAAGTCCTTGTCTTTTTAGTAGTCTTTTCTTACAAGTCTTTCTTTGAAGGCCACGGCCCCCCGTTGTCCAACAGCTGCATCCTTGCCAGATTTCAGCCCATGGCTTCTGAATATGTTCTAGTGAATGTTAGAGCTTTCCACAGGGAGGGGTGTCAAATATTTGTCAGATGCTGGACCAGCACACAACCCAGTTAACCCTTGGAGAAGGAATCAGGATGGAAAACATCCACGTGAGCAGGTAAAGCCTGCCAGTGCTCAAAGTCCCACAAAACAGGGTCATGTGATGAAAACTGCCAGTCTGCCTTCAGAACAGACTTTGCCAGGAGCTCTTTCTGTAATCTCATGGATTTGTCTCCACCTTCTGATACCCGAGATGGATGAAGGCTGCTGGTCCCTGGCTCCGCCACACCCTCTGGATGAACCCCGTCCCCTGCAGGTGGAAGGAGGGAGAGGGAAGGTATCATGGCTGAGATCATGATGTCCTTCAGCATCAATCTCCAGGGAGATCCCTCCCTCCTTGCAGCCAGGGCAGATCCAGTGGCTCTCCAGTGGGCAGGCTGGTAACTGACCTCTGGTTGCTAAGCACTGGGTGCTGCAGCTCTGTTTCCATACATTTATGCAAATAACAGAGGAGAAGAGCCTGTGCTTCGTCCAACTGACAGAG
This sequence comes from Pseudotriccus pelzelni, assembly GCA_035584735.1. Taxonomy (NCBI): domain Eukaryota; kingdom Metazoa; phylum Chordata; class Aves; order Passeriformes; family Tyrannidae; genus Pseudotriccus; species Pseudotriccus pelzelni. The sequence continues at coordinate 111,772,887 of JAWMRA010000001.1, read as the reverse complement.
GAGCTGGCTGGCTTGCTCCCCAGTGCTGGCAGTGTCGCTTGGTAGGTGACTGTCCCCAGCGTTATTGAAGTGCAGAGCATAAATTGAATTTTCAAAGTGCATCTGGTACAATTAGGCAGAAATGTGAAGTGAATCCATCCCTGTTTCCGCTGATCTGAAAACGATGACCTTTTGATTTCAGATAAATGGCCAGGGAGGCACTGGGCCAGGATTCAATAGTGTTTTCTGAGATGGCATGTGACTCATTAAGCCATTTACACTGCAGTTAAACAAGCCAAAAAAAAAAAAAAAAAAAGACCCAGGTGGAAAAAATGGTGCTTTGAACCTCGAACCTGCTTGAACTGCACCTGAATCTCAGAGCTGGAGGAATTTACATGCTCGGGTCCAGCTTACCAAGATCCACCTGGTTTTGAATAGTAGGGAGCACTGGTGAACAGGGAATATAGTGTCACAGGGAAATCCCTTGCTGCTCTGGTGTGAGAGGCTGCTTAGCTCCCTGCACAGGAGGCTGGGATGGAGCAATCACATGAGACTGGGAACGTCTGGGAGACTCATCTAAGGGCATCTGAGGCCATATCACACCTTATTGTGGTTTTAGACTGGAAATCAGGAGTAATATTTCCAGGAGTAAGACCTGTTGGGGAAAGCAACCCATAGTGCCAGGCCCAGAGCCAGAAGAAGAGATTCCTGGTCTATAATGGGAAGCAGAACAGGATTCCTGGGGGTTTGCTGGACCCAGAAGTAGCTTGAGTGAAATTGCACAGGGTTGATTTTTTTTTCTCATCCTATGAGACCTATGACTCAGAATGAACTTTGGGGACAGAGCTGGTTCTGTCAGAGACTAAAAGGGAGCGAGTGCTCTCGGTTTACAGGCATGAAGAGACCCATAACAGGCTGCATTAGGTAGCAGGGCTCATCCCGCTCCCTGGAGGGCAGCCAGACATTGATTGGGGTTGGGAATGGGGACAGAGTTTCCTAATTTGCTGCCCAGAGCTCTTGTGGGTCTCACACCAACTCTCCGTGAAAGATGCTCAAAGCCTTGCTCGAGCTCGTGCTCGTTGGCTGTGTGCCCACAAAACACACACACACAGTGGATGAAGTACAATACAAAACAGAGTGGGAAGTGCCATCCCATGTGCTCTGCATGCAGGTCTTTAAAAATATACATGCAGATAACCTGCATCCTACTGAGATGTCTCAACTCAGTGTCTTCCCCGTTCCCCAGCATTTGGATTTTGGAAGGTGGCTCCCATCATTAAATTATGTCTACTTTTCTTAGTTACCTTTCAGAGACCCTTGACAAGGAGACTGTGGGCCCTCAGAAGGACACAGACCACTGCTCTTAAAAGCCTAATTCTTTGTGCAAATGTCTCTGTACGTCCAGTTGCGTAAATGGCTGAAAAGGGCACATGTTGAGTTTTGCAGGCCGTAGTTTGAGCTCAATCCCTCAACTGCAGATTGAGCTGGGGATCTGGAGTACTAAAAATGAGATCTGTTATGGAATGTGCTAAAAAGCTGAGGCTCTCTGCTTGCAGTAGCCTCCAGTCTCCCATAGACTGGCGGAGAGGGGGAACGTGGATTGTGCATGTGGCAGCAAGTTACACAGATTTAGTTTAAATCTTGATTAAATGAGATAATTTCCCCATTTAAGAAGGTTAATTCAGTGAGGCCAGAAGTCCTAGATTCAGTATCCCCTTCTGCTTCTCAGAAACCTCGCATCCAGAGGTTTGGGATGACGGAAACTGTAAACCCACAGAACTGATGATTCATGATAGATTTATAGTTTGTTGTGGACTTTTCATTTTCTATGGGCTTTATTATGTCAAATGTGGTTTTTCTGCACCACAGCTATTTCCATTGCAAGAATCAGGTTCATTTTCCTCCTGGCTGACTTTAATTGCCCAGTAATTGATCAAAAATCTGCAGGTGCAGGATGAATGGAAAAGAGAAATCCTTCAGGTGGATTAGAGAGACCAGAGCTGAGCGTTACTTGGAGCTGAGTTTTGTAAGGCTTAGAAACACTCTCTTCTCCTCTGGAGAGAAATATGTCCTGGAATTGAGTCAGGGCCACTGTCTGCCCTTGGCTTGGAGGCAGCAGCCTTCTGCCTCGGCTGCCCTCTCTGCAGGGCTCTCTGGCATGGGCTACCAACCTCCTGGAGTGGCCAGCTGGTGCAGAGCTGGTGCTGCCAGGCTGCAGCCACGGGCTCAGCTCCGCTCTCCTGTCCTTCTGCGTAACCCACTCACCTGCACCTCAGAACCACGTCGTGTCTCCGCTCCCCTGGAACACCTGCCATTACTGAAGGTCAGCCTCGTGCCACGAAAGTTAGAGTAGTTATTTGATGGGAAGGTACAAATCCAAAAATTTCTGCTGCAGGAATGTCACGAGCGGGAGAAAATCCTGAGAGCGTTTACACCCTTGGAGTTGAATAATGGTATTTTAGGCTGTTGTTTTCTCCCCGTGAAAACCTCAGAACAGACGCGCTTCTAAAATGAGGAGGAGGTGTTTGCTGTAAAGTAAATAGCACAACTTTGTGGAAACAGTTTTCTATATTTTTGCTCTCAGAAATGTTTTTTGTTACTTAGCGCTCAACAGATCCAGTGTATTTGCCTCAAGACCTGGTATTTGTCCAATGGAGAACACGGAAACCTCTGATTACCCTTGCACGTTCGATACTGAGTGTCCAGGGCTCAAAAAATGCTGCAACTCATCCAAAGGAGCAGGCTGTGTGGACCCAGTGCCAGAGGGTATGTTCCTGATAAATTCAGGACTGCTTCTAATAGAAATATGCTTAATTTTTCCTTCTGAGGGTGGGAGTGGGCAGGAAGACTGTTACCATAGCTCTTCATAAAACAAATACGGGAATCTGCCTTGGATCAATTCCAGGATATTTCAGCTTCAGTGCTTGCACCCATGAGCACTGAGCAGTGTGTGGGTGCTGCGGGTCCAGTGGACCTTCCTTGGCTTCTTCTCCTTTGCTGGCACCTGCAAAGGGGGTGGCATATGGCAAAGGAGGCAGTAGGTGATGGGCTGTACCTGGGCCCTTCGTATCTGCCAAGTTAAATCCTGCTCTGTTCCCTCGGAGCTCTCCTATAGCTCTGTTGCTCTCTGTAGCATCAGACCTCAGATGACTCGACTGTTTTATTTCGTGCACTTCAGGAAGAACATTCTGGTACAACGTGACAGTGCTTGTGAAAATGGATTTTAATGAATTAATCAGAGTGGATTCCCGCCTTCTGAATCATTCCCGCCTTTTGCACTCCGTGGTATGTACAAAACAAGAACAATCTCCTGTGCTGCTCATTGTGTCCTCTTTTCTGTTACTCAGGGGCCACCCCTTGCTCCCCCTCTTTTCTGCCAGATTGATTTTTTTTGGCCCTCATGTATTTCTGATTGCTGAATGTCAGATGCATCCTTAAGCAGGTCGAGTACTGTTGATTTATCAGCTCCTTTAGTTAATTTTTCAGGTGTCTTCCAAGGGCAATTCAAAGACTTTCTGAAATACAGGCGTTTTCCTGCTGAAATGGTGATTGCTCTAGCACTGTCTGAGTTCAGTTTTGGACCAGATTTCAAGACATTCGAAGCGCGATAAGGAGTTTTGAGTTAAACCTCTCGAAGTTAAACCTGATCTCTGGCACTGGGACCTACAAGACAGGTGGGCTCGGCAGTGCCAGAAGTTTCACTGTGAAAAAAACAGGATTAGGGCAGGGGACTGTGTTGGGACAGGGGTGTTTCCTTGTCAGTCTTGCCACCAGAATCAGGGCTGGGGCAGACGGCAGGGTGTTATCTTTGCTGCAGGACTGAGGCTCTGCCTTGGGCATGGATCAGCTGCGGTAAGTCTGTCCCAGCCCCAACACATCAGGTAGGAAGAGTCCCAGGCAACCAAGGAAAACAAAGCCCTGGAAAAGGTGTGAAGCCCACTTCCCAAAAGGAGGGTCTGCAGGAGGGACCAGGCCACAAACTAAAGCCTTGCTCAGACAGGGAGGCTCTTTCTGTCCTCTCAGTGGTACTTAGGAAATGGATTGATGAAGGAGGACAAAGACCCTCCGGGCCACAAACCCAAACATTTCCCTTGTACATATCACCATGCCATGGAGAAAAGCAGGCTTGGATATGGCCTTTGAAAGGCACCCAAGAGAGCAAGTCCCTAATTCCCTACATTTTTGTTTCTACTCTTCCCCAGTTTCCAGCTGGGAGTGGGCAAGTAGCAAAGGAAACCCATCTGCCATAATCTGCCATCACTGATGGGCAGGAGAATGGAAATTATAGCAGCATCATGGGTGTAGCTCTTCCTCCTGAATTACCCCTTCTCATATTCTGAAAAAGCAAGAAATCTTGGTCCTGTCACTGCGTAGTAAGGAATAGAGGGCAAGGATCTAAAGAAGTTTCTATATCTTTGTCTAAAACAAGCTATGTCAAAGTCAAACACTCAAGAAATAGGGACTATAAACAAGCTGCTGTTCAGAGGAATTTCTTCCAGGCCCACCACCATGTCCCTTCTCTCATTCCTGACACTCAGTTGGGGTGACGTGGTCTCTCTGTGGTCCTTAATCCCACCTCTCATCCTCAGTTTATTGCTTTTCTTCTTTTTTTTCCTGTTCCCTTTGCCAGCAGTCCTTTTAGCTGTTGAAGGTAAGAAGCATTGGGCAGCTTTTTTACAGATGAATTGTAATAGCATGTGTAATGTATGTCTTTTGAGACTTTGCAAAGCAGGATTTTCCCACATATTCCTGGATTGCATCCTTCTGCCTAAGTGTTTTGAGATCAGCTCCATCCACACCTCCCTTAGCTTGGCACATTAAATTAGTTGTGAAATGTGATAATAGAAGTGCATAAACACAGGCCTAAACGCTACCACTTTGCCTTGTTTTCTGACTTGGTGCTTTCTGCACTCAGATTATGATAACAATCGTTGCATAACCCACGCCTCAGCCGCGCTGAGAAATGAAGGAGGAGCTCAGGTGTTTGTTCCCCTGTTTTCCAGATCACTGGTGCGTTGCAGCCCTTGAATGCCTCTGTGCACCACATCCAGAGCAAGCCTGCAGGGATATACGCCGGGACAGTGGCCTCCCAGGTCCTCCTCGGGCTGCACCAGCCGGCTCTGCTGGCTGAGGTCTCTTCCTCCCTGGGCGATGTGGTGAAACGGGTGTATGAAGTGATTGACACACAGGCGCAAGGTCATTGATTGCAATCCTTCACTTGCATTTTCATTTCTATGACTGTTAATTTGCTTTCAAGGATGTTGTAGCAGAACTTGTAAACTTTGCAAATATGGCCCTGACATTTCCATTAAAGGATGGAGCAGGTTGTTGGCAATAATAATAATAATTTTAGATTGAATAGTTTGGAAGAGAATGCTCCTGAATGCTCAATTAAATTTATTTCCTCCCAATAGCACAGCCCATTTTCAGATGAAAAAGCAAAGGTGTCCATATTTGTAGTACAATAATTAGTTGTATTAAACAGGCCCTTAAGAAAAGTGTTTTCATGGGAAGCAGATATATTCTGTTGTATAGATGTGTTACTATCAGTAGCTTGCATAAAACAAGTCATATTGATAGTCTGTTAATTCTTATAACGTTGGGTAAACGTTGGGTAAACATTTCAATATTTTAATTTTAAGTTTTGTGAATCTACTTATTACAGTGTAGTTGTCTAGAACATTTTTATTCCTGAAGTGCGTCCACAAGCACCACTTTTAGTGCTTCTTATTCTGTGTTTACTTAGTCCAGCTTTCAGCAGGTCTCCGTCCTTTTCTGCTGACACCTCTCAGGTTTGGATGATGTCCTGCAGCTGAAAGCAGGTGCTGCCCTTAACTGTCCTCTAATTCCAAAGAAATGGAGTAAAATTTGAGAGGGTTGTAACTGCTCTGGGGAAGGGCAGGATTCCAATTTCATTGCAGCCATGTGCATCCAGAGTTACTTTAACACTTACTGCAGGTTTACACCGAACTTGTCATACCCAGAGCCTGGTTTATACAAACTGCAGATCAGTATTGATGCTGATATCAATGTTTGTGCAAGGTGTGTTCCTCTCCCTAGATGTCAATGAATGTTCCTACGCTGAACTCAACAACTGTCCTGACAAAAGCACCTGTGTAAACCTGGAGGGTTATTACACCTGTGACCCTCAGGGCCATGTCACCCCTCACCAGCTGAGCCGAAGGAAGGAAGGTAAGGAATGTGGATCTCACCTTGGGGAAACACCGAGGAAGTTTCTGCAGGAATTTGCTGTCTGTCACAGGAGTCACCCGCAGGGCAAGGGTTTCTGGAGGACTCGGTGCCCCTTCTCCTCCTGCTGGGAGGAGATGTCACATAACCCAGCTGTTACCTATTTCTGGTTGAAATGCAGTGCATTTATTTCACAGTCCCTTGCTGTTTGTCCTGTCTCACCCTCGGCTGTCCCCACTCACCTGCCAAAACCTCTACCTTCAGACACTGACTGCATCTCAGAACATCATTCACCGTCAGTGCACCTCCCCAGCCACCTGGGAAACAATTAATGATGTTATTTATAAAAATTGTGAGGCTTTTCCCCCATTTTGACTGCATGAATGCAGCCCAGACTCAGTGGTTGTGTGATCCCCACCCTGAGCTGCTCTGCTGTCCCTGAGTCCTTTGCTGCAGAGAGCTGGAGTTTGGCACTGGGTGAAATAATACCTTGTGGTACCAGCCCAGCAAAATATAGAGGCGTGCACTTACAGCCCACAGACATCAGTGGGCCTGCTAATAGGCTTTAAGTTAATGGGATGAGTAACTGCTTACAGATTTGATACTTTAGCTAGAGAACAATTTTACAATCCTTTAATCTCAAAAATTAAGATAATGTATTATTTTATGGTTTTGTGATATGATAATACACTGATTTTCTATTTATGTTACATCTATTGCTGCTTTCCAGCTGTCGAAAACATGAATGGTATTATTTGGGATTTGCTTTGTTAGGAATACTCTAATTCTTTGATAATACTATTTTCCCTTAGGCACTGCATCATCTACTCCAAGTTCAGCAGTAGATGCCATTAATACCAGCAACAGCTCTCCTTCTACAATGAATTCAAGTCTCCTGTCCATAATTAACCAATCTACAGATGCTGGGTGCTGTAAGTAATCTTGGATTTTAATGAATATTTTCTTGATTTTAATTCAGTCACTCTTAGTTCCCTCTCAGATAAGAGTTATCACAGTCCTTTTAATAACATCCTCTCCTTCTTGTGAGAGGAAATAGCTTTCAGAAGTTTTTTGCTGAGTTCAGAGAGACAGGCTGGATATTCTTGATCTTCATCCACATCTTCATATCCAAGCTGAAGCTAGAGGAATTAAACTGAGGCACCTCTAGTGCAGGGGGATATGGCTTCGGAGGTGTTTGGAAACCACCTGGCTCAGAGTCCTGGAAACAATTGTGTCCTCTTGAAGCAACTTAAAAACCCAAACTTCCTTCCTTAGTCTAACCATTAGCATGAAACAATTGAAGCTGTGGTAGCAGAACGACATGGTCTCTGGGTTGGCATGGGGTGTGAGGCTCGTCTCACCTGACCCCAGCTGTCTGCAGGAGAGGTGTCTAGTCTGGGATCTCTCTCTAGTTAGTGGAGGCAGACTGGCTCTGCTGGAGGGCAATCCATCCTACCCAGTTTAGACACCTCCTCCTTCGAGGAGAGGAATCATCTCTGAAGGGTCCTGTCTTTTCCCATTGGCATGACAGTGATGGCACTGGACTAGAGAGGAATAACAGGTGCAGCGCTGCACACCCTCTGCCCCCAGCCTCTGAAAGAGGGGGTCTGTGGGGGGTTTCCAGGCATAAATCCAGACAACCTTTGGCTGAAGAGGCGCATTTCTGTGATTAAAGTGACAAGGGGCAAAGCAGGTGTCAACACAGGTAGAGTACACAGGCTCAGCCTTCCAAACTTATTCCTGTTCTTTTCACTTGTAGCTCACTGCCTGGTTGTTAGTGTTCCTAGACATTCAGTGGAGATTAGTTTGCCCGGAGAAGCTGTGGCTGCCCCATCCCTGGAAGTGTTTAAGGCCAGGTTGGATGGGGCTTGGAGCAACCTGGGCTAGTGGAAGGTGTCCCTGCCCATGGCAGGGGGGTTAAAACTGGGTGATCTTTAAGGTCCCTTCCAACCCAAACCACTCTAGGGTTCTATGAGTCAACACAAATACATATAGGAAAGGGAAATGAAAAGAGTAAGCAGCAAATTAACCACTCCAGTGGGATGGTTCATGGGTGAGGAGACCTGGTAGTGTGAGGGGGGCAGATTCTGCCCTGACCTAAAGGGGACCTTTAGCCCATTGATTGTCAAAGTGCTTGTCTAGCACTTAGAAGAGCACAGTGTTCAGAGATGAAATGTTGACTTCTCTGCGCTAACTCTTCCTGGGACTTCAGTAGATCCCTCTGAAGTGACAAACCACCGAATCTTCAGCGTCACCAGCAACAGTTTTGAAATGTCCTGGCATGTCACTTCTCCTCTGAATCACACTTTCCAAGTCCAAGTGTTCAAGGGCCAGGAGACTGTCCAAGACCTGAAGACAGAGGAAATGAAAATGGATGTGTCTCAGCTGGAAGCAGGTGTGATGTATTCAGTCGAGGTCAGCTATGAAACCTGTGGAAAAACCATCATCTCCCGTCAAAGTGTTAAAACAGGTAAAGAGACACCTTCAAATATGTAAATACTTGAAGATGTACTAAAATATATATGCAATTCAAAATATATTCTCTCTCTCCTTCCTGAATCTGCTCTCCATTCATCTGCAGTTCAGCAATGATCCCTTTGGTCCTCACTGACCAACACTTCCCATCATCACATTTCACCACCTTGTTTTCCATCTACCCTAGCATTTATCCAAGCCAGACTATCAAGCAGCAGTCGATAAAGCAGTGCTGGAGCTGACTTAAACTATTACAGATATCAGGCTAAGCTAGAATTCTTCTGTTTTGTCTTTGGTGCCTGGCGCAGCATTCTGCTGCCACCCATCTCCCATCAGGCCCCATTTTTCCTGGCTAATGCCTGTGGCCAGTGAGAAATCCAGTCAACTGGTTTGTCAAGGGCTCAGCTGAGCTAACAAAAGTGCCCAGAGGAAGGGCAGATTCAGCTGAATAAAGGATTAAAGGGAATAACAAGAGCTGAGTAAGAAAGCTTACAGGCTACTTGCCCAGTTTGGTTCAATTAACCAGTGGTGGTGGCTTCCTGAGGCCCTAGTGTGTTGATCAAATATAATTTTGCTTTTCCTTTGGCCTTAAATTATTTCCTAAGCCTTCATGCAAATAAAGTAATAAATCTCTCCCCGTTTTTTTTTTTTTTTTTTTTGAAGAGCAGGAAGTGAAGTATTTATTACTGACCACAGTGAGAATGCTGCTGTTCATGTTTATCCATAAGAACCTTCCCTTTGATCCGATGAGGGACGACTCCAGTTTGGGTCAGAGGGAAATTACTCCCTTTGTAGAGGGAAAGTAGGAGGTCTAGTGGTTATGAAAACAGAGGGCTGAACTTCAGAGTATGAAGCTGGAGCCCTTGAGAAAAAGAAAAGTTTTCCAGAGATCAGTCCAAAGAGTAACAGCCTCAGACTATACAGGCTACAGCAGTTATAGATTCCTTGGCTCTTGGTTTTGGCTTCTGTGCTCCTTATGTTACCTGTCAGGGCTCACCAGAGAAGTGCCACGCACTGCTTTTTGTTATATTTTCACTTTAAGAATATATTTGTTTTCCACACTGCCAAGATGAGGAAAATAAACAAAAACATTTTGATCAGTGGCCCAAAGATGAACTTACTGGCAATTCAACTCTGGGTGTAATTTCAAGTCAGGAGTTGTGTAGGGTCAGGTCCAGATATGAGTGTACCCACATACAAAGGTATGTGTATACCCAGTGCTCGTGCAGTAGCAATCAGGCACCTCAATGTCTCTATGGAGCTGATGTAAGTGAACCTTCTCAATGTGTAGGAAGCTTGTAGCAGCCTATTGGATGTATTTTCTTTATTTAATAACAAACTCTCTCAATTTCATCCTCCCTTCTCCTTCCATCATCTGAGATTTTGGTGTGGGTGCATCATCAGTTTTGGCTGAATCCTTTCCTCTCCTGCTTTCTCAGTGTGTGTTTTAATGTTGTGTCCTACAGACGCCCAGATATTTAATGTTACTATGAGGATTCTCAACTACAACTTCACTGATGATTTCCATAATTCCAGCAGCTCCGCATATGAAGAATTCTCAAGGCTGTTGCTTACAGAGGTAACATTAAAATATCTGTGGGCGATACATTTTTTTTTCCCATTTAAAATTCATTTAATCTACGAGAGGATTTTATACCTGGCTGAAATATCCCTTGAAAATCATCATGCTGCTTCCTTTATAATTCCTTTCTTTATAATTAAAACAAAATTCAACTGACTAGACAGACCAAGCCCTTGGCCTTGTTAGCAATGGAGCCAATGACAATTTTCCCCTACAGAAGAGTAAAGGAATTATAAATGCAGGCATGCAACAGGGGCTCCTTTCCTTGGATCTTTAGTTTGGCAATAAACTCACACTAAATTGACTTGAGGCTTTTTAATGGATTATTGAAATGACATTCCTGGCATTCATATCAGTGCTGTCGTCTCAATAAATGCCTGGCTGCTCTCAAAGCTCTTTCTTCTTTTAGGAAAAGTGGCTGGATTAGGCTTTTTTCTCCAGCCACATTCACTGCCTGCACACTTGTGGCCACTGTCCACGCTCAGGTGTAACCAGCCACAAACAAAACTTGAGCCATGAAGCCTATGACCAGCTCTCAGCTTCCCAAAAAGGGGGGAGGGTGATTTCAGGTGGAGCAATCTCCCACGGTTTTGCTGCACAGAGCAAGGCCCATAGAGAGCAATTGGGACCTACATCCAAAATGAGACTTTCCCAAAACAAAGGGTGACTCATAAACGTAAGTGAATTTAAATCTGAGGGGAAAAAAAAAAGCCCCACCAATAATGGGGCTTTAGTTCAAAGGCAGCAGGAGTTTGCTTATGAGAAGCTGCAAGTTGAACCTCCTGACACAGTTTCATTTCCCACAGTCGCAAATTGTTCACTTTTGTCGTGTGGGAGGATTTTGGTGAGTGAATCTTCTCTGAGACTAATGCAGATCTAATTGCCATCACGGGGTGGTGAAGGAAAAGGAGCATTTCCCATCTGTGTTGTCTCTGCCTCCCTGGGTGTTTGAGAGCACAACATCCCCCTCTCACTTCCTCTCTCCTCTTTTTCTTGCCTCCCCACCCTGATGTGAGCTCAGACCAGTCAAACAGCTTGTTTGCAGGAATTTTTTGGAGCAAACTCTGACTGAACGGGAATGAAGCTGTGCTGATTTATGGCTCTGCAGTGCGTGCTCAAAGGCATGCTTTGAGGTGTGTGAGGGAACAAAGGCTCAAGCAAGGAGCTGCCTTCTAGAAGTGCTCAAATATTGACAGCAGTGTGCCAGCCTTAATGTTCAGAGCAATGCCATTCGTTCAGCTGATGTGACAGCTCACCAGGTTGGTAATTAACCATGGTGTAACACTGATATTGCCTTGAAGCTGGGCTGTCTCAAATACATTTTATTGAACTTATCCACCTCCTTTTTTCTTGTCTCTCACCCTGAGATTTCTTTATTATTCTTTATTTATCAGCTTTATTTGTCAGATGAACTTGAGCTGGTGAGTTCCAGGTAATCCCTAGGAACTATATCTATGCCCACACTGGTAAATGAAACACTTCCTGAGCCGTTCTCTGGCACAAACTAGCCTGCACTCATGGAGTTGGGTCTCCCAAAACATGGTGGTCACATTGGGATTGCCTGTTGGGACTGGCCCCAGGGTCATGGTAAGAGTCCAACCCTCCCTGGGGGACTCCTAGCTGGTAGTAGCCAAAATCAGGCCAGAGACTGGTCAAGCCATAGTGGAGATGATCCAGTTCGAGAGTCTGGGAGTGCAGAGGTGAGTATACAGGAGGCTTGGGACAAAACACTTCCATGGCATACAGAGCTAACATGAGCTGGGCCAGTTCTGCTCTGGCCCAGGCAAACAGGACCAGGAGGAAACCTTCTCCCTTGAGCCAAAATGGAAGTTTGGTTTGTAAGACCAGTGGTCAGATAGATACCATTTTCAAAGGGTGCACCAAGGGTGCATAGATACCATTTTCAAAGGGTACACATTACTTTGTGCCTCAATAATCTCTGAAAAATAAGATTTCTGAAATGCTTTGGGACTTGCTTTACAACAATTTCTGTGTCGTGCATACATAAATCTTTAAAAATGTAGCACCCTGGCTCAGTTTTAAAGGAGATTTTCCTCTTGGCTCCCTAATTGTCGATGCTTCTCTCCCTTTGCTCAGCTCGAAAATTCATTTCCACCCGACGTTTCTGCTTGGTACAAATCTGGGAAGCTGAAAGTGCAGATTGATTCCCTGCAGTCTGGAAGTGTCATTGTGAGGCTCAGAATCGCTGTGCAGGATCCCGAGTTCCCGGTCGATGCCTCCACATTTGCCCCAGTGCTCTCCTACCTGCACAACCGTTCCACGATTTTGGTGGATCAGCAAAACACCGCAGTAGGAGGTAATTTTTGTTATTGTTACTATTTTTCCAAAGCAGAAAACAGGGGTTTTACTTCGATCACACACAGTGGCACCAGCATTCTGCACAAAATGTACTTCATAGGCAGACAAAGCATGTGGTTTGTAGGAGGGAAGAACCACGATGTGAGAGCTCCTCCATGAGCTTCATCCACAAGCCTGGAAGGGTCAGGCAAAGGAGCATTGGCTGTCCCCAGATACCTGCAGGCACTGCTTCCCTCCACTGTGTTTGAGGAGTTGAGCTTGAGTTTCCCTATTTATTTTCCTCCCTCTCCTCTCTGTCCCCAGCTGGAAGTTTGCCACATCTCTCTCGTGCTGAATTGTAGATAGGATTACCGTGGAATATTTGTAGCCTTTGGATACACATGCCCTCTAGACAGTTTTGTGCTTCAAGACTGTGAGGCTGTATTTGGGCCAGGGTTTAAGAAAAGAAATCTAACATCTTCACTCTGAAGACCCAGCCAGAGGAATTCCCAAATGTCCTTCCTGTAAATAGGACTAAAGAAACACACATGGAATTTATGTTAAACGAGGCCTTTGTTTGATCTTCAGTAATCACCATTTTTATCTTCAAAGGACTAAATTCTGGCTTCAGGTTTCCCAGCTGGCAGAGACAGCCAGAGTTCAGAAAAGTTGCCAAAGCCAACAGGAGAGATCATTCTTCTCTCCCAGTCTATTGAGCCCTTAAAAGCTTATTTACTGTGAGCAGGGAAAACTCCTTTTGGAGTTTTGGAGGTGCAGAGCATATGGTGGTTAAGGAGAACAGGACAGGAAAAAACCAGAAGAGAAAAATTGCACCCAAAGCCCACAAATATCACAGCGGCAGCAGATACTGAATTGCAGGATGCTGATGTGTGCCAAAATACTGCACAACTGTTATTGATCCTGGGACTGAAAGAGCGTGGAGGAGGAAGGCAACAGCTCTGGACTGGCACTTGGATTGCAGAAAACCAGGTGGCTTCCAGTAGCACCACTCTTATCCAGGAGCATGGCCAACTCCTCCACTCCTCCTTAGGGGCAGAGAAAAGGGTTTGTGTCTTAGCTCTGCCCAAAGGAGCATTTGTTTGGCACGAGTTTCCTGAGTCAAACACGGAAAATAAAGAGTGAAGCACATGAAGGAAAGATTTGTATAACGGGGTGGTTTTTTTGCTTCCTGACCCCTGAGAGCCCCAGGACATGACCTCTGGCAGTAAACCCACGCAGATCCTCTGATCCCACACTGGGATCCTCTGTGGAGCCTGGCCACCACAAGGCTTTGTTCTTGGTATAGTGACAGTGAATTCAACTGTGAAAAGCAGGGAGAAGTCAGAAAGGACAGCACAGCTGAAGGGAGTGGAGCAACTGCATCTCTCTTTGAAGATTCATGAATTATTAAGTTTATTGCCATGATGAATAGAGGCAATGAAATCTGTTGTGAGAGGTATGGTAAGAAAAGAGAAAGGGATGTGTGGTGAGTCAGGCCCAATATCACATCCTCAGTAGCAGCCAAGAGCCAATTCCTGGAGAAGTGTAAGAGTACAGCAAGTGAAGGTGATGCCTCTCACCCAATACTCTCTGAGTCACCAACTGTTTTCAGCTCCAGGACTCCCTGAATCCAAAATGATTCCTTTAGGTTTCTCCTCTGTGTGTTCCCTGTGAACTGATGCAGACTTTTAGCACCTGCAACATCATTAGGCAAGGAATTTCACAGATTTTTACCCATTGCAAGTGTCCCTTATAAATATAATGGGCAATCAGAGTGAACACAAAGGTGGGGGGTTTTATAATTTTCAGGGCAGGACTGCTGATTGAGGGGGGGGTGTGTGTGTGTAGGGAAGTGCCAAATGTGAAAGGCCCGAGAGATGCCAAGAGAGCAGAAAGAGAGCACAGAGCACACCTTGGCTGAGATGTGATAGTTACAGAGGGAAAAAGTGCAGTCTGTGTGTGTATGTGCGTGCACGAGTGATGTGCTAGTGCCAGTGAGCACTGAGATGAGGACGTAAGTGTTTTGGCCTGATGCACGACTGAGTGTGGTCATCAGAGGTGAAGGAATTTGCTTAAAAAGCCGTGCCAAGTGAGGAGAAAGGAAACCCTCAGAGACAACGGAGCCAGTGAATGTAAGTTATTCGGCAATTAGCACGGGAGCATCTCTCAGATGGTGTGTGAAGCCATCAGGAGTCACAATTACTTCACAGCACAGTAAGGAATTAATGAGAGCACTTTCATCAATGGTGTTTAGTCAGTCCTGCACTTTTGTGCATTCCCTCTAAGTGACTTAGGCTGTGATATAATAAGCAGATGCTGGCCACAGGCACATGAAGTTGTCTAATGGAGGCTATCATGGACACAACAATTAGCTAATGACAAAGAAAGGAAAAAGAGTTGAAGTATTAGCTGGAAGGAAGCAAAGGGGGACGGCTGACTGCAAGCAAAACCAAGAGTGCATGTATGTGCATGCACACAGAATGGGGCATTCCTTTGTTTAGGAGAAATAATCACAGTCATTAATCTCTGCCTGTTTGCAGAACAAGCATTTATGCTGATGTGTTGTTCAAAGCAATTTTCTGCCTCTGATTAGAATTATTTGTCCCAAGACACAGTTTTCAGTCTGGTTTGCTGCTCTCCCTCTCACAGCCCTGAGGTGGGGAAGGTGCATCCATGAGAGGAGCGCACCCAGAGAGGGCTCATGTGGGATTCACTGACATTATTCATGTCCAAGGCACTAGCTCAGCCTTTGCAGGTTTGCTGGAACAGGGTGTGAGAGACAACACAAGACTCCAGATATAAATCCCTCCAGAGTGAAGAAACTCAGCATTAAAATAGGTCTATAATTGCATGAAAGAAGCATCTCTAACTGATTCACAGCAGCTGAAACCAGACATAAGGGACACCCTTAGAGCATATTCATGCATTGATGAACCAGAAACCAATTTTTGAGGCTACCAGAAAGGGGGTCACAGTTTTACAGCATTACATTTGAGAAGAAATCTTGTACAAAAAGAGATTTTTGCCCTTAGCTCTTCCTTTGTTAAGAACGGAAGAGTGCTTCCCGTGGGAGTTACTTGCATTTACTTTTTATTTGAAGTGAAAGATTATTTGGATTAAGTCTCTATTTAATGTTCTATCTAACAGTAGCTAGTGGTAACAGATCTATTAATTTCCTGATGTATCTGGAGGTACTCTAACAGAACTTGGTATAATGTGTGCTTTTGATATGGCTATAGCACAAACCCACAGTGGTTTTCTAATTTCAAGTAAGTTTCTACTTCTAAAAATAATTACTGAAAAACTCTTTGCACAGAGAAAATATTTTTCAGAGTACAAGAACAAAACATTTATATCTGAGGGAATAACCACGCAGATGGTATGTCGCATCACTCAGCTTGGCTGACAGAGAAATGGAAAAGGAAGACCACAATAATAAACTGAAAAAGGACTATTTCATGGTAATTTCTGTGTTAATGCAACCAGAGGGGAGGCTTTCTGACCCATGTCCCTGTTTTGGTCTGCAGATTGGGATGAATGTGCTTCTCGCACCGAGAATGACTGCTCTGTGTTTGCAGAGTGTATCAACGTGATGGGCTCCTACATGTGCAGATGCAAGACAACCATGGATACCAATCCATCCAGACCTGGAAGGGACTGTGAGGGTGAGCAGAAGACTGGCATGTAGTTTTAATTTGCCATGAAACGTTGGAATAAGCTGTGGGGTTTTACCTCTGCTTTTATGGCATCTGTTCATGTAATTGCAGCTTTGCAGTCTCTGGCTGAAAGAAAGACTGTATCTAGTCTGCCTCTGAACCTTATATAAATATCTCTCTTCAGATGAAATATCTCTGGAATAACTGACTGACGACCAACAAGGAGTAATTTTTCCTCTTTTGGTGTGTCTGTGGCTGATTTCCTTTCACTGTAATGGTCCATGGCCTGGAAAATAGAAGAGAAGACCCAGGAATCAAATCTGCTTCTTTGTGTAGTCACAAAGCAGATTCAGCCCCATAAAACCCACATATGCTACAGGGTGTTAATGAATAGCCAACACCTGTTTCTGCAGTGTTCTAACATGTGGTTGAGGGGACCTGGTACCATTTTCAGGTCAGACCTTGGTGCCTCCTCTTTCAGTCTGAGGTCCTGTTTAAATGTGTTTCCTGTGTTGCAGGTGAGATTGTGAATCCTCTGGCTGAAACGATGGCTCCTGAAACAAGAAACAGCACAGAGTTTGCTCCTGAAGAAGGAAGCCCTGCAGGGCTTGTATCTCCTGCTGCCACTGAGACAGTGTCCTCTTCACTGCCCCTGGGTGACAAACAAGTGTCCCACAGTCCCACCAGTGCTCCTTCAGCCCCCTGGAAGAAAGGTCTGCCAACACAGGTGGGCTTTGACGGCCCCAAAGCCACGGGGACCACAACCATCAAGGCACTGGCTGTGAGCACAGAGCGTGGGGCTGCCACCAGTCCGTCGCCGCAAGGCTCCGTGGAAAAGGCTTCCCCTGGAGCACCACGGAGAGAGGATGCTCTCACAAACACGCCCACGGGCACAGCTGGGCAAGAGCAACTCAGCTCCCCATCGCTGGTGTGGCCAAATCCAACAGCCTCTGCCACCACCAGAATCCCTGGTGTGCCCCAGGCCAGCTCTCGAGGTGGCCCCAGCACAGCTCTGCCGGCCGCAGGGAATGCTGGCATTCCCACCCTCAGCGCCGCTCTCGGGGCAGATGTGGAGGTGGGAGGAGAGAACAGCTCTTGGTCGCACAAATTCACTGGATCCCTGGGGTCTCCGGCTTTTCCAGGTGCCTCTCCAGCTCCCAGCCTGACGCCGGGCGCAGCCATGGATCGCAGTGAGTACGGTGGGGATCTACACCCACGGTAATTCGGCTGTGTGAGAAGCAAATCCTCACTCAGGGCCGGCAGAGGTGCACGGCTGGGATCAGAGCTCTGGGGTGAAGGCGTCTGAAACTAGTTTCTCGGTGTCAAAATTGTTCTCCTGCAGGAGTTGGCACATTGTTTTTCTAAATCAGTTTGTCACAGTGATTTCTCTTCCTGGCAGCGTGGCAGTTGGTTTTATCTGTGTTACATTTCTTCATGTCAAAGAGGAGGAAACACGTAATAGAGGAGGAAGCACAAATAGGAGGAAGCACCAAACGTGGCTCATCACAGCATTTGCTGCTTGTCCTTTTCCCACACATCTTGGTTTCTCCTGCATCCTCTGGCACCAGGGCACTGCAGCAGCAGCTGCTTATAGAGTTAACTTAGAGAGCCAGGGAGGCAAATGACCTGCCTTCCTATTCCTCTCGCCAGAGGATGATGAGTCAGAGTCCCCCACAAATCCCCTGTGAGGCAGGAGCTGCCTGGAAACCTGTGAGACTTTCTTTTTTTTTTTCAAGAGCTGTAATTGAGAATAACAAAGCTTTCGGGGAGAGCTTAATCTGTTTGGGTTTGGGCAGATGTGTTGCAACTAATTAGGGGATTTTTCTGTTGATTGGGGCTGAATCATATTTCAAACTTACAGTCAGATTTGGTCTTTAAAATTACAGCTTTGTTTGGGATAGGAATGCTGCTGCCTCTGCCCATCACTAAATGTATTTTCTTCTGTAGTGTGTTACTATTCAGTAGCTATTTCAGATTTCTTTCTGCTTGTCTTTATTCTCTCTCTGTGCCTTCCTCATCTCTCTGGTCCCAAACCATGCTCCCCTCTGCTCTTTGCTCTCTCCCTCTCCTCTGTCTCCTGTTCCTGGTGGCCTCCATTCCTGCCATCCTGCCACGCTCTGGGCAGCCCTGCCAATGCCCTGCTCAGCTTCTGTCTTCCCTCTTTCTTGGCTCAGCTTGGCACAGATGAGACCTGGAAGGGAGATGGGTAAATACTTGATTGGGGACCTCAGTGGTCAAATAGGGGAAACAGATAATTTTGGGCTGAACAGAATGTTAATCTGAATTGAAAAGCTTCACTTACAGCTTTGCGTTGTCTCCCTCTTACCCCCTTTCAATGTAGGGATGAGTAAAAAAATATTTTTGTTTGTTTGTTTTTTAATGAAAACAAAAAATAGTATTTTTTTAAAAAACAAACAAACAACAAAATAGCTGATTTTAACTGACAAAAAAATAGAGGTAATTTTCTTTCAGCTGGAAAAGAAATGGAGGAATTCTATGCAAGTTCAGTTTACACAAAAAACAGTTTTGTTTTTTTTCCTGAAGAATCAAATACTCAGCCAAGTGCCTTTGCTGGGAATGAAGGTTGTGAAGGGATTATGCCTGAGGAACAAGAGCAAGAACCACCACGGTGGCACCTCACTAGCCCGGGGCAGGAATTTAGAGGGCAAAAATCCATGTTTGGTGGAGTCCAAGATGTAGCTCCTCCTTGTGGCATCATCTCTGACCTGGAGGCTCAACCTCAGCCAACTCTTTAAACTGAACTAGATAATGGAATTCCTGAGCTTTTTGGTGAAGACTATCCCATGTTTGTATAAACCATTGTAACATTAGATCTGGGTGTGCCAGGGGTGATGACCTGTCAGCAGATGGGAGGCAGAGGGAAGAAGAGTTGCTGGCAATGGTCACAGTATTGAGTGGTGGCAGTCAGCTTGCCTGGCAAGCCACTAAAAGGATGCCAAGGGTACAAGCCATGTCTCGAGGAGCCCTTTTACCTGACCTTTCAGTCACCTCCGGTATCTGTGGTAACAATGCCAAACCCAGAGATACTGGGAAAACCAGCGGTACCAGGAAATAACCTAAAATGTCTGAGACTGCCTTAATGTGATGTGACTTCAGGGGGAAAGAAGACACCCTGTTGGGATTCCTCTTACCCCACCACAGCTGTCCAAAGTGTGGATGTCCAACCTCAGGCAGCTGCCCAGCCTTCCTCTGAGGCTGCAGGGAGGACCTTGGTGCTGCAGTGGTTTGTCCTCTGGAGGGACTGGTGGGACAGTTAGCTGAGCATCCCAGAACAGAGCTGACAGATATAAGACTTACAGGAGGTCAGTGCCCTTCTTGAGAGTCATCTGGGCCTCAGACAGGGCAGACTAAGATGCTGGATGACTTTATATGTAGACTTTTGGGGTTTTGGATACCTTTCAGGCTTTCTGCTGTTATGAGTTGATGCACACAGGTATCCAGGTGGCCAGGCATGCTGCAGATTGTCACACCCTTGTCCATGGGCTACAGTCCACAGAACATGAATTTAAGCTGTCTTTTTTTTTTTCTTACTTTGCAGCTGTCCAGAAGCTCAGTGGCACAGTTCGGGTAACAAACGTGGAATACTCCCCAGGCTTTAGCAATCCCAGCAGTGAGGAATATCAGACCTTTGCACAGCTCTTTGTTGATGAAGTAAGTGGTTTATAAGGACGTGACCTGTTACCTGTCTCAAAGAAAACATGTGTATGGACTTTCTCCCATGAAGGCTCGTGTGTGTCCCTTGGCACAGCTGTAAGATCTGAGTTCCCTCGACGGTCTGAGGCCGCAGGATGAGTGTAGATCTGTGTTTTAGAGGGAGATAAGGCTTTGGGGGTTCCCTGGTGCCTCCGTGTCCTCTGCTTCTCATACCCAGTTGTGCTGGATTATTGATTTCCTCCAGGGGTGTGGTGAAAAGTTAATGGAACTTGCAAAGAGCTCTCCTATCTTTGCTCTGCACAGCACTAGATTAAATTAACTGTATGATTGCTGTTACCTTTTGTCATAGTACCTCAAGGCTGACAGTTCTTATAATCATCCTTGGTTGTGTAGCCCCAGATCTGGAAAGGGAGTGGTTTCTTGTCATGTCACCTCTGCCCTCACTTCTGATTAGAGTGCAGGACGTCAAAGCACACCATGATATCCGCCGCACATTTAACGCTCTCAGAACTCTCAGGCATTGCCTTTGACAGTGTCACTCTTCTAATTTTGCAGTGAATTTATCAGAAGTTTTGTTCCTTTCGTGCTCTCTCAGACACACCCACGCCTGGAAAACCCGCAGGTTATGCCGCGCTGCTTTATTGCCTTCCTTATCTCCCCTTTGCTGTCTGTTTATTCAGAGGCCTTGATAACTGTGATGACAAATCCACTGCTGATAACTGTACGAATTTCAAACCCTGCTGGGGCCTCCCTAAATTCCCGGTGTGCGGAGTCACAGCCTGGCACCGAAACGCAGCTGAAGGCAGCGGGCGCACCGACAGCAGCGCGTGTTGGGGCAGAGGTCAGGCCAGCCTGGGGTCAGAGACAACCACAAGGAAGGAGGGGGGTGATCCGTTTTATCTGTGCATGATGTTGTCTTCCTGGATATCCAGTCAGTTTCCCAGCGGCCGTTGCAGGTTTGCACCTTTCTGGACGTGTTAGCCCGGCACAGCTTTCGTGGAGCTGCTCTGGCCCCGAGCTGTCACATCAGGAGAACGGTGGCGGAACCAGAGTGACGTGATTAGCAAAGTGAAAAGGGAGCAATTCTCCACTGACCTCACTCTCGTTCAGCATCACGTTCTGCCCCGGGGCTAATGCAGAACAGCACAGTGTTGAAACACACTAGAATTTATACATTTTCTTTATTCAGTCAGATACTTTAATCCAGAAAATCACAGCTACAAGTACACTTGGAAAAATCATAAAATGATTGCATGAAGGAACAAAAATAAGTTTTGAGTCAGTTTTACCTGGTTCTCAAGTTTTCAGGCAGAAAACGACCGCTTGTGATTATAAGGAACTAATTCCTTTTTCCAGCGCTCCAGTTTTGTGGATCAGCTGGCAAGATGTGCTAGTACTGATTCCTTCCCACCTCTGAGCCACTCTATGTAGTTGCACAGCTACTGGATATGGCAAAAGATTTTATAGCAAAATAATATTACAAATGTTGCATTTTCAGAAGCCAAGGAAAATTAAGTTTAGGAGACCAGAAAGATCTGCAGATTTTCTTTTCAGGTTATGAGGACCAGAAATGGATCCTTTAAAGTGAGTTAGGAAAGTTCTATGGGTTTTAAAAGCACTATCAGGTTCCAGTTAAATACACTTCTCCAGAGACATTTTTAAAACCTCTTTGGAATCGCTATCTAAAATTCAGAGGATTTATAAATCCTAATGTGTATAATGTTCTTTAGCCCCAGCACTTAAGTGCCATGTGGTTAAATTGGCAGCACAGCAAATGGAAATAACATCCTTTAAATAATGTGTAGATCAGAAGGAGGTAAAAACTTGATGGCACAACTTGCTCTGTCATTGTCCAGGGTAGTTTCACCATCCCCCTTGCAATGCAACTGAGAAACAACACAGCTGAGGGTGAGAGAGTGTTTTAGTCTTCTTGGGGTGTGCTCAGCCTGTTCTTTGAAAACAGCCAAGAAGAATATCATGGCACTAGGGCTTGTCCCCAAGAAAATGGATCCAGAAAAATAAAAGGTTTGAATTGAAAATACGTTCTCTGAGGTGCACTAAATTCCTGAGTGACTGCTGACATTTTCCCTGGACCTAAGGATGGGTGCTCCCAGAAAACCCACCAAATATGCCACAGCCATCCATGGGGTGAGCCTGGCTGCCTGGGTCTGCCACTTCCCTTTTCCTCAAAAAAACCCCAAACGTTGGCCTTTTCCTTCCTGCTAAATTGGGTTAATGTGGCTTCCACCTGGCACTGAAAATGGACTTTACTTGCCTCCTGTTTTTCTTGCCTGAGAAAGGGAACTGCTGTTAATTTTGCTCATGTTCTCTCCCTTTCTTGTGACTCCTCTGTCATTCTGATTTCTCCTGCTCTGCCACTGCTCAGGTTTCCTTTGTGTGCTACAGAAATTGTAGATACAATGACAGACTCAAAGATAATTTGTCTTTTAAGAAAATCCCATACTCAAGGGTATGATATACCGAATATTTCTTTCCAAAAAGTTCTCTTTTTCCCCCTTTTCTCCTAGCCCTTCATCAAGCATTGTCTTGATAACCCAGGGTGTGGTACCTGTTGTGAAATCCTGAAGCCTTTTGCATAAAGGGTTTTTTAGTGTCACCTAGTGGCTAAATACAAGTACAGTGAATGTCCCCCGAAACTTCAAGCTGTGAGATCTTCTTTGGGAGGAAAAACAGGAATAAGGACAGAAACAAAACAAACTGTAGAGAGTCAGTCATATGAGGAGAGGCTGAGGCAGCTGCGGGGGTTTAGCCTGGAGAAAAGGAGGCTCAGGGGGGATCTTCTCACTCTCTACAACTCCCTGAAAGGAGGTTGTAGCCTGCTGGAAGTCAGGCTCTGCTCCCAGGAAACACTGATAGGACAAGTGGAAATGGCATCAAGGTGTGCCAGAGGAGGTTCAAGTTGGACATCAGGAAGAATTTGTTCACTGAAGGGGCTGCCCAGGGAGATGGTGGAGTTCCCATTCCTGGAGATGTTCAAGAAACTGGACGTGGCGCTCAGTGCTCTGGTCTAGTGACAAGGTGGGGATTGATCAAAGGTTGGACTCAGTCTTGGAGCTCTTTTCCAACCTGAATGATTCTGTGATTCGTTCTGTGAAAAAGAAGAACTGAAAAAATAAAATTTTCAGGATAGATAAGGAAAGAGGATGAAATCAGGGTGGGCTAAGAAGATGTCACGGGTGTTTGTATTCAATGTCCAAAAGTTCAGACAAAAACTATGACAGGTGAAAATTTAGGCCTGACCTCCAACTTTTCAGTACCTGCTTGTAAGGCGGCAGAAAGAGAGAGGAGAAGGGGCCCAAAGACCCCAGCTTGGTGAAATGGGAGATTTTGGGTCTGACAAGGACAGCCTACGGTCTGCCCAGGCTTTTATAGGGAAGTTAGCTGCTTCCATCCTCATGGGGCACAGCAAGGTTTGCTCTGTGGGATTTGCAGGCACGTGGGAGTCCTTTCCAGGTGCATGCAGAGGGTTTGTTCTGGGCAATGTTACTTTGCCACCCAGCATGGGCAACACACAACAGCCCTGGTGACTCAGGGAAGGGCTGCCAGTTAGTGTGCCTGCAAATCCTGGGGCCGTCTCCAGGGCTGGGTAATGGATAACGGGCAGGTCAGGGCTGGGTAATGCACAGCAGGCAGGGCACACAGGTGTGTAAAAGCTGTTATCACCTGGGATGATCCAGAAGAGAATGCACCAGCTCTGTGCGTGGGTGCAAGAGAAACAAGGCTGCTTCTCCTGTTGGCTCCCAGCACTGACTCCTGCCTTGCCTCTTCCCGAGGCTTTCCCTGGGAGGAGTCACTGCTGGCACCCCTGGTCATTACCCCACTGGCACAACCTCTGCCTTGAACTCATGGCTGAAGTCCAATCCTCCTGCTACAGATATTTCCTGCAGGCTCAGGAGGGCTGATAGGGTCAGCAAGGGATTTATCTTTCCTGTGCTGCTGGGAGCTGCTGTCTTGCTGTGGGCAGTGTCCCTTTACACTCTTGATGGCAGTTTCTAAGTGCAATTTTAATACTGATAGCTCAGAACAGCCTGTCCTACCTGCCTGATGCAGGCTTGGAAGTTATGTCCCACTCATGCTGCACTTTCTAACTGTAAGTGTAAAAAGGCTTCCCAGACACATGTGAAGGAGATTAAGAAACTCAGAGGATTGGTGAGCATCTCCTGGAGAGAGGGAGAGAAGAAAATATACAATTGTAAAGGAAAAACTCAGGACATTGATGGATGGTATCACACAGTCTGGGCTTACCCAGGCACCTGGTCTTCAGGTATGTGGTTAGATGGCATTGCAAACCTCTGTGTGTATGTGTGTTATTCCCTGCTTTCCTTTGGGATGTGCAGATAGGGAGTCCAGTGCTGTCTTATCAGGCCCCTTTTCTGGGCAAGTGAAGGAAAAGGACTGAGGTGAGAACTTGTAGATGTTTACCAGTTTCTCTTCCTAGTGACTTTTGCAGAAACAGTCTGTATTTCTGTGTCTAATGTTTTCTCAAAATGTCCTTTAAAGCTGAATTAACATCAGCTTTGTGTCTGGTCTGGTGTTGCTCCCATGAGACGATGCCATCAGACCTATGTCTGCTTCTCCTGTGGCTGGTGCTGGAGATGAAGGGGAATGATGCTGGAAATGCAAATGCTGTTGTACATCCCCCCTGGGCTCCTGCCCTGTCCCACAGAGTGCTCTCCTGTGTGAAGAGGAGGAGATGTTCCCTTGGTCGGCTGCCCTCCAGGGGTATCCAGCCTTGGAGGGTGGGAAGGGCAGAGGTTGAGCATAAGCTGCAGTGTGTTTGGCTCTTTGAGAGGGGTTGGTGGCTCCATCTGAGCTGGGCAGCGGCCAGGCTGGGCAGCCAATGTGATGCAAACCCTTACAGAGGGCTGTACTTTCCCATCCCACAGTCCATTTTCCTCCCCAGCATGGCAAAGGAGGCAGCTTCTGGAGCTGCCCAGACAAATCATGACTAAGGCTCACTGCACTTTGAAAAAGGTGGCATTTTCTTTTTCAGGCCAGCAGTGAAGTCCAGGGTGACTGAGCACACTGTGAGCGTTTATTTTATCGATTTCTCCAGACTGACCTAAATTCAGCGGTGATTTGGTGCTGTGATACTTTGAGGCTGACTGTTCCTATTTAAAATAGTGCAGAACCATTTCCTAGCCTGGCTCTTGGGCTCTCCAGGAGGATCATGAGTCAGGGCTGTGTGCCCTGATGACAGTCAGAATTTGCAGAAAAAGTATGACATTCCTCACAGAAGACTTCATTGAAATATTTCTGAAATCAAATTGAAGACTGGGAGGTTTAACTGCATTGCAGAGCTGATGAAAAGAAACACCTTTCTGTTTTCTTTACCCTGATCTGGGGGCATTTAAGAGGTGTTATTGGCTTAGCTCTGGTGAGAAATCAGATCTGAAGAAAGGCTTGAGGGTGGTCTGCTGTAAGTTGTAACATGCCTGGGCTGTGGCACCCCTCTGGGAGATATATGCAGTGAGGAGTGTCAAGAGCATCTCCACTTCCATTGGTAGGTCTTCCTCATTTTGGATTTCCCCCTGTCCCTGGAGGCGTTTTGAGAGGCAGAACATAGTAACTCCCCTGCAGACTCCTTTTTCAGTTACCAGAGGCAAGGACCAGGCAGGCCAAATGACAGATGAGACATTTTAATTGCTTGGCTTGTTTAATACTCATGGTTAACTATGCAGCACATCCTTCAGCTGCTGTAGAATGAAAACATTATCAAGCAAAGGGTTTTCAGTTTTCTGTTGCCTCCCTCCAGAGTGTGGAGCACAACTGAAATGCATACTGCTCTTCTGGGAGCCTACACAGCCTAAAAATTTAATTGCCCCTATGTGCCCATCTCCACGTGCATTTTGTTCTTATTCCAGGTACATAAATCTCTACCCCTCGATGTTGCTCAGCAGGTGGATGCAGGTGTGATTAAGGTGCTGATAACGGGTATTACCAATGGCAGCACGGTGGTAGGTTTCAGTTTAGTGGTTGCAGAAGATGTGGACATCCACCGTGTCATCACCACTTTTTGGGATGCCTTGGAACACAGCTCCTACTTCACCATTGACAAGAGCAGCCTCTCCATAGAGGGTAAGGAGCAGCTTGTATCCCAAGGGTTCTTCAGAACTAGGAAGGTGATAAAGCCTATTATTAATCTCTACCTTTTGAAGTGAAAGTATATGTAAAACAGATGGAGGAGAAGACTTTCTCTCTCCTGATATTGCTCCTGCTTATCCATCCAATAAGGTTTTTCAGACATCAGTAGATGACATAGGAAATGAGGTACCACTGATCCAAAAGGACAAAACCAACTAGTCTTTTTGTCTGTATCTAGAATCAATGTTATGGAGAAGAAGGTAAGGTTAGATACAGTGGTCACAAATGTTGGGGTTTATAAACTACCAATGGAAATGGGTCCCTGTACACAGCCACAACTTGCTCTGTTTAAAAGAACTGAAAAGCACATTGCCCTCTGCTTTGCACTGGTAATTTTGCATGTAATAGAAACCCCAAGAAAGAAATAAATGAACATGTAAACTCTTCTTCACTGGGAGCACGTTTTCCTCACACACTTGTGGATTTGGAGTTCAGTTGAAAACCCACACTTTGCCAAGAGCAGCACGATGGCTGATTGTACAACTTCTTTTCCTTTATATGTAATTTAAGTAAGTAACAAGAAACATTAGTCTCCTGAGTAACAGCTGCTGGATTCTGCTCACAAGTTATCCCTGAACAAAATACCAAATACATTTTTCCAAAGAATACTGTTAAAACTGTCAAGTAGAATCTAAAGCAAAATTACTTCAGAAACATGTTTATGCTCTGCCCTGTGCATCCTTTTTGCTTGTTACTCTCACAGCTGTAAATCTGGAAAGTTACAAATCCTGTTAATTAGTAGGATCACAACTATCTCATGGTGGGGCTCGTAGAGTACCTGTCCCCCGTGAACCTGTGCTAAAACAAATGGTTTATTGCAGGGAAAGGTCCTCATAGAGCAGGTTCTGCTTTCTGAGTCCCACCTAAGGTGGTACTCCCTTATCTGGTCTGATTTTTATACCTTGGGAAGAGAAAGGGAAGTAAAAGCATATTTTGCCTTTCAGAAGTGAAATTTTTGGCCAGGTAAAAATTAAGAAAGCAAACAGACTGCAGTTTGGACCAATCACACAACCCTCCTGCTTCACTCACGCTGGGCATTTCCCAACCCTCCTCAGGAGTGTGAAATGGGGGAATACCTGAGGAAGCCCCCGGGTTAGGAACATCCCCCTGGGCTGCTGATCAGTTTAGGAGGGCAGGAGCAGTGTGTCTACATTGAGGTATCAGCTGAGCATCACTGACAGCCCAGCTCTTGGGGGGATTTGCCAGTGCCTTGCAATTTTCCCTCTAGGCTGTGCTTCCAGCATCCCACCTCTCCTAGACCCAGCAGCTGCCTGACATACCGGGTGTCGTGACACCCTGGTGACTTGACTATTCCCCAGTTTCAGAACCATCAGATTTTCGTTTATCCACTCTCCAGCACTGTCTTTCTTCTGCCTGAATGTGCCACCCAGCAGATTATGACGGATGCACAAGCCAAGAGGACGACTGCTCTCCGGACGCCTCGTGCCGTAACACGCTTGGCTTCTACCAGTGCGGCTGCAAGGAAGGATTTGTGGATGTGCAGCCAGAGAGGCCTGGAAGAAGAGATGTGAAGGCAAAAAGGAATATTCATTACCTAGTGGCTGACTGAATGCTCAGTGCTCTGATCTTTCTAGATCGTGGTCACACTTGTCACAGGCCTCATAATTTTGCCAGGCATTGCTTCGCCTCTTTGTTTTCAGCTGGATCCTAGTGGGGAAAGCCTTTTAAGTATTTCTGAAGGCAACACTCTGTCATGACAGTTTACTAATGAACACTTAATGCTGTGCTTGCGAGGTTCTTTCAGCAGTTCTGTGTCTCATATTTTCCACAAAAATTAGATGGGATTGTCAAGATTGTTAGGTATGTTCATTAGTAGCAGATGGGACAGAAGAGATAACAGAGAAGGTAACAGAAAGTACTGGATAGGTGGCTTGACCTCTGTGTGGCAGGAGGAAGGAAATGTTGTATTACAAACTTCCTTTTGATATGAATTGATTCATCTGGCCTCTCTCTTTCCCCAAGTCATTTGTTAGCTGGTGTTTGATGGATCTTTAAGCTCCTAAATTCTCTTAGGCTTCTTCAGCAATTTATATTTGCTTTTGTAACCACATTGATAAGGAACTCTTTCACTGAAGTCACATCAATTTGTCAGCTGATACCAACCAGTTCAGTTTTGTTTAACTAAGATAATAATATCATATTAAGCTTTTGGGAAATCCAGCTCTGAAAGAGCTCAGGCTTTTATTTTTCTCCCCCTGTTGCTCAAATCAGCAACTTTTTCATTTTGGGGCATTTCTGAAAGCTGGGGAGTTCTAGAAGGAAAAAAAAATTATGTATTTATATATATGTGTGTGTGTGTGTTTGTGTGTACAGATTTTATATGTTGCTTGGGAAATAGATGCCATTTGTATGTTCAAGCCACTAAAATTATTTAAGAGAATTTTTGTGCAATGAGACACATCCTCTGTGTTTCAGCGCAAATGGACTTTATTATCTTCATGGTCTCTGAGTCAGTGGTGGATGAATAATTAGGATGTTTCTACCAGCAAAGAGCCACAGGGTAATCCCAGAGCCTGTGTTGGATGTTTGGTATTCAACAGGCACATTGATCTCAACCTGTGCTTCCTTTTTCCTTCCTTTTCTCCACTTGCTTTCTTCCTGAAACCATTAGAGGTTGCTACCAACACATTTGTCCAGCTCCCCACTCTCTCTCAGGACAAAAATGTGCAATGTGGATCTGCTACCTAAGGTTTATCTCACACTTCCCTCAAAAATGGGTTTTCCGAGTGCTCAAGGTCGTATTTTTTGGGTAGCAACTGGTCACAAATGGGGCCAGTTTTTTTTTAACAAACTCTGCTCCTGTTTATAACCTCACCCAGAACTGTGGAGTCTCCTACATTACTAAGCAAAAACATATGAACACTTGTTGAGCCACTAACAGTTGGGGATCTCTTGCAAGCATTGATCTTCCAAAAGCTGTACATACATGTTTTACACACTAATTATTGCAGCTGCCAGGAAATAAAGCACTTGAGCTTTACTGACAGGCATTGTATGTGTCTCTGGGGCTCTTAAAAAAAGCCACAGCTTTGGAAGCAAGTAGAGCAGGTTAAAAAACCCCACAAAAGTAGCTAGTTTCCTGCCAGTAACTGTGAGTTTCCTCCTTGATGTTTGCTTTTGCCTCATGAAATCAATCCAAACCTGTAAATTACAACAGTACCTTTATTTTTTTGGCACTTTTCAGCACTTCCTATCGGCCAGAAGGCAACAGTGACGGATAACAAACCGGTGCACAATGAAGTTTTATCTGTGACATCTTTGCAAACTTCTTCCCCTGCTTCACTCAACTTCTCTGCTGCTGAGCAAAAGGCTCTGGAGGACACCACATTCTCCAGGACAGTGCTGCCTCCTCTCACCAAGGAAACATCAACTCCTGATGTTTTCCCTCAAGCTTCTCCAGCCCCCCTTGCCAAACCTGCCCAGCAGGCTTCCATTAAAGATGCAGTGAGCGTGGTCTGTGAAATAGAGAAGACCGTCCTGGCCGTCCAGAAGAGGTTTTTACAGCAGGAGTCCATCCCAGAAGCCTCCCTGTACCTGGGGGAGCCTCACTGCAATGTGAGCAGGAGCAATGGCACTCACGCCGTGCTGCAGGCAGGATGGAGTGACTGTGGCACCGAGGTGGAGACTGTAAGTCCCCCGGGCCAGGGAATGCAAAGAAACTCTGGAGCATTTTAACTCTGGGGGTGGTGAGGGGAGAGGCAATGGCAGACCCTTAGTTAGGTGTACAGTCCTGAAACTCCTTTGGAGATAGAAAACACCTTCCTGTGATGGGAAGTTACCTCTCTGTATGGGATCGGGATCAAGCACAAAAGAGATGGGGAGTCTTTGAGGTCAGGCAGAAAAACTCAAAGAATCACAGAATATACTGAGTTGGAAGGGATCACAAGGATAATCTAGTTTCAACCCACAGTCCTTCACAGGACGAACCCCAAGAGTCACACCC
>JAWMRA010000001.1:111668851-111742804 GCA_035584735.1 Pseudotriccus pelzelni | reverse complement strand
TCTGCATAAACTTCTCTCACCCTAGAGTAATTTGTGGGGGGTGTGGTAAAAATTGTCCCCCAGGCAAACCCATGACAGTTTTCCACTTCAAATGAAATTTGAGGTCCAGTTCCTGCAACTCAGTCCATACTGAGAAAATTACCAAATCTCACTGATTCATTCTGGGAGCACATGAACTGAAATAGCCCTACAAATGGTGCAACTGGAAAGCCTAAGCTAAAGTTTAAAGCCAATACTCCTTATGTTTTAGTACTAAAGGGCCTGTAGATCATTTGTTCTCTTTGACTAAACACACAGAGCTGGAAAAATACCGAAGGTATGATCTCCTTGGTGCACTTGATGTAATTCCTTGATATGCACTTGAAAATACACACAAACCCCAGACACTTCTCATGCCAAACTTGTGTACTTTGCCTTATCTGTAGTCTCTCCATGCAGAGATGTTAAGCACAGCATTCAGCAATACTGCAGCTAATTTGGAGCTGTTTTTAACAGTGAGTGGAATTTCTTCTTTTGCCAACTTACTTTTCCAGTATTACTCTGAAGTTTTGGGATAGAAATGTGGTTTTCTGTTTGGTTTTGGGTTTTGGTTTTTGGTTTTGTTTCTGTCTTTCCTTAGAGCTCAGGTTCAGCAGAGAAAAAACTTCACTCCCTGTATCACAGAATATGCCGAATTGGAATGGACCCATCAGGATCGAGTCCAACTCTTAGCCCTGCACAGGATCCCACCCTGTGCCTGAGAGTGTTGTCCAAACACTTCTTGAACTCTGTCAGGCTTGGTGGTGTGACCACTGCCCTGGGCAGCTTGTTCCAGTGCCCAACCACTCTCTGGGGGAAGAACTTTTTCCTGATCTCCAACCTAAACCTTCTCTGACACAGCTTTGTGCCGTTTCCTTGAGTCCTGCCACTGCTCAGGAGCAATTCTGCTCCACAGGAGTTACCACGAGTCACCAGAGCGTTGAAGTAACGCGGCTATTGAGAGCCAACATAGTAATTTTCCAGAGTGCCCCGTTATTAAATGGCCCTTAAAAAGCCGAAGAAAAAGGAAGTAATTTCCCAGGGCCGGTATTTTATGATCAACCTTTTATCAGGCTGACCTGCCCTGTTCAGGGATGCGTTGTGACTCGTGATTTACCTGAGACGGAGCCAAACAGGCACCGATGGGCGAGCTCAAAAAAAACCCCAAACAAACGAACCCGCGGGTCCCTTCGGCAGCAGCGACAAAAAACAAACCCGAGAGAGCATCAGGGTCTCACAGGGGAGGGGGCACCGCCACCGTGTCCTCCTCCTGCTCCTCGGGGTGTCCCTTTGCTTCCATCCGGCTTGTTTCCCTCCGTGGGAGGAGGAGGAGGAAGAGGGCTGGGAGGAGGAGGAGAGGGGAGCCCAGGGGTTGGAGGCCGGGAAGAGCTGGCGGGCTCCGTCCCCCGCGGGGTCGCGGGACGATGGAGGCGGGCGAAGGGCAGCGGGCAGCGCCTCCTCCCCGCCCGCCGCGGGAGGAAGGGGACGGGCGGCGCATCCACCTGCCGGCACCTGCCCCTGCCCCTTCCCCGCTCCCTGACTCCTCCCCGGTCGCAGCGGCTGCTCCCGGCTCCGTACTCCGCCTTCCATCCCGTCCCGTCCCGTCCCGCTCCGCCGGGAGCAGCCCCAGGTAAGCGCGGCCCCTTCGCCTCGCACGGGGCTCGTTCCCGAGAGCCGAACGCAACCACCTCGGGCGGCTCCCAAGGGAAGGGAGCTGGGGAATCGCCATCCCGGCCGCTCCGAGTGGCGCCTGCTGTTTTTTGGCTTTTAATTAAGGAGTTTCGGCTTTGCGGGGATGCGGAGGGACCCCGGCGGCGGAAAGCGCCGTCCCGTGGGGGTGGGAGGCGCCGGGTGATAAAGAAGCGAGCGGGG
The DNA here is from genome assembly GCA_035584735.1 of Pseudotriccus pelzelni. Taxonomy (NCBI): domain Eukaryota; kingdom Metazoa; phylum Chordata; class Aves; order Passeriformes; family Tyrannidae; genus Pseudotriccus; species Pseudotriccus pelzelni. Next base: position 111,740,914 of record JAWMRA010000001.1, on the reverse strand, counting down.
ACGTAGCTTGCTCCTCTAAACAGTGTTCCCCCCCTCCCGTTTTTCACGGTCTCCCCCTCTCCGTAGCCGGTTTCTCCACTGGGAGATGCAGCGCGATAAAGTTGCGCTTCCCTGGGGGAAGCCGGTGTGTAAGGGCAGCCGGGAGCTGAACTCGTCGGAGAAGGTGGGTGGGTGTTGTGAGCTCAGAGAATACCGAGCAGGGACGGGGAGGGGGAAGGTGCGGAGGGCTCCGCGCACCTCTCCAGGTGGAGCTTGTCCGTGTCTTGCCGTGGTGATGAAGGGCAGGGGATGAGGCAACTTTCTCAAGGTCACCGAGCGAGCAGTCGCTCACAGGGAGAATAAACCCGTTTAGCTCTCGGGCCTCTTCAGCGTGTATTAATGCCACCACTGGTTCATTTCTTTGCAAAACCTCTTAATTTCTGTTTAAAGTTGTCATAATTCGTCAAGTGATTTTGGAAGATCATTTTCACGTTGAGCCTTTGCCCTAAGTATCCCTGTTTGCCCTAAATTACGCTAATGCCTTTTGGGTTTCACATTTTGGAAGAGTTGACTTTTTTCAGGAGTCCTATCACTGAAACTTCTGGGCCAAATCTCTGCGAGCTGAAATCAACCCCACTGCACACCTCAAGGTGGCTTTATGTTCAGAGCTTACCTGGCCCTCGAATTTCAACCTCAATCTCCTGGATGGGTGGTTGTCAGTGAATTTAAAGGGGCCGTTCTCACACTGAGACTTTGTCCTAAGTATCCTTGTTTGTCCTGAGTAAAGTAATGCCTTTAGTGCTTTAGAAAGAGCCAAGGGAAGCAGCGTGGATGATTTGCAGTATTAGGTGGGGAAAGATCTTTACAGTATTTTGGATTTTTACAGTGTTAGATGGGGGAAGAGATGGACATTGTGGCACAAATCAATGAACTGGGAAGTGATTGCAGTTGTGAGCGTTACCTACAGGTATCAACATAAATATAAAGCCAAAAGACAGGTGGACTAAGATAAAATTTGATGTCAAAGTAGGAGGACTTAACATGTCCTTTTTCCTTTCATTCTTAAAGTGTTAAAAATTATACTGGTTCGTAGGACAGTCAGCCTAGAGCAAATCCATCATGGCAGCCTAGCCTGAAATGGAAATAAGTTGAAACTGTGTTCCTGGATGTTGATGGAAAAACAAAGTGACACAGTATTCATAGATTCATAGAATCTGCTGAGTTGGATGGGACCCATCAGGATCATCGAGTCCAACTCCTGGCCCTGCACAGGACCGTCCCCAAGAGTTGCACCACATGCCTGAGAGTGTTGTCCAAACACTTCTTGAACTCAGACAGGCTTGGTGCTGTGACCACTGCCCTGGGGAGGCTGTTCCAGTGCCCAACCACCCTCTGGGTGAAGAACCTTTTCCTGATTCCAGGGTGCTGGTCAAAATATTTCTCTTGGAGTTGCCAGTCCTGAAGATACGGGCTTTTTCTCCTGTGTCAGTCCAGGGCTGGTCCACAGGAGTGTTTCCAGTGCCATGATGGTAGCTCAGCAGTGTCTGTGCTACTGCAGCAGTACTTCCCTCACATCTTGGATGCCTGGATCCCGAAACCTGTTCCTGGCAACGTGAGCCTCCCCATGGAATGAATGCAAACCTCCTGCCATCAGATTTGCTTTTTATTCTTCTCTGCCACAGACCTGTTAGAAATGGTTTGCAGCTTCTCAGGATCTGTAGTTCACAGATTGAAAAACAGCTGACCTGGCCCGGATATCTAAATAAGTCTGATTTGTGAATGTTACTGGGTGTTATTTTTCTGCAGAAAGGGTAACTAGTGCTGCCATATTCATACAATATACATTTGCAACTCGAATATGGCAAACAGGTGTTCTTGAAAGGTTCATTTCCTTGTCAGTGACTTTCAGTGACGTGGACACTTGAATTTTACTGCTGGAAGATAATAATCAAATACATATGAAGATAACAAGCAAATATGCTTCTGCCAGGAAATTCTTTGCTTCTGCCTTGGAAGAAGGGCAGAGGCAGACCTGGTTCTTCTGGGCTCTTGGTCCTTTCTGTTTCAGGAACGGTTGTTTTTGGTAGGGTCTTCTGTCACTCATCATCTACTCAGCCAGACAACAGCATTTCAGCCTCCTTCCCCACCCTGCTGTTCCCAACAGAGGCACGTGATGCACCTGTGACAGGCTGAGTTTCATGGCAGTGTCTGTTTTCAGAGAAGACAAATAGATGACTATTTGTAATACAAATATGGCACCCTATAACTCCTTAAAGAGGCTGCTACACTCAAGAGATTTTTAATGCCTTCTTTTTTGCATGTGGAAGTAAAATTAATGTTGGTTTCCTGACCTCAGGAATACTGTTGTGGACTTCACTGTGCTGCTGCTGATAGTGCTTATCAAGCTTTTTGACACCTGTTGATAAGTACATTCTACAGTATAATGATATTTCAGGAGCTAATCTAGAGTAGCTTCAAACCTATATCTTAGGAACTGTGAGAATGTTGAGGTTTTATTTGTGGCAGCCTTTCATGTAAATATTTACCTGGTCTCCTGTAGTTCTCCCAAAGATGTGTGATGTTACCTCATAGGCAAGCTGAGTAGAGATCACCCCTATGGAGAAGGTTCCTGGAGGGTCAGGGCATTGGAAAAACCTGATTTTCATGACTTTGAGACATTCAGTGAATTTGTCTTTGACCCCTTCCAGGGGATAAATTTTACCCCATGAAGTAAATTAGGATCACTTTTTTTAATCATCACAATAAGAATATTTAGTGCTACTTCCTGAAGCGTCAAGGAAATGTTGTTGATGAAATGAGGTAAAAATCTTACTTAGTTCCTTTCCTTTTTAATTTATGGCTGGGTTTGTTTTAACCTTTCATTTGCAAGTCATGATGACCTTTAGTACTGATTGTTCAATAGGAATCTTGACCTTGTTTCTCTCCTCTTGTCCTGGTAGCAAAGGCAAGAATTGTCCTGTTCTGTGAAAGATAATGAAAAGTAATCTGGAATCACCTCCTTCCTTGTTTTCCCCCTTATTTTTTTTTACTGCCCTTCTAATCTTTCCTTCCCACCATCATATCATGGTTATATTGTGTTTATGATTATGCTACTAAAACTTCTCGGTGATCATAAAGTGACTGGGAATAAAAAAAAAGCAAGCGTATTTCCCTTATAGCGTCATCAACGCCATAATTTGTTGGCTTGTCCTTTTTTAAGGTTGAGCTTTGCACTGAAATTACTCCTTTGCAATCTTAATGAGTTTTGCCAGTTTGTTTATCTGGATAGTGGGAATTTTGTGGATGTGACACACTGTGTTAGTCAGGTTGATGCAGAGTGTTTGGATGCTTTTATGATTCTTCCTTTTAGAAGCTGAGCTTGACGTCATTCATTTGGCTTTTGACTGTTCTGTTCTCTCCCATCTTTCTTGTTTGCATGTGGTTGCTTTTACGTAGGTCCATCTGTGGAGAACTCCTTTGGTTTTCTGTGTTCTCGTCTTTTTTTCCAGTTGTTGACAAGTATCATGGAGCTTAGCAAACAACTAATGTTTGCTTTTGCCTCAGGAAATAGCACAAATATATATTGAAGCAATATGTAAACGCAGGAAGTAACCTGTTGCCAGTGTAACTCTGGCTTCTTTGTCAAAGTTGAATTTGCAGAGTTGAATTAGGACGTCTGGAGGTACTTATTCCATCCTATTGACTTAGGCTTGGAAACAGCCTGTGGTGATCTGTGCTTGTGGGAAGCAATTAACAGCTGTGACATGGTTTGCACCAAGGAAGTCCTGCTATCCTTTCTTGCATGGAGAACCAGGGGGAAAGGCCAGCAGGTCAGGTTTGATTGAACAAAACTGTGGTTAAACCTTTAGGGTTTCATTGCCTTTCACTCTTTCTGTTGTCCCTTTGGGGTACTGGCCCCTGGCTAGTGAAGGACACAGGCTGGGTGAAGGAGCCATGACATGATGGTGCTGTAAGGAGGCAAAGGTGGAGTCTTTCCTTCGCCCAGAAGTCACCAGGTGAGGAGGGGCTGAGGAGGATGTGGTGGTGACCGCTTGGGGCTGAGCAGCACCACTCTGTGTTCAGTGTTTTCCCATCCAGGGGTGGGAAAAGCACTGGGACAGAGTGGCTGCCACTGGGGTAGGGAGGAGCACAAGCCTTTGGAGGACTAATTGTCTAGAAAGTCTGTATTAGGTTAAGTAGTATGTTGTCAACTGCAGTATGTTATCAAATGAAGTACAACTCTACTGCAGCTTTTACTTAAAGACCTGATCTGCAGAAATCCACTGAAAAACTGAAACAAAACCAAAAGCTATTGGGTTGAATTTGTTTTGAATGAATCGAATATTTTAAAGTTTTGCACTGCTGTTTTGTTCCTTTTTTTTTTTTTTTCCCATTTTGACAGCTTTTACTGGAAAGAACGACGTGGGTCTTTAAACTTAATGACCCGTGGCATTATATTAATATTAATAACTCCTAAGGCATATGTGAGAAGAAGCTCAGATACTTCAAGCAGAAGCTGCCAGCTGTGAGGCAGTGCGTTTTCCTGTATTCATCAGTCTACTGTGTCAGTGATGGCTTTTTCACCCTCCTTATCTCCTGTCATTAGAAAACAGTGGCTTTATTTCTGTACTTTCAGAGTTACCGAAGAGAAACACGCTCAGTTTTGGGCATTCTGTGTTGCTGGAGGTCCAAGTGCTGGTTCTGCTCCACCCATACTGGAGTAAACTGAAGTTTTTGAAATTCAGGGACTCGACTGCATATGACTGAAAGGTCCCCTTCATTATTTGGGTTTATTTTTGCCAATGCTGAAAGCTGTTAGCAAGCTGACCTGCAGACCTCTGGCACCCTGGGCCCTCTCTCTTACACCTTGAAGCCTCTTTTGTGGTGGAACTCCATCCCTGTTTCCTTGCCTGGTGTCTCTTGAAGTTTGTTTCTTCAGATGTACCCAGGAAAGTGCCGTTATAGCTCAGCAGACATCAGGAAGAACGACTGGCAGTGGATAGTTGTGCATTCCCACTAAACTCTTCTGCATCAGAGTGGGTTTATGATACTTTTACACGGGGTCTATTTAAATTTATCTGATGTGTGAGGTGAGTTAAAAGGCCAAAGTATTGGACTGAGATAAGACAGATGAGTCTCTTCTAGCTCTATAGTTGTTGGAATGGGGAGCGTTTGACAGGTCAGTTTTTTTCTCCATGACCCACCTTCCTTCTCAGATAAGTTGTTGCAGTTCCTTTGATGTATCTGCAAATGATTTTGAAGTCATAGGAGCGATGTGTGCTTAAAAAAACTAGATTATATCATTATTGGATGCTGCACGTTGATTTTTTTGCCTTAAATATTTGCAAACTAACGGGTTTGGTTTCACCTGGTTTTAAAACACTGGCAAATGTGTATATGGAATACCATGGAAATCTGTATGTACCTGTGACTGCCCCGTATTTTTGTGGTGTGATAACTGTTATTAATCAGAATCTGGATGGGAAATAGATTAACAAGTACTAAATTGGGAGTGATGGTTGAAAGGTAGTTAAGCAACAGAGATATTTTTTCCCTCAGTTCATTAAAAAACTCCCCCCAAACGAACCCTAAAAGCTCCCCCCAAAAAAGAGTGAGGAACACTTTTACTTGCCAATTTGCAAAGCCTTTCAAATGGTAATGTAAAAAATATTTGTTTGTTTTGTTGGTTTTTTCTTAATCATAGTACCTGTTGACTTACCTCAGAATCACCACTTCTGTCTGCTGTGACTAAACTTCCCAATCCTTTTTTTCCTCTCCTTTTCAGAGAACAAGGAACAAAAATATCCTGCTGCAACTTGTTAATTGTCCTTTAAGTCTGGGCAGAGCTGCACTTCCTGACTGCTGTGACGAGCTGGGTGAGAATGGATGCGACATAAAGCAAAGCACAAGTCCTGAAGCCTTAGTCACCAATCTGATGGACTTACTGTAAGTAGGATTAAGATCTGTTTCTTACCTGTCTGCCATGCAGATAAGTTCAACGGTGCATTATTTACATTTTTTTTGCCGTCACTAATAAGCAAATACCACCAGCCTCAGCCTCCCTAAACTGTCACAGAGTATTGGCACGCTCGAGGTGCCAATCTGCTGTTGAAACCTGCTTCAAAGACATTTGCAGTTCAGTTTTGGGAGAGATGGCACCTTGGTAAAGGTTCTAAAAACTAATCTTGTACTCTGGGCTGAATTATGCTGAGTCTTGATGCAACTGCAGTGTGTGCCTGTGTGCAGGGCTCTGCTCTGCAAGTTAGGGGAAGGTATTTCTCAGTGAGTGACTGAGGCACTTCTTAGGCTTGTTTGCATCTGGAGCAACATGAGAAGATTCAGCAGATTACAGTATTTATTAAAATGGTAGCTCATGGAGGTGTATAACTGCACCAGCAAACATTTTGTGTTTCTTGTGTCTGTGCTAATCGGTGGTTTTACTTAATGTTAATGTTTAACTTTAAAATAAACTACTGTATGCTCGAAACATTGGACATAGATCTTCTTTTTAATTCTATTTTCAAAACTTCATGTTGGTATTGTTTCCCTGCTGTGCTTCTCTCCCTGTTTTTGGTGCCGTGGCTACAACACACAAGCGAGAAAACGACTCCTTGCAATGCGTAAGAGTGGAAAAAAACCCATGGCTTGTGGGGCTGCGAGCTGTTATCGAATGAGCTGAATTTGTATTTCCTGGTGCTTTGCTCGTGTTCTCGTTTCTGTGTCACAAACCTCAGAGAAAGTGTTACATGAGTAAGTGTTGAGAGAGGCAGGAGGACCTGAACTTGGTACTGACACCGTGTGGGTTGTTGCCAGGATATTCTTTAACAGCGAGAGTGAGCACTGACTTAACCTTCTCAGTTTGTGTGGCGCTCGTGTTAATGAATAGTTGCCACTGTATAATCCTCAGGGTTGTGGTGAGAGGCTATTGAGATCTGATTTCATGCTGCACCTTAATTTGTACCCTCTCTTCAAATACTTCCGTTTTTGTTTGGTTTTTTCTTTTTTTTAATTTCCCCCACTCCAGATTTGGCATTTTTCCAAAGGGAAAACTGACAAGAAAGGTGGACAAAGCTTTTCTGGTTGTGATTGTTTTCTTCTTTTTTTTCTTTTTTTTTTTTTTTTGTGTGTATAGGTTCATGCTTTACTTCCAAACACTTGAATTGTTTCTGTATTGTTGACAAAGGAAAGATGACCTCTACTGTAGTAAGTAATCAAAATGTTCACAATATTCCTCTGATTTTTTTTCTTTTAATGATGTTTTATTTCTTTGTAAGTAACAGCCTATTGAGTAATGTACTGATTAGTAAGTCTTTTAAAACATGGAATATTTGCTGTTCTCTTTTCTGCAAAAAGAGAGAGAGGCACCTGTGAGACAGGTGTAAGAGGCTTGAATTAACTAACATTTCAAGGGCTCAGATGCTTTTAGGAGAGAGTTACACTTTTAAAGCTTATTTTGGTGGGATAGATTAGAATGGCTTCTAACCAGAGCTCGTTAAAGCTCTTCCAGGATAAACATCCCACAACCTGTTGTAGGCCAGCGTGTTTCAGAAATAGCTTAGGTATACCTGGTGTTGTCACAGGACAAAATGGGGCAGTAAGCATTTATCCTCGACCCGGACAAAGGCTGTTACTTGTCAGCATTTCTTTCTGTGACAGAGCTGCCTAAAGCTGTCCTTGCTGTTTATTTCTCCCCTGTCAGACGTTCCAGTGCAAGCGTTTGTGCCACCAGCTTGGAGGGCTGGGGCTCAAGAATCCTTCTCAGGCTGAGTTACTTTGGATCAGGAAACTGATCTTGTCTTACGTTTTCCAGCCTCTCTCTGTGTTATTTTTATTATCCAGAGTGTGGGGTGTTAGGCATGTGCTGTAAATCCCTTCCTCCGTGTAAACTGGAGCCTCTAGTAAGTGTCTGCCTGGGGGATGTATTTCTGTGTTGGCAGAGTGACTGAGTTAAGGCTCTGAGTGTGGATGCATTTTGAAATTTTTGTCCTAACTGCTGTCTTGCCTCTTTGTTTATTTTTTTCCCCTGTTTCCTCCCGCTCGACGTCACCGTTTAGGGTCCACCGCCATACTACGAGAACCACGGCTTCCAGGCAGAACACATCTATCCTGCCCGCCAGGCAGTGGGTGCTAATCCATATCCGCAGTTCTTCTCCCCAAATGCCCCCTCAGTGCCAAGCTATGTCCCCAGGGTTCACACCCACCAGTCCACCAGGCCAGTAGCACATTCGCCCGGGAGATCGTGTGCATCGAGTAAGTTTTTTTTGGGGGGATTTCTTCCGGTTTCAGGCCTAAGGTAACAGAGAGAAGGGATCTTCCCCTCCAACTCGTGCACTGAGGGAGCCACCTCCCCGTGGATGAAGAAGTGATACCTGGCTGGGAGGCTGGTGTAACTGGATGTGGGTGATTTGGAGGAAGGATGGTGGAATGGGGAAAACTGTCTGATTTTAATGTCAGGGAAATACAGTGCTGATGGGTGGAAATTGCCGTATTTGTGAACCTAATTTCTCTGTTTCGCCTTCCTTTCGTTTCAGGTTTAAGGAAAACCATAATAATATTATTATCTGTTTTAATAGTCATTTGTTGTGCAGTTGCTGCTTTCTTCATCTGGTATTTTGGTAAGTTGTTTTTTTTTTTTTTCTTTTTTGTTTTGAAAGAGAAGATGCATTAAACTTTCCAAGTTAGAAATATACATTCTCATCTTCCATTTCATGCCAAATTAAGGACCCGCAAGTCTTAGGTGCTTATCTCCTGAGAGATGAACTAATGTTGCTTTCTAACGGCTCAGTTTTGTTTGTGGGTTGTTTTTTTTTCTTGTTCTCTCTTTTTAATGAACAATGCTGCTACCTCTTCCCTTCCCCTTCATCGGGTAAATATGTTTTTGATCTTAAGCAGTGACAACTTTTTGACTGTTCAGGAGTGGCCTATTCAGCTGGCTGCTCTGGAAATGTTCCCTCTGTCTGACAAGAGCTGGTGCAGGACAGTTAGGAAAGAACAGTCCACCTCTGGCAAGGGTTTTTGCACGGAGGGAGAGCTGGCACGTGACTGTGCACGGCCAACACATTCTGTGGTGCAGTTCCTTAGAAAAGTCACCGTGGTGCATGAGAAACCGAACTCTGTCCTGGATTTAAATGTCACTTAATTTTAAGCGAAGGAAGGAGGCTGCAGTAAATTTGTATACCTTAACTGCAAGAGTGTAAACAGTCAGGGCGAGTTTTGGTTTGGTCAAATGGGATCTCCCTCGGAGCAGAGGTCGTTTAAATCAATTTGTTTGTTTCTGTGAGGCTTTTGCTTTGAAAGTGTGTAAACACTTGACGAGCCCAGCCCGTCTCACCACCTTAAGCCGTACAATGGATGATACGTTCACCTTGGAAGTCGTCCACGACTGGGGTGACTAAGCTCTGAATCTGGGCTGGAACAATTCTCTTCAGCTTAAGTGAAGTTTGCCTTGTGCTGTTTTAATTTTCCTTTCAATGAAAGCCCCTTTTCAAAGGAAATTAAAATAATTTTTTTTAATGTTTTTAGGAGCCTTTCCTTTCCTTTCTGTGCAGCAAAAGAGGAGGAGAGACCTGTGTCCTTGATCATTGCATTGGGGTTGGACTAGATGATGTTTAAAGGTCCCTTCTGACCCAAACTATTCTCTGATTCTAAGAGAGTTCATTTAGAGCTACTAGGATGACACTTTGTGTTCTTAGGGGTGTTTTCTTTACTCGCTTTGATTTATACAGGGTGAGCGTAATCTTCTTTTAAATGACAGCAAATGTATATATTTGGAGCACTAATTTTCTTCCTCCTTAAAGTGTGATGCTCTGTCAGTGTAGAGCTGACTCTTTTTTGATAACTCAGTGGCTCTTGCTTATTCAGAGGAGGCCAGTGGCCAAAATCCAATCAGCTGCATCAGTGTCTTAATCTGACAAGTGATGTAAAGGGCAGAGCAAGACACCCCGTTGTGTCAGGCTGGGTTTCCTCCCACCTCTGAGTTGAAGAGCTCCTATCAAAGGGGAGCCCTTGAGAGCTGGCAGCAGGCACCTGAGTGAGGCTCACTGATGTTCAGCCTTAGGGCTGTTTCTCTCTCTCCCTGCAGTAGAGAATCACTGTCTGGGCTCCCTGATCGAGTGTGGGTCTTCAGGAGTGTGCATGTCGCCCTCTCAGTGGTGTGATGGAGTGAGTGACTGCCCCAACGGGGAGGACGAAACCCGCTGTGGTGAGTGACGGCGGCAGGGGCTTGGGGAGGAGACCTGCAAAGAGTTTTTGAGCAAATGGCCTTGTCCAAAGCTTGCCTAAGTTACAATAGGGCTGTTTTAGCCCAAGTTATGTCTCTAAAATGGTTTAGGGTGCTTGAGTGATCTGAAGAAGCACTCAATATCAATATCTAGATATTCAGTTTGTTTTCGGTCTAATTTAAAGGCTGAAAGAAAATGTCTGACTCGGGGGTTTGAGCATATTACCTTTTAATTTGAGTAGGGCTTGTGCAAAACTGAATGTAATATAGTCTCTGGAATGGACAGTCATTGTTGACTTCTCAGTAAACCTTGGGTGGTAACAAACCTGGTGGTCTTCAATCATATATGGTCTTCCATATATTTTGCATTCCTTGTTCTCCCCATAACTCTCCAACTAGTTCATAACTCTTTGTGCTAGAAAGCCTGGCCTCATCATTGTTTCCAACTGAAAGGGTGCCAAGGGAATCAGGAGAATGTAAAGCTGATGGTAGAATGTGGAAACATCATTGATTTGTAGATTCCAGAGTTGTGGTACCTTGTTCCTGGCACCTGTGCCATGCTGGAAAACTGAATTCTCTCTCTGTGAAGTTTTATTCAGCACATGCCTCATGCAGGGTTAGCATTTACTGGCATATGCTCTAAAGCTGTTCCTCTCCATTTGGTTGAATAATGGGTTCTTGGAGGAGTTTGTTCAATCTGTTCTTTTGCTTGAGCTATTTTATATTAAATTCTTGTGCAAATAAATACATAATGGGGCATGGAATGCCAGAGCTAATTGCTCCTTGTTACATTCTTGCTCTACAAGTGCTTCTCTGAAGAAATTTGTTGTATTAAGATACAATATAAAGTATACTACAATAGATTATATTTTATACACAGTATATGATATATTAGGAAATACATTGCTGTGTAGGTAAAAGATAAGAAAACTATTGCAATCTTTCTCAGTGGTGAGTATTTCTCAGAATGTGAAAGAGAACTTTGAGCATAAAAGCTGAACAATGTCTTGTACACTTGCATTTTAAAATTGGTAGTTCTTTTAAACTGCCTTACACAAAAAGAGCTAAGTCATTGCTATGTTTTTGTCTCCTGGATATTTACTCAGAATTTGAGTAGAAGGCAGCATTAAATTAACATCAGTTCATACACAGAAGTGAATATGGGTAACAATACTTTTTAAGTAGAGAAAGAGCAGTACTATAGTGTGTGATGTTCTTGGTTTCTTTTTTTCCCCCCTTTCTTCCTTTTCTGGCAGTTAGACTTTTTGGACCAAATTTCATCCTGGAAGTTTATTCCCCTGTCAGCAAATCCTGGTATCCCGTTTGTCAAGATGACTGGAATGATGACTATGGGAAGATTGCATGTAAAGACATGGGCTACAGTGTGTAAGTCCAACCTTCATCAGCCTTTGCACACACTTGGAGAGGTTAAAATTTCTCTCTTCCATTTCTACAAGCATGTGTCTGATCCAAAAACCACATGAGTCTGGTGCTGTCAGTGGAGGCTGTTGCTGATTCAAAAGGGAATGTTGCTCCTAATGGGATCTGGCCCACCTGGGGTGACCACTTGCTGTGGGGTCACTACATGCCCCTACAACATGCTTCCAGAGCTCTCTCAGGTCATTGAAATGGCTCAGTGACATCCAGTCTGGCTTAATCTGTCAACACAAAGCCTTGATCTTCAGAGGACACAACACCAGCTCTGTGGAAGAAAGAGAAGGCTCAGGGGTGACCTGCTTGTGGCTTTTCAGTACCTGAAGGGAGCCTACAAGAAACATGGAGAGGGACTTTTACAGGAGCATGTAGTGACAGGACAAAGGGGGAGTGGATTCAAACTGAGAGTGTGTAGGTTTAGATTAGATATTAGGAAAAAACTCCTCCCTGTGAGGGTGGTGAGGTCCTGGCATAGGTTGCCCAGAGAAGCTGTGGATGCTCCATCCCTGGAAGTGTCCAAGGCCAGGTTAGATGGAGCTCTGAGCATCCTGGGCTAGTGGAAGGTGTCCCTGCCCATGGCATGGAGGTTGAAACTGGATGATCTTTAAGATCCCTTCTAACCCAGACCTTTCTATGATTCTGTGATAAGATCACTGTAAACATTTGTGGCCCTGAGTGCTGCTCACATTCTCCCCATGTCACGCCACAGCCTAAATTCTTCTGTGGTTTAAATATTTGATGTTGTCTCTCTATGATACAGTTGGAAAATGCTGTCTTCTGTTGTGTGTGGAGCAATGGAGTGAATTTTTGAGGCAGGCAGAACTTGTGTGTCCCAGTCCCAGCTCCTGTAGTTCCAACTCCAACCCAGCAGCAAGAAAAACTCAGCTAGAAAACCTGCCAGAAGAAGAACAACACTTGCTGCCCTTTTTGTTGTCCCACTGAAACGTGGATGTCACAATTTAGTGCACCTGAACTTTGCTGTGCTGTGTAAATGTAATGGCGAAGCACATTCACTTCATGTTTCCCTGTTACACAAGGCTGAGCATTTCTACTGTGCATATTGCATAAAAATACTTTTTTTAACCTAGTAACTGTTTGATGGGAAATGGAACTTGACAAGTGTTTAGAGAATCTGAGTCTCTGGCACTGTACTGCACCACCAGGGTTCTGTGTTTACTTCAAAATAAAAATAAATATTTCTAGTGGTGTCATATCAGAAGCTCCAGCTTGGCACAGCTTATTGATACTTGTTGGAAAAACTGAACCTACTGAGTTTTCTAATGGGCTTTCTGTTTTGCAGGGATACATATTACTACAGTCGGGGGGTAGTACCTGACGTCAGCTTTAAAAGCTACATGAAGCTGAACACAAGTGCTGGGAATACAGACTTGTACAAAAAGCTGTACAGCAGGTATCCTTGTCTAATACAAACCTCTTTCCTTTTATCAAGGGTTTGTTTAGCTGTTGTAAGAGTTGTAGGTTCTGCTTGCAGCATAACGCAAGGACATCTTTCAGCAGGGCTTGTTAGAGGAAGACTTTGTTTTTAATCTGATTGCAGCAACTGCTCTCCCTTCTGTTTAAAAACACAGCTGCCTTTTCTCCATCCTTCCTCTCATCTTTTAAAAGAAAAGATGTCCTATCCTGTTCCCTCCTTGCTCTGCAGAAGGTTGCCATGTCACACGTAGTTATCTAAGGCTCTTTGACCATCAGCAGGAGTTTCTGTATGGTGACAATAGTTACAAGCTGTAACACATTCACAGCAGCTGGTACAGCTTTTTTTTTCAGTCACAAGAACACACAGCATGCAGAAATTGAGCTTTCACTGTGGAAAGTGTCATTTTTATTCTCATTAAACAGCTCTGAAGTGTCTGGTTTCAAAACCTGTAGACTGCTGTGCCTGGCAAACTTCCTGCGGCACCCTTGTTTAGATGCTTCTACAACTGCTTCATAAATCAGCTGAGCTTTTTCTCGTGCTGTTCTTCATCTCGCTCCTCAGTAGGCTTACAAACCTTTTGCAGTGGCGTCTTCAGTCTTCCACATGACAGTTTTGGTGAATGCAGGAAATGGTGGAGGCCAGATGGTTGCTGGTGGGGTAGCTGGAGAGAGTGAAGAAAGGAGGGAACCCGCCACAGGAGGATGAGGCTGAAGGCAGGGCACGTAGGTGGAAAGGGTAGGAAGCAGCTGGAGGGTGGGCTTTTCTCACCATTTCCTTCACTGTGTGCCTGAGATCCTGTTTGGTTTTTTATTTCTCTTGCAGTGATTCCTGTGCCTCAGGAAATGTGGTTTCTCTGCGCTGCATAGGTAAGTCTCTGTGGTTTTCATGCTTCTGCTGGTTCATGCTTTGAAATGCTCTGGCTGGGAAATCCTTTTGAATCTCCATAAATACCTGCTGTCTTTGGAGGGGCAGATGATACAACTGTGGTTGCCAAGTTCCAAAAGGTTCAGTTTAAGAGAGGAGATGAGGAGGATGTTGGATCTCCAGTTGCTTTGGTCTTTGCTGCCACTGAATGCTTTAAATGACTTGCCTGGAGTGAAGCTCCGTGTCCCTCACCCGGAGCTGTGGTGGGATGTCTGTGGCACCTTCGCTCTCCAACACTCAGCCATCGGGCAGGCAGTGCCTTCCTGGTGGTGATGGCTGAGTGAGGAGTCTCCTGGCTGTTGGCTGCTTTGTGGCACAGCACAGAATCACAGAATGTCCCGAGTTGGAAGGGACCACAAGGATCATCGAGTTCAGCCCTCAGCCCTGCACAGGACCAACCCCAAGAGTCGCACCGTGTGCCCCAGAGTATCATCCAAATGCTTCTTGTGCTCTGTCAGCCTTGGTGCTGTGCCCACTGCCCTGGTGAGCCTGTTCAGTGCCAACCACCCTCTGGGGGAAAAACCTTTGCCTAATACCCAACTTAAACCTCCCCTGACACAACTTCAGGCCGTTCCCTTGGGTCCTGTCCCTGGTCCCCACAGAGCAGAGATCAGTGCCTGCCCCTCCTCTTCCCCTCAAGAGGAAGCTGTAACTGCAGTGAGGTCTCCCCTCAGTCTCCTCCAGGCTAAGCACACCAAGTGCCCTCAGCTGCTCCTCACAGAGCTTCCCCTCAAGGCCCTTCACCATCTTCTTTGTCCTCCTTTGAACGCTCTCTAAGGGTCTCCAAACTGAGAGTCACTTCCCATGCCTCTCCAGGCTCCCTTTGAGCCGTCAGAAGCTCCTTTTTTCTCAGAAGAAATTTCATAATCTCATTTTGACAAATGCCTCAGTTGCTACCAGTAGTGGGGGCAGAGAGTGATGGCTATCTCCTTGGATCCCAAACCAAAAGCAATGCTCAGAGGGGGCCAAAGTACAGAAACTCCCTCCTGGAGCAATGATCATTGCTAAGGAACGATCATTGCCCCACCCCTGGAGGTGCTTAAGGCCAGGTTGGATCGGGTTCTGAGCAACCCGGTCTAGTGGAAGGTGTCTCTGCCCATGGCAGGGGGTTGGAATGGAATGATCTTTAAGGTCTCTTCCAACTCAGGTCATTCTGTGATTTTATGATTCCGGGACATGACGCGAAGGAAAATGAGAGAGAGCCGAGGATTTTCATTGCCTCACTGTACAGCAACAAAGATATTCGAGGTTTGATGTGATTTTTGTAGCCAGGAGAATGGAGAATTCCCGAGCACTTGACACTGGTAAGCCTGTAGCTCTGCTGGGTCCCTACAAACACCAATGTTCACAAGCCGTGCTTTTTTCCCTTCCGCGTTGCAGAACGTGACTAATACTGTAGTGAAAACCATCCTTCGGAACGACATTCCTACTCAGGGAATAACCCACCACTTGAAAGTTGCCAGTCCCATTCACTGCGTGTTTCAAAATGATGTCTTGGCTTCCTCTGGGTACACTGCAGAAGGGTAAGTAACAACTCCCTCTGCTTTGAGATGCTGCTGTGTGGCTGAGTGCTGCTGCACTGGAAAGGTCCTCAGGGGCCGTAGCTGCATCCAGTGAAGGTACTTGCTGTGCTGAACAGTCTGCCATCCTGGGAGCCCTGTGCTCAGGGGATTCCTGCTATGTGCTTCTCTCCTGCTCCACCTAATGTGCTGTTAGATCCAGCAGCCAACAAGCTTGAGAGGAAAATAAACCTTTGGGAGCCCACTGGTGCAAGTTCAGGAATTCAGAATTCCTCACTTCTCTTTGCCTTCCTGGGCAATCCCCTGTAGCAATAACAGCGTTTTCCTGCTTTTGGAACATATCAGTCACGTATCTTTTCACCTGATGTGGGCCTGCAGACTCCTCTGTGGGTTCTGAGAATGCCAATTTTTAACCTCTCCACAAGTCCTGATTTGGTCAACTTGGAAAAAGAGGAGACAGATAACGCAAATTACGGGGGTTCTTATGGAAGGCCCCATCTTCAAGTTAGATGTAATCAAATCCACACTTCACAGAAAATCCAGCCCATGCTCACAGAAAATGTGGCAGCACAAGCTTTGCTCTGATGGGGAATATCCTCCCTTCATACAAATGCACTTCCCCTCTCTTTCCTGCCACCGTGCTTAAACTATTGGCACCAAATCCACTTTCTGCTTTCTAACGCTGTCCAGACATTGTATTTTCCTTTCTATTCCCCTGCAAAGTCTTTGTCAAGCCCCTTCTCTCTGAGCTCTGTAATTTTCTCATGCCCCTCCCTTACTGTTCAGATTTGTCCCTTATAATTTCTTCTGGCTCTTCTCTCCTGCACGAAGCTTTTACTGTCCTCATTTTGAACTTTCAGAGAACTCGTGGTCTTGTTTCCCTTCTGCCCCACTCAAACCTCTCTCTCTGCCCTGTTTGCATTGCAGAGACATTCCACCCTTTGGATTTTCCCGCTTATGTTTCCATGCTCTCTGCCTTCCCAACTGGAGGCATTTTCCTCCTTTTCTTTTGAACAGTGTCCTGACACCCTGGACTGCAGATAACTCTTCACTGTTTATATGCTCAAGAGGTGGAGAAACAGCCACTGATTTATGACTTAGAGAAATAGAGAATAAGATTTGTGGTCTTTAAAGGAGTCTCATTGGTTTTTCAGACTTTACACCATCTTTGAGGATTTGCATGGATCCGGACACTTCAGAACAGAAATGCAGCTGTTTGTTGGGAACTCCCCAATACCAAAAAACTTCAGTGTCTCTGCCAGTGACGATGTGCTGATCGAAGTGGGAATCCAGAGAGGGGACACCGAGCTCAAGGTGGTTCTCACTGACTGCTGGGCAACTCCAACCAACAATTCAATGGATCCCCTCTCATTTGTTTTTATCAGCAACAGGTACAGCAATGCCACTTACAAATAGCATCTGTCGTGCCTGAGATCTTCCATTGGCACTGACTACTAATGTGTTACATTTTAAATACCTTTTATGTGTGTGCTCTTCATTCATATACATATTCACTTTCCATTTGGACTGGTCACACCTTTGAACGAGAATAGTAGGTGTGAAAAGAGTTTTCAAAAGGCCCATGTCATAGCTGTTTGAGCTTCGTTGTCTTCCCTATAGTTTTGTCAAGGAATTGTACTTCTGACCTGAAGGTGATTTTGGCTGTCAGCAGTGAAAGAGCACTGGAAAAGTGTGTGCTTTATCTATTTCTCTGTGGTTCAGAGGTTTCTCTGTGGTTTCAGCTTCACCAAGAGCTTATGTGCCTCTCACCAATGAAGAAATAGGTTAGTTAATCCCTCACACGTGATATTAATGCAGCCTCTGGTAAAAGAGAAGCTTTTTTCCTGTCTGGATCACTAATGTCACCCCAATGTCATATTCCTTGGGCTCACCTGCCACCTTAAAATACAGAATAATCCCTTTGCTCAGTAACAAAACCTATTCCTTTTAATGTGATGAGTTTTTCAATCTGTGTTTGGTGAAGCCAAGTTTAAATCCTTCTTTCTGCTTACTCTTTCCCTTGTTTTCCAACCCTCCGACCACTTCTCAAATCTCTTCTTCTGTTTGGCTACTTGAGAATAAGCAACAAACATCCCCTCATCATCACTGCAGTGCCAGGGTTGCTTCATGAAGGGTCTGGCTGTGACTTCCTAAAGGAAGGAAAGGCCTTAGAACACAATTTATGTGCTATAGCCTCAACTTGCCTTTTCTAGCCCTATCTGCTATGCCTGGTTTTTCTCTTCCTTTTCAGCTGTCCCATCCCAAATACACACACCACACTGCTAGAGAATGGGAATTCAAGTAAAGCCCAGTTTAAGATGAAAATTTTTTCCTTTGTCAACAATTCAGTGGTTTACTTACACTGCAGAATTCGTATCTGCATGGAGACACCGGGAAGAACCTGCAGGACAGTAAGTGCTTTGCTGTTTTTCTCCCCCAGAAATATATATTTTTCTCAGTGCCTTATGCTGCCCTGCAGTGGAATAAAAGGAGTAATGTTTCCAAACAGCATTTAAATAGCTCTTGAGGTTTTCTTTATTCTCTGCTGGGAGCAGAGAGGAGTGGGGAAGGACTACAACCCCATGGAAGAGTCTGCCTTTCTTCCTGTTCTTCATGCTCATAGTTAAAATCACGGAGCTCACACAGAATTGGGGAACCTGAGAATTGGACCTTCCTCCTCTGCTTAGGGGTGGCTGGAAGGCAATGAAATTAGGCTGTTCAGAAAAGTGTCAGCTCAGATGGGCGTGACACGTGGCAGTGTCAGCAGGAAAAATCAGAGTAAATTGGTTCAGGACGTTTTTCTGTCCTTTTTTTTTCCTTTCCCCTAGAGATTTGGTGTTTCAGCTGAGACTTTAGGTGTCAGCACAGGAAGCTCAGTGGTACACAGCTTTATCTAAAATTGTTTGCTACCATAGAGATAAGAAAAAATATGTTTTGCTGATGGCATTTTTTTTTTCTTAATAGCAGACAGTTGGGAATTCTCTTCTTCTGCCAGCCTTCCTGGCTCTTTTTCTATCAAGGATGTTTTCATTAGCAGTTTGCTGTTCCTCCATTGTTTACCACTTTCCTCTAGCTCTAAATAACACAGCTTCAGCCCATTATAAAGCAAACAATCTCTTCCTGAGAGATTAAAAATGGCTGCCAGAAGATGCTTGTTTCCTTTCTCTAAGTATAAAGCTTCCTCCAGCTTTAATAAGTAAATAATAAATAAATAAATAAATAAATAAGGCAGGAAACAAGACAGAAAGATGGCTCCAGGTTTTGCAGTTCAATGTGAATATACATGTTAAAAATCTGTGGTTCAGCAACCCCCAGCCTGTGCCTTCCTTTTGCAGCAGGAGGTGCCTTCCCTGAGTTCACTGTGCCCTGCACAGCTGAGGAGGAATATATCTACATATCTATATATCTATATATCTATACATATATCTACATGTGTATGTACAATTTTCTTTTTCCTATGCAAAATTTCCCCCCATGAAAAGTCGGTGAATTCGTTATCTTAGACTGAGACCAAACTGTGATGTGGAGAAGACAATCATTGGGCACCTCTACACAGGGTAACCTCTTTCTTTTACACAGAAGGGAGTGGGAGCTGCAGGAGGTGCAAAGATCAAGGAACACTGGAGCGAGAGGGCATATTTGGAAATAGTGTAAGAAGGCTGGGAAAGTGTCCAGGATCTGGGATCTGATCCTCTGATCTGTTACTCTGGAGAGTACTGACTTGCTTCAGGTCAGGTTTGCTTCGGCACTTTACCCGCAAAATTGAGAGTTACGTGATGTTACTCAGTATTTTTCCCCCCTTGTTTTCTCAGTGGAAGAGAGTGAGGTGCTCTCGAGTTTAGAGTAAAAAGAAATAAGCTGGGGAGTGATGTAGTAAGAAATGAGTAAGAAACATGACTTTGAATGAGGAGTGGTGTCTGGTGGAACGTGTCTGCTCCGTGGCCTTGTGGAACCACAAAATCATTGCCATCAGGGAGCAGCTACATAACCGTGTTCTCTAATGGATCCACCCAGCTGGGAAAGCTATTTGAGGGTAGGCCAAAAATCATAGGCAGATGGGCATTTTTCTGGGGGTTGACCCAGCTAAAGATGCTGTTTCTGCCACTGGATTGTAGAGGATTTTCAGTGTAACCAGCGGGAACACATTTTCATGTAGACAAACTGGACACCCTTGCAATTCCCTGCTTTCTTTCGCTGATTATAGTATGATGCTTCAGTATCTCTGTTTTATGTGCACTTCCAGGAGAGCCAGAGTATTTTTTTAATAATTCCAGTAGGCTGCAGTTCATGTCAGAGACGTTTAGGCTGCAACTTAAACCGAAAAGGTGGCAAACAAAGTGAATAGTGCTGTCTAGGAAGCATGCAGAGGATGAATGTGCTGGGTGTTCTAAAAGTGCTGCTCACACAGGGCTGAAGCAGCTGATTGTCAACATTTTGTATAGCAGGGCTTCCAAACCAGTAGTTCCCAGATTATTAATTCACATGTCACTGAAGTTGTGTGTAGCTCCAAAATGACACATGACTTGGCAGGGACTGAAAGCTGCTGCTGCTTTTGGTGGCGATGGTTTCAGCATCTGCTGTGCCTGCCATGGGCAGTAGAAGCATCCCAACAAAAATGTTTGCAAAACCCTGGCATATAGAAATAGTGATAAGTTTATTCTTCCATAAGGCTTCTCTGAAACAAACAGAAGGTTAACAAAAAGAAAGGCATTGGCTGTGTGAAATATCTGTTCACAGCAGTGTTTTCCAGTGTGACTAATTACAGATTTCATACTGATGCCATTTCCTTTGAACTTCCTTTTTGGTGCTAATTTCAGTTTAACAAAGCACAGCATTAGAAAACAAAAAC
Organism: Pseudotriccus pelzelni; assembly: GCA_035584735.1. NCBI lineage: Eukaryota > Metazoa > Chordata > Aves > Passeriformes > Tyrannidae > Pseudotriccus > Pseudotriccus pelzelni. Next base: position 111,720,554 of record JAWMRA010000001.1, on the reverse strand, counting down.
CCCAATGAGTGAGAATAGCACTGGGCCTTCACGTGCTCATCAGAAAGCTCTGCATTTTTGATTAAGTAAGCCACATTACTTGTTGGAGTTTGAATTGATTGTTGCAGAGATGCCACGCCAAGGTTCGGCTCCTGAAGGCTGGAAAAATCATTGCTACGCACAGAACATCCTGGGGACCCCTGTGTAAAGCAGCCGGTGAGTTCTGAACAGGTGCTTGCCAAAAAAAGGGACTATCATTTCAAGATCATTTTTTACTGGCAGAGGAACCTGAAGACCTGTGATGCAAGGTTTTCATGCCCCTCTGCGTGTGCTCCCGAGGATCGGGTGTTCTTGCTGAAACCACGTAGCAGTGTGGGGAACCCTGTGCCCTCCAGGGTGAACTGACTGTCAGGTTGTCAAGGGAATGCAGGAAGGAAGATAAAGTGCTTTGTGCAGCTGTTTGCACGGGGCAGCAAGTGCGGCAACCACAAAATCAAACAGCTGTTTCAGCTGTGAGGTGTGAAAGCAGCTTCAATCTTTCAGACGGCAGTCGGGTTTCCAAGTGTTTGCACTGCTGTTAGTCTGCAATGGTATTGAGCTCCGAAGTCAAATATCAGAGGATGTGAAGAGATTCTGTTGCTGCATTTCCTTTGTGCTTCCCTGGCATTGACTTCTTCGCCACCATGAGGGGAAGTGGCAGAGCTGATGCACAGCACGTTGGAGGAGAGGTGCAGTACAGGTTAATAGAGAGCAAACACCAGCATTATGTACAAGCAAGGTCTAATTTGTTATGCACCTGCCTCTTCTGCGTTTAGTCTGAGTGATGTTTTCAAGGGCACCTGTGGTCTGTAATGTTTTCAGTCATCAGGCCTCCTCCACCAGTTTGTATTCATAACTTATTAATCTAAAACACCCTCTGAGAGTGTTTGGGCTCGCCAATGTCAGAGTTTTTAACGTGTGGCTGCTGTGAATAGAGAGTTCACAATGTTCTTTTGGACCTAGAAAGTGACTCTGACTTAGCACATCGCATTTTTCTTCCTTTACATGCAAATATTGGTCTGATTGAATAGGCCTTCAGTGTTCATTTCTGAACCAGTTCTTTTTTAAAAAAACTTAGCAATTAATGCAGCTTGTTTTGTTCTTCAGCTCTTACAACAAGCAGCTCTCACTCTCCTTTTCCCAGGAGACTCCAAGGCCTTTCTAGTACTGAAAAACGGCCATTTCCCCAAATGACCTCTGGTGAGGAGAGTTTTATTTGGGTTGTACTGCACTGATTCCTAGGCAAAGGTGGCACCACTAGATGTTGTCTCCTATTTCCAGTTTGGACACTCACAACTCAAATTTTAAGTGTAAGGATAGACCTGTACAGTGATCTACATCTCTGTGTGGAAGGAGACCACGTGAATTATGATGTCAGGTAATAACAGGTGTAACTCATGCAGTGAAACACGAGAAAAGCTTTCACTGCTCTGCCTAGACTTGGACACATTCCATAGCAAAGGCCACTTCCACGTGTCCTCAGGACATGTTCTGTCTGTGTTTCATACTGAAATTCAGAAATAAGACCGAATATATTATACAGCACTGCTTTGACCTGTCTTTGGACTGATGCCCTGGACATTATGTAGCTTGGACGCAGCCATTACACACCTCTGTGGCTGCCAACAGTGCCCTCCGGCCAAAAATCTTGTCTGCAATTGAATGCAGTAGTATTTGTCTTCTTTGTACCTCGGGTACCACTTGGTCAAATAAGTGCTGTCCTGAAAATGAAAGCACACGAAGAGGTGTTTTTGTAGGTGCATCAAGCCTTTACAAGAATGAATTATAAGTACAGGTACAAACTCGAAGAGAGGCACAATGTTAAAGGAAGACAGGTATCTCTTTTGGCAGATTGAGACAAATATATGGAAGTGTCTGAATGTAAACCAGGAGAACACATTCTGTTGATGGTTGGTGGTGCCTTGGGAGACGGTTTGCAGCACAGGACTTGGCACAGCACACGTGGAGAATCCTTTCCTAAATACTTTGTGATTAAAGGAGAGTTACATGTGTGATAAAAGCAAATTGAGTGGGTTTTAATAATCACAGATGAACAGAGGCAGGATTAAGATGGGAGAATGCTTCACCTTTAAGGTTCTTCTGAAAGAAAGGCAGCATTTCAAAAAGTGACCAGTGTTGATTCTTTAATTCTTATTTTACTGAAAATCACACTTATGTCTGCAGGGACTCTACACTTGTATGCAAAAGGGAGAGCATGGACTGTCCTCATGACCCTTCTATGAGAATCACCCTCCCCAAAAGGCTGATACCCTTCTGTATCACAGTTCTGTGCTGGCATGTTGGCTAATTTGTAGGAAAGGCTTGTTTCTTACCTCAGTAAAATATTTAAGAATTTCAAAGCTTTTTTTCTTGCACCTCTTAGTTTGTGTTGTTTTTTTGTTTTTTGTTTTTTTTTTTTTTTTCCCCAGCACCTGATTTGAATAGAGAAAAGGAGGCTGGGATGGGAGTTGGATACATCATCCTCATTGCCCTCACTGTGGTTGGGTTTGTGCTGGGAGCTGGGAGCCTTCTCATTTTCCAGTACCAGCGAAAGATGGGAAGGTACAACTTCAGAATCAAGTCTGACAACTTCAGCTACCAAGTGTTCTACGATTAGAGATCCTCAGGTGACCCTGTGTAAGTACTGAATTATGACCAGTTCCTTTTTTTTTCAGCTGTTTCTCTCCTTCCTGAAATGGTGGAATACTTGTAGATGACCATCCTCTGTTTGAGAGCATTTGAACCTGCTGTCCTTTTGGCTGTGGGTGAAGGCCACAGAAGTAAGAAAGAAATTCCTGCTGTTCCTGCCTGTTTTCAAAGGCTGCAGGACTGCAGAGGAGGAAGACAGCATTGTGTTCTTCATCTTCCTTCATGGCTTCCACCTCAGGCAGAGAAAATGACACACCACTTGAAAAGAACACCAGTAACCATTGCAATAAAGAAACATATCACTTTTGGTTTTGGACCATGGATTAGCATAACAAAGGAGAGAAACTTTAGCACTCTCTTTGTAAATTTGCTTCAGAAGTTTTCCCTTTCTGCAATAGCTTAGGTGTGTGTTTGGGGTTTTTTTGTTTCTTTGTTTGTGGGTTTTTGTTTTTGTTTTTTTTTTTGAGGAAATGTATTTCAAGAAAATAGTGGGATGTTAAACATGAAGAGCTGGAAATATTGATGATGCATAAATAGTGCTCACAAGTGCCTGCAGAGAGTCTGAAAAGATATCTCTGAGGAGACTTAACCACTGTCACACATTCTGTCTCTGCAACTTGGGAATTTAACACTTTCCCGGAGTACCATAGGATTCAGCACTTTTCCTGTAAAAATTGGTGTGTTCTAGCAGCTCACCACCACTTGGTTCGCTTGCCTTTTTAAGAGGAGGAGAGAGAGGTGGGAAAGCTGGCAGGGCTGAAAAAAGGCACCTCAAGCTAGTTCACAACTCCAGGGTGTTTATTGTGGATGGAACTCTGCTCCTGGTAACCTTTTCCTCATGCATGACAGTGCAGCTGCCATGACCACAGGAAATTCACGGGACTCATCCTGATGGTATTTGCAGATTAATTTAGTTCGATTCAATACTGCTTAATATAAATCACAGAGAAAGGGCGGGGAACGCTGCACCCCAGCTATCAGCTTGTAAATCTTGAAGTGGAGTCACCATCAGCTCATTTTCTCCCAGTTTTACGTCACGCTGATCACACCGTGTAGTCATCCATCGGCGGGCAGCTCCCAGGAGATTGCTGCAGGTGAGGGTGATGCTCTGATGGCTTCCCAAAGGCTGGGCAGGGCTACCTGTTGAGAGTCCAAAGGGACGATACTCAGGACTCCTTGGAATAAATCCAGCAGCTGTACAGCTCCATCAGTCTTACAAGTCCCACCATGGAGCCATAAAGGGCATTTTGAGGTTCATTAAGTTAAAGCCTACCTATGAAACCCCCGAGTCTCTCCACAGAGAGAAGAATGGCTTGTCTTATATTCATCACCCTGCTCTCCTGAGTGGTCATGTGGTGTTTACTATACCTGATAGCAGTGGGAATTCTGGAGTTGTGCTAACAGGGTGCAGCATAAAGGATGTTGCCAGGCTCATAATGCTTACACACCACGTTGGAGTCTCAGCTAATGGCTCCTTTTAGAACCTGGAGCTACTCAGCTCTTCTATCTTGTATATTAACTTTCTTTGGAAGTTACTTTCTTTGATTTCTCAATCATGATTAATTCGTTTTAACTTATTTATTTTTTTTTTCTAGCAGGATCATGTCTCATGGAGAACTGAAACTTGTCTTCACTCAACATATGGCTTTCGTTGCTCTTCTCAGTAGTGGTCAGGTTGTAGGGTTGCAAAACTGTGCCTTCCAAATTAATATCCTACATAAAGGGCTTCTATACCCTCTGGTTTTTTTCCCCTCTTTTTTTGTTTAGCAATCTGGCTCTTCCCTGGTGTCCTAAGAACTTTTAATGACTACAGGTCCAGCTTCAAGTGAATTTTGGCAGTTTTTTCCGTGATAAAAATAGAAGGGAAAAAACCAAAGATCTCATTATTAAAATTCCAAGATTTGGCACTCCCACCGTGCCACATCACTATGTGCCCCTCTGAGCATCACTTGTGCCCTTACTATTGACAAGCTGCATGTTTCTATAAATATTCCAGGAAGTGAATCATCAATCCTGCAGAGAAATCTCTTTTTTACTTCGTAATTCACTGTTTACTTAAGGTGAGGTGGAAACTTGGAGCCGCAACAACATTAAAGACCTAATTGTGCAACACCTTAAGTATACAGAGAATCTGGAGAACAGGCATTGGATTTGCCACCAGGTAAGGAAAAGGCACCGTGAATCTGGGGCTAAACCTGCTCAGACTGTTCTCTAGCACTCTGATTTTGGGATTTGGTTGTACATTCTGTAATCGACAAGGACTCAGTGGAAAAAGAGAAGAGAAAAAAGAAACGATTTTTGCTGCTGGCAGCCTGTGATTACCCAGATAAGTCCACTGGTACCTGTATATTCTGTTAATTAGACCATAATGATTGTGCAGTCAAGCCACAAGTAAGAGCACTCCAATTGCAACTGAACAGTTTATATGTTTGAGCTGAGTTTTGCCCGGCTGAGAGACCGTTGTTGCAGCAGCAAAGGCTCAGTTTACACACTCCATTGGGTGCAACAGCAGTTTGTTCAGCTGGATAAACTGGAACAAAAGCCTTTCCCACACTGTAAGCATCTCCTGGAGGATTCTTTCCTGAAGTGCTCCTCTCTGCTGCCCCAAAACTCCACTTCGGGGGGTGTGTTGGAAGATGGAGAGTGAAACGGTGTAAATTGTCCCACCTCCCCTCTGTTCTGTTTGCTGCATGTACTCCTTCCTCACAGTGACAGTCTGCTCTGTCTGGGTCACATCTAATTCAGCAATTTATAGGGAACAAACTGATTCCTCCTCAATACCAATGGACACCACTGCAAATAATTCTTGGTGGAAATTGGTCCTTAACCTGAAGGCATGAACACTTTCAGTAGCCATAGCACTTAGGTGCTGATTTGTTGGTACAGGATAGAAGAGAATAGGAGAATAGGAAAGTAGTTTTTCTATCCCTGTAATCCAATTTCTGTTAGATAATAAGAATAACTGGGTAAAAGACTTCCACATTTTTCAAAAGGTGATAATGATGGATCTTAGAGGTTTCACATATGCCTTTTAAATACATAAGTACATTTCAGAGTTAGTAATTTGCATTGGGCTTTAGAGTCAGGTGACTCTGTAAGGAGTAAAACACTGTGACTTGTCTTTTCCTTGCTACCATACCAGATCTTTATATATACATATAAAATTTAGTTGTCATTAGGGAAACTAAATTATCTCTGCAATCTTAGAGTCTGATGAACGTAGAATCATAGAATGGTTTGGGTTGGAAGGGACCTTAAAGCCTTAAAGACCATCTAACTCCAAGTCCCTGGGACACCTTTCACTAGACCAGGTTGCTCAGAGCCCCATCCAGCCTGGCCTTGGACACTTCCAGGGATGGGGAGTCTACAACTTCTCAAAATAGCCCTTAGCTTTTGTTATGTAGGAGTCTCTTAACTTTTGCTCAGTTTTCTCGCAAATAAGTAATGTGTTTGTCTTCTGCACACAGTGAAAGAATAAGCTATTTTATTACAAATATTTTTCTAGTTTTTAGTACTTACATTCCCGAACTCCTTGGAGGTGACAGGACTAGAGATCTGCCTGTTGATTTTGCTGGAGCTATGCCATTTACAAAAGCTGAGCACTAGTCTCCAGAGGAAATGCAAAGCAGTAGCTTGTCCCTGATGCTTTGCATGCTCAGCAGAAGCTGCTGTTGTGACTGAGCCTGTTTAGAAGAATTTTGATGTCTTAATAAAAGCAGTCTTGTAACTTATTGTTGACTTCTGTACTGTTATATTTTCATTTATGATTTAGTCACAGGTATTAGGATGTACACTGGTGCATGTGGCAGCTTCAAGTATCAGTATGATGTTCAAACATCACTTAAAACACAATACATGGCCTTACCCAAACACCAGTGGACTGCAGTCACGAAAAACTTTATGTATTTACATATACTTACTAAGGGCCTTTTCCTTCAACTTTACAAATGATAAACATATTTTTAGTTTCATGCTTTGCAGCAAAGACAGCCAAAGGAGTATTCAACATTCCCAGACCAATAATAGGATTGCAACAATGTAGTGTTTTAATCTGAAACTACTGTCACAGCAGCCGCCCTGGGCATTTAATTTGTACAGTTCTGACAGCTGCCCCAAAAGAAGAATTGAGAGGTCTTGTGCTTTAAAAAATAAGTCATTAAAGAGCAGCCAGCACTGTATTGCTCCTTTATCCCTGGGAACAGTTGTCCAAGGGGTCCCACCCACTAATTCCTTAAAAAAATAAAGTTTCCTCTTTTAAAATTCAGTGTCCTGACTCTGCCTCAGGCTTGTGAAACCCACCAGGACATGATCACTGCAGCCCAGGCTGCTGCCAGTATTGACATCGCTAACATTTGAAAACATAAATAAAAATAAATAAATGAACAAACCAATCAAAATACCCATTTAGTTCATCTGTGCTGTTAAGCAACAGGTCTAGTGATCCTTCCTCTCTGGTTGGGCTGTCTATCACCTGGATTAAGAGTATTAATCAAGAATATTATCCTTGTTGCACTCCAAGACGCTCATGGATTGCTTACAGATTGCTGTGCTCCTTTTCCAGCAGATGTCAGGGGGATTGAAGTCTCCCAGCAGGATCAGAGCCTGAGAGTATGAACATTTTGTCAGCAGACTCCCCTTGATCAGCAGCCTGTAGTAAACACCCACTACAAGGTCTCCTTTGTTGGCTTGCCCTCCAGTTCTTACCCATGAGCTCTCAACTTGGTCATCACTGTTTTTCCACTGCACTCTGTGCAGTCAATCCAATATTTTCCACAGAGAGGAAACCCCTCACCCCTTTTTCCTGGCCAGCCCCTTTTGAACATTTTACAGCCATGGATTGCCACAGGGTTCATTTCACCACATTTCAGACAAGTTCTGATGCTTTAGGTGGCTCATTTTAGATTGCTGTGATACATTCCCCAGGTCAGGGATGAAGAAATTTCCCCAGAAAAGTAGTTCTGACACTAATAGTTTGGAGAGAATTCTAGAGGAGCAGCACTGACCATCTCCTCTTTCCAGTTTGCATTGCCCACTTATTGTTCTTTTAATGAAGCACTGGCTCTAGATAATTATTTAAAACAGTGGATGAAAAATGTGGAGAGATTAAGATTTAGTTTTGCCCTCTTACATAGTTTTCTGGGCAGCATTTCAGACCAGTGGTGTGTGTGTGCCTCATGTCCCTATTGTTCTCCAGGGACACAACACTGCTGACACCTGAAGTGAAACACTCATCATTATTCCTTTCTCTCACATTATAATGTTGCCAAACTCTGGTTCCAGCAGCTGAGATAATTGAAAAATTTCCTTGTCCATTAAAACATAAACAAGCCAACCTTTTAATGCCTGTTTGGAAAATTTTCTTGTAGGCTGCGGAAGGAAACAAGATAAAGGAACTGAAAAGGTTTAGCTGCAAGTGATCTAAAACCACGACGTTGTCTCAGCCTGGTGGAAAGCCTAGAGCAGAGAGCCACCTAAGGGCTTCCCTAATCTGCTCCATAACTTCCCCTCTGCCTGGGGATCTGTCCTGCAGAGCTTGAGGAAAACCTACAACTGAGTGGTATCCTCTCCGCAGAAATGCTACCTTTCTTCAAGACCCTCTGGGTTTTTTTCCCCCCTCAAGATTCCTCTTCTCTCCTTGCTGTCTGATGATCCAGGCAGGCTCACCTCAGCCTAGGGTTTTCAGGGAATCTCTGCCTGTTTCCACAACTCACTTCCCTCTGGCTGCGCGTACATCTGCCACCTTGTGCTGAAGGGTACCTTAAGTACACTCCTGGGCAGATAATCTGGATGTGATACTGCCAGAGGGTAACACGGGAGACTTGTCAATCCAGCACCTTTCCACATGCAGAAAATCCCCCTGTGAAAGCGTTCCCTGCCTCTGCTGCCCTTCTTTCCCCAAACAGTGATTTTTCCCCCCCACCCGCAATCTGCAGAAAGAACAGTTTCAGAGACTTAATGCAAAGACTTGTACACTAAGAACCATCTTACACAAGTGTAAAAGCAGAATGGAGAAAAAAGCCAGAACATTTGGAGATGGCAAGGAAAAGAGCAGTAAAGGACCAGAGCAGTGAAGTTCAAATGCTGTATGGATGTGTCACTAATACATCAATGGTGTAGTGCTTGCAGTGGATCCAAAAATGTCTCTTTAAATCAGCTGCTGCTCAATCCTGTCTATAATGAAGGCTATAAAAGAATTGGAATGGTCAGGGTAAATGTGTGTTGCTGCCTAGAACAGAATTTGTTGAAATAATAACTGTAAGGAATGGAAAATATTAACAGTTTTATCGAACTATCTTTGTGTGTGTGTTTGGGTTTGTGTTAGACGAAGTCCAGCACAATTTAAGGGATACTGCAATTATTGAGTGCAGAGAGCTCAGTTTGATCCCACTTTTCTCACTTTTCCTCTTCCTGTCCTTTCAGAGAAAGTACTAGCAGAAGTGTTTTTCTAGGTACATATAAAAACACTTCACACCTTCCTTTGGAAAACTGGAAAATTGCAAGTTTTTAAGCCTGTAAAGAACACAATCTCTTGGCAGTTGCTTTTCTTTGGTGTCTGTTTTTGCTACGGGTAACTCTGAGGAGGAGCAGAACCTAAGGAAGAAGAGAAGAGAAAATATGCCTAAGTTAGTTTACTGATGGTGCAGTGAATATTTAGCATCTTGCTACACGGGACATTTCACTCTTTCTTCACCTGAATAAAGCCTTTGGGAAAATCCAAGGGTAAAATTGGAAAGCTTAATATAAGCCTTGAGGAGCGTTCGGGAACTCCAAGTATGGTGACATTATGGAGCTATTTTCAGTGATATTTGGAAGCAGATCAGATGTGGCAGGTTATGAGTAGCAGTATTCTCAACAGGCTGACACAAATCCATCCCAAAGCACCAGGAGACCTCCGGGACTGTGAAGGTGACTCTGAATTCCAAGGAGAGACTGCCTTTGCGACAGAGACACTTGGGTAGAATTTTCATTTAGGTAAAATTATTCCAGCAAACAATATCCCTGTATCCCTGGGAATGTGCTGGCAGCTAATAGCATGACTGACAGTGTGGATTCTTCATGGCTTATGTTCAGTAATCCTGGAACTCTTCAAATCCACCCAGGAAATGTCTGGCTTTGCCTCTCGTAGTGCCTTAGCTTTAATATGAAACGCCTGCCACAAACAATGCTCCCATTGATTAGCTGCCTTTGGCATCTGGCAGTTTGAAAGGATGAAGGAAGGGCTTCACATTGGTATTTTGAACAAATACAGCTATTATTAGTACATGGAGACAGAAGGGTCTTGTGTTTGTTCTAGTGCCAACCTTGAGAGAGTATTATAAATGAATAGCGGTCTTAAGCCTAGTCTAGCACATTTAATTATGCACTGGATCATACCTGCTCAGAGAGAATGTAAATTGTCCACTGAGTTACTCAGCCAAGAATGCGAAAATACGGCTGAATTTGGAATAGCATGTTTACTGAATCCAGCTTCAGTTTTCACAGAGCAGCCTTTGCAGAGCACAGGGTCAAACCAAATGCCACAGCTCTTGTCCATGTCCATAATACATGTCTGGAGGTACAGAAGATGCTCTTGGCTTCTGGAGGAGTTTTCTTTATATCCCCAAAAGATTTTCAGCTGATAGGTTGTTTGAGACTACATTTTGCAGTCCATTTAAAAATCACCTGATTTAGTCTCAAGAGATATTAGATAGCACTGCAAATTTCCTGAGAGTCTTGGCATTTATTTGATTACCTGTTAGCATCTATTTGACTGCCTGTTCTCTTCCTTTTCACTTGTTTGGCTACAGCTGTGACATGTGATTTTTGAACAGGAGAAAGGCACCTCTGTTACCTTAAAGATGTATGAGGAGCATGACCTTGCAAGATTCAGTGCCTCCCCTGAAATGACACCTAACTCTCACCTGCCTTCTTATGAAAGCCAAAGTCACTAAGGCAGGGTGTCCAGGCTGTGTCCTTGTCCTATATCCTGGTTGTCCCATATCCTGGACTTCTCTTATGGGACAGTACTCCTGAAGATAACATACAATCCCTCTTCTGGTACTCCCCAATACAGACCGTATTGTATCCCTGGGAAGACACATGTTTAGCAACTTCCCCCCCCAGATTTGTTTCTTAAACTGATATCGGTATTTTCATGGAATAAAGCCATACACACACAACACCTGGGATGGCCTGTGCTACTGACTTATTGCCTTCTTTGTTGTAACCACAAATGGTAGAGTTTTCCCATTGGCAAGAGCAAACTTGAGGTAAGTTTGCATGTCAGCTTCTTACTGGAATTCCTGCTGCATTTGGCAGGAGATCTGATAAAGGATGAAACAAGGCCTTAAATTTTTTCTGCGATTGTACAGCTTGTTATCTTTTGTTAAGGAACAGGTGTTAGTGACTGCCAGCTGAATAAACCGTATCTGTGCTCCGAGAATAGTTGCTAGGAGTTTGTTTTCTTCCCGGGTCTCTATAAAGATACAGACAGAAATGCCTTTTCTTTTAGCACTTCCTGGGGGAGTCAAATGGGCCCTGCTAACCTACTTCTGACAGCATCCCTCAGCCACGCTCTGCACTTTCAGTGACACACATTTACTCACCTGCATGTAGCCACTTACAAAATCTCCAGTTACAGCTGTTGTAGTTCATAACTGCTTGCAAACCTTGCATTATTAATATGTCTAAGTAAAATCTCATGGAAAGTTTTACTGCATTTTTCCCGCAAATGCAGCCTTGAGTAACACACTCAGCACAAGTGGGTGAGTTAATGTTCTGTATCTGTTTCCCCTTTTTCTGTGCTCTCTCCCAAGAACACACAGGGGTGCCTTTCAGCCTCTGCTTTGTTAGGAGATATTTGCAAACTATCCCCTGGCCGAGGGTTATCCATCCAGTCCCTGAGCCCTGCCCATCCTTAGCTGGCAGGGTCTCCTTGTGCTGCAAGGAGAGGGCATCCCCTCCTCTTCCTTTGCAAATAGAAGTTGTTTTCCCTCCTGTCAGCAGTGTGTATTTGGGTTTTTTCCCACTCCTGCCATTGCTTTTTGCCATGTGATGGTGCCAGTGATAGGGGAGGACACCAGGCAGGTACTGTGAGGGAGATGAGGCTCTGAAACAGGTTGTCCAGAGGGGCTGTGGATGCCCCATCCCTGGAAGCGTTCAAGGCCAGGTTGGATGGGGCTCACAGAACCTGGTCTAGTGTCCCTGCCTGTGGCAGGGGGTTGGAACTGGGTGATCTTTAAGGTCCCTTCCAACACAAACGATTCAGTGATTCGCTTACTTTAAACCCTAAAGCTAACCTCTTCTGTTCAATTATTGCGCTGTTGTGTAACACTGCAGAGTTAATTGCCTCCTGTCCTTGCCCAGATTTCAAAACCACAAAACCAGGGGGAGGCAGCTGCACTACACACACCGAGATGAGCCAGCCATGAGCAACACGTGGGCAAAGAACTTTTGGCACGTTTCTTCCTCGTCACATGATTTGGCGCCAATGGATTTTCCCTCCCAGCAGAAGGTGGAAGCTGTATCTGAAACGAAACTAATGCTTCATTCTCAGTCTAGTATTTCGTTCTGCAGTGAGAACTTTCCAGTGAGCTGGAAAGGATTACTCCTGTTTATCTGCTGAGCAGTAGAAGGCATATAACTAACTGTTCAAAGTGGTTTGAAACCATGTCCCAAATATATCAATCAATGCGTGTTTTAATTTTATTTACTGACTATAACATATGGATTGTGCATAAATTAATTACTGTAAGCGCTGTAGCATTTAATACTCACAAAGCAGTCAATTTGGGCGTTTCACTTCAAACTCACCCAGGTTGAGCATGGAAGAATTCTTGCACTTGTGAGAAAGCTGCACACCTACTGAAAGTTCTGTCTATGAGATACATGTGCACTTATTAGAAAGATACTATCAGCTCTGTCTCTGAATGGCCTGGGAAAATGGGGCACACTCTTAATGAGATGTAGCTAATTAATCCTAAAACACGTGGAAGAAGACTGTCAAAACCAGTGCCAGTTGCCTCTAAGGCTCACTTGGCAACTGCTGACAGGGAAACTGTGAGTGTTCCCCCCAAGCTTTATCTTAACTTTATTGCTGAGTAGGTGTTAGTTTATAGATGCTGAGAATAGCACAGGTTCCCATATTCTTTGCAGGTAAACAAAAGACGGGTTTGGTTTTTGCTGCTATTTTTTTTCCTGTTGTGAATACATTTAGTATTTCCAATACAAGTATTACAATTTCTTGCATATTTTTAAAGCTTGATGTCTTGGCAGGGTGTATTTATTACTGCAAACTATATGTCGTGTTATTTTGTACCACGGATGTATGTAATTTCTCAAAGTGTGGTTTTAGCTTTCAAAGGGATTTGCAGAGCCATGCACAAGAAACTCCTGGTTGATAATCCATGTGTGATACAGAGGTCATACACAAAACATATAAAGACCCCTTTTCCCTGGATGCCAGACCTGTAACTACCTCTTAAATCTGTGCAGGTGGTTCTGACCTCAGGAAAGAATTTTGTTGCTCATTCCTCCACACCTTTCTCAAACTCTCCCTTTAAAATACCAACAGATATCATAATTCCATTGTTCACAGTTTGCTGCTACTTGCTATGTACTTCTATCTAATAAATACACATTGCCTGTGGATTTCTCTTCTTTTTTTTTTTGTCCAGTGGCAAATGACAAGTTGCCATAGAGATATCAAAGGCCATATCACTTCTTTTCAGGAGTGGATTCTCAGTCATTTCTAAACTTCTTCAAATGGAAATGGCTTCTGTAATACAGATCCTGTTTTATGGCTTTGAGTCACTGGACTGGGTAAACAGAGACACTATTTACAAGAGTATTTAGTGACAGGACAAGGGGGAATGACTTCAGATGGAAGGAGAGTAGATTTACATTAGATACTGGAAAAAATTTTGACTGTGAGGGTGGTGAGGCCCTGGCACAGCTGTGACTGCCCCATGCTTGAAAGTGTCCAAGGTCAAGCTGGATGGGGCCCTGAGAAACCTGGTCTAGTGGAAGATGTCCCTACCTATGGCAGGGGCGTTGGAACTGGATGATTTTTAAGGTCCCCTGCGACCCAAACTATTCTGTGATATGGAATTTTTGGTCAAATGGGTGGAAACCAACGAGGAAATGCCGCCTCTGTAGCACAGAGTATGACCTCTGGGAGAAGTGAAGGTCCAAAGTTTGCAGAGAGGGACAGTGCTTCCTTCATGTAGCTTTCCCTCTGCTGTGCTCTTGGATATACTCTCAGAAATATACCTGAATATGCTCTCAGGAGACACTCCTGCCCATCTGTCCATGACCAGAAGGCATCCCATGGCTTAAAGAGGGTTTGAGTCCTGAGGCAATATTTTTAGCTCTTCCAGCTACTGCAATCATACACATGAATGAACATATACTGTATGTTCCCATATTTACATGCAAAAAAAAAAAAAAAGCTTTTGTAACTGATCTTCAGAGATTTTTATTCCTTTTATAGTTCTACCTCTCTCTTGATAGCCATCTGGCAAAGCTGTTGACTGTCTCTCACACTGTTACAGGGAATTTCCACAGGTTAGGAGAACAACTCAAGGACAGATATGAGTGAGGTGTGTCATTATTTCTGTCCTATACCTGTTCATTTTTTTTTTCAGTTTTGACCAGCAAGAAGGTGAGGAAGAACTTGCTCAAAACTGTAATTGCATCTTGCTGTCTGTAATTGTACTTTGGTGTCTGAGGTATCTTTGCTGTCTGATCGCATCACCACTGAAAACTGCTTTTTCATTTGTGCTGATTCAAAACTCTCCCTTTTCTCCTCTTTGCCCCTTTCATTCGGGGTAGACAGACTCGTTTCCCCCTTCAGCCAACAACAGTTCATCTGAAAATACTTCAAAAAATTAATAATACTGAACTTCTGGCAAATTTGGAGTAGGTAAATTCACTACACCGGCCAACTGATGCCAAGAAGCCAGAATTTAGGTGGTAAATCTCACAAGAACTCTCCCTGGTGTCGTTCTCTTATCCAGAGAGAAGCAAAGATATTACTTACTTGGAGAAAGGAGGAAAAGCTCTGGGATGGAAAAGGAGTTCGGAGAGCCAGCTGAAATGAGTCAAATCTCAGCCTTTGTGGTATAAGAGCGGGTCCTTTCTGGAATCCTACAAGAGTATGTCTTTGCATGAATAACTTAGCAGAGAGGAGACCAGCCTCAGAAAGAAAATATATTTTTCCAGTCAGAAAATGAACCTCCAGCTTCTCCTCCCTCCACCCCCTCTGTTTCTGGATTGGCAGCAGTATTAATAACCATTAATTTCAAGTGATGTGAGTTTGGGAAAGTGTTTCTTTCCAGTGCTGTTATGCAGGAAAAAAGCAAAAGCACGAGCCTGTCTATAGATATAGAGAGCTATAGAGAGCTATTCCTGTAAAGAATAAATTTACATGTAAATAGGAACACAAATCCTCACAGACCAAGCAGTGTCAGTGGGGATTAAGCTACCTGTTTAAACACACCAAATCAAATAGATGGTTTATGACAAATAAAGAAGAAATATGAGTATGTAATTATGAGTTTGCTTGGTGCATGCACTGAATGATCCAGGAAAACAGCACATTTTTTGCTGGGTCATACCTGACCTTTGTGTTGTTGACACCTCTTCCTGTAGGTCATTTGTGTGAGTAAACACAACTTCTGCAGTGATGTCAGTGAATATGGGGAACAGGAAGGAAGGAAGGGAAAGTAGATCTTACAGAAACTTGTCCAGTTGGAGAATTATGGTGTCATGGAAACAGCAGAGGCCACATAGATGTTTCTGAGCAGGGATCACCCATTTCCCAGAACTTCTGACAGTCTTAGTGAAGACGCCCCCTGACAAGTCCCTAAACACAAAAATGCCCTTTTTCTATGTAGTGGTGCTGTCATCTTTATTTGTATTAGAGTGGTGGCAGTCGAAGTCACCTGTCCAGGATGCTCTCAAACTAGAATTAGTGAGCTGTATGGAAAGGGTGGAAGCTTTTCCAGCTTAGGGCGCCTTCATGTTCATCTAACCACACACTTGTGTTTTTAAGTCTTGTCAGTTCAAAACTGCTGAGCTGGCACTGCCCAAACTTCCTCTTTACCTGCTCTCTTTATGTAATTGGATGAGCTAGGACGGTAACAATAGTATTCCTCAATCCACTACTCCCAAAAGAGTATTATACTGTGGAAGACAGAGGCACAAAATATCAGGTAACTCCTCTCCTGCAGAACCCACATCTAGAGGAGTGGTGATTCAGGAGGGCAGGGAGATAAAATCCTGATGAAGTTTGCCTGAGACACTAACGCTGGACCTGGGATGAGCTTTCAGCAAAGGTGTGTATTAAACCTGCAGCATGCTCCAATGACACTGTGACTCCTTCACTGTCTCCAGTGAGGTCTCTACTGCTTAAGAGATGTGTCCATACAGGTTTGAGACTTCAAGTGCTGGAGTCTGTGTCACCGTGTCACCCCAGAGCACAGTATGCCTCTTGTGCAGATTTCTGTTCCGGAAAGTCTCAGAGCTCATTCCCAAAAGTTTGGCCCCCTGAGCCTCTTTGCCAGCCTGACCTCACAGAGACCTGCTGTGCTGCCTGAAGGTTGTTTTTCGCTACTTACCAAGAGTTCTGCCACTCCTGGGAGCTGATCTGGTTACCTGCCCCCAGGTGACCTGCAGCACAACACCCTGCCCTTGTGTGCTGCAATCGGGAGAGGGGTTTTACAGCCCCACATTTTGGACGGGGAAAGGGTGTTTTTAAGTGTCAGCACATCACAGTATATATCAAAGTGCTTGTAACGTGACTAGAGCAAAGACAAATTTTAGCACATCACCTGAACGCACCCATGGGAAACATTTTGCCCCTAATGGAGATCTACCCTCTTGTTCTTGAAGGAGTTTGGCTGTGACCACGCTAAGGTTTCTTCCCAAAACTCCTCTCAGGTAGTGTAGCCCTGATCCTCTCCTTCCTCCCTTGCATACTTTATGCCAGCACAGTGCAGTCAACCACAACATCCCACCGTAAGGATGGGTGACAGGGAAAGCCCTTAACAAATCCTGCTCTCAGCTTGTGCCATGAGGAACTCACACATCTCAGCTCCAGGAACAAGCAGAAAAGAATGTGCTGGAGAAAAAAGCGAACACAGATCTGCAATGAAAAGATCAGAAATGGCACCGACAGGTTTTTTCCTCCTTAAATAAAAGCAGGTTCTGACCTTTGTAGGTTAATTTTAGAGGCTTGACAGCAACTTTCAGAGAGTGTTGCTTATTTGGACAGTGCCTTCAGTGAAAGTTGGAGTCAGGTTTAAGAAAATACGTTCAATCAGCCAACAAATCCTGCAGTAAGAAACTATAGAGAAATATACTTCAAGAGTACTTGAGTTATTGCCTTTCTTTAAGCAGGTGTGCACCCTTCTTTGATATTTGTATATAAATCTTTCCCCATAAATTTTTTTCACCTGTTGTTTGAGTCACTAACAGGATCAGTGGAGGTTAGAAGGCAGTTTTCACCTGACTGTTAGCACTGCACAAAGTGATGTGTGCACTCAGGATTGCACAATAAAGGAGAGGCTCCTTCCTTGGCTTGTCTCCCTGTTCCCTTTCACCTCACCCATCAGTGTAATTTCCCCCCATCCCTGTTAATTAGCAGAGCTCAAGAGAAGTTGTCATAGAATCAGAGAATCACAGAAGGGTTTGGAATGGAAGGGACCTTAAAGATCATCTTGTTCCAAACCCTCTGCCGTGGGCAGAGACACCTTTCACTATTCCAGGTTGCTCCAAGCCCCGTCCAACCTGGCCTTGAACACTTCCAGGAATGGGGCACCCACAGCTTCTCTGGGCAACCTGTTCCAGTGCATCACCACCCTCACAGTAAAGAGTTTCTTCCTAATATCTAACCTGAACCTACTCTCAGTTTGAAGCCATTCCCCCTTGTCCTGTCACTACCTGCCCTTGTAAATAGTCTCTCTCTCAATGTTTCTTGTAAGCTCCCTTATCAGCAGCTTCTTGCAAGACTGATTGAGAATCTGCAATTAGTTTTCATGTTCAGTTCATGGTTCCTTTCGTGTCTTCAATGGTAACTGGAAGACAAGATTGCTAGAAATGCTAAACAAGTGTTTTTAGTAGTTTGTGTTACGGTAGAGTAGGAAGGGCAGACTGGCTGTGGAGTCCCTGTGCTTGGTGCTGACACTTTGAAACCTCTTTGGAGAAAGGACAGTCATAAGCTACAGTGTAAAAAGGGACAGTGGAAGAAATAAACATTGTGTAAAATACCCAACCACTGATATAAAAATTATTTCTGTTTATCTTTAGCCCACACTGTAATACATCTCCTATGCAGCAATACATGTCACATTGGAGAAAAGGAAGTTACTTATCAACAGATAAGTGGTCTTTGTGGTTTATATGCACACATGAAACAGCCATGAAGACCCTCAAGTGGGGGTTTTTTGAGTGACCAAAAACCTGGAGCCTGCAGTGATGTCCTGGTCCTGGAGGCACAAAGCAGTGAACTGTCTGGCTCAGATGCAACTTATAGAACTGGAAGGGGATCCTTATCTTGAAAGATAAGTGTTAGAAGGATTGGCCATCAATATCTGAATTTTCTCCACCTTCCTTACTGACAGAAAAGCTGCTTCAATAAGAGAAAAAAAAAAAATAAAAAATTTAAGAGTGCCAAAGTGTTCCCTGAAATCCAGAAGCTCTCATTTTAACCCCACCTTACCACTACCCTTTGGGAAAGCTTTTCTGAGAGTGAACCAATGTCAGACACTTCAGTGTTCCATCTTCCTACACATGGGCAGAGCTCACACACCGTTGACTTTGTCATGGTATCATCCATTGTAATCTGATCAGGGGAGTCCAGGGGCTTGCCCCTACCCAAACCTGGTCAGGTAGAAATTGTGACCTCTCTAGTGAAACTTATAGGTCAGGCAATGTCCTGCAAAGAATTCCTCTGTCCACCCTCCCATCGTGTACAGCCAAGGTTCATACCAGGACTAGCAGGAACAGCAGCCTCACCTGACATGGAATGCCTGAGAGAGATGGATTCCAGCACATACTGCAACCCAACTTCTGTGGTGTCAGTCATTTAATGAGATGCCCAAAACTTGAAGCGTTCAGTGGAATGGCTGCTTTCACACCATGACTGTAGCACATACATCGTAAGAAAGTAGTGCAGCTTTTTCCTCAAAACCAAACAGGGGTTTTTCTTGATACAGGAATATAGTATTATTCTTAAAGCTCTTCTATTTTTGTCCACAGACAGCTCTCCCCATACTTGCATTCCTATCATAAAAGTAAATAAACACGATTCATATCCTCATATTCTTTAATCACTTACATTTATTTGGATTTTAAGCTTTCTTGAGGGAAATAGAAAGTTGTCGAAGTGCTTGAAATATCGACACACCAGTTCTTCATCTCTTGTGGTACCAATTGCACTAATTCACGTGAAAGCTTTCCTTGGCAGATGTGGGCAGATTTCTGGCCCCTAAGGAGTGATATTTGTAGTCTTCAGGAAGTCTTTTGTGGAAGTACTCGAGCCAGGTATCTAACCACTCAGTTTCTCTGTTAATAAAACCAGAGAACTCCATCTTAGAGAAACCCTTGGGGCAGATGATCTATGAAATGCAGCCAAATCACTTCTGCAAAACGTTTTGAAAATCTCAAATGGCAGCTGCTGTAGAGATGTAAACTCTGAGGTTGTTTCACAGTCTTCAGGCACTGCACTCAAATGACTTTGACAATGCCAACACAGGCTTGGGAGACTAGGAGTTTGCTCTGCTAATTGTGAGTATTTTTAATGATTCTGATATTGTTTTATTTGCTAGTGATCATAGATACTCTTGTTATCCTGTGCACTCTACACTTGAGATATAGAATCATAGAATATCCTGAGTTGGAAGGGACCCATTCTGTAGCTGTAACTGGGTTCAAATACACGATCTGAAGAAAAGGTTCGGGTACTGTGTCTGACGTTTGGTTTGCGCTTTCTCAGGCTCATTTCCTTTGCAGGGCTTATATAGGAATTTGAAGATTTGTTTTGTTTTGCTTCATTTAAAGAACTGGTGCTTCAGAGAAGGATCATTAGCTTAATTTGCTTAGAATAAGATCCCTTTGTTTCTGGGTATATCCTTGCTGGATGAAGGTGCCAGCTTATCATGTGTGCATTCTGAAAGCTACGGACAGATAAGGCTGGTGGAGGAGAAGGTCTCCAAAGTCACAGCGTAGGCTAGAAGTTTATTGAATCAATATCCCTCTGGAGAGAAAGCCAGACTAAATTAAAGAAAGTGGCAGAAGAAAAGAGCATTCTATAGAGCTGAGACACAAAGAAATACAGCAGGGGACAAGTCTTACCCATTGATCTCTCTGGAGTCCTCAGAGGGAGACAACAACAGGGAAACAGAGCCTTCCTTTATATTCAGTCCTGAAATGGAACAAAACAAGAATATGGGTCCCATCCTCCTCCCATTAATGCTGGCAGGCCCCAGAAGAATAATTTGCATTCCATCTAAGACCTTGTTGTTGCCACATCTGACTTGCAAAATGTTTCCTCACAAAAATGGAAAACTGCAACCAACCCGTCCTGGCCTTGCGGTTTTATTGACCCAGAAAGGAGCCTGATGGCTCTGGGTTGCCCCAGAGCAACTTGACAGGTAAATCAAAAGTCATCTGAAACTAAATCATCTTTCACAAACTTACGCAGAGCACTAAAAATTGGCTCTCCTGGCTGGGATGGTCACAAGCCAAGGCTGTTTAATGTCTGTACCCTATTCACAAGCACCACCAACTTCTTGTTCCCACACCTGTGTTGTGTAGGGTCATGTTTTGTGAGGCTCTGGAGCACAAAAAGGGATTGTGCTGCCTTGCCAGGAACATTGAACAGTCATTACAGGTAATTTTTTTTTTTTTTTTCCCCAAAATCCACAAAGCTTGAGACTGTTATTTCATTGGGAGTAAAAAAAGCAGCTGGAAGCATTCAATAATCCACATGCTCATGGAATTAACTTTGTCACTAATTGTAGTAATTGGCATTCTGTTGTGGTGCTGAGGACAGGCAGAGAGTGAGAGCCATGCTGTGTATTTCTAGAGATGTAAAGGTCTATATTTCTATACCCAGGCCGGATAGGGCTCTGAGAAACCTGGTCTAGTGGAGGGTTCCCTGCCCATGGATTTAATATTTATATTTATATAATTATATGAATCAACTCTTATCCCATTTTTACTTATGCTCATTGTTTTGAAGGTGTTCATTCTGTTGTCATTTACCTCTCTGTGCCTTCATTTATTTACTCTTTTTAAGGATAAATACCAGGATTTAAGGATATTTAAGTATTTAAGGATAAATCCCAGATTTTCCCTGGGATGGTTCAATATAAGGGGTACCTGTCTAGAAAAACAGACCGTAGCTGCCTTGTTGCAAGTGAGCCAAAGTAATAATTCTTTGTGAAAGAAAAATTAAACTAGGGAAAGAAAATTCAAACTAACAGCCTGTGTGTTCTTCTACAGGCTGGACTAGTGAGAAATCCAGTGTCAGTCACTCTGCCTGAGGGTTTAGCAGGGAGCAGATCCATTGCCCTTCAGCTGTTTGTGCAGGGGGATCCAACTCAGACTACAAGAACTCAGCTGAACTCCAAGTATGTTCAAACAGGGAGTATTTAGCTGTCTCACACAGTTGGTTAAGCCAAAGGTAACAGAGTGAATTCTTGGAAGGAAATAGCTTGTTTAGCACAGAAGCTAATTAATGTTCAGCATTTGGTCCTCATCCTAAAGAGATCCCCACAAACCCTTCCCATGGGTATGTTTTATTCATGATGGTCTCACTTCTAATTCTGGTCCCGAACCTTCTAGATCTCGCACATGTCAGTGAGATCAGGGAAAATGTATGATTGGAGCCTTTCCCTGCAAAAATCAGAGGAAAGCTTCCACAAATGCCTTCTCTGAACAAAAGGAGATAACACTTTCTCACCAGTGACTTCTATGCTTCTAAAAAAAAAGCAAGCCGTGGAAAAAGCTTATCGACTAAAACTCTGATCTTTTACACTGTTTAAGTTCACTCCCTGGTTCTCTCCAAGACAAACCTGCTTTTGAGGGATGAACTCTAAGCAGTGCAATTGTGAGCCAGTTGTTGTCTCTGGCCTTGGGGTCCAGGAGCAGTTCACAGCCTCTATTTAGTGATATTTGTGTTGATGGTGATCTTTTGGCACCTCCTCTTCTTTCTCATTTCCCGTTCCTAGAAAAACAAATTTTTATTTTTTTTTTTTGGTAAAACCTCAGCCTTCTGCCTTTTGTGCAGTTGCATGAAGCTAAACACAGCTCTTCAGGAAAAAGGCAGTGGAAGGCTGGAATCCTGATGCTGGCTGTGGTGGTATTTGCTGCATTGCGTTGTAGTAGAAGTAATGCTTTACAGTGAAAAGGGTGGAGGTATGAAAAACCTAAGATGGAGAGAGTTTTTTTGCATGGCCACTACCTAAATTATGTAAAAGAAAATGATCGACACAGAGGAGTCGCTGGCAAAAAATTGCTCCATTGAAAGGTCTTTAATTTTTTTTTTTTTTCCTGAGAGGACAGAACTGTTGAAAAAAAAACCCCAAACCTGTTTACTTGAAAAATAATCTCCCTGAGAAGTAGACTGACCATGGAGAAGTTATCACAACACTTCTTTCCAAAAAACTGTCAAATAGGTTTCATTTTTCCCTTATAATTTTGTATTTTAGGTAACATTGCCATTTAATACAGTTGGGAAATCAAAGTGTTCAAGCTCGGATAAGAGTCAAAACCAGACCGTTCAGCCTTAATGCAACCAAAAGTTTCCTTCAGACTGAATTCTTTTTTTCAGAACACTTTGTTGCAGGAGCTCTTTGAAGAGTGGTGACATTTTGAGTCCTGAGTCAGATAAGTTAAGACTTCAAAGTCTTGGAACAGCACAGCGATTCCTGTGGCTCTCACACCTACTGCTACTTTTTCAAAATTGTGTGGCTGACCTCTGTGGACTAAGGCTGGGAACAGGAGACAGTGAGTTATAAAACGCCCTTCTTAAAAACATCCTGAAACACAATCTGTAGCAAAAAGGTGCTTATTGAGCCAGTTCTTTGTTCCAATATGCAGTAGGTGAAATAAAATAATCGATCACAAGGGTAGGTAGAGAGCACGAGAGTTCTGGTTTTTGACTGTGTTGGTGGCAAAAAAATGCTGCCGTACCGTTGCTGGTTTTGTGTCAAGATTTGTTTCATGGGAGACACAACAGGACATGAGAGCCCTGCCAACCCAATACCTGGCAGCTGCCAAGAGGAGCCTCCCACCCTCCTCTCTGTCCACGTGCCTGTTGTGCCCAGCAGCTGTTTCAGATTCCATGGTTCTGTGGCCTCATGGACAGTCAGTTCAGCTGTCAGATGCTATTAAAATGAATCCTCCAAAAGAGAAGAAAAGTTGTTGAAAAGGGCTTTTAGATAGACCAACCAATTTGGTCAGCTCCCTCAGTAGCCACACTGACAGAAGCCTGATCCCTGTGTACCATCATATTTCTCTTAGTTCATGAGAAAGGCCTCAGATCCCACTCAGGAAGCCTCCAAAACAGGAGTATCTTCCTTGGGAGTCCCTGTTTTAGTTTCGGATGCCTGGCCTGTGTACTGAAGTTATACTGTTACTGTTGCAATAATCCCTGGCTCAGTGGTGTTGTGAATTCTACCCTGGAACCCACAGCTAATTTCTTTATTTTCATCTGTGGTTTATGATTAACACTGCTATTTGTTCTTTGTAAATGTTCCTGAAGCAGATGTTGTGTCAGTGATGCTGCTTTGTGAAGAACTGGAATTTCTTTTCTGGAGTATTTTTGCCTTCATTTTCCTGTCTGAACCTGTGGAGACCATACAGCTTTATTGCCTGATACAGCTGTAACCAAACTGATGCACAGGCACAGCACAGAAGAAAGTAAAGAAAAGTCTCTAATGAAATTAGAGAAGCAGGATAGTGTCATTAGCATAGATCAAGACTATCAGAATTTTTCTGATTCTGGTTCTAGAGCCACCTTGGCTGGTCTAATTTCAGGTATTTCTCTCTGCAGTGCTACTGGGGGAGGTAGAAACATTCTCTGATGATGGTGCCCATTTGATTTCGTGATTTTGCGGGGATTTTGATTTCAGCTGTATCTCTGGTTCTTTACCTGTTTGCTGTTGTCCTAGTATTTTGTACTTTATTCCTCCTCCATTTGCTCTTTCCACGATAATCCAATGCAAGACTGGGAAGGAAAATGTGAGTTTCATTTCGTCAGAGATAGATTGAGCACACTCCTTACCTTTGCAGCTCAGCACCATACCTCATTAGTCCTCCACAAAAGGAATTGTGCTTCGCCAACTGTAAGCAGGAACAGTCTCTAGGAAACGTATTTTTTGAGCCTGGAACTTCTTGTTTGATGGCACGTGTTTTTTTAAAGACTCAAGCTCCCATAGAAACGTGGGGCTTCAGCATTCCTGCTTTCTTGGTCCAAAATTTCCAGTCATTATAATACTCCAAAACTATCTCAGCATGAAATTCAAATTACCCAAATCTAGAAGGTAAATAGAGGTACCTCTTTCCCTTGCTTCTTTCCCTCTTGTTTCTGTCTTTATTATTTTTTCCAAGACAAGATCATGACTTTTCTTAGCTTGGTGGGGCTGAGCCTTGGATGGTTATGTGTGACAAGACAGAAGTTGAAAGAGTTCAAAGCTCCTGTGAATTGTTTTTCTGAATTAGTTTTTTTTTTGCATGTGTGTGTGTGATTTCGAGGTCAGGGAGCCACAAAGGTGTTTTAGCCACCTGGGAGTGCCCTTCCCTCTCCATCCCTCCGTATTGCGCTGAGCCCCAAATAGCCGAGACGCCCATTAGTGAACAGGGACCTTCTAAAGGTTTCTGGAAGCCCTGTATGGCACGAGGGGAAAATTTACTTCCCTCTTATTGACTGGATTGTTCAAGGCCTGCCAGTTAGGATTTTTTTAATCTCTAATCATGCTGTGAGTAAATAAACATCCCCCAGCCCTCAGTCTGTCCCTGTGGAGGAGAGGTCTCCCAACTGAACTCCCATGTTGTGCTAAAAAGCAAGAAGATTCTCAGAGTTACGTCTGAGACGTCTTTATCTCAGATATCTATACTGGGAGAGCCACGTGGTTCCCATATCCCATGAAATGCCCCCTGTACACTGTTTTCCTATTGGTGTGAGCGACAGGAACACTCTAACACCTCCCTCAGATTGTTTTCTTACCAAATGTAAAGAGGCAAGGGGGGAATTTACATCTTGTTTTAACCAGGTCTTCAGTACGGATGATGTGGGAGCAGAGACCCTGTTGGAACACGATGTGCTGTTTTTAGGTCTCTGGCCAAGACACCTTATACCCTTTGAATACCTTGTGCTGGTACCATATGATTTCCTCATATCTGATTATATTTTAATGTTCCTTAGCCATACATATTTTTTTTTTTTACCCTGGAACGCTTTAAAGCCTCCTGACCAGGAGGTTTTGAGTGTACATTTGAAGCCAAACACTTGGAATGTCTTGGGACTTTTAGGACTTCTCATATCTGTGTTGTTTGAAATCATCCCAAACCAGAAATGCACGAATCAGTTGAGAACAGGAGAGTGAATGGAAAAGAAAGCATTCTCTCTGACACTAAAATTACAAAATGGAAGTTAGCTCTTCTGGGAGCAGTTTTGAACAAGGAAGAATCTCATGACTCATGATTAATGAGAAAGCAAACATAAGGTAAAAACTTAATAGACAGTCCTGAGTTGATGTATAATAGGCTAACACTGAAACAAATCCAGTGATTTCCACTGAGTAATGCAGCTGGAAATGTCATATGAAATGTCACTGACCCATAGCTAGTATTAAAAGGATAACAGAAACAACAACAATAAAAATAATAATCATCTTGAGTGACTGTAGAAGCCAGGAGGGTTTGAATGTCTGAAATCCATACTGTGGCCACACTTTGTGACAGTGCAGGTACATTCTGCTTCTAACTAAAGCTGTTTAATTTACAGGCATTGCTGTATGGGAATAGGTTTGTTACGGATCTCCTTTTGTGTTATTCTAAGATTTTTGACAAGCACAGTTAGATGAACTCGCAGACATTCTTTAACACATGGAAAGTACAGTTTCTACCTAAAAAAACCCTATTTCTTTCACTCCCAGCACTTCCAGACCAATACACATCCTCACTGACAGTAATGATGTGTTCCTGGAAGTTCTTGGATATGTAAGTTTGGTACTACAACATGATAAAAGATGGTTAAACCAGTATTATCCCCTACCCCCAAATTGTGATTTCCCCAAGAAATTCCATCTTTGACTTACAAATGGGCAAGTGAGAGTCTGGAAGTGTTTGGTGATGGCTGGCAGGAGGGAAAATTAGAAAACTGAGTACCTTAGGATGGGTTGTTCATCTTTTACCTGCCACTACCATTCCTCCCCAATACTTGCTGTTTCTGATTCAAGTTGGCTGTGGGGCTCAGAAGCCCACAAGAGTTTGTTTTTTCTCCCCATTGTATCCTTTGACTTAATAAAGACACTATCTTTGCCAATTCAGCTGCCCTCTGTATTTCTTTCAGATTAATCTTTGTTTTTTGAGAACCTAAGGCCTTGGTAAACACAGCTTTTTGACAACGTAATGTTAAGCAGATGAAAGTTAATATCTTAAAGAGTTTTTTTTCCAGTGTAAAGTCCAGAGTTTTGAGCATTCCAAAGGAATGCCAAGGTTTCAGCAAGTGAACTACAAGTCACTTCAATCTTGTTATTTCCTTGTGTATCCTTCACCTTCTAACTCTAGGTGAAACTTGAGTTTCCTCAGCAGCTTTGAAAAACAGATGTAAGAAGTAGATGATCATTTAAATCTTGAGTTTATAGGTTGATAAGATGAATTACAAGGCACTTAAAATATTTGAGAAGGGTCACCAGTTTCATACTGGGAAGTCTCTTATCTTTAAGGCATGTGGCAAAACTTGTTCTGCATTTACCAGAAAGCAACTTTTACAGTAAAGTATATGACCAGCTGAATTAGAAGTTAGTTTGATTTTGGGGCATAAATTTTCAAGGTGAAAAAAACGAAACTGTCAAATGCTGCCTAACAGAGAAGCTTACCAGAATCTCTGGCAAAGAGGCTGTAATAAAACAACAAGCCACCCTGCTTTACCTATTTCCCTGAAAAAAGAAGGGTTTTTTGTTGGTTGGGGTTGGGTTTTTTTTGTTTGGTTGGTTTCTGTTTGTGGGTATTTTTTTTAAAGGTTATGTGCCATTTGGTAAAAATGGGCTTATAATACTAAATGTGAACTTGGTTTGTTCTTTTGGTTCATAAGGAACTTCTCCTTCCACACAAGCTGGGTGTCACTGTACACTGAAAACCAGCGTTGCTTCTTCTAAGGTGGTTAAAAATTTGACTTGATAGACTTTGCAGCCAATTTTCCGTGGCATTTCATAGAGGATGATCCTGGTTAAGAAAGACAGGGAGTGGAATATCCCACCCATTCCTTGATAGGCACTGAAGGCTCTAGTTTGCAAGAGCGTTGATGCTCACAGGTTGTTCACAGGTGAGTAGGACCTGCAGAGGTCAGGGAAGAGGCTCAGGTTCCAACACTACCCTTGTGTGTGGAACGACACCACTCTAAGAGCCCAAATCTGACTTAGAGACTGGAATTAAGCTTATGGCAGTCCAAGAGAGAGAAGTCTGAAGGCAGTGACCTCCCAAGTAAAAGGAAAATGCCATTTCCAATTCTTTATGCAAGAGGAAGTAGCTCATATTTATTCTTTAAGAATTCCAGTTAAAGGTGTAAGCAAATGATTGCTAAGAAGAGATCTGAGTCAGGTTTTTCTACGTCAAACAAAGGCACAAAGCTGAAACTGCTGCCTCACACCAGAGAACAATAATACCCTTAAGTTAATTTCAAGACTATTTTTCTTCGTTTTACTTTGCTGACAAAGTAAAACAAAAAGGAAACCAACCTTAGAAAGCAACTGCTGAAGCAAAACCCATAATTTATGTAGTTGTAGATATGACAAGTCTTGGCATATCTATGAAAAACTTGGGGGGGGGGGGAGAAATCAAGTAGATAATGATCTTCCTTCAGGCCTTACTCTGCTCCACTCCACTCCATCCCACTGTACTCCACTCCAGACAGCATTCCTTGCACATAGTGTGACTGCAAAACAAATCTCACTGAAAATTGTTTAATGAAGGCTTCTATCAGTATAAACCCCAGGCAGTAGAGGACATTAAAACTATGACACGATGTAACTGTTTAGGTCGTTCATGACCCCCAGACACACAGCGGCAGGTTTGGCATTTTTGGGTTAAAGTTGTGACCCAAAGGAGACAACCAGAAGTGCCTGGTTGTAGCAACTGCTTATAGTTGGAAGAGCTTACCTACTAAAGAAAATGGGGCTAAACTCAGCTAAGAGTGAGAGGCCTGGTCACGTTCGGTGCATTTCCAGCATTCTGTTATTCTAATACAATAAAAATGCAAGCTAGAATTGAATACTTAAACATTTGCTTCTAAATAATTAAAAATACAGGAAAATATGCAGTCTAGTAACCACGGCAGGGTTGGATCATGGGTTGGACTTGATGATCTCGGAGTTCTCTTCCAACCCGGTTGATTCTACGATTCTGTGAAAAAAAAAAAAAGTGGTATCTTCTGATTAGTGCGAGACTTTGGGATCCAAGGCCCCTGAGTTCTGTATCTTAGTCACGCATTGCACAGCCCCAAGGCTGTTAAAATATTTTACTGATTGAACATCCTCAGATGTTCAGGGGTGATGCTGTGACGCAAGGCCCTCCGAGTCCCGCCTGTCTTTCCTTTTGGCTCACTTTTGGATGGCGTTTAGACTTTGCTCCACTAAAGAAAAGCAACAGAAAGCTTTGGAATTTGTTACAGAACAGGTGAGCGGTGAGCATTTGATTACATTGGCTGCGATCCCACTTGCGTGAGGGATTTGCAGAGGCTGAGATGGAGCACTTGCAGCCTCGCCCCTGTTTAAATTAACGAGGTCTTCCCGCCATAAACGCCAGTTTCCACGGGTGGGAAGAGCACTGCAAGGAGGTGGAAACTCAGCATGGGGGCTTGGAATTACCTTTGGCATTTCATCTTCTCCCTTTTTCTCTGTAAGTCTATTTGCCACTGGTATGTGTTTGGAGGATGCCCTTGAAATGATAACTGGGGGGGGCGTGTGTGCATGGCAAAAAATAAATATAAAATACAATAGCATGCAGTATTTAAAGTTATTTGTTTTTAATTTAGCTTGAATGTGTAGTATTTCATCGGGTATTTTAGTAGGGATATGAAGCTGTAAGTAGCTCAGAGGAGGAGAGCAAAGTATTCAGAAAACTCACCTAAAAGATGAAACATGCAGTGTCTGATCAGATTTTATGCCTTTTTTAACCTTAAGCTTAGTATGAGACCACTAAATGATATATTTTGCGAATTTTTCCTCTTCTGAAAGCGTCATAAAAACGAAAAGACTCATTAAAAAAGCATGAACTAGGTTTTATTAATTGTGCTGTGTTCTTACTGCACGGTAAGGGTTTTTTGAAACAACACCTAGAAATTCAGAGGCTGCACTATTTTTTCCTTAATGACTTGTTCCATGTCATTCAATGAGATGCACACAAATTTCTTGAGTGATCAGTACTTGCTGTTAACAATCTGAGGGTTGTTAATCACAAGCACAAGGGTCTTAAAATTCAAACAGTATTTGGATGCAGAAAAGATATCAGTCCGTAGGAGGAATTTTGCAAAATATGCATTGTTACAAGTTTTTATGTATATATCAAACAATATGAAAAAAACCCCCACCCTCTTTAATTTTACAGGTAGATAGAGTCAAAAGAAGTTAATTAATGTGGTTCTTAAGAATTTGCGCTACTCTAGTACAACTTCTCTGAGAATCCTTTAAGTTTCCCGCAGCCAAAGCCAAAGACCCAGAATAATAACTAAGTGTTGCTAAGGATTAAAAATTACATGAAACAGAAGACCTATGTCTGTGGCTTTAGCAGGAACAAAGCCACTCCTCAAAATCAAGGTTGAATTACCTCATCAACTAAATGAAATGAGCCAAAATTGGCTTGACTATCTAATCACAACAGAACAACGATTTGATTTTCCCTTTAAAGAAATTTTGTGAGTTAGAAATGTCATCTTGACACCTGCAAACTAAAGAAGTTATGATTTATTTATAGTTAGAGATAACAGGTAAACACAGGAAGGCAATGATTTTTTCCCCAGGATTATTATGATTTAGGATATCAACAGAAAGATAGGCACAGAAAAATCATTCTGTCCTGCCTGACAGCCAGTAAATAAAAAAAGGCATAAATGCCTTGCAAAATAAAAAAAAAAGGAAATAATCAAATAGGCATAAACAGCTGAGGAGAAAAATATGCTGAAAAATGCATTCCATTCATTTTTAATATTCCTTGTCAATTCTCTAGAAATTTTAGTTTAGAGATCATAGGATGAACAAATAATTTAGGTTGAAGAAAACCCTTAAGATCATCAAGTCCAAACTTAAACTTAACACTGCCAAGTCCGCCACTAAACCCTGTCCTAATTGTAAGTTAAATAATATTTACAGGAAGAAAAGAACATTAAAAAAAAATAAAATTAAAAAATATGTAGACTAGAAACAGTAAAGCATATACGAAGGTAATGTAAATCTCTAAGTTTATGCAGAAAAACAGTATTACCAAGAAATCAGTAAGTTAAAGAGCTCCTTAAATGTATGCAAATGGAAAAGGAAATAACATAGAAATTTCATGGTAGATAAGGAATAGCAAAGAAAGCATGAAACTAGAAATGGGGAGGGAAAGGAATAACAATGAAGATGAGAAAGATAAGCGAACTTGTTACACAGGAACGAGATTACACTTGGTAGACTATTAAAGGAATAGAGGGCAAATATCCATAATCCACATTTTTAAAACGTGCCAGGTGCCAGGACCGGGATGACAGAGGGAAGAAACCTGACGACTGCCACTGCTCAGATCCACGTAAACGGCTCTGTGAGCACAGACCCAGACGGCACAAGAGGCCCGGCTGCACACAACTCCAGTGCCATCGTGGCTGAGCCCAACGCCACGACAGCCCCTTCCCTCCTGGACACATCCTTCCTGTCCCCCTCCACGATGAGGATGGTGGGTGGAGAAGGGAGGACGGCGACTGAGTCCACGGTGCCAGACGGGGAAGGGAGCTCACGGGGCACATCTGCCAGGAGCGACGTGTTGAGCAGAGACACCTCTATGGCAGGAGCTGCCAGCACTGCCACCAGCAGCGCTTCCTCCCTGTCCCCCAGGCCCAGCTCGGCAGGGACCAGCCGCTCCTTGTCCTCTCCTGGTGGCTCCACAGCCGCGACTCCCAGCCCACAGCGGAGCAGCACCAGCGGCCCCGCCGAGGAGCGCTCGGCCGCCACAGCCCCGCCGTCCACAACACTCGTGTTCTCCACTTCTGGCTCTGGGAGCGTTCGGTCGGCTGCCGCGACGGCAGAGCCCATGACACACAGCCCAACGACCCCCAGGGCGGTGGCTTCCACCCCTGGCACCTCTCCTGCCACAGATGCCACCGAGGCCAGCCTTTCTCCCACCCCGGGTGGCAGCACGGAGACATTGGCAGCTCGACACACCTCCGCACCCCTCACACCGGGACAGGTCACTGAGGAGGCAGGGACCACTCCATCCTCCATGGGGAGCCCCTTGCCTTCCACAACCACGGCCTCTGTAGCTACGAGTGCCACGGCTCCTCCTGGCGAAGGGGAAAGTCCCACCATGAACCAGGGGAGGGAAACGACGACTAAGCTCAGTGCTGAGACAACCTATTCCCTCCCAACCACATCCCTGGTGTCCCCCTCCACGACGAGGACAGCGGGTGGAGAAGGGAGGACAGAGACTACAGCACCAGTTTGGGAAGGGAGCTCCCCCGGGGTGTCTGCTGGGGGTGCTGCGATGAGCCCTGCCATCCCCACAGCAGGATCCGACACCACCGCCACGTCCATGGGCTCAGGGAATGGCACTGCCTCCTCCCTGACTCCGGGGCCCAGCCTGGCAGCGACCAGCCGCTCCTCCTCCTCCTCCTCTCCCGCGGGGTCCGCTGGCATAACTCCCAGCCTGCAAGGACACAGCTCCAGCAGCACATCTGAGGAGTGCTTGGCCACCACATCCCACCCACCCACGGCGCCCGTGCCCTCCCCTGTCTCCTCCACCGCTGGTGTCACAGGGGTCCAGTCGGATGCTGTGACGGCCGAGGTGGTGACACCCAGCCCAGCTCCCAGCACCAACCCAGTGGCTTCTGCCTCCAGCCCCTCTCCTGCCTCAGATACCACCGAGGCCAGCCTTTCGCCCACCCCGGGTGGCAGCACGGAGACGTCGGCAGCTCGACACACCTCCACACCCCTCACACAGGGACAGGCCACGGGGGAGGCAGGGACCACCCCATCTTCCACGGGGAGCCCCTTGCCTCTCACAGCCACGTCCTCCGTCGGTAACAGTGCCACGACCTCTCCTGCTGAAGGGGAAAGTCCCACCGTCAACCAGGGGAGCCCAACGACAAATGGTCCCAGTGCTGAGACCTCCCATTCCCTCCCTGATACATCCTTGGCGACCCCATCCACGCCGAACCTTAATACACCAACATCTGTTAATCCTTCTGTTACTGGAACTTGCTGTGAGTATTTTAACGCCTGATACTAAATGTAATTTTCTCTATTTTTGGAAGAATTGAGTGTAATTTTATTTTTGCTACTTTTGGTTGGAATTCGAGCCTTTCACAATGTCTTTTTTAAGCTGAGAATTTAAGACAGGAGTATGAATCCCTGCCTCTACATGCTTTTCTCAGAGGCTGCAGCTCCTGTCTGCAGCTGTTTTTGAAATGGCACACCTTGTGTTTAGGCAATGTGGTGTGCCACTGGTGTAAAATGCTGTGTAGTTATGCAGCATAGGTGGAGTTTTATTAGTGGGAAGTTTTATTGGGTTTTGTTTGAGTTTCGAAATTCTCTTTTATGAAATACTAGAGGCAGTTCCTTCATTGAGAGAACTCAATTGAATTTATTTGTGCTAACTCAGTTCCTGTTTGTTTCAATGCTAATTCTTTTCTGGTGGATCTTTAGTTTTTTTGCCAAAGGGCTATCTGCCGACTTCAAAGAATACGCAGTAATGAATCTTTCATCATTTTTAATGGATGAAAAAGCAAAGATAGAAAAGAAGAGAATGCAGTCTTTTTTTACTCTGCACCAGAAAAAAAAAAAAAAAGTTGGTGGTATGATCTTCATTTTTAGTGCATAATAGTGTTCTAGTTCTACAAATCTAATGGGTTAATCCTTCCTGTATTTGGAGTCTTAGTGCTTTCATGGAATTGAACACGAGATATGCACTTGCACATGTGATAAGGTATAACTTGTTTTTTCACAAAGGCTTGATGGCAGAGCAGACCAATGATGAGTGGTGTCCTCGAGGGTCTATGTTGGGACCAGCATGGTTTAACATCTGTGTGAGTGACAAGTACAGTGGGATCAAGGGCACCATCAGCAAATTTGCTGATGACACCAAACTGAGTGGTGCAGTCAACATACTGGAGGGAAGGGATGGCATCCAGAGGGACCAGGACAGGCTTCAGAGCTGGGCCTGTGTGAACCTCATGAAGTCCAACAAGGACAAGTGCAAGGTCCTGCATATGGGCTGGAGCAATCCTAAGCACAGGTACAGGCTGGGCATGAATGGATGGAGAACAGCCCTGCTTGGAGGTGTTGATGGACATGTTGTTGAAGCTCAGCATAACCCAGCCACGTGCACTGGCAGCCCAGAGAGCCAAATGTGTCCTGGGCTGCATCAAAACCAATGTGGGCAGCAAGGCGAGGGAGGGGATTCTGCCCCCCTGCTCAGGTGAGACCCCACCTGCAGAGCTGCCTCCAGCTCTGGGGTCCCCAGCACAGGAAGGACATGGAGCCGTTGGGGTACAGAAGAGGCCATGGAGATGATCAGCAGGCTGGAAGACCTCTGTTATGGAGGCAGGCTGAGAGAGTTGAGGTGGTTGTGTCTGGAGAAGGCTCTGGGGAGACCTTAGAGCCCCTTCCAGCATCTGAAGAGGACCTACAAGAGGGACTTTGTACAAGGGCATGTAGTGACAGGACAAAGGAGAAAGGCTTTAAAATGAAAGAAGGTAGGGTTAGAGTAAATAATGGGAATAAATTCTTCTCTGTGAGGATGGTGAGGCCCTGGCATAGGTTGCCCAGAGAAGTTGTGGATGCCCTATCCCTGGAAGTTTTCAAGGCCAGGCTGGATCGGGCCCTGAACAGCCTGGTCTAGTGGAAGCTGTCGCTGCCCATGGCAGGGGGGTTGGAACTAGGTGATTTTTGAGGTCCCTTCCAATGCATTCTGTGATTCTGTGATATGATTCTATGTTTATATCTTTACAAAAATACTACAGAAACTTAAATTTTTCCTTAGGCAATCAGTTTTGCATTAGTAATTTATTCCTTAAAGACACACAGACTGTAACTACATGTTTCACAGGGATTTCCTTTTTGCGTTTTAGCTCCTATCACTCTGTCCATCCAGCTGGAGAACGTGACCAGTACAATGATACAGTTCAGCTGGAAACCTCAAGGTGGCACAGGAGACAGTCCTTACACAGTGCTTCTACGGGGAAAATCAGGAGAGATGGAGAAGAAAATCCTAAATGGAACAAGTACTGCATTTGGAAATCTGCTCTCTGGTCATCAATACCAAATATCCGTGGATGTTTCAACTTGTTCTAAGAATGTCAGCACCTTCTTGACTGTTCAGACAGGTATTTCCTCAGGAATCTTCTTCTTTTCTGTTGGAAAAACTGGCACATTCATGGCCTTAAAATGAAGCCCTTTTTCACTGAGCACCAACCCAGCCATCAACAGGCAAAAGGAGGCCAAACTTTCAGACATTTAAAGTCAGCCTGCAAATTTTGCATTGGGCAAAGATCTAAAGCTTCACTTGTCCTCCTGCCAAATTAAAAACTTTACTGAACTAGAACTACAGTGGTTCGATGTTCTAGTCTTTCCCAGCTCCATACACTTTAATTCCAAAACCTTACTTAGCCCAGGAACAATTTTTAAATAATAATTTTGCCTGGTTATTCTGTCTTGCATATCCCCACAGCTGCTGAAGTCTACAGTGGAACCACCAGGATTACCAATAAAGAGTTCAAGCCTGAATATCAGAACAAATCAAGTAGAGAATTTCAGGAGTTTGAAACTACGTTCATTGCAGAGGTATTTTGCTTAGGAATTCTAAATTAAAATTTATTTCCTGATGAGCTCTTCCTGATGTAAATAATCATGAGGATCTGGGCATGAATAATTTTAAATGTGGGAAAGGAAAGATTGTGTGATGGTTAGAAATGCAGCAGTAAGGCCTTACTTTATATTGTTGTCCTCTGAGGCCCTGATGTAACTGAAGTTCTGTCTGGAGG
Organism: Pseudotriccus pelzelni; assembly: GCA_035584735.1. Taxonomy (NCBI): domain Eukaryota; kingdom Metazoa; phylum Chordata; class Aves; order Passeriformes; family Tyrannidae; genus Pseudotriccus; species Pseudotriccus pelzelni. The sequence continues at coordinate 111,685,453 of JAWMRA010000001.1, read as the reverse complement.
TTACACATATTCCCCTACTGTGAGAGGTGCTTCTAAACCAACCACGGCCAGCATATTGCTCTAAGAACTCTTTTGCTATAGGAGAAAAGTAGTTAATAAGTTAAACCTTTTACCTTGCAGGTAACAAAACATCTGCCACCGAAGATACAAGAATTAAAAAACGGAACAAAGATGCGTATTGTAATTAATAGCATCGAGAATGGCAGTGTGGTTGTGCTCTTTGACGTTGTGTTGGATGTAGGACAAAACATAACAAAACCAGAGATTTCAGATGCTTTTACAGAGGCCCTTAACATGAGTACAGAATTTAAAGTCGACCATCAAAAGACTGTCATAGAAGGTATGAATTTGTTCATGGCTGTGAATTCGATCAGCAGTGTATATTTCATTGATGGTAACATCCGGTGAAATGGGATTTGGGTGGGGAAAATTAAATAGTATTTAGTTTATCTCTTTTTCCAATGCTAATTAAAACATTCTTCTATTTCTGTTTTGTTCAACTTCACTGTAGCAAGGAATAGTTGCCAACCAGGTTTAAATGACTGTTCCCAAAATGCTGCCTGCACTGCTGAAGGAGCCACTTATTCCTGTCAATGCAAGGAAGGATTCACAGATAACAGTCCCCAAGTTCCAGGGAGAGTTTGTCAGGAGGATCTGCCTTCCCGTAAGCACTTTATATAAATTAAAACTCCAACTCCAAACCAAAACCAAACCTTAAAAAAATTGCATATAAGGTCTTTTCCCTCCCCTGACCCCTTAGGTAATAGTTCATTATATTTACTCTCATTGGCCTTTGGTGGACTGGATTTTATGTGAGAATGGGTACCCTGGTTGACTATTTAGGAAAAAACAGAAGCATATTTTCTGGGCCTGGTTTTTGAAAGTTATGTAATTAAATAGCATAAGCTTGGTAGACTTTAAAATAAGTTCTACTCACTGCCTCCAAATTTTTGTTTTACAGAACAGACGACTACAGTCCCAACAGAAATTGATACAACTGGAGTTACAGAACAGACAACTCCAGTCTCTCCAGAAACTGAAACAACTGGAGTTACAGAAGAAACAACTCCAATCTCTCCAGAAACTAATACAACTGGAGTTACAGAACAGACAACTCCAGTCTCTCCAGAAACTAATACAACTGGATCTACAGAAAAGACAACGACAGTCCCTCCAGAAACTGAAACAACTGGAGTTATAGAACAGACAACTCCAGTGCCTCCAAAAACTAATACAACTGGATTTACAGTACAGACAACTACTGTCCCTCTAGAAAATGATACAACTGGATTTACAGGATCAACATCTAATTCCGTTTTCACTACCACATTTCCATCACCACCTTGCAGTAAGTTTTTTATTTGATATTGAATGGTAGAAGAAAAATTATCCAATCAGATACAATATTCTTGTTCATCAGTTATATCAGATGTGAGGTAAAATCCCAGGATATGACTTCAGAAAGGGAAGCCTGATAGAACCCCTGAAAATACATAGTTATACATATAACAATCAAGTTTCTACTCCTTGGTAAAGCTCTCCTGAGCCCCTGGGTGCCTGCCTACAGTAATAAACCACTGTCAAAGGCATTTTTTCTCAGCCTTATCATGAAGCACATTTATTAAATGCCTCCCTACTGCTCTGAATTTAGGATTTTCTGGTGGCATTTTAGTAATCCATCACCTGATGATATCAGTATGAGTCAAATAGCAGTCCACATCAGAACACTCATATTTTTCCCATCCAGCCTCATCACTTTTTCACCATCCTAAACCAAAACTGTACAGTTCTGACCATTAATGACACCTTACCTGCAGCTAGGAAGACGAAGCAAGTAGAATGCTACCCATTTGTGTTTTGGAGCCATCAAACAAAGTATATTAATGCATGATTTACATCTACAGAGCAAAGAGCTTATTTCTGCTCTTGTGGGAGAGCGAGGTGAAAAACTAAACTCAGCTCCAAGAAACCTCACAAAAATTTATATGGGTTTAATTGGTATTTTTTTCCCCACAATATTAAATGTGTCAAAGTGTAGAAGGGAGATGAACCACCCTCAGCTGTACGAAACCTTTTCACTTTGCAGTGCCGGTGTCCGTCGAAATTGAGAACGTGACTGGGGAAGAAATACAACTCAACTGGACGGGTGGCAGCACAGGCAGCCTCTACAGCATCTCCCTCAGGGATGGAAAGCAGGAGATAAATAAAACTACCACAAAAGACACAAAAGCAGTGTTTAAACATCTACTTCCTGCCCACGTGTACACCATATCTGTGGGAGTGTCATCCTGTGCCGAGAATAACCGGACGTCAGTTACTGTCCGAACAGGTACTTCCTCAACCAACCCGTAATCTCTTTTTAATTAAAACACACACACAATATCAGGTTACAGTATCATCTGGATTTGATCTCATAGACTCTTATTCCTGTAAGTCCCCTTTATTTACTTGACTCATGGGACTGCTTTGATTAAACAGTAGTTTGTGAGAGCAAGTGCTGGCTCCGTAAAATTTCTGACCGTGCTGTGCTGTTGAGCCAGAAAATTCTGTACAAAAGTCAGGATATTTTGGCTGCAAATTTAACAGAATATATTCTGTTAATGTGAATTTCAGGTTGAACATGCTTTTGTGAATGCAGACAGTCCTTATTTGTCATAGCTGTCTTTTTAATTCTCCCTAGGACACAGACATTAAGACAGACCGTCTAATTGTGTCTCTGTACTAAAATTGATTCTCAAGGAACACAACACGTAACATCCCTCTAAATCAAGGTTTCTCCTTGTAAAGCTCCCCACTGCCATCTCCCCTTCAGCCAACTCCTTTAGACAGATATTTTTCCACTGAAAAAATTACCACTTGGCACTGTATAATATTGCTTTTCAGTCATCGGAAGAGATCTAAAAGTCAGACCTTCAAAGGAAGCTACCAGGTTATTTTGGCATGATCCATGTTTGAGAAAACTGTACTGCACTTTATCATATTTTCCCAGTGGCTGAGAAAAGGTTCACAATTTCTTTAAATATCCCTTGAAAGACCTAACTTGACTTTTGGCAATTGTTACATTCTTACAGCATTTCTTGATATCTAACATATAACTGACCTTGCTGCAACCCTTTTTTCAGTTCTCTAGTGGATTGTTTGGTTATTCTCAAAACCTTTCTAGGGCAATTATTCTGGCAATTAACTGTGGGGTTCCTTCTAATGGGCTTACCCTCTGTCTCAGCCTTTAGGACCACAGAGCCAAGGGATTGTCATCATAATTTCCACTGGAATCTTTTAACACTTCAGCCCACTGGCTTTCATTTATTAGTTTGCCTACTGAAAAAGGAAATAAATTAAAAAATGTTTCCTTTTGTAACCTGGATCCATCTGCCCTACCAGAAAAGTTCAGTAAAGACCGAGTCATTTGTATTGCATGTGAAGTTAAAGATTATGATCAATTCTGTGAGAACTGGAGCTATACCCAATGAGTCAACCACATAAAACCTGTTGTGCCACCTTTTACTGCTGTTTTGACCCACTATAAATAATTCAGATTAGCCACTCCAGACGGACATTCTGAAATTTTGAGACTCCATGATCCGTATTGTTTCCAGACTAAATTCCAGATGACTTTTACTGCTGCAAACTCTATCTAGTTTACCTGAGTTGTACAAGCACGCAACAGTACAACCTGTATCTTTAGCTCTCATCAGAAATCAGAGTTCTCAACGTTATTTCAGTAAAGCTCTCAAATACCACCTACCCACCCACCACCTGCCTCTCTTTTGATATGCTCCATTTTTATAATTGGCAGTTCCAAGTTCTCACTGGGCCAAAGGAACTGCTGCTTAGGTGATTCCTTGGCCGTGATTAAACATTTTCATCTGTTCATGGTTTTCTTATTGGCAACAATCACACCCACACAGAAGCGATTATCTTGATTTTTGAACTTGTTTCCCAGATCCTGTTTCCTGCTTCAACCGAACTGAGTTCTGTTTACCAGAAAATACTGGCTGTTCTGACTTAAAAGACATTGTATGCTCCGGTAAGTTTATAGAATTTTAACATTTGTTTATTCATAACTAGGGGGTATTATTTCACTATGTAGTATCTTTCGTGAGTATTTTGCCGTCTGCTTTATTATGTTAAGTCACACAGCATCTGAAGTTCACACTTCTTTGGTAAAGAAGCTGCTTTCATCAAACTTCGGTGTCAGCTTCCAGCTCTATTTTTATCCTGGACTTTTCTATGTAAAGCTTTCTTCTTTTGGCTTGGGGCTCATCCACCTACTCAGGAGGATTTAAACACACTCTGTGCCTTGCAGAATCCAGCAGACTGATGTCGCTTCTGCTGAAATCAATGGGAGAGTGGCTGCTGAATTAGGGAGTGGGATGCACCCTGAATAACAGAGGAATGAGGAACAAGTTGTGAGGATTGTGATGGCTGACAAACCTGAAGAGATTCAGTTCTGAAGGGTTCCAAAGCCAGCGCATTAGACACACACGACATACTTTCTTATTATTTGATTTGTTTCTGGGTTTAACAATTAGTATTATGAACATATAAGATAATGAAGTTCAAAAAGCAGTTGTGGAGGAGCATCCTGGGATTCACCTGATTGTTTCTTTTTTTTTTTCCCCCAGATAACCAAGCATTTGCCTGCAGGGTTTTCTTAAAAAGTCAGACATTTAACAATACACTTTATAACTCTGATAGTGAAGAATACAAGGCAATGGCTGAGAGTATCAAAACAGACGTAAGTTGATCAATCTTCTCTGTCAGCATGAATGAACTAAGAAAAGGTTTGCTATGAGCAACCTCAGTCTCCTAAATTCATTGTTAAATCAAGACTGTGACATGTGAAAAAGATAATCCCTCCTTGATAAAACTGTACAGGAAGCACAAGGACTGTCAAGGACAGGCAGCTTGTTCTCCAGTAAGGAGGGGTATGTTCCCTAAGTCATCCTCAAATTAGAGTTATTTAGTGAAAGGCACTTCAAAACTCTATTTTTATAAGTAGAAGGAACATCCTGCTCTATTTATTTTCTCCCACCTTACTAAATCTATGCCTGTGGAGATGGAAAAAAAGAACAGCACTCAAAAATATCATTTCAACACATACTTGGAAAGATGGGACCTTTACATGCGTCTACTGTGAGTCCAGATCATTGGCAATCTGCTTCATGGCAGTGCTTGCAGGACTGGAGAAGGTACCAAAGGGTCCACATCAGAGGGGAAATGAGGAGAAAAAGTGGCACCTTAGAGCTGGTAAAGCTGACAGGCAGAAGCGGCAGTCTGCCACTCATCTGCCTTTACCAGCATGTTAAAGAAAAGGACTAACAGTTTAAACACCTCTCAGGAATCCTGATGTATATAAGCCTGTTGGAAAGGTAAAACTGCTGTAAGATTGGGGTGGACTGCTTTAAATAACTAACACAGAAGATTATTTTTAGTGTGGTGATCATACCCTTTAGCTAAGAATCTCCACAGATTTCATAAGCGGTAATTAATTTGTTCTCACCACGCCAACTCAAGGGTAACCTTGTCTTATGACTGCTAGCATTCTCCCTTTCATGGATGGAAAATTTAAAAGTGGATTTAAAAGGCTTCCTCCAACACGACTGAATGCAACAGGAATCCCTTTACAGGCTTTTAATAAGCTTTCCCCTTGTGCCACGTGTCAGCTCTTCTTTGAAAAAGGCAAAATCAAAGGGAGGCTCTTCTAACATGACTGGAAACACAGTCAATTTCTGTGTTGAATTTTTTAATTTTTTTTTTTTTTTTTTTTTACAGTTTGAATGTTGAACTATTTATTTGAAATTCCACAGCACTCCGGAGTTGTAGTTTTGAAATTTTACACTTTCACCTGCGTAGGTCACGTTTCCCATTTAGGCTGCTCATCGTGGTGATGGAAAGAAAAGTATTTTTGGAGTTTCCAGCCAAAGAACTTAATGCAATGTGTAGTTTGGGGTGAGGGTTTATCCCACAGAGCAAGATGGAGGTAGATAACTGAGCAGTGACTCAGAAAAAGGCTTGTTACCATCTGTGAAAAGTAGTAAAAAGACTTTTCAGGTAAAATACCATATTTATCCACACCAAGAAGATAACTTCTCTTACTGGGCGGAACCAAACACCTAATTTTCTGTAAAGATCAGTCCTGACAGAAACATTTCAACCAGACTTACTTAACAGAGGGGACTGCTTGTTCTTGCTCTATAGCCACAATAAAGCCCTGGCAAGATTATACTTTCAGAGACATCAGTGCACTTGATTAGATTTTGCTTGGTGTAATGGAATTACACTTGGTTTGTGTCGAAATGACTGAGAGACAAATCACACCCTTGTCTCCCTTTGCATAGTTATTCTGTAACATCATGATTTTGATAAAAAAATATGTTTTATACCTTTCACATCTACATTCTGTGCTGGGAGTGTGTGCATGAACATGCCTGAAGTTTAGCTGAAGGTGTTAAAAATGTTGGGGGACACTGGAGGTAACTTCAGAAATCAGGTGCACTTTTTAGGTGCACTTTGTAGATTGCAAATTTTGTGCAGTCGGGGTCTCACATGGGTTTGTGGAGGAGGACAACTGGTTTCAATGCATTATTCATTGGTAGCAGATTTGTGCTTGGGAAGTCAAAGTTAGATTTCATAGTTTCAAATACAGGCCATGCATTTTTACGGAATCTTCCCTCAGTAAGTTTTTTTTATTTGTTATTCCAAAGCAATTATCCTGGAACAAAATGAATATCCTGATACGTGTAGGATGTGTGCATTCCTGCTTTGCCTCAGCTGAGTGACACGTGGAATAAATATCCCTTTCAATTTACACAGGTTGTCAGAGAAATGCGCCTCGAACTGAAGGATGAACGCTTCAACATCACTGTGCTTGGGTTCAGACCCGGGACTGTGATTGCTGATTTTATTTCCCTGCTGCCGAAAGAAGAGCCCGTGGATGTGGATGTTATACAGACCCACCTAAGTCAAGTATTAAAGCGCAAGTTTGGGGACAAAACTGAACTAACTGTGCAACGTAAGTGATGTTGAAACAGCTCCTCTGTGATGGTGTGGGGGGTCAAAGGGTCAGATATCCTTCTCTTCACAGAAGCTGATAAATTAGCTTCTTTCTTTTAAGAGATTGAAGTATCTCAGATAATCTTTTTAAACACTCACAGAACACGTAGTCCAGATATCACACAGACTGTGGATCTGTTTTAAAGTGTCACTGCACATACCCAGTTCCAGACTGGAGGGATGGGTTCTCTTCACACAGAAGGAGGGTTAGGTGAGCTTTTTGCTGCAGGGTGTATCACCTTTGTACCCTCCATGCTGATCCTGAAAGATTGGCTTTCAATGGAGACGGGGATGAGGAGACTTATGTAGTGGCAACAGCAATCCTTCTCCCTGGATGGAAATGTGATGGAAGGTTTCACCCCTTTTCTTGGACAACCCTTGTAAACCTTTGGCCCCTGCTTCCCTGCCCAGAGTAGTTGTGGATTTAGCAACACAAAAGTACTGCAGAGATGCAGGGAGGCTGAGAGGGAAAGGACAAAATGTGCAGAAGGATACACATCCAGAACAGTGTCTGTTATGCTCATGGTTGTGGTAATGTGCTTGTTGCCTTGAGCTCCTATCGGTCAGGGGCTATTCATGCAGCACAGAGGCTCCTCCTGCACAGCCAAAAACCTTCTCTTTGTAAATGCTGGCCAGCCCTATAAAATACTCTACGTGCCTTTCCACTATTGCTGTGCATCTTTTACCACACATGCTTATGTGCTACAGGCCTTCCATTGCCTTTATCTGGCAATCAGGAATCTTCCTGGCTTTGGCCTTTCAGTTCAAAGACTTTGGTTTCAGTGGACTGTCTTGTGGAGCAAGACAAGGGTAGGTGTGAGTACAGCCAGCAGATCAGCTCCCCATTCATGTCACAAAGTTGCTTGTGAAAGTATAAGGCAGACCGTGAGGGCTGAATTATGTACAGCTCCATTTCATGGCCCTTCTTCACACCTTGGAGTGACTCTTTGATGAGGTACAGACTGGAGCTCTCCCAGAAATCCTCAGAGCTGCTGTTTATGGATGTCACCAAAAGATCACAAGAACCCTCGGAGGGAGAAGGGTCTATAAAATTTTCTAGTTAGCAAATCTTTACTACATACGAAAAACATTATTAATATTATTCAAAAGTTTCAAAGCTGCCAAACAGTAAAACACAGCTGTCACATAGGGCTACAAGCTTTCTTACACCCACTTTTTACTGTTCCTAGCTAACATTTCTGAAATGTGTTTTAAATTTCAGGTCTGTCTGTTCAGTCAGCAACTGACAACATTTCTGCCTGGAAAGTAGCAGTGATTGTCCTTGGAGTTTTACTTGGAGTTGCATTAGTGCTGATTCTTCTGGCAATAATATTTTACATCTATATGAGCAAAAGGTGGGGTAAATACTTTGTTGAACCACAGGACTCATGGGAAACTTTGTCTAGAAGCACTTACAAGATGAAGCGTTTTTCATTTACACATTTGGAATAAGGCAGAAAACGAAGATATTTGTCTTAATATTCTATGTCAATTGTATATATTAATTTAATTCTACCTCCTCCTTCCCAATGTCCATCACCAAATTCCTGAGCTCCTAACAACCTCCAGTGAATAATCCTTTTAAAGGTATGGAGCGAGGAATTTTCCCCATAGGGGTAGAGTGAGGAACAGAGAAACCTGTTCAGTCTGTCCCCTAGAGGTATTACAATGTTTTCTAACATTGATTTTCTAGAGAGACAGGATCCAAACTACTCAATACCTTCTTGTATTTAGATGGCACAGCAAGCAGAGTGACTGAGCTTGGTACCTGTGGCAGGTTACCCAAATGCTCAGCTGAGCCCAGAGTTGGGCTTTATGCACTTAGCCACGGGTGATTCACCTCCCCTGAGGTTTTTATCACCATATGAAGACGCCTTTTTCTCTCCAGTGGCTGCAGAACAAGCCCAGGGTAATTAGTGTCCTACCACATGCAGGTTAGTTGGGAGTTTGAAGACAAATGGGATGCATCTGGGTTATATGGACTTGCTATAAAAGTCTCTGATGGAGCAGCAAATTGATCTGGAGGCTTCTGAATTCAAGGTTTCTTTAATTGTTGGGCTATGAAGAAGCAGCTGCTCTTCTGTGTAAATCGTGCTAAATACAAGTATGGTTTAACAGCATAGCCAAAAACATGTTACTAGAAAGGGGAAGAGAGAGAATAGGTTAATTTGAGCCAGAAGATTTTATTCATCTATTTTTGCCTGGCAAATATGGTTTGTTGGTCAAGGCTGCGTCATATAGTGCAATTTTGCCTTACTCTTGATAATCCCAAGGCAGAGTCCAGTGGAAGCAACCTGAAGGCTCCCATGCCACGGGAGCTTTAGAGCAATTAAAAGAGCAATTAAAAGAAATGGCCTTTACCTGTTTTCGCCACTCTTAGCTGCAGTCCTGGTGAAGTCACAGTCTGTTTATCCTATGGTGTAGTTTTTCCTGCTAGGAATGTGCTGAACAAACGACAAAGGGCAGTATATTGCTGTACGTGTTTCCAGTAGGATTTATGTGTTTCATTTCAAACCAGTTCTCCCTGTGCCTGTGTATTTTGTCAATATGCCCGTGCTGGGCGCTCCTGTTGAGGCACTGAATATCCCGTGATGCCAAGGCCCTGGCTCACACCTCCTGAACAGTTCAGACCCTTTTTTGGGGGCGGGATTATGTTCTGGTTAGTTGGCACAGGTTAGAGGAAGGAGGTGCCTACAACTGTAGCACATCGTGGGACCTCAGCAGAGTGGTGGTGCCCAAGCAGCTCTGCTCTCCTCTGGGTGCAGCCAGTGTTCCTTTTTTTTATACCTCCTTTCCTGGGCAACAGTTCAGCTCCTTGGAGAACCCTGAGGAGGACCCTGATAAGCAGCTGGGTGAAGCCATCTCATGTGCTGCCTCGCTGCAGAAAGGCTGATTAGTTCAGGCTGTTATCATCACCCTGGTGAGGGAAGTGCCCTCCAGCCTTGCTCCTCTGTCCTTGGCTTGGCAGCAGCGTTGCTGTGTGAGGCCAGTGGGCTGTGCTGGTGGAGAAGGGAAGATTGTGTGAGCACTTTAAGGTGTCTTCATACATGAAGTTGTGCTGGTGGTTTATGTTCCTGTCTGGAATGTTATTTTTATTTGCAGGGACCTGTGAAACAGGGTTTTACGTGCTTTGTTCTCCCTTTTCTTTCATGTAGTGCCAGCTTGGCTGTCTTTTCTGCTCAGGTCTGGGATTTGGGGCCACAGCTCACCTCACTGATGGAAAGTCAGTGTGATTAGTATTTCTTAAATTTATTTTATGTGGGTTCCAAATATAGCTAGCTCTGGTGCTATATTCACTGAGTAGTCACTCCATAATGTAGTCTGTCAGTAAATACAAGTCTTCCAGTGAGCTGTGTTGAAAATACAAAAGAGTGCTCTTGCTTATGTAAATATTGTTTCCTTTCTGTTTTGAAGGATCTACTTCGAATAGGAATTTTTTATTGTCGTTAAACTTTTCTGGTGTCCTTGTAAATAATGTTAAATAAAGACCATGTACAGCAGCAATCCTGGGATTGTTCATGTGAAATATATTTAATATTTTCTCAAAAATGCTTTACAAATAAAATCTCTGTTTTTGCAACTGTGCCTTCTGTAGGAGGAATCTGCTGTTCTTATTTTTTCATGTAACTTGTAGCCTCTTCTACCTGCAGGAGGAAAGGGTGGTGAGTGCTGTCAACACTTGGTCCAGTATGATTAGATAGAGGGATGATGTCTTTGAGAGAGTCTATATATAATGAATATAGCCTTTTTTCCCCTTTTTCTCAATAAAAATTCCCCTACCACCATGCTGTGGTGTCTAGACTCTGAGAACTCTCTGAAAAGGAGAGCAGGAGGAGCCAGATCTCCCCTTTCCACAGGGGATCACTCCTTCACTTCCAAGCACCATTCAGATGGGATCCTCATCCATGTTCCCTACTCAGAGAGACACAAGCCCAGCAACTGGGACAGAGAAACAAATGGCTGAGGTTAAGACACTCAAAAGTCTCTAGGTAGCTGGCTCCTGTTGATATCAGTGGGATTTAAGCAGTTCCCAGATCAGGGTCTCTATGACTGAAGAAAGGTACTTTGCCTGTTTCAGCCTCACCTTTTTTTTTGCCCTGGAACTGACTGACACTGCGACCCAGAAAAACTTGAGCTGCTCTGGCTCCAAGAGAGAGGGAGGAGCTGGTGCCTGAACAGCAGAGCAACATCAGTCTGGTTTCCTAGGGGATGGATTGCTGCATGCTCTGTGCCCCATCGCTGCAGTAACACCTTCCCATTGCCATGTCCTCTCCTGCCCCCAGTCCATGGTCATTCCATGGTGCCAGCTTTTCTCCCGCAGTGCCTCCGTTCTTGCCTTCTCCATCTCATCTTCTAAGCCTGTTTGTGTGAGAAATGGCACAGTCTGAGTAATGGTTGAGCTTTCCCTTAGTACAAGCAGCATGAAAAGTTTGATTTCCACCGTACTACAGTGACCCCTTGAGACCTCTGGGCCTCTTTTCAGAGGCACCCGTGTTGTTCCAAATTTAGCTGCAACTGGAAAACATTTGCAGAAGTTTTTTGGAAGGTCAGCAGCTGGATAGCCAGATGGGCTGGTAGAACCACTGTCAGCTCAGTCACACAGACATTATCACCTTAGAAATAGGTTTTTCCAACAAGGATTACCGGGGCCAACACCTTCTGGGATGTGGCACCATACTTACCCCTGGGGTGCAACTGTTGTTTCCCATCTAAGAAGCAACCTGGGAGCTCTCCTGCCTCCTGTTCCACTGAACCCTGATGTAAACCCCTCTTCAAGCACTTCACTTTGATGTAGGTGGTTGGGGTTTCTCACCGCTTACAGGGTCAGTCACATGGGAGGAGAGAAAAGTGTTTTCAAACAGGAGAAACTCTGCAGATAGATGTGTGGAGCGGGGGAAGGTTCTGGGATAACTCACCTGTGGGACTGCTGGGATTTTCAGCCCAGGGGGATTCTGCACAAAACAGTAAAAATTAGAGGTAAATTGCTTAAGTTCATAAATGTGGAAGATAATAAAATGAGCAGTCAGTGGATATTCAAGAATGTTAGAAAGCCTGTATTGTAGGACAGCATGAAATATGTGCCTGAAAGCAGGGCACTGACCAGCACACACCAACCAGAGCTTAATATATCCCCCATTTTTTGTAGAGACAGGAGGAATGTAGCCAGTTAATGACAATACATTTTGCTCATGTGAACCTCTGCAAGACGTGGCCTCTGAAGCCTTTGAGCTGGCATTCAAATGGGACTATCAAGTAATGTTCACCACATATTTTAAACTTCTGCCCTGTTTTGGAACTACTCCAGTATTTAGATGTTCCAACAGCTCCTTATGCTTTACTTTGTAATAAAAAAATCTCTCTCATTTGTGGATCTCATCCTCCGGTGGGTGGTATCAGTCCCTGCTGCTCAAGCCTTTAGCTAACTTCTAAAGTGCTAGTCACTGAACCTACCAATCCCTTCATGCATGCTGGGATCAAGGCCAAGGCCTTGTGGAATATTGCGTTCTGTTCTTATGGGAACCCACAGCAATGTCCCACACGACTTCCTGGTGGGGCTGAGGCCCCAGCCAGCCTCTGTCCTCTGTCGTGTGGTGGCCATGGAACTGATGAGACTCAAATCTACTCCTGATTTTTCAATAATTTCCCTTATTATTCCCGTTGCTGTCAATAAGGAAAAGCTTTGCTCCAGCTTCGTGAGCATGTTTTAGACCGTGCGGTGAAAATGATGGTGCTCTGAAACCAGGGCCGCGCTCAGTTGTTGAACTACAGTCCCATGGGCACAGGCAGGATGGGACTGGATGTAGCCATGCTGTGGAAGAGCAGGTCGTGCAGTTGCCATCTTCTATCCAATTGGGATTGTGCAGGCCATGCTAGGAATTTCCCTTTGTGCCCTTGTCAGTGTAGACTCGTGATGGAGAGCAGGAACAACACCTTGACAGGGAGGAGGAAGCAATAGGACATGCTCTCAGACTTAATAAGACAGGCCTGGGAAACAGTGGGAATTCTGTGTCTCTCCCCTGCTGTCCCCAGCCTGTGAGCCAAGAGCCAGAGGAACAGAAGGAACTGGCTGGTGAGCACAGGGAAGCCACAGGGACAGAAGTTCCCTCTGCAGAGAGCTGGCTCTACCCTGTGCTGACACTGGAGTGAGACACTAACAGGTCTAATGACACTCAAGTCAGACAAATTAGCAGCAAGATGGGTCAGAGCCACAGACTACCTAAGCCAATAGCATATTGTGCCTTACCCAAGCTTGGCTGCTTGTTTTCCTCATCTCAAACAGCAAAAAAAATGCTGTAAGACTCTAGCACACCCTAAATACACGTTGGTCTACAGAGCAAGGATTGCCTGTGTGCACTCAGCACAGCCTGGAAAAACGGACTGTGGGATTTGGGTCTGGGTAGGACCTTGGCAGCTGGTGCCTGGAAATGTGCACGAGCTGCTGAAACATCAGCCAGCAGCTCCTCAGGCCCACCTTACCTGCAGAGGATACTGCCTGGCCTTACCAGGGACCAGGGTTAGTCCCTGTGACTAACTTTGTGATAAAAAGGCTGCTGACATCTGCTTCCAGGTGTAATAGTGTGGAAATAATCCAGGAACAGAAACGCTACCATTAGTAATCCAAGCAGACCTGTGTCATTTTACTCACTTTCACGAGCTCTGGGCTGTCCCAGGACACTGCATTCTGGGGATCCAAATCAGTAACATACCTGCTTAGCTACCATTAAATGGATCAAGCTGGTGTATCTGTCTGCTGGAAACAGAGTTTTCCCTTTCTGAGCAGATCCAGACAGCACTGCTGCTGAGAAGGAGTTGACTTTAACATTTTTGCTATATAAACACACCCCCTCTGCTAATTGTTTCCAGTGTTAACAGGTTCTTTTAAGGACTCAGTTTCCAAATATCCAAGAAATTTAGGGCTGTGCTCAACTTTTGGTTAGAAAGCTTGCAGTGAAAAAGCTGGGATTTGTCCAGCTCACATCCACTTTGCTCTCCCACAGCCCCAGTTAAAAGTTTGCCCTGGGGAACTGAAGCTCTTTTGTGCTGCAGGTCACATTCTCTCTTCAGTTGCTCTTGCCGTGAGGGGCACCTGATCTCTGCATGGTGGGATATATGGGAAACTGGGAGGCTGAATGGATAAAACACTGCACCTGAGCTTCCAAAAATCTTGTCGGCACCTTGACCAGACGCTCACGAAGGTGTAGGATCAAGAAAGTGCTGCGCTGCTCAGCGGGAGCCACCAGATAGCGCTCCCTGCACCTCTATCAGCTGCTCCACCACCTGTTTGCACCAAAACCTTCAATAAAACCCTGAATTTTTTTGGCTCAGTCTGCAGCACGGGGCGACCTGGAAACTCACTCGCCGTTCCCCGAAGTGCTTAAAGTGCACTTCAGTTCCCTCTTAGAGCAGTGTTTTCTTTTCCAGCACGTGAGTTGGGAAATGACCGAATTTCACGACTCGGGATGGGGGGGGGGACGTGGAACAAAGAGAGCCTGGACAGGCAACGGGAGCTTCTGCTGCCTTGGGGTCACCTTGGCTGTGTCCTGGCAGCAGCCTGTGTGTGCTGTCACAGGCATGAAGAGCCATGCAGCTCTCCGGTTACACACGCAGTTAAGCTCCTGCGGGAATTACAGACAAAAAAGGAAGGGATAAAGGTGTCTGTGGGATCTCAGCGTGACCCTGTCTGTCTCTCAAGCGCCTAAATAACCGCTTAAAGCACAGCCCTGAACCCCGAGGAAACACTGGAAGAAAATGATTTTTGTTTTCCTCCACAAAATTCCTCTTCCACTTTTCTTTTTTTACGTCCTGGGTTGGCGCGGAGTGAGAGAACATCACAACTCAAGGAGCCGGGGAACAGGGAGCAGTCACCCGATTCCCCCTCAGGCAAGGGATTAACCTGTTTGTTAGACTTTGCCAAAACCACCTCGTTATCACTGTAGTCTGGTGTTGACAGCAGCTCCTAAACTTTTATTCATCTCATTGCAGCAATAACCACACCATTCAACCGATTAAAAGGCTAATTGTCTATCAAGTAAATTAAAAATCCTGATTTGATTTGTCTTCTCATAATCGGAAAGCTTAAGCAGAGTACGGGCTCTTTTTTTCAGTTGTTTCTTGTGGGAATTTTTCACATTGGATTAACTGAATCAGCAACTTAAGTAAATTAATATTAAAAAAAAAAAAAAAAGGATAAAATTTCACAAGCATGGCCAAATTATCTGTGTAAAGAACCACCCGATGAGTCACAAATGTAATTAAATATTAGCTTTCAGCTAATTAAAAAATGCAATATTCCAACTGTCATTTTCCCTGACTATCACTAAGGTCATTTCACATGTCTGATCATTCCTCTTGTCTGAGGAAAGGGATAGCTGCAGAGTGCCAGCTATCAGTGAGCTGGAGTATCACACACAAGAGCCTGAACACTGTGCCATTAGTTATCAAATACTAATTAGTATTTAAGGAGAAGATCCTTTTTATTCCGTTCTGCTGCATGGGACGTAAATCCATGACTGGCGCTCGCTGAATTCACCCCTGGAAAAAGGAAACAAGAACGTATGATTGGTAATAGATGGCAACAGGAGGCCTTGGGTATGTCACTGCTGAATTGCTCAGCTTATAGGGCAGGTAATTTGCCATAACTCTATAGCCACTCACTAGGAAACAGCCCTACAGGGCCAAGGGATGGGTGGAATAACCTCTCCTTTCTGTCATTCCAAAAGTGGAGTCAGGAAGGACTCTCATCCTTGGCCACAGGTGGGGATGGGTGCTGCCACCCGGCAGGATTGTCCAGGAGGAAGGAGCAGGAATCACAGCTTTGTTTCTTCCCAGAGGCGCAGCCGTATTTGCTGGGTGATGTTGTGACAGGGGTGAGCCCACCTGCCATGCTTCAGGCTGGCCTCTGCTGTCAACAGAGGAAAATGAGCACCTTCAGGACATGATTCCTCTGCCCTGCTTCAGGTGTCTGCTTCAGATGAGATCACACAGAAAATGGCTGTTTCCCTCCACTGACTCTGAAGGGAACCTAGAGCAACACTAACTCACTAACACCTCCGTTATAAAACAGCTGTAGGGGCTCAGAAAAGCCCCCCTCCCCAACTTTCATGACTTGGAAGGAGCTACCAGCTTTGTCCATCATGCCAACACTTGGTGGGGTGAGTCAGCAGATCTGTGGCATTATAGGCCTGGCAAGGGCGTTATATTGGGTCCTGGAGAAACTGCAGTAATACTTGCAAGCATGGGCACTTCAGCAGCAGCAGCAGCAGCACACACCTGGGAGACTGTGGCTCTGCAGGAACACAGCTGGCACAAGAATTTTTCTGTCTTCCAGGATGTTGCCACTAATGGCTCCGAGGGTCTACTTACCACAGCGCCTTCCATGACTGGTGTTTTTCCTCCCCTCTTTGTTCGGAGTATCATGGAATCACAAAATCATTTAGTTTGGAAAAGACCTCCAAGATCATAGAGTCCAAACTTTGACCAAACATCACCCTGTCAACTAGACCAGAGCACTGAGTGCCAAATCCTGTCATTTCTTGAACACCCCCA
>JAWMRA010000001.1:111544616-111664351 GCA_035584735.1 Pseudotriccus pelzelni | reverse complement strand
GAGTGCCAAATCCTGTCATTTCTTGAACACCCCCAGGGTGTTGAAGAAATGACAGGATGTGGCACTTAGTGCCCACCTCCCTGGGCAGCCCCTTCCAATGCTTGATAACCTTACCCATGAAGAAATTCCTCCTGATGTCCAACCTGAGCCTCCCCTGGTGCAACTTGAGGCTACATCCTCTAGTCCTGAACAACTGTGTAATTGGGATGGGTGTCACTAACAGGACTTTGGCCATGGAGGAAGACATGTGGGATGGGACATATATCCCTTGTGTCTTTCCATCCCATATCCCTCTCCCCATGCCTGTCAGAATGCATCCTGACCCCAACACACACGTTACGGAAGAGGCACTATTGCACGTGCCCTTGTCCCCACTGCACGTAGAGCAGCAGCCAAGCCTTGTGTTTCAGCAAAGACTGGCCAGCCCAGGAGCTAACAAAGGAATGTGTGTGTGCAGATTATGTAGGAGGACTGAGGAAGACAGAAAGAAAGGATTAAAGCAAGGCTAAGCTGAAAATTCCTTTAAGGCTAACTTAGTGCAGACTGGTAGAGGTAGGAAAACTAGCTAAGGAGAGCCGTGGCTGCCTCACTCCTCCGTGGCAGATCATTGCCCGGCCTTGGGAATGTGTTGTGCCTCCTGCATGGAGCCCTTGGAGCAGGGAAAAAGCAGGGACGTGTTATGACTGTGCAGGTCTGACAGGAGGCACCTGTTCTGGTTCTCACTGCCAGCACCCTGCCTGCCTCAGACAGGCAGCTGGCAGCAGCCAGTGTCTCATCTGATACTGTGATGGAAAACAGATAAACCCCCCCTCCTCTTGGTTTTCTGTCGTATTTTGTATAGACACAAAGGCCTGTGGGTGGCCTGTTATTAATAATAGAAGTGCTCACACTGCTCTCGGAAAAATTTCCTCAGTTGTGGCAAAAAAATGCTGAAAAACTTAGAAGAGAGAACGAATTTGCATTTTTATGCCATGCTTGAAAACTCCCTTTTCTTCGAGTTGTTCACTCTCGTGCCAGTAAGTGGTTCCTGCTTTGCTGTAGCAACTCTGTGTTTGGGTTGTCCTTGATGCCTTTTGCAATATGATGGTGCAAATGCGTGCAAGGCATTTACAGTTCACTCACAGGAAAATATGGCCTAGGCTGTCACTGCCAAAGGAAGCTCTTGGGTCACTGTAAAGGGGAATCTGATTCTGCTCAGCTTGAAGAGGCTGATATCTTAAATATGAGGAAATGGATTTTCCTGCTTTGTCCTACAGCTTGTACTGCGGTTGTCCCTGTCTCGTTCTCTTTTATTGAGTGATCTCTCCATGGGTAGCTGGGAACAGTCTCCCTTTTCATTCTCTACATTGTACAATGCAGCCTGTAATTATTTCATTATGACTTTAATTAGTCTTTCTTTCATTAAGGTTACGATCACCACATATAGTGATTTTATTTTTTTTTTTAGGTGACTACTCAGCTCTCAAAAAAGCTGGGGAAGTTGAGGGGCTTAAAAGAGAGCGAAATGGCTACTGAGTTTTGGAATTACCTCTGACACAGACTCAGAGTACAAAACTAGTTGTCATTTTTCTCAGGCCAAAAATATTACCCTGGAAAACTGCCAAAGTCAGAAGGCTCTGTAGGATCCTGCATGTTTTCCTGTCAGCTTTAACTGGCCAGGGAGGCAGCAGGTCCTGGCCTTCAATCCACTGTGCCAGCAAGGTGGGTGGGGAGCTCAGCAGTGAAAACTTCCAGCCATGACTTGCCTGAAGGCTCCTTCTTTCCCTAACCATCTTCTCCTCCTCATCTTCTTCCTTTCCCAGCAAAAATCTAGGACGTTTTACTAAAGTGGAAGTGTATCTTGAATAAAAGAATGCTGTGGAGTAAAATAAAAAGAAAAATATCTTGAACACAATGATCCATTGTTACGTGGGTTGCGTGGTCATGGCCATCAGGCCTGTCCTCCTCTACACAGAATAGTTGTCTGAGACACATTTGAGGAATTTCTGTGTGGAAAGGAGAGGAAAGTAATTTAATAAAACTCAGAAAGGGGCTGCCTGGTGCGAGTAAATCAGTGAACACAAATGCTTTTCAGACCCTTTGGATGAAGATATGTTACATAGCACTTGTAAACTTGTAAACCATTGGCCTGGATAGTTTACAGTCGTGATTGCTAGAAATATGTCTACAGAAAGCCTCGAACAGATTGAATAAAATTTAGAGTCCTGAGGAAACACCATTCCTAAAAATGTTGTACCAGAATTCAGACAAGGCTGGAGCAATGGCTGGATTAGATTGGGGTCATCAGATCAAGGCAAAGAAACAGAATGGCTTTAATAATGAACTACACTATCAAACAAATGAGCATTGCCATGTGTTGAGAAAACTGTCCTTTTCTGAGCCTCCCCAAGCCAGGCCAGACCTTTTCTGTGAGCAGGTATGAAACCACATTATAAAAATATATGCGTGTTTACGTGTGATATAGCTAATTCTGGTGAGGTTTGACTTAGAATCCTATGACAATCTGTCCAACACTGTCCAATATCGTAAAATAACATAAACAGTTTAGCAGCGGGTAAACTAAATACCTCAAGGTAGTTATCACTGGGGAAGCTTCTAAATGGGCATGTTTTGATTAAGATTGCACTGGAGGTAGTGTTAGGCCTGAAGTGATTAAATATTTGAATCGGTGATTTGGAAGCAAATATAACTCCTCCACTGATTAGGGTGTGTGACTTCTGCAGAATGGTAAACAAAGAGGCTCAGTGGTTGCATGCAACGATCTTGACTCCTTGATAAGCTTGACATACTTAGGTGAAAAGTATTTAAGTAGCTCACTGCACAAATGCACTTTTAGGAACAAGGAATGAAGGCCATGTCTACAGAATAGGATGCTGCATCCCAGCAGAAATGGATTCAGAAACGGATTGGGCAGTGGAAGGATAAGCAGGTCAGCCTGAGCTCCCACAGTGGCCGAGAAAGGTTAATGGGATGCTTGGATTAACAGTGCACAAGCAGGGCAGAAGTAGGGTAATGTTAACTCTGAGCATGGCATTAGTGGGATCAACACTGAAATGCTACATCAGGTTTTGGCATCAACTGCTCCGAAGAAGGGCTGGAAATGTATAAAAAAGGAACTGCACATGATTAGATGGCAGGAGAAACTGCCTTAGAGGGAGCCCTGAAAGGCTCGGTACATTTAGCTTATAGAAAAAAGAAGACTGGACACAATTTGATTATGTCTTTATTACTGTCACTGTGATGTATTTACTTTCTTGGAACCAGGGAAGGGAAAAGTACCAAACTGTAAAGGGCTTTTTAACCTGGTTGAATACACATGTAAACAAATAGTTGGAAACTGGAGTAGGTATGTAAATACTCCACAAATTATTTTACAGCAAATAACAAACTGAGGGGGTGAGGGGGGGAACTATCAAAGGAAAGCTTGCTCTTCTTTGATTTGATACCTCAAAATAAAGCCAGGATAGCTGTCCAGGAGAGGACTGAACATTGCTGACTCTCACACAGGCAAACTGCATGGCTGAGGGACCGGTGAGATTCCAGGGACTGGATCAGCAGATATGGACTCTTAGTCTGACACACCTATCAGTGGCGAAATCTGTGTGAGTTAGGAAAAGCTCATCGTGAAAGGCTTTCATGTCAGGCCTGTGGACTGACCACAGAAGTCAGGCACCACTGAATTTTATGGCTGTGAGGTTTGTGACGGTGACGAATTATTTGCAGGGTTCCAAGCTCGCTGCTCTCAAGCCTCTACCAGCTGTGCCAGGGACTCCAAGGAACTCATCTCTCCAAACGGACAGGTTGTCACTGCAGTAACCGTGACAAATTTGAGTGTAGCTCAGGGTTTGAATTTTGGCTCCCTCACGGGTAATGACAGCTCTGCTTCCTTGGGAGCCTTCCTGCAGACCAGGCACCTTTCGCAGAGTGCATCACACTCATCTCCCGTTCCTAGATGTAATTTTGGACAAGAGCACTACCAAGTACAAGTGACAGGCAAACTACACATGTACTAAGCTTAGCAGCTCCTGCTGTGTTCCCTTCTGCACACAGTCCTGGGAGCTGGTTGATACAAGTTGCTTGGTGCTTCGTTCCTCTCTCAGTCTCATGTGGGCCTCTGGAAGGAGAGAGTGGGACAACTTTCCCAAAGCCTAGTTGCTAACTATAGTTTTGAGGGGGTTTGCAGCTTTCTTCCCCTCAGCTAAAGCAGAATATGCAACTTCCCCATCAGACCGAAGCTCCAACAGACTGGTCTTGTTGCCTGGTGATCACGGTCATTATTTTCCAGGGACTTCAGTTCTGCAGGAAATGAATGTATACATCTGCAGGGAGCACTGAAGGGAGGCTTATGCCACTTACAAAATGATCTTTGAGATGTGCCAGATGGCTTGGTTGTGAAGAATAATCAGATTTTCTCTGCTGAGTCTCAGAAAGAGTCTAAAATCCCAAATCTTCCGTGCTTCTGCCGCCAGTCATGTACAAAACCACCTGTACCTTGCAGGCAGGTTTGGAAAAGGACTGGTTTTCCTTCTGATGTGGATGGTCAGAGAGCCCATCTGGCAGGCACAGTCGCTGCTCCACTGAACCTGGAACTCGTGGGGTTATTCCGAGTCTCCTGCCCTTTCTAGAAGAGCTGCTGGTGAAACTCTGAACTTCACGGAGCTGTTTCACTTCACACAGAAACAAAGAGGAAGCTGATACTCACCTCCCTTCCCCATCCACCACTGAGTTGTGTTTTCAAAGCAGAACAACGCTGAGGGGAGCGACACGCAAAACTTTCCCCACAGAGCACTTACTAGCAGTGACTCAGACCTTGTCCTGTCCCACCAGGCATGTCCAAAACCTTTCTGGAAACCAAGCAGAGACTGAATTTGAAATTCACTTTCCAGCTGCAGGATGAGTGCTGAGGGCAGGGCTGTTGGGTGCTATGGGTAATCTTTCCTTGGCACTTCCTTCTGCATCCCTTTTCCAGGTACTTGACTCTGTCCCTTGGCACTGCACAGGGAGGATAAGCTAAAGGATTTCAGAAGATTGGTGCCATATCTAATTTTCACTTTGCCTTGTGAATCCAGACTGCAGCCTTTTCATCAGACCGGGAAAATATTTATTTTCTTCACCTAATCTGCTCGTGACAGGTTTGCTGAGTGCTTTCCCCTTGGCTATCACTGCACGAGTGATAGTGTTATCACTTGCTCCCTTCTGCCTAGACCTTGAGGCTACAGCCTGGGAAGGTGGAGTCTAAGGAGACATGATGCCTAAAATCCAGCTGCTCAGTCATTAGTCTGAGCAATGTGCACCCATGCCTGGTTATAACGAGGGCAGTATGATTTGAGGGGTCCTGCACTATAGGAATGCAGAAACATGTCCAAAATAGCCCCTGTGCTGAGGACCCTTTCCCTACAGCCCTTGTCTTCTCCCAGCATGATCTATGCATGGCAGAAAAATTTGCTATTTTTCCTTTCATGGTAACTGCGGGAAAAGTAAATTTGCTGTGAGCGTGCTCTGTTTTCGTCAGCTGAAATTAGTGAGTTCATATAAATTGCGCTCAATCTCTGACAAAATAACTCTATTTGTTGGAGCAGGAAGTCTGACAGTGCGTTTTCCTGCTCTCTCTTAGCGTGCCTTGGGGATCAGCTGGCAACTGAGGGCTACTTACACACGGACTAATGAGCCACCGCCTCCTGCAGAGCTGAGTTAAGCCACTGCACCTACTATTACCTCTTTCCAGTGTTGCCCCTTTTCAGTTTGCTTGAGCAAAAATGTTCAGACAAATAACCCCCTTGCATCAAAGGGAGGGCTGTACACCCTACTGATTGCCATGAGTACCACAGACATGACCTGCAGCTAAACTGCTCCGACAGAGGTTGGTGTTTTGCCCTTGAATCTCTTGCTTTTGGATCTCGGGAGAGGGACGTTCCGGCACCCAGACGTAAAAATACAGTTAAAATTCTTGTGTAAAATAAACATGTGAAGCCTCTTGTGTTATTCCTGGAAATGTCAGCTGGAGACAAAAGTGGTGTAAGGACAGAGCTTAGGTGGCATCTGTCTCTATAACACTGGCCATGGCTATTCCAAGTCAGGTGGCTGGAGCCCTCCCCAGTTGCCAGGGGGGCCAAGATGGATCCAGAATCCACCCCCAAATCGAGGGAAATATTTAAGAAGGAAAGCCTGAGTTTTCTTTTGGGGATGCCCATTTCTCTCCACTGACTGAAAGAGAATCTTCATGACTAGCTCAGGTACCAATTTTCTAGGCAGCTAAAATTAGAGACAAATCCCACCCATTATACAGAGTATACCTAACCTGAAAGGAATGACTGATTATGTTCTTAAATATTAAATAGATCTGAAGGCAGATCTGTTTAAACTGACTGATCACATTCTTCTCAAAAAGCATTATGTGAATATTTCCAATATGGATAGGGAAGTATTAATGTCACGTGCAAAAAGACGTGACAAAACTGTGAGGGGTTATGACTGTTTTTCGAATAAATAGGAAAAGGGAACAACAGGAAGGGATGCAGCTGTGAGATAAAATCTTCTAGGGAGGGTAACTTTGAAGTTATAAAAGGCGGAATCAAAGCATGCTCAGGGTAGACCATCTCTTTTAGCCATAACAAGACTTTATTAAAAGTATGTGAAGTTATACTCTACCCCACACTGGGGTTTTTTCCCCTAAAAAGTCCATAATTTGGCCAAACTGTCTTAGGTTTGGCAAGAGCCACAGTGTCACATCACAAAGTATGCCATAGACAATTTCTCAAATGATGGTTATAGAGCATGGGGGGAAAAAATATGTCTCTCCTTCTATTTTGGTCTCCAGTATGATTTTATCCCATTTGCAGATTCTTTCCCAGAGAAAGCCAAGATAGAAAATTTCAGGTCCAGTGGCTGAAGTTGAACAGGACCATAACTATTTGAAACCAGAATTTTATAACAGAAAGTGCCAGGTAACCTTACGGATATGTATTACTAAATAGAAATAGAGAATACTGTCTCCCATCATGGATGTAACAAGGAATTCGGGTGACAGAGAAAACGTAACAAAGGTTCATGAGCTGAGATAAGGACAGGGAGCGATCACTCACTGAACAGTGTCAGGGCACATCTCCGTGGTACCCTGACCTGTGAGCCTGTGGGACACTGGGACCCATCACATGGATGTAGGGAGGCCACAGGGAATGGGACTGAGCATTTAGCTCAGTTGGTTGGAGCACAGTGCTGAGAATGCTGAGGTCATGGATTCGATTCCAGCCAGTGGCTCTCATGGCTGCTCTGCTCAGAGAGCTCATGGGACACTGGAAACCGTCACAGAAATATGGAGGGACTGGACTGAACCTTTAGCCCAGATGGCTGGAATGTGGATCTGCCAAGGCCACAGGCGGGGGGGGAACACACCATGCAGGACCTCCCCAGCACCTCTGCCAGTGCAACACAAATCTGGGAAGGATCTGAGCCTTGTGCCCAAGAGGGAGCTGAAGCCCCCCAGCAGCAGAAGGCAATGAGCCAGAGCAGAGCGCAGACTGCCCCTCAGGAAAGCCAGCCAAATTCCCCAGGACATGGAGAAAATCTCTCTAGTTTAAATTACTCTCTTCCAGAAAGATACTGATTTGTTTTCCCCACTGTACTTTCCTTTCCTCTGTTGTTTTTTTTCAAAGGACAATGCAGGCTCACAGATACCAGCTGCCAGAAACCCAGGGGCTCAGCCTCGATCAGGATTAGACCATGAATTTTGTTTAAACTTCATCTTTAGTCTGTTCAAACCTATATTCTTTCCACTTTTATTTCCCTAAACCTACGGAAATAATTGGGGAAGGGCATAAGAAGAAAGGAACACATGGTTCAGAAACAATCCAAACCAGTATGGCAAAATGATGCTCCAGGATAAACTGTTGTTTTTGGGTTTTCATTTAGGCAAATAATTGCATGAGAATTTCACAACAGGCTGTTTCTTTGTGCTGTCAGCTTGACTTCTTATGCAGATTTATCCTTGAATATTTTCCACAGACTTTCTTAAACTCTGCCCAGCCCAGCCTAAATTAACAGCAAGTTGCAAATTATTAAAGTTGAGGCATGTTTTTAATGAAAACCCAGCCTAAAATATTTTGCATTTTACAGCTCTAACTTTCTTTTGCTCGTCTGCCTCTTCCACGCTTCTTGGTTGAACTTTCCCCACACGTTCTGTCTCAGCAGTGAAGTCCACGCTGGCCTCTGCATTTCCCCAGGCTGTAGCACTTCCATACGTGAACTAGTTCTTGTAGAGGCACCAGAGCCATCACTGCTGCACTAAAAATGCCTCCTGTGGCTCTGCTGTAAATCTGCCCTCTCTTGCCGTTGGTGCATTTCCACTTTTCCCTGCCCTTCCCAGTGCGTTTCTGCTTGCAATGTTCTTTTTCTTTCCTGTGGGCTGCACCGATCTACTGTCTGTAATGCTTATCCTGCTGTAAAGCCTGGAAGCTACTACTATTTCGTCATCTATTTTAGGAGTTCAGTTTTGTCCCTGCCTGCTTTTTCTCACCTTCATTTGTAACTTCTCTCTTTTTTTTTTTTTTTTTGTTTTTCCCTGGATATTTTTTAAAACATGGTTTTAAATCCCTCCTTTTCTTTTTTTTTTTTTTCCCACAGAGTTGTGTTCTTGATCTTTTTGTCTGCAGGGACGAGGGGATCACCTGTAAAGTTAATGGAAGAGTTAATGAGGGAATGTAGGAATGCAGGAGATGGCTATTTTTAGCATGGTTCATCTTATGTAATCCTTTTTTTTTTTTCTTTGTGGTATCAAAATAGATACCAAAATACCAAATAGAACTTGGTTTCTGATAAACCTGTTTTATGTCTCAGTGTTTTACAAGAAGCTCCTGTGGATACTGATACTTCAGCCACCATGATGAAAATAAATCCTGAGGATCTGATCATGTATTCTTGCCCAGGAAAAACTCTTGTGGAAGGCACAACCTTAGAACCACAAACTGCTTACAGAGAGAGCTGAAACTTCTGTTTGTGCAGCAGATCTCAGTACTGTACATTTCCTCTCTCTGTATCTAGTTCCACCTCACATTTAAATAATGATCTTTTACTCTGTAAATGTCTTAAGCATATGCATCAGTATTTCATAGCCCTTCTTAGGTTCTGCAGGGAGATAAAGCAGCTTTCTCAATGTTCCTAGGGGAAAATACAAGAGACAAACTTGAATAAATTTTAGGTGCTATACACATGCTCCAAATCAAGTTAATTAAAACCCTGGGCCCTCACTGGAAGAACGCACCATAATTTCTCTTTATTCCTAATATTAGGAGATAATAATCTTTTAAATTTCTACTCAAACACAGTTTAAGCCTTCAGTGAGGAGTTCTGGGTGGGCCTATCCATGTCTGGTGTGGTACCTCACAGCAGGTAGATATTTCTTCCTCAGTGCAGGAGTTACAAGTAAATAACATTCTGCAACACCTAGGATCTCAATCCAAGGCCGAGCTTAGTGAGTCTCCACGCTATTCCTTGGCAATAGGTTGTGGTGGATGATAAAGGCTGGTGTGTTTCCAAGGGGGAACCTTGTCTCGTGGAAGGGATACTGAGGGTTATTAACACGTTCAGGAGGGACAAGCCCATCAAGAAACCCTCGAGCCGAAAAGGGCTGTGGGCTGTGGAGTATCGGGGAGAGATTTGATGCAAGCCAGCCCTGTGCTTAAGTGCTTGTTCGAGCATCCATCTCCCGGCCAGTGTCAGGAGGGAGGGTACTGCAGGAGATGGGCCCCATCTGACCTGGCACAGATGTTCCATGCAGCAGTCCCTGCTGCCTGCAGTAAACACCCCTCCACAGCTCAGCAAGGATAAAATACTTACCTACCCTCCAGGGGCTTTGTGAAGATTACCGCCGTGTCTGTACAATGCTACACGAGTACGAAGCATTATGGCAGGCTCCCTGCCTGGGAGATTTCTCACAGATTAGAAACTCGTGTACATAATGTTTGGTGGATGTTTTGAATCCAGTTCTCGGACGACCTGCTGTAATTTATTCCCACTTGCTGCTGCTTCCAGGGGAATTCAGAGAAAGTGTTAGCACACACCAAAACCTGGCCCAGCAGGTACGGGGGCACTCAGACAGTTGATGGGTCTTCCAGTACTTGGATTCTTGGTGACGTGCTTGGGCAGAGCCTTCTGCCAACAGACATCATGGATGGTGAATCTAAATCAAAACATAGTCACGGGTCTGGATTCAAGCCAGCAGTGCCAACACAGCACTGATGGCAGGACCTCAGTGTTTTTAAGTATCTGAAGGGAGTGTCAGAGGATGGACCAGGCTCTTCTCAGTGGTTCCAAGCAATAGGACAGGAGGCAACAGACAGAAACTGATGCCCAGGAAGTTCCACCAGAACATGAGGAAGAACTTCTTTCCTGTGCAGTGACCAAGCACTGGAACAGATTGTCCAGAGGGGGTGTGGAGTCTCCCTCACTGGAGATATTCCAGAACTGTTTTGACACAATCCTGTGCAGTGTGCTCTGGGATGACCCTGCTGGAGCAGGGAGGCTGGACCAGATGACCCACTGAGGTCCCTTCCAACCTGACCCATTCTCTGATTCTGTGACTGTGTGACCCTGCCGAAACATAGGTCTTTGATTTAAGGAATAAATGAACAGGGACAACTTTCCTCCCTCTCCATTTCTGAACCACAAGGATTCGCATGTAAATCAATGGCGTGCGAGTCTCAGGTCAGAAGACCCGTCCCGTCCTCATCCCCGGGCGGGATGGCACAAGGCACACCTGGACGGTGCTTCGAAACCCGATTCCTTAGGGAATGCCATCCCGGTCCTCTCCGGGAGCCCATCGGGAAGCCAGGCGGAGGGCGAGTGTGCCTGTCATGAACTTCCCATATCTCGGCGAGCGACCTTCGGTCCCCAGCCCGCTGCACAAGTGTCTGCCGCGTGTTTAGGTTGAGGGAGAGCCACGTTCCCCCCGCGGGATGGGCACACGCTGGATGTGGACGCGCTGCCCACCCTCCCCAGGGCGGAGGGGCTTCCCGACTCCCCGGCTCTCCCCATCCCCGCGGCGGGGGCGGTCCGGGGCGGAGGCGGCCCCATCCCCATTCCCATACCCATCCCATCCCTATCCCTGCCCGCCTCCCGCAGCCAGTCGGGGCGGAGAGGCGGCACTCGAGGGCTCCTCCGCCGGCAGCCGGGCGGGCAGAGGGACACATGGCATGTCTGATGGCGGCTTTCTCCCTGGGCAACGCTTTGGTAAGGCGCGCCCTGCTCTCCTCCCTCCGAGGGGCGAAGGGTGCGGGGCTGGGGGGGGGGGGATGGAGCGAGGGGTCCGCGGGGCGATCCCCGAGGCGCTTCCTGAGGCGCTCCCCGAGCGGGAAGCGGGGCCGGCGGGTGGGTCCCAGTGCGGGATGCGGGATGCGCGGTGCGGGATGCGGGGATGCGGGATGCGAGGGTGTGCGAGGGGCCGGCGGCGCACGGCGGGACTTGACCGCTGGTTACCTCTGTCTGTAGCTAATGCGGGGGGGGATTATCGCCGAGCATGCTCCCTGCGCCGCTGCGCCCCGCCGGCTTCCCGGAGGATTTTGCGGAGGGACCGTCACCTTTGCATAACGCGCGGTGCCCGCGGGGGGACGGGACGGGACGGGGCGGGCAGAGCCCCCGGACCCTCCTGCCCCGCTGGGACCGGGCGGGCGCTGCCGTCCCCGCCGGGCGCCCCGAGCGGCCCCGGCCCCTCACGGGAGACGCAAAACTACATGGGGAAATAAGCAAAAGTGTGTAAAAGCAGCGGAGAGGTGAGCGGGGTCGCGGGGTCGCGGCCGCTCTTCCCGGTGCGCCTGGAGCGCGGGGGTCGGGATGCGGGGCTGTAGCATCGCAGCGGTCCGCCCGTGCTTGGGGCGTACGGAGGGTTCTCAGGTGTGTCTGCGCCTTGCGCAAGGGCTCGGGTAAGTCCGTGGGTGCCGTGGCCGCGGGAGTTGCCCATCTCTTTCCAAGCGATTGGGAGCCACTGGTGCCGTGCCAGGAGCTCGGGGGACCCTCGCCCGTAGCAGGTGGTCCCTGGAGGAGGCAGGTGTGTGACCAAAAGGCTGCTGAGGACAGGCATTTCTGTCCCCCGAGTGATTAAAATTGTTGTCCCGGTAGCAAAAACCTCTGGCTTTGTACTCCGGGATGATTAAATAGTCAGAGACAAGATCTTGTCCAAAGGATGCTTGTGTTTGATCTAAACTGGAGGAGCTCTGACTGTCACCTGAATAATCAAGGTGACCTGCTCGTTGAGAGTTAGCTTTTAGGTGTCCCCCCTGATGTGTGAAGTTGCTCAGTGGTTCCTCCGAACAAAACAGCTTACGAGTGCCAAAGAAAGCCTTGGAAACATTCAGGGAAGAATCTTAACTCGCTTTCTCTTAGTTTTTAGGGAAGAGGGCGGTGTCCTTGCTTTAATTGTTGAGTTTTAAGATGTTTCACTTTACTCTTGTTATGGTCAAATTACATACCGTTGCAATCAACTGTTTAATAAATTGAGAGTAAGTGTTACTGGATACCTGACCTCTGAGTAAGTTGAGAGCACAGTTAAAATCTCTTTCTTGGGCAAACGTGGTAAGCAGAGCTGATTTTTACATCCAGAGCTTGGGGCTTGTGCAGGAAGAATGTGAAGGCAGTAACTACAGAGTGGTTATGCAGGACTACTTTTTTTTTCATCAGTGATTATGTAGGACTGTTTTGTTTCTTTAATGTTTTCATCAGCATTCATGAGAAGTTGACTGATCTGAGCTGCACTGCTTTTGCAGCATAAATGGGAAGACCAGAAACCATGAGGGAGAGGATGGAAGTGGCGCAGTGAAGAGGAGGCAGTGTGACTTCTTAGGTGCATGGGAGGACAAAGAGGGGGAAACAGTGGCAGGACGAGCAGCTCTGTTTGGGAATGTTCAACACATATGATTTCCAAGAGATACCTCTGGGGACATGTAGATTCTTGGGCAGATGGGTCAACAGGGAAATCCTGCCCAGCCACAGAAGTCTTTTCCAATACAGATCCACATTAAAAATACTGAATTTTCTAATAGACAACTGTGCAGATGTTGGCCCCTGCTTATGACACCCTCCAAACAACAGATGAGAGTAAAAAGCCTCTGAACTGTTCAAAATTAGGTTTAGCTGAAGAAAATTAATGAGTTTTTCACTTTTGACCTTACACACGTTCTGTTGATATTGGTGCAAGGTACCTCTGAAGGCAAAAGCAATGGAAGAAGTCCAGATTTTGTGTGCATAGTGAAAAAAGAAGAGAAAGGCAAGTAAAAGGCCCTTGTCATGAGAGGTCAGGAGAGGAGGGCAAAGAGGTTCAGTCCAAAAAATGCCAAGTGGAATTGCACTTGAGTGGCTGTGATGGGCAAAGCACAGCAAAGGTATGGCTGTGAGCACAGTTGACCTTACAGTGTCAGCTGTGCAAGTACTGGAGCAAGGTTTAATATGTTTATGTAGCTGATAAGATTTCCATTAGGGATCACTATCAAGCAAGGAAAGCACACAAGGATTTTGGATTGAAAGCTCTGTGCTTTCCTAAAAGACCTCCAGAAAAGAAATTGTACTGTTGCAGGTAGCAAAGTATCCAGAACTATCAGTTCAGGAGCAAATAATCCATAAGATAGTACATTAAAAAATTTGCAGAAATAAAACTTGTACAATTTCACATTTACAGAAGTATATTCTGATCCAGAGGAACAAGAGCTCTTAGACTTTTTGAGTGGATGTCTTTTGAAAGGTCTGCACAAATAATTGTTCACTCAGCTCACTTCCCTGTTCGGCTCTGTCCCAATACAAGCCCTGGAGTCAGAGTAACTAGAACCAAATTCTTTGAGTGCATGAGAAACCAAATACAATGGGGACTGAACTTATAAATGTATTAATCTGGTACAAGACCTAAAAGGGAAACTAGTGCTAAAGGAACTATGTGCTGCAAGAGCTCTTTCACCTCTTCTGTCAATGCTCAGGCAGAACAAACAAAAGATTGTTTTATTTTATTCCTCTTTCGCCTTTCAGCACATTACTGAGCTGGATTCTTGTGTTATTTAAATCATAATTCCTCTAACGCAGGGGGGTTTGAAACGTGCTCCTAATCAGAAGTCTGTGAACTCTCTCCATCTTCCCTTGTAGAACGGCAGCAGCTCTGGTTGCGCCATGGCCGAGCCGAAGTCGGTGTGTGTTTCGGTGGACGAGGTGGTCTCAAACGGCACAGACACCCAAGACATCCGGCTCATGAACGGACACTTGAAAAAGGTGGACAATGCTCTGACAGAAGCTCATCGTTTCTCCTACCTACCCCGCAGACCAGCTGTGAATATTGAGTTTAAAGAACTGTCCTACTCTATCCAAGAAGGGCCGTGGTGGAGGAAGAAAGGTGAGGGAGACGGTGCTTCATCTACAAGAAACTGTAGATGCAGCAGTTCGTACAACTGCTTATTTTTGCCTCCCAATTCTAAAGTATCTGAAGTAAATATAGTATTGCTGTGCTGCCAAATATCTGTCCTGTGATCTTGCATGTCTACAATTTATTGTTGAGGGTGGGTAGAACATGCAGTTGTTTAAAGATGGGGGTGGGGGGAAAGAGGAGGCTTTTTTCTTTTACTCTTTGCAATTGGGTGTTTTGTGAAATGGTTATTTTTTTTCAGCACTCTTTCAGAACAGCGAGTATCTCAGAATTTCAGAAGGCATTTGACACCAGGATAAAAACCATTTTCTTAAAATGCTGAGCTTGGAAATAAATGCTTTGAGCTGTGCGAGCGCCAGCCCATCCGTGCCTCTTGGTGTTTTACGAGGGGTCTCTCTGAGCTTATAATTTCTTTTAACTGATGGAATCACTGGCTCTTGCTAGGACTGAATCCTGAGGGTTAGCCAAAGACAAAGATGCTCTTTTGCTACCTCCTTTGGTAATACAGGCAGCGAAGAGTTCACAGCTTACAACTCAGGGCGTGCCAAAATGATTCAGACACTGGGGGCATCTTCAGAAAGAGAAGTGTTGGGAGTAAGAAGGGTATATTCAGCTCTGTTCTTTGTAGGCCTTTGGTCATTCCCATCTCTGAAAGGTGGATGTAAGGTGGCTCTGTCGTTTCTCCTGGGCTTGGCATCCATTCCTTTTAAACCTTCACTTGCTTTGTGTAGCCATGTGTTTCCTAGAGAGTTTTTGGGTTTTGTGTGTGTGTGCGCGTGACTAGTCATCTCTGGAAGGAAAACTAGGTCGTGCAGTAAATTCCTGCTAGTGAAAAGAAGTATGCCCAAGAGAAACTACTGAAGTCTTCAGGAGAATTTTGTGTGCTAAATGGCATAATTGCTCTTCCTTGAGGAATTCTCTCTTAGTAGTGTAAACTGCTATGGTTGTGTGCTTTAGTTCTTTTAAGAGATAAGCCCCTGCCAATGGACTGCTCACCTGAGCCATACTTCATACCTGCACTAGCTCTGCATCTATAAATCCACTGGCTTAAACGTTCCACTTGAAATTGTTTCACAAAGTACATTGCTGCTGTCTGGAAATCGTGTCATTATCACAACATCAAGGCTTTAATAGTCTAAAAATGTGTGGTATGAAAAACACTGGAGCTGTTGCTGTGAAAGTGCTACTGTACGTGGACGGCCTGTGCATACAATTATTCATTTGTTGAAGGATCTGCAGATTTCATGCTTTAATGGGTTTTTCAACATCAGAACTGTATGTACACACACTGGCCTTCTTTTATTTTTTTATTAGAATTGCATGGAGCCATACTGTCCATGGGAGAACAATTGGCTTGGCAGCAAATTCGGTGCATTCAAAATTATGTTTTATCTTATCAGAATGAACTCAAACGTCGAAATGGAGCAAGGCCAAGATGTCTCGTGTGAGATTTAAAAGCCTGAGATTTCTAACTGGATGTCTTTCTCACTGGCCAGAAATGATTGAGGGGTTCTTTGTTCACATTTGCTGACATGCCTTGACTTGGCTTGAACTGAATGGCACGTCCTGGCA
The DNA here is from genome assembly GCA_035584735.1 of Pseudotriccus pelzelni. Taxonomy (NCBI): domain Eukaryota; kingdom Metazoa; phylum Chordata; class Aves; order Passeriformes; family Tyrannidae; genus Pseudotriccus; species Pseudotriccus pelzelni. The sequence continues at coordinate 111,648,390 of JAWMRA010000001.1, read as the reverse complement.
AAATGTCCTGCTGCTGAAAATGACCTGTTGAGGTATTTAGCTCTAGGGTATGGCTATGACTGTGTCACTACGCTTAGATTTGAAAGAGGGGATTAAACTTTCCTAGCTGTCTGTGTGCAGGCGTTCATATTCCTTCCCCCTCACCGTGTGTCTTTCCTGGGACCACCAAGGACACCCTCAGAGGGGCTGTGAGGTTGTCCCTGCCAGCAGGGCTTGGCATTCTTCTGCTTGCCAAGGACCTAAAATAGCCCTGGGAGGTCTACAGTCCATGCCAAGTGACTGTGAGCTGAAGTGTGCTCTCACTGCCAGTGAGATAAACCATATAACGTACTGCCTTTGGGGGCCATGGCCAGGTAGAGCCACGTTGTTATCTTTCCTGGCATCTCGTACCCAGTGTTGGGCCCTCCAGATCCACAGAGATGTTGGGAAGCTGGAAAGGGTCTGTGAGAGGTAAAAAAATTATTCAGGGGGCCTACAAAGAGCAGGTGAAGAAGCTCAATATATTGGTTTTAATAGAAAAGATTTTTCATTAGAGAAAAGAAAACTGAATTGCCTGGATAGTCTCCAGTGAAGGTCAGGCCCAAACTATCAGATCCCTTGAATTAGGGGTTCTGCAAGTAAAATTTTATTTGTGTGGGCAATTTGGGATATTCTCTGTTTCAAACCGGTGGATTTGTAGATGAATGCATTGCATGTAAAACTGTTCTGAATGCCTTATACTGGTCTCTCCTCCAGTGGGAAACTGGGACTTTTCAGTGGGTTTTAATCTGCCACTGCTCAACAGAAGGGTAATATTGGGCCTCCAAACGCTGGTGGTGGTTGTAGTTCTACACTCCTTGTGGATTCCGTGTGCTAAAAGTCTCTCTCAGTGACGTGATGTGAAATGTTTGAATACACCTTTATTTATGAGAAGAGGAGCAGAAAACACCAAGACAGTCCAGTATAGGAAATGCAGCTGAAGTAAAATTGTGTGCACAAGTTAAAAAAAAAAAAAAAACCGAAAAAAAAAAGGGAGATGTCTCTCAGTTCACATTGTTCTTGAGTGTTGGTTGTGGTAAGAAGTGATAAGGGAAGCTGTTTCAAAAATGTGCCTTTTAAATTAATGGTGTTTCTATTCTGAAACGGAGCTTGGGGAAAAAAAAACAACTCTACCATTTCTACATCATTCTCCATGGCTGTAAGGAATTAGTTAAACCCTTTCAAGAATGTTGGATCACAAAGGCAGAAGTATAGCTTCCTTACAAAGCCGATTTCTGCCAGCATGTTGGCGAGGAATTCAGCTGAAGAGCAACTCCTTTCAGCAAAAATGGTATTGCAAAATGATGTTAAGGTTAGGCTCCAGATTAGCAAAAGGAGGAATAATTAGCAGTGCTGCCACTGTGTTCTGTACTTAGCTTGATTGTTCGGAACAATGAAACTCATGGCATGGCGTGTCATTTACTTTTCATTAAAAGCACAAAGAAAGGTGAATTTGCATTGCTTGTCAACAACATAGAAGCTAAATAAGCCATAGTAGACCTCAAAATAGAATTTTTCATTGATTTGTGTGTCAACCTTTAAATGCCTAATTTATCTATTAAATCTCTTTTCCTCTTGTAGAGTAGGGAGGGGCATTTTGATCCTAAGGTTTATATGATAAATGCCGCTCTACTCGTGATGTTTTATCGAATTCATAGCAAAGATTGGTGTGACCCTGGAGCTGATTCATTCCTGGTGTAATTCCTCTTGTGGTCAGGGGCATTTACAGGGATGGAGGGTGGCAGGTCAGTCGTTGATCAAACGGCTGTATGTGACCCATTCCATTCAGTAGGAGTTGTTACTCCTGTATGGGAATTTTGAAAAGCTGACAGAGGTAAAAGTTCAGAAGGTCTCAGGTGACTTTGGCGTTTTCCCCATAAAGCTTTTACGGAACCAGTCAACAGAGAGAGTCAAACTGTTTCTTTAGATCTGAAGGAAAGAGATTTTTAAGTGGCTTGATCCAGATCTTGTGAGGTTAAGGATCTTAAATCCAATCTATGTTCAAGCATGTCCTGTGGGTTTCCTGTGGGTCAGCGAGATTCAGGAGTTGTTTAAGAAAGCTGCAGGACTCCTGGTGTAACTGTTGTAAAACTAGTTAGTCCAAGAATGCCTTCCCCTTTCTTTTAGGACAAGGGAGCCAGCTGGCTTGGAGGGGAAGAGAAAGATGGGAGTCTTATGTTAGAGCCAGTGTGGCTCTTTAAATATGGAAATAGCAAGATCTGCAGAGCTTCAGAACAAAATGTGACCAGAAGTTTTACTGTCTTGTAACAAAGCCATTTATGTAAGGCTTGAGAAAGGGATGAAAGTGGGTCTTATCTTGGCTTCTGAGCTGCTTGTTTAAACTGCAGTTTGAAATGCAAACCACAGAAACAGAGATTGGTTTTACCAGTTCATAGAAAAATTACAGACGTGTGGGTTTTAATACTAGGACTGCCCAAAAACTGTTTGCAGGAGGATTTCATAGAAAAGTCAGTGCCTCAGGTTTTTGCCATTTTTGTTAAAAGCACCATAAAGTAATCTGAACTGTGTTTTGGGGATGAATTATGTATAGTCCCATATACAAAGAGGGCAGGAAAAGTACTTTGGAGCTTTCTGGCTTGGTCAAATTCATTCAGCTTTACTTAAAATAGATACATACCTTCTATATACCAACCAAAGGACATTTGTCCTGTTGTTCCTAGGTGGTTTTGCTATACTACAGGATGGAAATGGAAATAATCTTCCAATAGAACTTGAGTGCATCTGGGAAGAAAGTAGTAATAAATTTGCTTTCAAAACTCCACAACAACTCAGGGATTTCTTTTTTTTTTTTTTTCTTTCTCCCCTCACACTTGTCAGTATTCACGGTTAATTAGGCAACGTTTTAGTTGGAAATTTCTCCGTCGTTATTTTTAGGACTGTAATGACTCATTTGTGCTGCGTTCGGGAGTAAGTTCTGCTAGGAATTGGTCTTTAGTAACCTCGGAGGGAACGGGCTTCAGCCGGTCAAAATCCAGCCGGGTGCTTGGAGTGGGTTTAGTATCAACGCAGAAATTCATGGTCAGCAGAAAAATGTGCTGTTTCTTGTTATTTTGGGTTTGTTCTGATGGCTCAAACCCTGTGGAAACAGTCAGCTGGAGAGGTGCTGTCTCTTCTGTCAAGGTTGTTGTTTCCTGGCTCTGAGACGCAGGAGTGGAAGGAGAGGAATGAGGGACTGGACTTATCCTGGATGGCTCCGTCCTGTCCGGGGGGGAAACGCGGAGTCTTTGGCAGGCTGTTTTGGTATTCATGAGCTGTGAAAAGTGGCCATCCCAGTCCGAGATAGCGTCCTCAGAACAGCGAGATCCCTGCATTTCAGCTCGGAGGGCTGTATATTATGTTAATGCTGCTCCCCGCATAAGATGGAAACTTCACCCGCTGTCAGATCATCAGCAGGGATTTAAACAGCCTGGGTTTCGCTGATTTGCCTCGGTGCTGTCTCACGAATTAGTTCTGGTACACGCACTCGGACAGACCCGTTTCTTTCTATTTAGTTGGGGCTTGTTTGGTTGGTTTTTTTCCCAGCATCAGCATCAGCATCCTTTCTGTGACTTCATCTAAAAGATTCCGCACCCCCCCCCCTCCCCCTCCCCCGTTCCGGAGTTATCCAAAGACCCAAATGAAAAGGAGGGGAGGGGTGTGTGTGTGTGTGTGTGTGTGCAAGGATTTGCCCTAAATTATTTGCTAATCCTTGCTGGAGGAGCCTTTAAAACAGCCTGTCCTCACCCGTGGCAGGTGCACTGCGGTAGAGGTGCCGCATGCCCGCTCCGGGCGAGCCCGGCGCGGTTACTGGCGGGCAATGCACTGCAGTAACCCGCGCCAGCCTGGTTGGCTGCTCCGGGCTCTGTTGCTAAGATGGGAGGGAGGGAGGGAGGGAGGAAAAAAGATGCAGAGCTAAAAACCCACTTTCCGAAAACAGGGTTTGGGGGTTTTTGGTGATTGGTTTTCTTTTATTTTTTATTTTTTTCCCCCCACCCCCCCTCGCCTGCCTCTGACAGATGGGTTGTATTGTTTTCGACCATTTTTGTTTGGTTTGGTTTTTTTTGCCTGCTTTGTCTGATAGAGAGAGACCGCGTTTTCCGTCATCTCGGGGAGATGCATGTATGCAAATTGAGATCCATACGTTGGAAAGAATAAACAAGTTAGGCTGCAGCCCTAGTAAAAATCTCTGTGACCAGCTACTGTGTGTAACCAACTATTGTTTTTCAGTGGCTTAAAATGCCAGAGAAATTAATAAAAACGAAACGCGCTTTTTTAGCAGAGGATTTCTGAGCGCGCGTTTCAACCTTGATAAAATCCGTGCAGTTTTTCTTTTTAACACTTAAGCAGTCTCAAGATGGTAAAAATATACTGAGTAGTCACTGGTACTGGAATAGTTCACAGTGGTTTATTGATATATAACTCTTCTTAGCATGGGTTGTATAAAATAGAGGTTATTGGGAACAAATCTTGGTCAGCCCCTTTGTCTGATCCTTCTCCTCTTTCCCAGCTGAGTAAGACCTTACTTCAGCATTACTTATTTTCCTCCAAGCAGAACTCGTTGTTATTGTGGATTTGGCTTTGTTGGGGTTTGGGTTTTTTGTTTGTTTGTTTGGGGTTTTTTTGGACCTGGAAATGTGTCTGAATTTTACTCAGTGATTTTTGGTCACTGAGTCTTCGTGGGAGTAGAGCCTATTTTTCTTCTTTCTCTTTGCTGTATTGTTCATTAAAACTAAACATGACACTGACCTGTTTTTAATTCTAGTTTGTGTTTTCATACAATAAATTTTATTAACCACCTGTTGTGAAAGCTTGTGACTGAGGAAGGAAGTTTGAGAGAGAGAGAGAGAGAGCAATTAAAACATTTCAGAACTTATGTGGCAGGAAGTGGTGACGGCGAGCTGTTGGGAGTCTGAGCTGTGGTCTCTGCCATTTCCATCTCACGGCAACCATGTGCTGGGGGCTGGCTGTAACTCACCCTGACAGCCTTCCACTTCAACTTTCTGTTTGCTGAGTGGGATTTGATGAAATGCTTTGCTGTCCTCTGCCCATAGGCAGTCATGTCTTGCTCGAGGTGTTGCGGAGGTAGAGACAGCAAGCACCGTAATCTCGGTGTTCTTTTCTCTTGTTTCAAAGTAGACTTTGGTTTCTGTAGTCTGAAGAAGTCTGAAGGAAGATGAAGCAAGACTCATTTTGCAATTGAAGCCCTCAGACATCACATGGTTGATCACAGTTCTCCATAACCTCCCTAAAAGGAAAGAGAAATCACAAAAGCAGCCAGGAATAGAAACTAGCTCGAGTGAAAATGCCATTAAAGTTTATATTTTGTTGTGGATTCACATGCCATTTTGGAAAGTGCTTTGTGGAAGTCCATGGGGTCTAAGTTTACCAGGTTACTCGGGCAGATCTTTTGTTCTCAGGGGTTTTAGTGTCTCAGAGTTCAGCTCTGTATTCTCTAAGAAATTAATTGCTTCACACTTCCCTGTAGCATTGTTCCTGTAGGTAAGCTGGCTGGCTTTGGGAAGATGGGGAACATGACACTACTCATAATGTGGCAGACCCTCAGTAGGAATACTCAACTGCTCTGTAACTCACAGCTGTACCCATTAAACTGATGGGCACCTTTTTTCTCTATTAGAAAACAGTGTTTAGTGCTACTTTGAACATTAAGATCTCAAAACTTACACAAAACAGCATGCAAGGAGAATCCCAGCAAAATCTACATGGTAGATTTTAGCACATGGCAATGAACTGATTTGGATTTAAGATTAAAGCATTGCAAACTGAAGGGTGGGTGTTCATTCTCAAAATCAATGTCCCTGGGGCAAGACCTAGGTGCATTATGCACGGTTTACCCCTAGAACCTCTGTGACTTGCCTCTTATGAGGGGCGTAAGGATACGTGTCCAACCTCAGACTGAGTTTTTGACAAATATAAGCTGGGAGTTCAGGTCAGCTTGCCCAGTGTCCCTTCTCTGGCAGCTGGCAGAGCTGAGTGTGCGGGGAAGAGTTCAAAGGCAGGCAGGTGTGTAGCGGTGTTTCTGAGGGTTCCCACAGCCTGCAGCTCAGAGGTTTCCTCCCCTAGGTGTGGTATCTTTGTGTGTTCTAGTGCTCTGTGGATTTTTCTTTCGTAGAATCATTCCCTTGCTTTCTGAACCTTTGGTGTTCGTGCTGTCACCTCGTTCTTTGCCTGCTTTTTCAAACCATTCAGCAGTAGGGTGAGCACCACGTAATTCCCTGAGGCTCAGGGGTAAACTTGCTTCAGTGGTTGACCACTGACTCCCACTCTCTTGTTTCCTGTTGCTTTATCTGCTTTCTCATTTATTTGAGAACTGGCCATCTACCTTCTTGTCAGGTTAATTTATGTAAGAGCTTTGATAAAAGGCCTCGTTGAAACACGACATCCATGTTAAGATGGCAAAATGCCCCTTTTTTTTTTTAGGTATTCCTTCCAAAAGGCATCACATGAATTTAATATTATGAAATCTTTTATCAGAGGCTTCTGCTTCTGATCTTTTTTCTCTATCAAAAGCTTTGGGGCAGTGAGAAGCTGAAGTGCTGATGGTTCAGATTTCCTGTCCACTCTGCAAGCTTTGAACCTAGAAGTTGGCAATTTTTGGTTAACACCATTGGTACAGAGGGCAGCAAATCCTCCAGCCCTTGCTTAGATTGTATCCTGTGGAAAACTGAGCTCTCTAGTGTGAAGGCAATTTGCAAGTACAGCTTTAGTCCCTACGACTGGCAGAGTCCTCCTCATCAAGCCTAGGACCAAACCTTAAAAGGCACCTTCTTCTTGATATCAAAGTCTGTGCTAATTAGGAAATGGAAACACTGAGAGCCCCCAAATTGTCTAAATGTTATCACTTTTTTCGCCAACTTCATGAAAAGAACATAAAATACAATATATATGGAGGAATTACTTCCCTTTTCAACCAATCCTTGGGCTTGTCCATGCCCAAGTATGATAACAAAGGGTAACAGCACATACATAGAAGGCCAGTTTAGGTAGTTTTCAGTGGCTGTTTGAATCTCAATAGCTTCCTACAGCTGTCAGGAGACCTGTGGAAATACCTCATTAATGATGATTCAGATCTTTGAAAGTGGCTCCCTTGTGAATTATGTGCTTCAGTGCAGACGTTTGAGCTTAATTTGGCCTTTGGACACTTAGTCTCTCAGAAAAGAAGATTTTAGAATGAATATTTGATCAGAATGTAAGTGGTGGCATAAAATACGGAAGGACTAGTCCTGTGTAAGTGTCTCTGGAACGGGGACAAAATAATTCTGTCTAGGAAATGGTGTGGCTGGAGATGCAGCAATCTGTCTTGAGTCACACTGCGGGAACCTGTGCAACTGCATTTCCTGATTGGACTTTGCTTTCTGGTAACTGTTGGGCATCTATTCTCATTTCCAGTTCATTTAGACTTTGCTGATTTCAGGGGAAGAAACAGATGCGCTCTGAAGACTTAATTCTCTTCAGAGGGTACAGGGCTGAGGCCATCCAAATTCTTATCAGGCAGAACTATCTGGAATTACATAATAGTCAGATGGACTTAACCTCTTGTTCTTTGCCCATTTTTTTTTTTTGCTATGTATCTGTTCCAAGTAAAAATAAATGGCAGAGACCTTGGCTTTACAAGCTAATTTACCATCTGCTTCTCATCTAGTATCTACAGCCTACATCTTTTGTGTAAGAATCATATTTCTTCTTGCTTTGCCTGTTTAGAATAATGACAAATGTTGTTTATAATTGCAGTACATCTGCTGCAGTAGAGAGGAGAAGATAGAAAATGCAGTGGTCAGGTTCCTGGGTGAATGAGAACGGACCTGTGCTCTCCCTCTTGCTGATCTTTAGAGGGTAGGCCTTTATGCCAGACAGGAGAAGAAAGTAGTTTCAAGTGAAGTGATGCTCCTGGTAAATATAAATTTAATGAAAAAAATCAGAAGGTTTTAATGCCCTTGCTAAGCAGTGGAGTTAAATCCTGTCCTGTTGCATCTGTTTTGTGCTTGTGGAAGCAGTCAAGTGGCTGAGGCTGCACCAACAGAGCGTGGCTAGTATAATTCCTTTTTTGTCATGATCCAGTTATTACCTTAAGTGCTTTGGAAATTAAGCACTCTAATAACACCAGCATGACAGGGCTGGAATTGGTAAATGAGTACACAATTAAAAGAAAGTGGGATTGAAGCTAAATTTGCTATTAGAGGAAGGGAGTTATTTTTTCTGGGTCAAAAAGCCACCAGCTTCTGCCAGATTATTGCATATGAATATCAAGGCCTGATTATCTAAAATAACTGTTTGAGGCTCATGGAGCTGAAGTCTTTGGGTGGCTGGCTGGGACTGAGTTTCTCTTCTGTCTCCACTCAGAGAGGTGAAGGTCATGTGCTGCCAGAAGAGAAATGTAGGAGTCAGAAAGACAAGGACAGTGCAGAGGGACACATCTGCGCACAGCTGGCCATGAAGAGTTACTCCCCTGGGTTTTCATTTTGACCCTGAGTCTTGAAGAATTACTCAAAGGAGAATTCGTCCCAGGGGAACAGATTGGCAGTGCATAAATATGAAGTGTGCAGATGATCAACGGGAGACCTTTTTGGAAAACCAGTTGGGTCAGGTCTGTTTTTTAATCAGAACTGTGAGTTCTTCACAAGAAGTTTGGAAGGGTTTCTAGTTGTGGTGACTGTAAAACGGGACTGTTGGTAGTAGCTGAACCTGGTGGGGCTTTGGGACCATTCCTCTCCAGTGACAGCTTGTGGGCTGCGCAGACACACACACAGAGACAAGGCAGGTCTCTCCACCAGCGTGTTTGGGGCACTCTGTCAATCCAGTCACTAGCCCAGGTTCTTGTCTCCTTCTGTTGGTGGTACCTGGACCTACAAGCTCTTAGGTTTGCAACCTCTCACTGCAGCAGCTGATGTGAAAACTTCTGCTGCTCACCACTGATATTTTATGCCCATGACCTCACAGAAGTGAGTGAATTCACACAGTAGAAAGTTGGAAATAGCGTTTAGCAGGAGTGCAAGTTGGACTGCAGTGATTAGGATCTTGGTCAGACAGGTTTACTGACCAGCTGCCCCTTCACATGTGCCTGGCCCCTTTAATCCCCATTTCCATCTCTTTTCTCAGGCTTGTTCCTCCTCAGTCCTTGATCCATCCCTTTCCCTGCCTGTGGCAGTTCCCCTACAAATCCTGTGACAGGTATTTCACACTCTCCATAATTCCCATAGCCACCCTATGGCTGGTTTTACACCATCCCAAACTTCTGTTCCCCCTGCATGACATGGTAAGTCGTATTTCCCACCAGGCCATCACCCCCTCTCTTGCACAGCCTCCCAGGGAGGGAGTTTCCCTGTAGGCACATCTTGGTGGGCTTTCCTCCAGGAACAGGAGTCCAGTCCTTTTCCTTGGAGCATCTTCAGAATGGCTGATTCAGGGAGCTGTGTTTGCACTGGGTAATTTGGTGGGGTTGGTCCTTTTATCTCACAACTGAACAAAGACCATGTTCGATCTTCTTGGCTGATGGGATTTTTTTTTAAGCTTGGTTTTTAAAAACAAGTGAAAAAATATGGCTGAGCGGTCCTTTTTTTAAGCACATGGAAAGCTTCCCTGTGTTGTAAATCGTCATGAAAGTGGAACTCACACTGGCACATTCTTTACCCTCATATGTGAAAGTTTGAGGGAAGTTGTGAGTAACTGCAAATAGGGAATCGAGTTGCTGCCACTTGTGATTATAATAAATCGGGTTCTGCTGTCTTAAAGGCTGAGTTGTGACAATATGTGTGAGCTGCTGGATCAAAAACAGTCAGAGGAGCTTGACAGACATTCCTGAAGGAGGTTGACTGTTTGATTTCTTGTCTGGCAGAAAGGTGATGTAAACCTCAAGGAGAAATGCATTACCTGAAGTAGTCACAAGATCACAAGCCCTGGGATTACTGTAGGGCTTAGTGCTCATAGAGAATGGTTATGTCTTGTCCGTGGTAGTTTGACACCTGGGGACACCAAAGGAAAGATGAAACTTAAGAATATTCATAATGATGCTTAAAATATTTACTCTTTAGTCTCCAAAGAGAAGCATTAGCACCGGTCTCCTGAATCCCATATGTTCCAAATATACCATGTGTGCATTATAAACCCAACCAAACAAATAAAAATAAAGCAGCCTGTCCCATGTAGGGTGTGGAGATGACATCTTAGCACTCAGCATTTGATTCTTATTGGCAGGCAGTAAAAATAAGCTCCCCAAGCAAAGTGAATTGGGACAAAAGGTGGCACACATTCTGCAGTAAATAAAAATAACTTCAAAGCCAACCTACAATTCATCTCAGACATTCGTACTACACTGCTTTAAAAGTACAGGGCCAAGTGAACCTTGAAATCACTGCAGTGGCATATTGGATGGAGTTTACCCAAGGATCAGGTATCAACATTCTGCCAGGACTGTTGTCTTATGATAGAACATTCTGAACCAAATTCATTCCTGATATAAATTATCTGAAATTAATCAATCTTCCTGAAGGAAGAGTATGGCCTAATACCAGAAGACACTTTTTCACTTTTTTGTATGTTTTACTTCTAAAACTGTATTCTATAATATACAGAACCCAATGCAGTTCATTTTAAATGTCAGTGTTGAATGCCACCAGTACGCTCTTTGGGCCAAATAGACTTTAGGCTACCACTGTAATAAATCAAAGGCCATTTTTTTCCCCACTCCCTCCCATCACCCACTTTTAACCTAAGAAAACTTGTCCTGGCTTGGATTCCAACTCCTGTCCAGATATTCACCATTACAAGTGAGAGAGTGCAAGGAATGTTTATATGGTGGTGGAAATGTGTCAGCAGTCAACATCCAATTTAGGTTCAGTATTATGTTTAATATCTCCACATAGATACCTGTAAATAAAAGTGTGTGAGGATATATATACATCCAGGTTATCTCTGTTTTCATATATATAGGTGTATGTACACATGTACACCCATACACTCAGGTATGTTTATTTATGTACAAAAACTGGCTGTGTATCACTATAAGGAATATTTTGAAGATAACATTTTTATAGATGTGTATATTCCTCCTCCTCCTCCTTTGTAGTGACAAGATGAGGTAATTATAGGAAAGGAGCAACAACCTGATTTCTTTTAAATGAAAAGCAGAAGAGTATCAGTTGCTTAGAAGTGGTTCAGGTCTGTTGCTATTGGATTAACAGCATAACAGGATAAAATAGCAGAAAAAATGACTGTAAAATGGAAGCTATTTTATCTACCTTATTGCCAGCGGTGTAAAGAATGGTATAAAGAAAAGACAGCATTTTGTGGATGCTTTTCAATAGGACTTATTACATTACATAAGTTGGGTAATTTTCTATTCTCAGTCATTTCTCTTGTAATCAGATTGTTTGTGCTTTGTTCTTGTTTTCTTTAGAAGTTGTAGGAAAGAATGGGTTGGAGCTCTCGTGTGTGTCAGTGGTGGGTCCATTTCATACCTGTTTATAACTGTTGACATAATTTTCTGAATTTCTTTCTTTATATAGCTGAGCATTATTAAAGCTTGCTTTCCTGCTGGCTGTAAAGGAGAGTATGCTTATGTGCCAGATAAATGAGTGCTACTTCTGTTTGTTTGAAGAGTGGTTTGCTGGTGAAAACTGGAAGGAGTTGTGTGTCTTGGGGTGCAAAAGGAAAATGCCAAGGTTTTATGCAGACAGTCAGAAACATGCTTTGATTTGGAAGAGCCAGCAAGAGAATGGTGCAAGGGACAAAAACATGACAGAGATGTTCTTCTAACAGATTTTCTTGAGGGATAGAAACCCTCCATTTGCCTTCTCTGAGCACCTCTGGTAGGGGGAAGGGAAAGGGCTGGTGAGGATATTGTCAGCCTTGGGGGGGATCCAGACTGTGTACCCCTTACACCTGACACACAGGTGTGAGCGGGAGTGCTCTGCGGTCTCTGCTTCACAGGGATGAGGGCAGTGGGATAGAGATGACAAGAACTGTACTGGCACTTTCTTTTTTTGCTAGCCACACTGGTACTAGTACATCTCGTGATCTGTGTGAGTTGCCCAGTGTGTTTCAGAAGATGGTCCCTCCTGTCTCCTCCAGCTCCCCTAATTATCCACACTCGTAGCCGTCCTGTGGAAGTGCTGACACTGAACACATAAGAAGAAGCGGCTCCAAATGCCTCCAGGGTGTTTACAGCTGTACACAAGGAAAGGAGATTGGGGATACAGTCAAGATTAACCTCTCCTTTTGTATCACAGTATCGTTATCTAATGAGATCAGAAGCAAAGCCCAGCAGCTTAGTCAGTGGTACAGCGTAGGCACCCATTTCAGGAGGAAGCCTTTGAGAAGAGCAATCTTCAGCCGTCCACCTACACCATTTTCTTTGTGGCTTTGCAAGATGGAAAAAGTGACAGATGTAAACCTCCCCAGAAGCAGTTGCGTGTTCTCCTTGCCTTCATTGCCTTCGGAGACTTCTGCCCCCCGAACCACTGACTCGTGGACGAGCTCCGTGGGTGACCCTTGTCCTTGCTTTCCCTGGGCTGCCGGGGCACAGACAGAGTTCTGGAATTCAGTGAGGAGACGGGCTGCTGGTTTCACATCATCCATGCTGTTTCCACTAGACCAGGTCCCATTCTTGGGCTTTATGTACATTGGGACCCATGACCGATCCTCTCATGTTGGTTCTGTGTCAGTTCCTAAATGACCTTCTGGTTTAGGTTCAGCACACATCCCTCTGCCAGAGCATGCCTTGTACAGTTTCTCCAAGCATTATTCTGACATAACAGATGGTGGGATTTTTGTAGGCAAAGCCAAATTGTAAATTTGATTATGTTTTGAATATACCGTTCTGTGTGAAACTAATCCTGCTGTGATCTTTGCTGACATATGAGGGTCTTGAGAGCAGTGCTTTGGATTCCTCTAGGAAGTGTAGTAAACCCTTCGATTGTGTAAGGACAGTTTGTCAGCAGCAAACAAATGGAGAGCGTGGGAGAGAAGAATAGAGTAGATCAGATTCTGTCCCTGCTCCAAGATCTTGATTTTAATAGTTCATGTCAATAGATTAAGAACATGGGACCAGGGCATGTGGAGGCTACTGTGCTAACAGTAATATCAGCTGTAAATGTACAAGAACTCTTCCAAATATCACAAATGCAGAAGTAGAAACTCTTCTGTTGAGGGCAGATAGCGGGGCTTAAACAAAGTTTGTTGTGTTTCACTCAGGTCTTCATTGGAAATGGAGTGGTGACTCAGTTCTGCCATGTACACACACAGAAATTTAAGAATACAGCAATATTTTGAAAACATTGTGATCGGTAACAGAGCAATGTCCTGTTCTTGTGCCGTTACCCAGATTGTTGCAGCCCCTGTCAGCATAAGGTAATCTCACCTGTTGGCACAAGGACAGAAAAGACACAGGTGGTGCATTCATTGCTTGCACATGATGATCAAAAGCATTTAGGTAGCACTGAAATGAAAAGTAACAATATTAGAGGTGCTTATTTTTCCATTTGCACGCAGGCTGCAGCTGTCGTTACTTTCCCTTGTTCTGTCACATCCGCTTGGGAAAAAATTGCTTGAAAACTTTGAACTTGTGCACCACCCGTATGGCACTGAACGTGCTGCCCCTAGAACTGTCTGTGGCCTGGCAGACCACAACGGCTTTGTCACTGTGTGTAATGGAGCTGCTCAACTCACAATGGGATTTTAAATTAAGGTGTATCAGGTGTTTTCAAAAACGTGGGTTGCATGAGTGGTTGTGCCTAATAGGTGGCACACCGCATTTTTTCCTTGGGTGTTTCATGGCAGCGAGAAACAGGCTCGACAGATTTATAGAAGCTGGGTTGGAAAGGATCTTGAAGATCATCACATTCAAACCCCTCTTCCACTAAGGGACACCTTCCACTATCTCAGGTTGCTCAGAGCCCCGTCCAACCTGACCTTGGACACTTTCAGGGATGGGGCAGCCACAGCTTCTCTGAGCAACCTGTGCCAGTGCCTCACCACCCTCACAGTAATGAATTTCTTCCTAATATCTGACCTAACTCTACTCCATTTCAGTTCGAAGCCCCTCCCAGCTTTTGGCACACCCCAGCCTATTCTATAAAGCGAAAGCCTTGACTTTGTGCAAGCAGTGCCCAGGCAACAATAGCCAAGACACACCGTGTTATCAATACTGTCACAACTCCAAAACAGCACCGTGGGGGCTGCTCTGCAGAGAATTAACTCTGTCCCAGTCAGACCCGGTAGAACAGCTCACATTAAATGTTTACTTTGTAGATGTTAGCAGCAAAATCTCTTTTTGCTGAGATTTACTGAGATGTTGAGTTCTTGCTATATCAGTATTCTGATGTGGAAGGTTTCCATCCTCCAGTCTTTGAATCCTTGCAACGCTGCCTTGTGTCTAGGTTGTCATGAATCCCTGCTTTTGATCCCTGAGCCTGTGTCAGCTGCTGAAGTAGCACAAGCCTGTGCTGCTGTATATTGATTCTAGTGGTGCCTTGTTGCTTGATAGGAGCTGGGTGTGGAGAGGGCCTGTGATTTTTAGGATCAAAGCATGTGTTTTGAGGTGACTGGGATATTTTTCTAACTGTGTCTCTTCATTATTACATTTGAAGTGACAGTGTTTGTGAGGGAAACCATGTAAACACCCTGGACTCTTTGTCTCCTTTTTCTCTCCTGTGTGTATTGGTGTGTTAATAGGCAGCAGAGATAAATGACTTACAGAAGTATGTTAAGTATAGATGGTCCATTGATATGAAAACATATAGTAAGGGAATAAAGAAACCTCAAGTGGCAAGTCAAATTTAATTTTATGGTAATGTATCCAACCAACATTTTTTTTTTGAAATGTCATTGTCAGTTTAGTTGGTGGCCAGGAAAAAATGGAAATGTGTTGTTGGGAAAAAAATGTATTTGGGATATGGGTTATAGAGGCATCTAATTAGAAGGATGTGAGATGACCAACAGTTTTTGTGTGAGTTTCTTTTGCTAATGATATACATGAGTCTTCGGGCCATTGACATAGCTCATTTCTTTTGATGGACCTCCAATTTGTGGAGGAAGCAGCTGCTTTTACCACCAAATTTCTCCTGTCTAATTAGACCAGTTGGATCAGCCAGCTTAAGTCAGTCCATAGTTTTTGCCCGTTGCCTCTTCAGTGAACAGCTGAATACCGTAATTGTAAGGAAGGACAGAAAGTGTCAAAAGAAGTTACAGTTGTTACTGGGAAATGAACCAAGGCAGAGAAAAAAGTATGAGGGAAAGGGCTATCAACACAAAGGATCTCCTGATGAGCCTATAGTGAAAGTCCCTCTGGAAATTTTCAATATCCTCTTTTGGTTGGAAAATGACAGTGCATCAGAGCAGAAACGTGTTGTTTCTTCGCTGTATATTTTTTTTTCTGACTACATTTTCATGGAGATTTGTTGGGTCGAGGACTTTCTAGTCAGGGAGACAGAAAAGCCAGTCGAGTGGATGTGACCAGATCTCTTGAAATTGTTGAGAGACCCAAGCTGGAGTTCTTGATCTGACTCAAGCACTTAGGCTTGGTTCACCCTTGCCTCAGTGAGTTCCACTGGCCTCTGCAGTGACTTGTTTCTGGTTTGCCAAGAGCACAACCAAGCAAAAAGTCTGCCACCAAACCTCAAAGTTCAATTTCCTTTCTGCCTCCGAATAAGAATAAAATGGAAATCTGAGGTGAAAATCATGCTTTTGTGAAACGAGTTCCTGCTTCCCAACTTGCTTCACTAATAATTCTGTAGATAATTTAGAAGAGACAGGATTTCCAAAATGCTGAATGATTCTGATGCCTTGTTTTAGCGTGTCTTGAAATTATGAATAAAAGTTCATTAGGCTTTTTTAAAAAAAAGAAAAAAACCCTTCAGATAATTTTTGCATGTACATTTGAATATTTTTGGCATGTGAAGTAAAATTTAATCAGTTTGTTGATGCCTATACTGTAATCTAAGTGCATCTGAAAAAAATGTGGGGTTTGTTCCATTTTGCGTGTGAAATGTTGAGTTTTCCTCTTGAAAATTCACATCTTTACATGGGACATATTACTGATGAAGCAGTCAATTGCTTAGGATATACAGTTAGCAGGAAGACTCCAGCTTTGTTCATGCTGCTCTATAAGCTTTAACTAATCCATAACACAAAATGTAGGTCAACTGGAGCTTTTAAAAACAGACAGAAATTTAGTAGTTTACGGTAGTCCAGTGGATATCTGTCCCAGTAAGGCTACCAACTTCTCCAGTCCCAAACTGAAAAAAAAAAAAAAGCAGAAATCAGGCTGCTGAAAGTGCTCTTTCTACCTCATTTCCATTCCAGAAGCAGCAGTGCCCTGTGCAGTGGGTTTTGTTTGTTAACATATTCAGTGCTGACATGGTACAGAAGATGATAATTAGTTCAGTGGTGTTTAGAGGATTTTATATTTAGTTTGCTGACAACGAAATGTGTTTTAATTCAGGCAACTTCATTAGTGTAAATATTCTAGAAGAGAGACAAAACCACAGTTGTTCTAAGTCAAATGCGGGAACTGGAGGTAATCCAGGGTTTATTTCGGCACAAGCTTCACATTTTCCTATAATTTTACATTCAGGCTCACAGGTTGTGTCTGTTACTGGATCAGCGCTAAAATAAAGTAAATATGTTGTCCTGTGCTTTTGTTTCGGTAAAGTGTTGAGGAGAAGTGATCAGAATCAGTGTGGCTGTTTCTGAAAATAGAAGTCTGCCAGGACATGTGCTCCAGCTGTCCCTGTGGCCACAGGGATGTCCCGGTGCCGCAGGAGCTTCTTCAGCCTCAGCAGTTCTCCCAAACACAGCTCCTTGTCCTCACTCACCGAGCTCTCCCAGCTTGGAAGGCCGATCACTGAATTTTCTGTCCCCGTCTCTGCTCCTGGGTGGATACAGCGGGATTAAAGGCTCAGTGCCCGAGTTTAACATTTGCTTTTTAAAACGCCCCTGGTATTTGCTTCTGAGAGCGTTTCAAAAGGTCCTTCTGGCTCCAAGCGTTCCTCGGCCTGCTTGTGGGAGAGAATGGGGATGGGAGCAGTGGGAATGTGAGGGGATGGAAGTGTGGCTTGCAATTGGCAGGGCAGAACTGGTTTGAGAGGGTGAGAAGAGGCAGGAGAAGGATGTGCAGGAGTTTTTTAGGGGGTCAGATGGCCGAGGTGCTCAGCGGGTGCCTGTTCTTCAGAGGAAGTTCCTGCACCAGACTGTCATCACAACTGCAGTTGAATAAGGCTGTTGTGAAAAAATGGTATTTGTTTGCAGTCAGATGCGATATTTTGAGTTATCAGAGCGGACTTGTGAACTGTGGTGGTTTTTAAAGTTTCAGACACTGCAGCAGGTTTTTAGATTGCAGTGACCACGACTGAAAACGTTTCCAAAAAACCCAAGAAATGCATCTCCTCATGTCTGTTAAGGGCTAGGGACACGAAATGTTGTCTTGTGAGCACGTGAATCATCACAGGAGTCTGTTTCAGACAACAACTTCTGTTTCAAACAGTCTGGGAAAACGTATGGGTTTTGTTCCTGTGCAGTTTACAGGAGAGATTCCATCACGTTCCAGTTTAACCTGGACTTTGGGATGAACGTGTACACAGAAGTATGAGGGAAGGCTTTTCTTTGTGCACCATATTGGCATGAGGCCCAGTTTGGAGGAGAGAGATGCAAAAGAAGTTCAGCTGCTTCTGCTTTAACTCTAGAAAGCCCCAGGGCTTTCTCTCTAGCCCTTACACAGGTGGGTAGGAGGAGAGAGCCAAAGTTTTACTTCTGCTTTTTTCCCCCCTTGCTTTGTGTGCACATGGGTGGGGAGAAGTTGGAGGGAGGAAGGGAAAGAGCAACAGTAAAAGGCGACTCTGAACATCAGCACAGGAGACTCAGAGCAGTGTTCTCTGAGGAAGGAAGGCTTTCTGTCGCCCTTGTTGCAGAGCGACCCAGCTGGATCCGCGCTTGGAAATAAAGGCAGATGGGGCAGTTCAGTTCACAACAGCTGCTGGGCTATTTTGGAATATCTCCTACTTGAAGATTTTTTTTTTTATTTTTTTTTTTTTTCCAAAGGGAAGGGATGCTGGGAAGGATTCTGGCTTTATTTGTTTGTAAGACTGTGAATAATACTATTTGTACTTGGAGGTATGAAGGTACTTATGAGAAATTGCTTTCTGCCTGGCTGTCACACGTAAACAGCTTTCATCTCAAAATGTGTGTATCAGGCTCGTGACTTCAGTTTGTCATTCGAGGGAATGTGTCAGCCTTTCATTTCAAATTGTGTTGGCTTTTCTTTTGTCAGGAAAGACCTTTCTTGCGCGCTTAAGTAACAGAAACAAAAGCAATTAGAAAAAAGGCAGTGAAAAGCAATTATCAAACAAGGATTAGGCTATGGATATTGCTTTGAAAAGACATTTCCACTAGATTCAGAAGAAAGATGAAGCTGTGCGTCATTCATACTTTTTTTTTTCCCCCCCTTTCATATTTCCTAAGGGTTGAAGATAAATTAGGGTAGCTATTTTCTGTGCAGGCGAAGTACAAGCTATGCCCCAGATCTCCAAATGCTTCAACATGTAAATACTGCTTCTGAAGCCATCAGGTCTTGCTGCAAGTAGAGATTTATTTGCATTCACGTTTGAAGGTTACTCTCGTTCATTGACCTATTTAATTGTCATTCTCTCTCCTCAGTTGCAGGCATATGGCTTCATGTGCATGTGTGGGGAGAGAGGAACAGCTTTAACTCTCTCAGGCAGAAACATTCAACAGAAAAAATGACAAGAACAGAATCTTGTTGTGGATGTATCTGACAACAACAACAATGATAATAATAATAAATAGAACCCGTATATAAGCATCCTGTAAACCTCAGCAGATGGCTGTAACTGTGCTCTATGACCAGATAAAGGGATACAGAAAGGGTGAATACGAGGAAAGGCTCAAAGCAGCTGTCCTAGTGGAGCTATTATCAGCCAATTTGAGATATTTCTGTAACAAGAAGGGTGTCTGGTAGTTACCTGGCCTCTTACTAGGTCAGGTTGCACATGCAGGTTACTTAAGTGCCTCAGCTCTGCCTGGTTATAACTGTAAAGAACACAGAATTACAGGGCACTGGCACAAACCCATCCATCTCACGTCATGGTGGGGAGGTGTAATCAGTAGTTTCAGGATCAGGAATTTTGCTCACAACGCTGCTGACAGCTGTTCTGCTCCTCTGTACGCTTGGAGGAACATGTTTCAGGAAAGCCTGTATATTCTATGTCCATCTGCAAGAACTTCAGTGTCCTGTCACTTGGAGGTCTGGGTTCTCTGCACATAAACCCCATCTCTTTTGTAGACAAACATTGCCTGACCAGCAGTGCAATCCAGCCAGACAAGGGGAGTGGGGTTTTATAGTCCAGTAAACCTTCTAAAAACTAAACATTAGGAGGTGGCAGAGTTTGCAGCCCAATAGAATGTCATATCTAATTAGTTATTCTGAAGAAGAGAAGTATTCAGATACTAAAGTGATGAGCAGCCTGGATAACAGAGAAAGAGCATGGTGCACACAACACTTCAGAGTTTCAAAGGAGTGAAAGCTTTACTTAGTCAGGGCTTTTTTTTTGTTTGGCTGCACAGTGTGAACTGTCAGATCCACTGTCTTGCATAATTTTAATATCTAGTCCTGCGATCTGAGAGAACAATTAAAGGGACTTTTCAGGTTCTTTATAATCTGCAGTTTGGTTTAAGATTCTCCCTCTGCTAGAACTCGGTTTCTTGTCTGGATTGCCATCTTCTCATTGTTCTCCAGGGATTTTATGTCATAAATCTTGGCTTGGGGGCTTATGATCTCCCTTTAGGCTCCACTTTACTGTGTGGCCACAGAAGGAAAGCTGACAGGTTTAACACAAGGGGAAGTGCACTGATAGAAGTCAAATCTTAAGGCACCCACACAAACAGAATTCAGAGACCGCTTGAAAATTAGTTCTTATACATTTAGGATTCCGTTAACATTTGTCTTCCAAAGCACATTTTTATTTTTGAATCTTTAAATGTTTTGCTTAAGTTTGAACCCAATACAGTGCTATGTGCTTGAGCTAGTAGATTACTTGTCGAAAAAATTTGCAGTTTTGAACTGTCCCCAGTTATCAGAGTGCAAAGCAAGTGCCAACCACTAAAGACAGAGTGAAAACACAGTGTCTGATAGGTTTGTACATCCTAGGAAGCATCTAAATATGTGAAGTGTCAATCCAACTTGGAGACTTGAACTGTGCAATTGGTATGTTTAACTGCTGCAATTGTGCAAGCAAATGAGGGGCCACGATCCAACTGACATTTAAAACCACGAAAAATGTCTCGACAAGTAATTTTTTTTTTAAATTTGTGACTGATAATAATATCAGCTGTAATTTCCTTGGCAATGGATTAGATTTCTCACAGCATCTAGAGGCTTGGTGTCTCATTTAAGCTAATTGTCCTAAACTTCCCAATATAATTAAGAGAAGGAGGCCCTTCCAAGGGGTTATTTACCCCTTCCCAGAACAGGAAGGCAAAACAGGCAGAATTAATCACCTGTGAGGTGTGCTGGTTTCTACCTGTTGACATTTTGTGGGTCCTAAAAATGAATTTAGGTTAAGCATCAGACATCTAGATGTGTAAAATTAGGTAGATTGAATGCCGCAAGGCTCGCTGTGAGCACGGGCTAAGCTCTGCATCTGAGTTACGACTAATCCGTCCCATGATCACTAAGTGGGAAATCGGCTGTGGATCAAGAGCAATATGTTTAAGAAGGCCTGGCTGTGGGCTATATTAAGAAATGCAGTTTAGTCCACTACAAAGAAAGAGCTTTGCTGCCCACAGGGGAATTTCTTTTTTTTTTTTCTTTCTTTCTTTCCTTTTTTTTTTTTTTTTAAGGCTTGAAAGACTTATTATTTTAGGTTGAGAGGAATGAATTCCTCATTTCCGAGTTGGAAAGGACTTTGAGGCAGAGGAATTTGATTTGGTTACTTCAAGCACTCACTTAGCTTTTCTGCCCTTTCTGTCCTGATGTTTTGGTGCCTGGCAAGCTGTTTTAGAGGCATTTACATAACGAAGGTCGTTTCTCTGAGGCAAGGTACAAGAACACATTACAATTGTAAATTCCCTTAATTGTCCTAAAGCAGGGCTCAGAGCTTAGACAATGGAAAATCCTATTGTTCTACGTCCCAGAGAGACAGTGTGAACAGAATTGAAATATATGGATGGGTTGATTCTAAGGCTAGAATGGAAAAATGATTCATAAAAAGGTTTTTTCACTTGTGATGCACAATGGATGGTGGAAGTCATGAACCAAAGACATATGAGTTTATGTATAGGTTTTATTTGGTAGACAGTTACCTTAAACATGTTTATTCCTTCTAGTGTGACTTTGCCCCCCAGGGCTTTATAGGGGTACAGTTCAGGCCAATATATAATTAAGAAGGTTCTTGTTATTAAAGCAATATATTTTTTTCACTCTGTTTGTCAGGAAAGCTGTTTCTGTCCCTCACATTTTCTGGAAGTTAAAAGATGCTTTTTTTTTTTCCCAAATATCGGTACCTGTATTTCACTTTAACTTAAGCTTGTTTGAACTCAGTGGGGAGCTTGGGAAAGAAATGTCCATTTAAATAATCCCCATCAAGAGGGTTTTAAAAATTCAAATTATTTAAATAATCATTGACTGATACAGATAATCCCTCTCAACTGAGAATTTACAGACTTAAACATTAACAAACCCTGTTGATACCACTGAGAGAGAGAAAAGCATTCTGTGCTCCAGTAGTGAGTGGGGAACATGGTGTCCTGGCTGGTTAATAGCAGAATTAGAAATACATGGCAAACATCTCCCTGACTATATGCCAGGTTAGAGAAACACCCTGCCTTTGCAATAGCAGTGATTTAGGTGAAAAGCCCCATGTTACTTCATCTGATCATTGGGAAGTGATTTAACCTTTGTTTTATACTAAAACAAAGCGAAAAAGCAGTCCAGTTTGGAATGAAATGGTTTGAATGGCCCAGCATGAATTGTAATGAGTAAAGGGGTAATTTAATTTAAGTCCTGTTTGTGTTGCAGAATAGAAAAGAAAGGGTAGCTCGGAGAGTGATTCCTGGGAGGCACAAACTGCTGGAAGTGCCCCAGCTGCTGGAAGGACTGTCCAACCATCCCTGTTCCACCCAGGACTTGCCCTGGCAGACAGGGACAGTCCTGCAGCCAGAGCAGCTGGAAACAAACCCGCTTTGCTCTTAATTTCCCAGGGAAAATTTCCAGGTGGATGGGGTTGGTCGTCCCCCGCTTGGTGTGTAGGTGCTCTTCAAAGCCAGCTCAGGGAAGGTGTCCTGGGGGGAGAGGGCAGAAGGACACTGCCCTCTTCAGTAGCAACATCATCTTCTAGTGCTGTAAACTGCTTCTGGAACTGCATGTTCCAGATATCCCAGCCGGGCCAGGGCTTTGCAATGGCTGCTGGTCACTCCACACATCCCCTGGGACGTGTGGATGCTTTGCTGTGAGAGTGGCTTCTCAGGAGTGAGAAAGGGGCTGAGATGCAGAAAGTGAATAATAGATCGAGAAGGAGCAAAAAAAGAGAATTTTTTTGTTGGCATATTTACACCTCAGTGTGTGGAAAACGATGATGTACAAATGATAAAAATGTTTCCTAGCTAATGTTTTATTACATCTCCAAATGTTTCTAGTGCAAATCTGGCCTTGAGCTGTTATCTCTGTGTGTGTGTTTCTCCTCTTGTGCAGAGTTTCTGCCAGTATTCCCCAGCTGTTCAGTTTTCTGATATAAATCTAAAGAGTCTACAAATTAAATGGCTGCCACATAACATGAGGATGTTTTCCACGTCTGGATGGACTTCTGCAAGCTCTTTCTCTAATCCATAAGTTACTAAATTGCTCTTTAATGTCATATTTGGCTGAGTTAGCCAGTTTTTCCTTCACTTGTGCAGATTTTAGCCATCGGGGTGTGACTGAGGTGGATCTCAGGGACAGCAGCAAAGTCAGTGACTTTTCTAGGAGCATTTTTGCATAATAGGAGGACTCCCTGCTCCTGCCTCAAGGGGAAAGATGTAGGTGTGACTTCTCAATTCCACTTTCCCTTACTCAAGTTTTGCAGTGGAGAATTCCCTGGACTTTAGCATAGGGATGGTGTTTTCTTCTGATTGAAACAAGAGGAAATGAGATGAGGGTTAAACCTGAACATTTTAGAACAGGAAAATACAATGGAGTTTCCTTAATGGAACAGGGTCAAAATACAGTGTCAAGAAAGTCCTGCACTTTCTTGCAATGATTTAAGAAACAAATGTGTGTATTGAAACTTAAACTGCTGTTTAAAAAGTGTGTTGCTTGTTGGAGGTATTGAAGTAAGGCAGGTTAGTAATACAGTACTTGCCAGAGGTGTCTTCTGTATTTCCAGCTGGGTATTTCACGTCCTATGTAAAAAAAAAAACACCACAAAAAGACAAGGAAATATAGTCCTTTTTTAATTTTATTTTTTTTTTTAATAAAGAAATACTGTATTTTCACCAGGCAGGGAGTATGGAAAGAGCAGGTTATGATGTCTCTGATTTTGATTTTTAAGTGCCAAATGCTGATTTCTTTGTGGCTCAGTTTTCAGTTGTTTACAGTTTTGTCAATCTTGCACTATTTGAGTTGAAATCTCCTGTGTTACCTTCTGCTACCTTAAATTTTCTGAGAGACCTTTGAGCTGCTTCAGGCCAGTGGTACTTGCAGGGCAACAGCAGTGATTTCCTGCCTTGAGAAGAGCTTGGGATGAAAGAGCAGCAGTTCAAATACATCGGGAAGGGCAAATGCTGCTCTAATTGCAGCGAGCAGGGAAAGCCTGCTGTGCTCACCCGGGACCCCAGGCGGGTCCTTGGTGCCTACTGATGGATGCAGAATTAGGCTACAACACCTAGAAACTTCTAGGAGTCCCTGTGACATTTCTCTGCGTAACAAACGCTGGCAACGAAATGCAGATGAACGAAGCGTTTCAGTCAAAAAGCCTTGAGACAGTGTTTACCTGAGGAAATTCACTGTCAGGTAGGAGTGAGTTTTGGTTATGTTTTTGTTGGTGCTGATTCAGACACGTGCTGAAGCATATGCTCCTACCCTGAGGATGAGGAGGGGGTGGCTTGCTTGATTCTTCCCAGGTTAATCATAGTTTCTGTGAGAACTGTAAAACCGGATCCCCCCCGTAAATCTTTGTGAAATCCAAGTGGCAGCAGGTAAAACCATCAACACGTTTCTCGCTTGCTGAGTCCATCAGCAAAAGTTTTGTAGACTTGAGCAACGGGAGCATCTTCATCAGAGACACGGGGCCACCCTGTGCTCGTTGAAGAAGGGGCTGCTGTGGGTTTTGTGGTGCTGCCAGGCAAGGAGGGAAACCAACCCCGTGAATGGGGATCTGGTCAGGCCAGTCAGGTGTTTCTGGCTGAGAATCTGATCTAATGTCACAGTGCCTCACGTTAGCTTTCGTGGGAAATCCAAACATGAGGAAAAAAAACCACACATTTTGCTTCTCGGGAGAAGCGCAACTTTGAACTCAGGAGTGCGATGTGTGGTGAAAGTAAGACCAAAAAAATTTGCATCACTCGAATTTTCTGTTTAGGGTTTGGTTTCTTAAATTTTGCATTTAATTTTTTGTGGGTTGGACTGAGAAAGCTTCAGAGTGCTTAGTCCGATTGGTGGCGGCGTGTTAATGTCCCGTTGACAAATCTGAATTTTAAGCAGCTCTTGAAAACTTGTATTTGGATTGCCAAGGCGCATCAGCCCTTAAGTGTATTTTTAATGGTGATGTCAGAGTAACTTCAGGAAGGGACATTGGAAAACAGAAAGATCCAAGATATTTTCCATTGAAAATCAAAACAGTTTTAAGAGAAATAACTGAAAGTCATGATGCTAAACTTGCTCTTAATGTAAGTCCAGCCCAGAGCTACTGTGGTGCTAGAACTGAATGTCCTGTAAGGTGCTTCCACCTTGGGATGAGTTGGCTTTGAGGTTCAGCCTTTCACTAAACTCTGTGTTATTCAAATTCCTTCCTGCATGGATCATGAACTAAGGAAAACGAGGTGGTCTGGAATCCAAGGTAGTCAGAAATTCCTAATATATGGCAGATGGACACGAAACAGTCCCTGCACTGTAAGAACGCAATCCCCTTCAAACGCATAATCTGTTTCTCGTGAAAGACATGTGGCCTAATATAGAAGTTTTAGGTCAACTGATTCTGTTAAAGATTAGCCTCGATATTCTGAAAGAGAAGACTGTAGTTACTTAGGGACTTTAATTCCTTATAAAGGATTATACTGGGCACCACACTACTGCCACAGTGTCAAATCTTCCTGTGGGTTTGCTAAATTAACCTTTGTAATAGAAAAGCTTTTTATGCGCTTCCAGTCAGAAGAAGGGACCGGTTTGAGTTTGTAGCAACTTAAAATGCCAGTGATTGGGATCCTAATCTAAAAATTCATAGGTTTTTTTTTCTATTTCTTCTTAAAGCATG
The DNA here is from genome assembly GCA_035584735.1 of Pseudotriccus pelzelni. Lineage (NCBI taxonomy): Eukaryota > Metazoa > Chordata > Aves > Passeriformes > Tyrannidae > Pseudotriccus > Pseudotriccus pelzelni. Next base: position 111,622,903 of record JAWMRA010000001.1, on the reverse strand, counting down.
TTTCTCTACTGCATTGCAAATGGCTTGCAGAGAATTTTAGGAAGAATTTCTTCACAGAAAGGGCTGTCAGGCGTTGGAATGGGCTACACAGGGGGGTGGTGGAGTCACCATCCATGGAGGTATTCAGGGAACAACTGGATGTGGCACTTGGTGCCCTGGTCTGGTTGATCAGTCAATGCTTGGACTCAGTGATCTTGGAGGTCTTTTTCAACCCGATTCCATGATCCTGTGATGTGTCCTGCTCTGATTTAATGTTGTGTGCAGGATTCTTGAAATGGAAACCTCCATCAGAGGGGCAGAAACAAGAGCAGGTCATGAGGGGGAAGATACTGCAGTTAAAGGTAAACTGATCATCACCGGTGAGATTATGTTGGGAAACACGAGTTTAAGACATGCAGTGTTAAATCTCACACTCATATGTAGCGAGAGGAAAGGTTTCAGTTTTAGGTGATGGTATATAACCATTACTACACGTTTTCAAACAATGAGTGTGTTTTTCAGGTGGCACCTGCCTCGTTTATGGCAGGACACGTGTTTATCCTCCCTTACAAGTTTGTGCAATATTTACTGTCCTGATCTTGAAACTCACAGCAAGCCGACTATTACAGAACTCTGACAAGAACCCTTTCCCCTGGAAATCTGGGTCAGAACAAGCCCATACAATACATATCGTCGTAGTGAAGTTGGCATGTGGTGTTCTGTCATGTTAAACAGCTTTTTAGGGCAGACAGGGAACACAGACGGACACCTGACCCGTGCACTGCATGTGGCACCCGGTGAAAGAAATCCAGTGGAAGCTCAAGACAGCGGCACCTTGGCCAGCTTGTGGCCAGTGTGAGAAGCTTTCCCAGCTGCACATAACCTGTGTGCATGATGGGTGGGTGCATAATGCAAATAACTGGACGTACAGTCTAATGTTTGATTCCCTTACAGGTTTAATAGGCTTGGGAGGGAGCTGGTTCTCTGTAATGACAGGGATAGAATGAAGGACTTGGTCTCTCTACATCCTTTTTATTAAATATTGTCGTGTCTGAAAGGTCTGATCTCTCCTTGCACTTGTCCTTCAGATGCTGATTTGGATGGGGACATCGGTGTGAAGGACAAGCTTGTTGACCCTGTCAGGGTGCCATAAATTTCCCTCTTTTAAATAGCTATTCCTTTTGATAGACTGTCCTTGCTTTTGTTCTTAGGGCTTGTGCCATGGACAGGCAACATGAGCACACTGCTATTTTCATACCCGTGCTACCTCGTGGCTTCCAAACAAGTTGTTTCTTTTAAGTCCAGGGCAAGATTTATATCAAAAAATTACTGGCCTGTTTAAAAAAAGAGGCACTCCAGAAAACGGTTATTTTGAGACAATTTGTCAGTTATATATTCTAAGACATTTGCCATTAAAACAGTAGGAGCAGATATTTCTGGAGAGTTTCTGTGGTTCCTGTTTCCCCCCCGAGCTGGGGAATGCTCAAGGAAGGGTGTTTGCTATGGATTTGGGAGACCCCATGGCAGCATGACAGAGCTTTTAGTGCAAAGTTTGCTCTCTGTGGCACGGAAGGAGTATGAGCTGAGGCTAGAGAAAAGAGGAAAATTTAAAGAGAATGCTGAGTGGAGATGAAAGGAAAACAAATCATGGAGTTAGGAAGAAAGATAAACCAGAAGAATATAATCCACCCTGCTTTTTTCTAGGAGCTTGCAGACAATGTGATTTTTTTTTTTTTACAGCGTTTCAATGTTCCAGATACAACCTGTGCTAGAGATAATCAAAGGACTGGGATAGTTTACATGTGAAATATAAATTCTGCCTGCATATGCACCAGTGTGGCAAAATGTATTGTCAAATCCTAACACTGCATGTAAATGGATTTTCCACCCTTCTGTTTCGGTTTTAATTTAACTACAGAAACATTGTCAACATTTGAGGTTGGTTTTGGACACCTTACTTAACTTTTCTTTTTTGTTATTATTACTGAAAGTTTTCACTAAAAGCATTTGTAATTAAAATAAAATAAGCAAGCAAAAAAAAAAAATAATAAAAGGGGAACAGTTCCTGAAAAATTTAGATGCTGGTCAGGGCTCCCTTCACCCTCTCTCACATAGTTCTTATGCCTTAACATGGGAATCCTGCAGGGCAGGGTGGATGCAACTAGTCCAAATCTGGAATTCTCACTGGAGTCCAGTTTGCTTACACCTAGAGCAACAGGGCGTTTAGGCTTTAAATACAGGTTTATTGACGAAGCTAATTCACTCAGGAATAAGTTGAAGGAGGTATTATTCCAGAACATCTTTGCCTGAGGATGTAATTGTCGTGGCGTGACGTTCTGGAGTGGATTAATCTAAATGAGAAAAAAACCTGCATGTTCTTAATCCAGAGTAAGTGTTTCCCTAGGAGTTGTTGTTACAGAGTTACTGTGGTCAGTCTCCCCGTCTAGACAAGTTTTTGGAGTTCTTATGAGAAGAGAGCCCGTGTGGTAAGGTGCTGAAGCAGCTTTGTGTGTCTCCTTTTGCTGCATTTCTTGTCATCCCTCTTTTAGCAGGGAATGAACAAAGGGAAAGGGCTTTGCCTTTGAGGTCTTGGCTGTTCCTTTCTCCAAGAAATTGTTGTTTTGGTGAAGAATTTTGGCACCGAGGCTGCAGTGGTTGGAGGGCAGTCTGCTCCGAGGCTGTGGAGTTATGTTAGCTTTGGAATATTAAGATATTTTCACAGCATTCCAGTAAAATACTGTGAGAAGACACTTAGGAAATGGCAGCAAGGTTTCATAGCCCTGTCTGAAGGTCTTCCTGGAGTGAACTAAGAGCCTGCGATCCTGTAATCCCTGTAATCCCACCATACTACTTGTGTTGCAGGAGGAGGCTGCTGCTCCCACTCATAATTTGGCTTTTGATAGATATTTTTGACAGTTCTTGCAGTGTGCTGATCTCAGGCATCAACCCCCCAGCAGGTGCCTGTTTGTCACCAGCATTCAGTGGAAATGAACTTTCACTGCTCCCCAGACGTGACTGTTAAAGGGTTCAGTGAACTTTTCTTTCTTCTTCCAGGTTTTAAGACCCTTTTGAAAGGAATTTCGGGGAAGTTCAGCAGTGGAGAGCTTGTTGCAATTATGGGTCCTTCAGGAGCTGGGAAGTCAACGCTTATGAACATTCTGGCAGGATACAGGTGGGTAACATTGAAAATCCCAAGTTCAGATAAGCAGAAGGAATCTTAGCCCAGTGTTTGTAGACAAAAGGTACTTCACAGATTTTGAATTAGATTCTTATTGCTTTTATTTTTTCTTTTTGTCCCATTTTGGTCACTTGGGATTTATCTCTTAACAAGTGAGATCAAAAAATAAGAAGCAATTTAAAATCCAAGCCACGCACACACCAAAAAAAAAAAAAAAATCTCCTTTTTGGCTGTGTAACAAATCTGACTCAGTGTCTTATGTTTGTGGTTGTTTTCAAATCACATTTTATCAACACTTGAAGAAATTACTCTTTTTAGTCACCACTTCATAGTGTTGATGTCTTCTTGACCAAACTGAAGTAACTATGATTCAACCTCCTGAATCCCTTCCTGTACGGCCAAATGCAAAGTGTCTCTCTGTTGTTGTTATTTGGGCTGTAAAAAGCAGGATAGAGAAACCTAAAAAAACGCCATTTGTAATGTTTTGATACTTTTTTAGACACTTGTGTAAGACAGCACACATTTTGTGCTAACCTTGAGTAAAATTTTCAGCAACATTGCAAGAAGCCTTGTGTGAAAGAGAGCACAATCATAAAATGATTTCTAGCCACTGCGTTGGTTTTATTCCACAGTGGTGATAATTATGTAAGACTCCCACCCACTGAGGCCTCTGGCAGCACAAGGGAAGGCAGGATTCACCTCTGGTTATTTTCTTGGTTTCAGAGAGACGGGAATGAAAGGAGAAATTCTCATCAATGGGCAGCCCCGTGACCTGCGCTCTTTCCGCAAAGTCTCCTGCTACATCATGCAGGATGACATGCTCCTTCCTCACCTGACTGTCCAGGAAGCTATGATGGTGAGCCTTGTTTCTTGTTCTAATTTATTCGAGCAGGAGAAAATAGGAAAAAAAATCGTGTTCTCACTCCTGGCAACGCCATAACCCGTCATCTGTGTTGGATCCTACTCGGTGAAAGTGCTTGGGCTTTAGTGTTTTCTTGAATTCCATTTCAGGATCATTCTTCTAAGGGCTGTGTGAGCTTTTTTTAGCTTTGTAATTTTCAATTTGTGACAAGCAGTGTGATTTAGAAGGAGATCTAAGGCTCTTCTCACACCTCCTGGAGAATGGAACCTGAAATTCTTCTCGAGTAGGTCTTTGTAGGGGCAATCTGTTCTTACTTGATGAGTAACCTTGTCTCTCCCTTTCTCCCCATCTTCCATGTTCTGACTGCTAATTGTTATTTTACTTCAGCATTTTTTACTTTCTTTTCTTTTTTAATTTCACTACAACATTTTACTTCTTTCTACTCTTTTATACCTTTTCTTTAATAAAGGCATTGTATAAAATGTCTTTCATTTCTTCGTGGGAAACCAAGAGGAACAGAGTAATTCCAAGATGCGCAGGCAACATAAATTCTCCTTACTGTTTTTCATGGCATCAAGAAGTTTGCAAATTGCCAGCCTGACCAGTTACTCTAGAAGTACCTGTTGATTAGACTGAGAAATGAGCCAGTTTTTCTCAGAGGTTGTTACCAAAACAAGGCTAAGGATGCCCACACTGTATGCTGGCATCAATTCACAAATTTTAAGGCCAGGAAAAAAAAAATCACTGAAGTTCTTTTTGTAGCGAATTTTTCTGCAAAGGTTCTTTTTTGTGATTAAGTTTTTCTTCTCCTTTGTTTACTTGAGCGTTGTAGTCAGAATCCCAGAGGACCACTTTCGTAGAATTGGGCCCAGATTATACCTGCTGTCTAAATTAATCAATCAAGGCCCTGACAAAAATAATTACCTAACAGTTTAATTGCTTCTAATAAAGGTTAATCATGATGTTTTGTGGAGCTGCCTCTCAGGGCAGCAGATGACATCTTTCACAAGATTATTTATTTCTGTGCTCGTTTGCTTGCATCCTGGAGAATGGCAGAGTTCAGTTATCCTTGTGATATGGATGAAGCGCAAATAAACAGGTTTTTTTCGAGTGTTGCCTGGGAATTTACTGGCTGTGCAAAAAACATGACTCTTCCATCTTCCTCTCAAACTCTTTGACTTTCAGAGTGGCCTTTCTTTCTAATATGTTTTTTTGTCAGGTGCTCCAGTGATTGCTTAAGTCAAATCACACTCAGTTACTGCAGAAGGCACGTGTTGAACATTATAGTTCAGATTTGCTGCCTGGGTTTAAAGAAGTTGTTTAAATTAGGCATTGGGATGTTGTGCCTGAGACATCTGATGTAACTGGTGGTTGTGCTTCAGACTGGTTCAAAATCCAATTGCATTGTTTTTGCATTCCAGGTATCTGCTCATCTGAAACTTCAAGAGAAAGATGAAGGGAGGAGAGAAATGGTATGTACACTGTCCATCAAACTTCGAATTTTGGGGGATGCCAAAGAGCCACGAAGTGAGCTCTGTAAAGCAGACATTTTTATCTGACATGGAACTGCCCTGGATTTGTAATGACAGAATAAATCACGACCTCCAAGTTGACAGGTGTCATTGGGAGGGAATGTTAACGGCAGTCTCCATGAAAGTTGCCTTCAGTATGAGACTGGAAAATTGTACAAGATCTACTGAAATAAATGCACAGGTTTGGTAGGATTCGTTTTAATGTACCTTAGCACCTTAGGCTCTCTTATGAGTGTGTCTGAGGGGTCGGGCATCTCGTGTGTGGTGAGATACATCAGTCACCTGTGGCAGTGGTGAGTGATGGCCTTAATTTTTCCAAGGACTGACAAAAAGCTCAGTAGTTTTGGCAACTGCTGCAGAAATCTCTGTGCTCATGGTTTAAAGAGCAGATCTTCATGGCTGTGCTGGTGGGTATGTTGTTGCACTGGGCAAGTTAATGCAGTAATTGCAGTTAATGTATTTTGAAGCTGCATTGGGTGACTGAGGTTTGGACAAGCAGAAAATCGGGCTAAAATATGCACATGTATTTCCTAAACCACGTGAATGAGTTGCACATTTGCTGCACTGTCCTGCTTCTGCCTGCTGCTGACATAGGACTTTCCTGAGGGGGACAGGAGTCCTGGTGAGTTTTTGCCCATGGACACCCATAACCCAGCTGGACCTGCACTAGGAGGTGTGCTGCTCTCAGCCATCCGTGGGGAAAAGTCCACGCTTTTCCTGAAATGTGGAAACTGTGTCAGCTTCCTAGGTAGAGCAGCTATTTTTGTGGCTGTCCTTTGTCTGCATTTATTCCCAAATTGGAGCAATTGACATTTCTCCAGACTCAGAGAATCCTTGAAAATCAGAAAGAGCTCCAGAGAGGGAAACTTAACAGGGATCAACATGTGTTTGGTAGCTCAAGATTGATTGGATTCTCTCAAATACTTTTGTTTTAAAATAAGCTAGACACAAATTTTTTTATTGGGAAAAATTGTTCTGAAACAACTGTTGGTTTTATTTGTACTTTGAAAGTCTCAAGTCATTTACACTTGAGTAAGTTAAGCCAGGCAAGTTAATTCACTTGTTTACACTGTCACTGTAATTGCAAAGAACTCAGTGAATAAAAAAACTGTGCTGTTTATTCATGTATGTGTTTATTCAACACGTGTTAGAAGGACATTTTCTAGTTAGTGTTACTGGCCTGAGCTGGACTAGATAATTCATTTTATTGTTGTAAATTTTAGTGTAAATGTTTACCATAGATAGACATTATGAATTGTATGCATTTGTGCTAGCAGGATTACAGACTCTTGTTTAAAACAGGGACAAGTGAAAAATCCTCCAGTGAACCATAGTTTATGTTTCTACTTGGCCTAGCTTGTGCTGCCCACGTCCTGTGGCATCTTTCCTAGAGATGAAGGGAATGAGGTAGTTGGGATCTCCTCTCCGAGAACAAGAGTTAGTGGGTTGTGTTCTTTTTTCCCCCCTTCTCACTGACAGAGGTAACTCCTGGAAATCAAAATCCAGACAAGCAAAGGGCCAGGCCCTGGTTGGTCTAACCAATTTTTACCATGTCAGCCACTCTCTCTGGTAAACTCCCCCCATACAAGCAATTATTACTTTCAAAAATGATGGGCTCCTTTTCCTATACTTAAGAGAAATGTTACATGCCTGGTCTTGCTCTCTGCCTTTGAAGTGGTTCACTTTTTTAATTGCCTGAGCAGTGTAGCTTGGATTCACTCATTTTTATATCCATGCTTCTACTGATGCCAAAGAGCTACTTTTGTTATATAGGGCTACCAGGCCAGATCTACAGTCACTGAAACAGAAAAAATCATGGTGTCTGGGATTGTTCTCCTTTTGCTCCAAAGACCCTGGGACAAGCTGTGCCCTTCCTGGGGCTGTGCCTTGAGGAAACCCCGAACATCTGAGAGCATCTGTGACAACTGAATTGACTCTGGGGAGAATGAAAACACTTAGAATCAAGGGCTGCACTTTAAAGAGTAGACTGTGAAGAAAGGAACAGATGAGATAAAGCAGGTCATTGCTCTATAGAAACCACTGACTTTTGTTGTGCAGTTCCCCAGTCCCCTGTAGATACAACCCAGAAGTTCTGTTGAAAGAAACTTCTTGGTCTCTCTGTGTAATAACCCCTCACATGCTGCACAGCTCTTTTGATGTCAGTGCCATACCCATATATATATATATATACAACAGTAGAAGAACTGATTTCCACTCCATTTTCACAGGCAAGGCTTCTCTACTGAGTAGTGAGGTCATGTAGGACGAACAGGTAGAATTTGGGTCAAAATAGTAAATTATAGATTTGTTAAGCCCCACTGAATCTAGTAAATGCTACATTAGGTGGAAAAAGGCTTTGGTCTATGGATGATGAAACCAAGTTATGAGCTAGTTTGCAGTCTGCATGAAGATCAGTAAAGAGGCTCTTTTTGTGTGTGTGTCCTAACAACTTGGAATGTTTTTTTTCCTGTAGGTAAAGGAAATACTGACAGCCCTCGGTTTGCTGACCTGTGCCAACACGAGGACTGGGAGTCTTTCTGGAGGCCAGAGGAAGCGTCTTGCCATTGCTTTGGAGCTGGTGAACAACCCCCCTGTCATGTTTTTTGATGAACCAACCAGGTACTTCGATGCCAGGGAATAAAGATAGACAAGTACGGGTTTATACAGCAGAACAGCCCTACAGAAAAGCTACTCACCTCTCAGTCCTTGGAAAAGGCTCATTTTGTGTTGCCTGTAAGCACTGAATAAGGCCACAAGAAATAATTTGATTTGGGTACTTAGTGTCTTGGGTCACTGCTGGAACTGCCAGACCATGGGACTATAAATAATATTTAAAGGAGACATAAGCTGAAGCAGGAAGGGAGAGAGGAAAATGTTTGCAGATTGTGGCATGAATTTTCTTTTTCAAGCAAAGGTAGCTTGAATACAAACATTTTAAAATGTGACTCTTAGTAATGAATGTGATCAGTCCTGGAGGAGGCTGGGAAAGCTATAAATATGTATCTATTCATTAAAGTTGGGAGAATTTAAATCTGCAGTCTTAAAATGTAAGAAGTCCCTTAAGGCAGCTTTGAGAATACTCTGTTTTTCATTCTCAGGCACGCTTCCAGCTTAATTAAAAGACTGATGGAGAAATACAAGCATAAGGTTGGCATATGATAAAACTGAACCGCTACAGAGAAAATTTGTAAAAGGATAATAATGAGAGGCCAAGCAGCAAACCCACGTGCTAGTTTTGAGGGGTGCCTGTGGACCTGTGGGTAACAAACTTCTTTCTTTTCATTCAGTGGCTTGGACAGTGCGTCATGTTTTCAGGTGGTCTCTCTGATGAAGGCTTTAGCCCAGGGTGGCAGGTCCATCATCTGCACCATTCACCAGCCCAGTGCAAAACTCTTCGAGCTGTTTGATCAGGTATTATTCTCGAACTTCCTCTCTATTCATGGTTTAGGTAAATTATACTTTCAAGGCTACACTCTTTTAGTGAGAACGGGAATAATTTTGGTCTATGGCTACAAATCAAATGAAGAAATTAAGTAAGAGCAAAATATACTTTTTGGTTATTTTTTTTTCCTTCTTCTCTGCCTGTTTCCATTATTTGCATGTAATATTTTTTAGACAATCTGGCTGGTGTGGTTGTGAAATTGTGATTATTGTGGTTGTGATTATCGTGCCTTCAGTCACCACTGCTCCTGTGCACAGGGCTGTCAGTAAAGTAAATTAGAATAATATAAAAGCAGGAAAGGTTTAATGTCAATGTCTGCAATGCTGCTGGTAGATATGCTCATCCTTGATACACAGGTGTTGATTCAGAAGAGTTTATTCACATGAAAAGATAATAATTGAAATGAAGTCAGTTGGAGAAATCTTCTCCAGCCTAGCAATGGGATGTGGACCATGTGTGTTTAGACTAGACATAAATTTACTTTAGTCCTGGTAGGAGATTTAGATTAGACCCCTGAGAGGTGAGAGAAAACCTACCACATCATGGGTGAAGAAGCTCTTGCAGATTGCCAGTCTGACAGGGAGGTTTATTTAAAGCCAATAGTGTGGCTAAAAGTAAGAATAATCAAGCTGTTTCCCATTGCTGGGCTGTCCCACCTCTCTTTCCATTCCTGCATTCACCAGCCTCATCTCCCAGCCTAAAATATTCATAATTAAATGAAAATTAAATGGCTTGACTTTACAGTTTCTTGCCTATTTTCAGCCTATGTCTGAGGCTGGAATTAGTGTGTTTCTATATTAATGTGCTTTAAGTCCTGGAGGGAGTGTTTGCAGAACTCAAACCTTAAGCATTTAATTTTCCATTAGTTATAATTTCATACAAAAATTAATTTCAAGTGGTGACAAATCTTCCCAAGGTGTTCTTCCCACACGGACAGGAAGACATCATTAGGTTCGTGGATTGGTCTCATACAGGTAGCAGGTTCAAATATTTTGATGCTATTTCACGTTTTTCTTTCCCTTCCTTTTCTTTTCTTTGCCTTGTTTTCCAGCTCTATGTTTTAAGTCAAGGTCAATGCATTTACCGTGGGAAGGTAACAAACCTAGTCCCTTACTTGAGAGATTTGGGTTTGAATTGCCCAACCTACCACAATCCAGCAGATTTTGGTAAGGACAATTTGAATAGTTCATTTTATTTAGTTTGTGTTAGATTCAGGGTAATGGGGACTATGGTGTGTGGTACACTTTTGCATGTATATTCTTAAGTGCATGTGTACATACATGTACCAAAATTCAAAACAAAATTATTCAGATTTTCTTCCTAAGTAATTTGAATGCCATCTAGTGGTGCAATTCAGCGAATATTTCTCTCTGGTGGAAGTCCAGGTTCAGGAGATGGAAGATAAAGCATGTTCTTTAGTGTTTCATAGTGGCTTTTCAAAGTGGTTTCAGTATTCTGTTGTTCTTAATCTTTAACAATCCCACTGTGGTATGGTAGAGTTAATAACACTGAGAGTTTTATTCAGTGTTGTTTCTTATTTCCGAAGAAGCAGTAAGGACCACAAAAATAGACCTTTGTAGTTTTTTTTTTATTGCCAGGACCATACTCTAAAATGGGGCATGTCATTTAACTTCCAGGGTGAAGAGACCTCTGTGCAGATTTACAGAAAGACACATTAAAATTTGGCGTATACACATAGGAATTTGCACGTGGCGTTGTAGGGCCTGCTCTAGGCAAAACTTCTGTTTCTGCTGGTGCTGCAGAATCAATAACAAAGCTTGTAACCCTCCAGCAGCGTAAATTAGTAACTTCAGCTCTGTTTCTTGCAGTCATGGAAGTGGCATCGGGTGAATACGGGGACCAGAACAGCCGGCTGGTCAGGGCCGTGCGGGAGAGGATTTGTGACACCGACTACAAGAGGGATGTGGGTGGCGAGAACGAGCTGAACCCCTTCCTCTGGCACCGGCCTTCTGAAGAGGTATTCTGTGCTTCACAACTGCTGGGCATGGCTTGAGGCTGGAGGGGAATTTAAATCCTTGGCCAGCGGAGGTTTCTGGGCACATTCAGCTGGTGGGAGTGGGGTTTTGTGAATGGAAACTAAGCAAGGTACTGCAAAGAAAGAAGTTTATCCTGTGATGTGTTCCTGCAGGATTCCTCCTCCACAGAAGGATGCCACAGCTTCTCTGCCAGCTGCCTAACCCAGTTCTGCATCCTCTTCAAAAGAACCTTTCTCACCATCATGAGGGATTCGGTAAGACTGCCTTTGTAATAGTGTTTGTAGCCAAAAGGTCTATTCAGTTGGGTGTGAGATACTGTGGTACTCCTCAAAGGTCACATCCAACCGCCCATCCGTGAAGATTATCACAGAATTTCAAAGGAAACAGACTGATCTTTCACTCTTGCTGTTAACTGTACCATCATCTTTGTGAAAAACAGCTTTCTTCAAAGGACTCAGAAGCACCTGGCCTAAAAACCTAAAGCTTAAATCCCCTTTGTGCTGGCAGGTTCCTTATACAGTTATTAATCCTACTGAAAAGTGAATGAGAAGTTGTTCTAGTGTGTCACAGAATTAGGTTTTCCAGAAAATTCAGGATGACAGAAATAAGAACTTCAGTATGTTGTAAAGTTAATACCTGAAGTCTATTCTTGGAAACAGACAATTGGTAGATAAAAATTTTGCTTCTCTGAAAGGGGAACATTTCTGTTTTCATACATTTAATATCAAGATGAAGTAAGTGTCAAAATTAAATTCTTCATTCCCAAGGAAAAAAAAACCAACCATATCTTCCTCCTTTTTTCCTAAAAATAAACAACCTCCATCAAAATCCCAAGCCCTGCAGTGTTCATATCTGTTCATTAAATATTTTGGGTGCCTAGTTGTTTTGCCAGCCCATTTCTTTCCCATAACTTGTTCTCTCTCGCTGCTTTACATTTACATTTGCAATTTACTTTGCATTTGTCAACAAGGATTCATTAAGTTAATGAATGAAGATCATGGGAAACTGTAGCATATTTTCTGATGCTTAGATTGAAGAACGCTGATGTTTTTAAGTTTGTTTTTTTTCTGCTCAATTCTAAAGGCTTGTACTTCCAGATTTCTTTTGTTCTTCCAAGCCTCCTATAGGAATACTATATTGCAGAGAAGGCACAGAAGCTACTGTATGCCTGGTGAAGTTAGTTTGGTCTATACAAGCCTGAAATACCTTTTCTGCTTCTCTTCTGCCCTGGGAAATTTATATTTTAGTCAAAGAGAAAAGTCTCCTTCTCCCGATGAATGAGAGCCAATGGCATTGTCAGAGTAAGACTTCAGGTTGCAGCATTTGCAGTTTCTGCCTGTATTTACTGGAAGAAATATTCGTGTGTCTGATGGAAACTGCGAAGCTCATAGTATTTCTTGGCTGAACCCCAGTTTACCAGCAGGGAGTGAACATTTCTCATGGCAGGAGGGTTGGAGCCAGGTGATCTTTAAGGCCCCTCCCTACCCAAACCATTTTACGATTTCTATGCAAGTCCTTCTGGACATAAGCGCTCCTCCTCTTCAGTCTGTGTGTCTGATTTCAGCCGCGTTGCCACTGTTTTTGAGCCCAGACTTTCTGATCAGAAATCCCCCTCTCTGCTTGCTCGTAGGTCCTGACGCACCTGCGCATCACCTCACACATTGGCATCGGGCTGCTCATCGGGTTGCTCTACCTGGGCATTGGCAACGAAGCTAAAAAAGTCCTCAGCAACTCCGGCTTCCTCTTTTTTTCCATGCTGTTTCTCATGTTTGCTGCGCTCATGCCAACTGTCCTCACCTGTGAGTACCAGTAGTTCTGTTACATCAGCGGGGAAGGAGTTGCAGAAAGGTGGGAGGGTGTTGGGATGTACCTGTTTTGTGTAAGAGAACATTTGACTTGTGCTTCTACTTCTAAGGCAGGTGAGGGGGATAAATCTTGCACCCACAGAGGCACTGCTGCAGGCTGAGATAAGCTTGGCCAGTGGCACTTCTCTCTCCCTGCTTTTGTTAGTGTTTCTCAACCCAGACGGTTAGTTCACTGTCACAGTCCTGGGCTGGAATTCCCCCTGTGCCAAGTGCATCTCAGCCAGTGAGAAGAGCTTGTGGTTGGTCTTGGGGAGGATGTAAAAATTTCTTTAGGACTTCTTAGTCACGGCTTCTACATAAAATCAGTGTATTAGTGTGGTGTCAGAAGCAAACTCTTGCAGGATGGGCTGCTTGTGGGCATAGGACTTCCTTTGGGAGTGCTGTTACTCTGGATCCCCTGTTGGACCAAACCGGACTAACCAAGCTCTTTAAGTTTTGACACCGGTTTTAGCTGAAAAATCCTCTCTGAGGGAGCTTCAGACAACTGAGCAGACTGGTCTGTAGTCTAAACAGTGAGCAAGTCTCAGGGCTGTCGTCTTACATTCCATTACCAGTCTCTGAAACTGTTGCTGCTCACTCAGAGACCTGAGAGTTCCAGTCCCGCCCGGGGGTCTGCAGCAGTGCGGGATTAGCTGTGGATAAACTGTGTTGTTACGTCCAGCAATACTGCACACTGACAATCCACCTTAATGATTTGTGTCCTCTGCAGTTCCCCTTGAGATGGGAGTGTTTCTCAGAGAGCATCTGAACTACTGGTACAGCCTGAAAGCCTATTACCTCGCCAAAACCATGGCTGATGTTCCTTTTCAGGTATGTGCTCTGCTCTTCGGTACAGTAAGAACCATTCAAGTTCATGACAAGCCCACTTGGCAGGAAGATTAGTACTAGTGTTTTATCCATCTGAACAGTGGACAAAACTAACTGTCCATACGTGTCTGCTGAAGCTTCAGGGCCAAATCAGAAGCACCCTAAGAGGGCAGGACTTCACAAAAGCTGAAACCTGACCCAATACTCTTTTCATAAATAGATGACCATCTCTGGTTTTTTTTTTGCAGAAGGGGAATTGATAAGGGCTGTAAGTGAGTGGAATCTGTTTTCTAATGCCCAAGTAAGATAGATATCACAGTCTGTGGCAGACTCTCTTCAACCGTGTCATGTAATGGAAAGATTGAGATCTGTGGGTTAATTAGAACTCCCCGTATTTTTGTCTTACTCAGAGTAACAGTGAGTGTTTGGCTTTTAATGGGCTAACTCGGAGTGTCTCTCCCTGCAGATCATGTTTCCTGTGGCTTACTGCAGCATTGTGTACTGGATGACTTCACAGCCGTCCGACGCTCTCAGATTTGTCCTCTTCGCAGCCTTGGGAACCATGACATCCCTGGTGGCTCAGTCCCTGGGCCTTCTCATAGGTGCAGCCTCTACGTCCCTCCAGGTACTGGTGGTGTTTTGTGGTCTCACAGGAACCCTGCTGTCTCCCAACACTGCTTGCTGTGACTGCTGCCGTGTCCCCAGGATATTTGTTGAGAGCTGATGGGCAAAAAGTTGTCTTGGTCTGATGGAGCTTCTACAACTAGTAGGAGGGTTTAGGAAGAGGAGAGGGACCCCCTTTCCTCCACTAACAGCACCTCCTCCTCACGAGAAATTTCATAAGAAAAAAGAAATCAGTAATTTTCTTGTATTCAGAACTGTGATAATTTTTGGAGAGTAGCATTACTCGCAAGACTAATAAAAAAGCAAGTTAGTTTTTATATTTTTTGCTTCCTTTCTGACGAAAAGCTGTCTATGTGTTTTCTTCACAGGTGGCAACTTTTGTGGGCCCAGTTACTGCCATCCCAGTTCTTCTCTTCTCTGGGTTTTTTGTCAGCTTTGATACCATCCCAACATACCTCCAGTGGATGTCCTACATTTCCTATGTCAGGTACTGCTAGGGAGGCCTTCAACCTCCCAGCTGGAAATGCTTTTGTTTGCTTGCCTTTGGTTGGTTGGTTGGTTTTTTTGGGTGCCAGAGAGACCGTTCACAGCATGTTCTTTTAAGAGTATAAACATATATATGACGTGAACCACATCATGCCACTGCATTTTATGTTGTACGTGTTGCGAAATAAAAAGGAACGGGTTATTGGCCACAAGTCCATGTCAGTCCCTTTGAATTCAGTGGGATTCTTCCTGGATTTTGCAGTAGTGGATTTCCCCAACTGAGAAATTGGTGCCAGCCCCTCGTGCTGAGAAAAAATGTTGTATAAATGATGGCTTATTTACTTGGAAAAATCAAATGCTGAGTGCCACCCAGTGCCAGGGGAAACATGGGAACGTTGTTAGTGAAACCACTGGTGCACGCAGGGAAACGGGAGAGACGTTCCAGAGTGATGCTGCTTTTAAATATTTCTGACTTCTAACCATAATTGTATCCTCGTTGCTTATTTGAAAAGGAAAGTAAATTAATGATGTCGCTTTTAAAAAGGAAATTTCCGGCTATGAGCTGAAATTGGGCTGCTTTCTGTTCTAACATATTTCTTTGGAGAAACTAATTTGAAGCATTTAAAGACACAACTTATGTCCTTGTTTCACCTTACGTGAAATGCCAGTGGCATGTCATGTAACAGGGATAGAACTTTGCCCCAAGACACGTGTCAGAATGGTATTGAACCCCCCCAGTGTTTCAGATGAGCCCTCACAGGGATTGTGTTGCTGGAGTGTTTCCGAACAGATCACCAGGACTTTCCTCTGTAATCCATCCTTCTTCTTTCCAGATACGGGTTCGAAGGAGTGATTCTCTCCATCTATGGACTGGATCGGGAAGATCTGCATTGTGACAAAGATGACACTTGCCATTTTCAAAAATCAGAGGCCATCCTGAGAGAGCTGGATGTAGAAAATGCCAAACTTTACCTGGACTTCATTGTTCTCGGAATCTTCTTCTTCTCCCTGCGCCTGATTGCCTATTTCGTTCTCAGATACAAGATCCGAGCGGAGAGGTAAAGGAGCAGCAGCTA
The DNA here is from genome assembly GCA_035584735.1 of Pseudotriccus pelzelni. NCBI lineage: Eukaryota > Metazoa > Chordata > Aves > Passeriformes > Tyrannidae > Pseudotriccus > Pseudotriccus pelzelni. The sequence goes on along the minus strand of JAWMRA010000001.1, from coordinate 111,607,055 downwards.
AACCAACGCAGTAGGGAGATCTTTAGACATGCAATAGAGGGCACTTGACATTGTCTCACTGTGGCAGGCTGGTCCCCAGTGCCCAGCCAGATGCTGCTCTGACCGAGCCCATGGAGAGCCACAATGGGATAGTGGACATCCAGTGTTACGCCAATCAGTCCAGTTGGGTTGGGTCACGTTTTCATTACACTTTCTAGCTTTAACTAGGAAGAAGAACTAGAAGGGAATTTTACACCACAGAGTATCAAAACCGAGGCAGTGTAACTGTAAATGAAAAACCCTGCCTGCAGGAGCTTTCCTTATGAAAACCAATTTCGGGATAAGGTCACTGGGATATTAGCCCTGGTAGCCAGAATAGTATAATGTCCTCTCTAGTTGACAAGGTAATGAGGTGCAAAACGAGGAATGCAATGAAAATAGGATTCTCTCATCTTTTTAAATCCAGAGTTTCATCTTTGCAGTTTTTCTATATATTATTTTGCAGTTCTTTTCCACAGAATTACCCCTTCTGGCCAAAAGTCTGTAAATATATTAATAAGGTAAAGACATCTTTTTAATATGGATACTTTTTTAAAGCAAACCTGAAGTGATTCAAGTAATTATTTTTGTTTCTGTCTGAATTTAGAATTCTGGTGCTTTACTTGTCGAGCTGGTCTCATATCTGAAAACTGTAATGATAGGAGGAAAAGGCAGATTCTTAGTCTGCACTAAACCTGTGGTCCTGTTTGGAAGCATCCCTGAATAGCACACGCAGTTAGACGTGTTCAAGCTGTCACTGAATGGTTGAAAAAAACCGACATTATTTTGCAGTGTCTTTTAAATCCTTGGTATTTGTGACATTCAAAATACTAACTCTGCTCCTTATCTGTTTGATCTACCTCCTGTGAATATAAAAATCAAAGCGCTCCAAGGCTCATTTTTTTCTTACATTGCGAAAGCAGAATCTGTCCCTAAAGTGATTGTAAAAGCCTGATGGAGTGCAAGAGCTGTCCAGAGATCAAAGTCTGGGGTACTGTGTTAAAACACTTGTGACTGCCTCATACAGCAGCAGTCATTTTATCGGCAACACACTGTGTAGAACTGTCCTCAAACACACAAATGACCTTGTAATCCTGCAGGTCTAATTATGCCAAGTAGTTCTGTTCTCATCCTAAAGTCCACATGCACAACATGGGAACTAGTAGCAAATTGATCTAAACATCAATGAAACTGTTGTTTTGTGTATCTCACCTTTGTAAATTTGGCAGGGGGAATTCTGGTTCCAAGCTGATGTAAATTCTGTCACCGATTTTGATGGGTCTGGATTTTCAAATCTGAGTGACACCACGGGGCCCATACTCATGTTGGACACCTTGGTGAACTTCAGTGCAAATTCCACCACCTTCTGCCACTCCTATGAATTCATCTTGGTGTCCCAAAGCCCTGAGTGAGACCTACACGCTCTGTAAATGCATTATTCCTGTCAGGATGCTGAAGTCTTGTAGGTTGGAAGCAGCTCAATGTCAGCAAAACACGCAGGAGCTCGTGGCAGCAGTGTAGATAAGAGAGACCTCGTGCATCTGCTGGCCCCCAGCAGCCACAATTCATGGACTGTTTTCAAAGACTCCATGGCTACGTCTATACTAGTGAAATAAACAGTGCCAGGGCCAGCTCTGTTAGTCCTCAGACGACTGGGGCTGATAGGAACGGTCCCTGTACTGACTTCTAAACGGAGCCATTGTCTGGAAAAGCTCAGGCTGTGCTGGGCTGCAGCTCTGCCATTGTTTCCCAGTTTTCCTGGCCTGTGCCCAGGCTCTGTTTAATTTACCAATACAGACCAGGTATATCTGTTAAACTCAGGACATTTGAATTAAGCCTGTGTTCTGGAAGACTTTAAATCAAGTCACATATTTTAGGAAGGTTAGCTGAGCTTTCCCTGAAAGTCAGATTGGCCTTTGAAAGCAAGGTCAGTCTTCTGTGTAGAAGAAAACCAAAATCCTTTCACAGCCTCTTTGCATAATTTTTGTCGCTGTTTTTGTCTCTCCAAAAAGCTTTTGTTCAGCTCTGCAGCTTTTCCAGGCGTAATCACAGGCAGGTATGGCTGTCAGATTTGAGAAATTAAGAATTTTAGCTATTCTAAATAATACTCATAAGTGTGAACAGTTTGTAAATAATTCACAAGTCTGAAATCCCTCGGCACAACGTGCCTTGATTATTTCAAGACTCTCAAAGTATTTGTGAATATTTTACAGGCAGTTCAAACGCTGTTTGCAGGCAGACAAAAGGCTCCGTTTGCCAAATGACTCTTTGGTTGCAGACCTTTGTTCCAGCTGCAGGCTGGCTGAGCGTGAGAGAGTGTGACAGCCAGGGCATTGAACGCCTTCAGGGCTCATGTGTTGTGTTTACCAGCACCATTTACCAAATACCACACTGAAAATCCCTTTGCAGTGTTCCAAAGGAGGTCACTTTGCTGGCCACCCCAACACCGGTGACTGACACGATGCATCCAGACCAGTTTAGCAGCACGAGTTCCTTGGATGCTGTCTTGTTGTCTGTGCCTGTTCCTCTGTCTGTAGAACTTCTCATCTTACCTCTCTAGTCTGCAACGTGTCTCCCTGCGCTGTAACTTCGTGTTGTGTTATGGTAGCCAAAAAGTCTGGTCCTGGCGGGTGTTCCTAAGAAAATGCGGGCTCTGGAATATTTTTCTGTCACTCCTTTTTTTTTTTTTGTTAGATACGCTTTTTCCCAACCATCTGCTGACAGCACTTAGCTGGAAGTTACTATTCTAAGGAACACTTTCAGACTATAGTGTCCCAGTAAAGAAATAATTCTCTGGCAACTCAGTGGTACTCATAGATGAGATAATCATTCTTTCCCTCCTTAGCTTGCAAATTAACTAACGATCTCTCTTCTGTCGCTACTGCAGGGCAGAAGTATTTAAAATCCATCCCAATTATGTTTTCATATACTGCAAAGATTTTTAACATAGTCTCAGTCTGGCTTTTTTTCTCTTTGTGTGGAAATAAATTCTAACAGGCTGGTGTAAAATGTATTCCTATTCATTTGAGGCTGAGCATTCATGTGCTGTTGTGTTAAGCAGCACATTGTGAAGCTCTGGCGGTTTCACACGGAAGAATAATAAGGCCAGCAAGGTTCTAAAGTCTTCAAATCCTCAATTTGTATAGCCATCTATAAAGAGCCATAAATGGTTTGAAATCAATGCCATTTTTACCATTTGAATCAGTCGCAGACTGACTAAAAGTTGCATAAGAGGCTGAAGGTTTCTAAAGGTCACTTGAAGACTGAATGTATGATTTCTGTTGGGATTGCAGGAAGACTTTAGTGTCCTGTTGGCCTCCTTGTTATATTTTGACTTGTTTTGACGTGTTGCTTTGGTTACTACGTGCATCAGTTAAGACTTTAGGTGCTTCATATTCTTTTTGTTGTTTTTTTCTATGTGGAAACTTGCATATAATCTGAAACACCCTGGAAGTTTCTAAAAACAAGTCGAAATGTTGTTATTTACAATTAAATAAAAGATTCGGAAAGCAGATTCTACCCATAAGAGCTTGAGAAAATTTCATCTGTATAGGTCAAAGGGAGTAACAGAAGGCTGGTGCTGAAACGCTCTTCACTTCTTAGGATTTGGAGCCCAAGTTATTGATTTTTATTAAAAGAGAGGAATATGTAGACGTGTAATAGGAGAGCTGGCTATGTAAGTGGGGGATAATGAACACTTGAGTCCAAGTACTGGACATACCAGGTGGTTGACAGTTCAGTGTATGCTTTTGTGTCAAAGTCTGTGCTGTCAGCAGAAATGAAAGTTTTACTAAACATTTATTCCTGGAAAGAAGTGTGTCATATGCTGACCTGTGCCACTCCAGTTGATCCTCACAGAGGAGATCTTAATCTGTCCTGTTTACACAACTCTAGATGGATGGTTTTGATTCTGAGGATCCAGGAACCAGGGGGAAGGGCAACAGAGCAGATACCCTGGTGGGAATCTGTTACAGACCACCCAGCCAGGGTGAAGGGGCAGGTGAAATACTCTAGAAGAAGTCTGGTGATCTGAGCAGCGAAGGGCTGGGGGGTGATGTAATGGCTGGAGGTTGCCTTGGGCTCATCATGTAATGGCAGTTTTTGGTTCTTGGGGAAGTAAGGAAGGGGATCAGCAGAACTGTTGCCTTGGACTTCTGAGGGCAGACTTTGGCCTGGTTGGGAACCTGGCTGGCAGAGTCCCTTGGGAGGCCATCCTGAAGGGCAGAGGTGTCCAGGAAGGCTGGAGGTTCTTAAGGAGGAAATCCGAAAGACAGGTGGGGAAGAAGACCAGCCTGGTTGAGCAGAGAGCTTTGGCTGGAACTCAGGGAACAAAATAAGAGTGTATCACCTCTGGAAGAAGGGTCAGGCAACTCAGGAGGACTGCAGGGATGTTGTGAGGTTATGCAGGGAGAAGTTAAAAGGGCCAAAGCCCACATAGAACTCAATCTGGCTCCTGCTGTAAAAGGCAATGAAAAATGTTTCTGTAGATACGGCACTAAGGCTGCAATTTGCTCAGGAATTTCTTTGCTTTAGTTCTGTGTGGAGATGCATTTATAAAGCATGATCATGTGAAAAGCTGTTGGGAACTAGAAGTGGGCAGAAAATGACACTGTGTCATGTCCTCTGCAGCAGTTTGTGACACGCTGATCGTCGTGGTGCCTGCAACGCTGGCACAGAGCACTAGTGAGTGAGTAAATTAAGTGCTGAGTGTCACACAAGTTAGTCATCAGCTCTGCTATTAGTGGACAGGGGCAGTAGAATTTTCAGGGATCAGCTGCTACCCGTTTCCATAATACAAGAGGTCGATGTAGTGTGTCCCACTGAGTGTTTTTTACAGCCCCACATATCATTCTTCATATTACAAGTCCAAAAGTTGCAGGTTAGGCGTGCAAGCACAGCAAGTTGCGTTTTAATTCTGTTTAATGCTTTGTTTCTGTACATACTTCACATAGAGTTTCTGAAGGATTAATAGCACAAAATAGCACAAAATTCAGTGTTTTTGTTTCTTTGGCGTCTTAAGATCAACTATGATTTTATGCAGTTGTCAGCTGTAGACCTTTCCTTTAAGAGGTTTAGATTTCTGTTGAGACCTGTTGCCAGCACAGTAAAACAAAGGGTGAATAGTCAAAATGTGTCTCCCCTGGCACAAGACATGCCCGTGGCTCAGCCTGCGTTCTCCGCGTTGTTTATGCCTTCAAAATCCAATCAAGCTTTCGTCCCCCCATTTCTTTCCTGGAGGCCTCCATGCAGCTCAGCCCATGCCTACCAACTGCTTGTGTCCCTTCTGCCAGGTATTTGTGGTCGCTGTCCACGTGGGGGTGTGAAAATGAGCTGCTTGGGAGCACTGTGAGATAGTTAGAGGTGGAGGGATGACTTCTTTGAGCTACCAAATACCCGATGTGCTGGATCTCTGGGTGTGCTTTACTCTTTCAAGAAGGAAAAAAAAAAAACCAACCTAAAATGTCTTTCTAAGCAAGATTGTAAGGCAACATGGAAGTTTTTACTTCCAAGGTTGACGCGGTTTTCTACTTCAGTGGCATCTGTGATGTCTTTTTTCCTGACCCCATTGTAGCTTATTTTAGTAGCCCGTTGAGAATAATCATTACACAAACTCCTTTCTATTGTTTCCTGATCTCAGTGATAATTGTACCAATCTTTAAAAATGTGAATTAGTTGTTGAACGATCTTTAAAAAACTGTGGAAAAAAAATGCTCTTAAATTACGGTATAAGTGAAGTAAATTTAAGAAGATTACACTGATAAATCTAAAAAGGAGACAACAAGTCCTGCAGTGGAGCCAAGCCTTTACCTGTGTCAGTAAAGATCTGTCAAACACCTTATCTGAGTCAGTTGACCTTTATTGTGAGATACTGCCCTTGAATCTGTTACTGAATTATTTAACGTTTGGTTCTTTTGTTTTCAAAGCAAGAGTCAATGCAAGGTATGATTTTAAATCAGCGTGCTGAAGTGTGCATATTCTGTATATCTAATATGTCATTGTTGTCTCTTGTTTCTGTAATGCATTTGCATTACTATGAATCAATTTTATTATGCTTCTCTAGAGACTATCGCTGCCTGCACGCTGTGATATATTTGCACTGTTGTAGATATATATATATACATATATGTAATTATATTATATAAACCATGTCTTTTTCAGGTTGCTTGTTACCTTTGTAGTTTACGCTTTACCGGTACAGTGGACCTGAGTAAAAAAAAAAAAGTGGGATGTGGGGGCATTCTGATGATATATCACAGCAAATAGAGAAATCTTTGTATATTTCTGTATACTTAATACCTGTAAGAAGAGATTTGTATGTGCATTATTTTCCAAACTAGGGCTTTGTTTTCTGAGACTAGAGAACATTTATGATAATGTAACAAAACAGGAAAAAAAAAAGTTAAAAAATCAAATAAAGTGTTATTATTTTCAGAGAGATGCCTGTGTGCCTGTTCTCTCCCAGAGGGAAGTGCCAGGTGTGTTGGCAGTGATAACATTTTCACTGTCTGCTCCTCGATTCTGACATTTAAAATTCTTAAAAACATTAAGTGTAGTCACACTGGGGGTTGAAATGGTCTTAAAGGTCCCTTCCAACCCAAACAGGGGTGCTTGTCTGAGAAACCCTACACAATTTAAGGACTTCCTGAACCAGTGGAATTAATAAGCTTCGTATTTTCATCCATCTTTGGTGGATTTTTCTTCCACAGACTAATCTGCTGTTCATCTTGTCCGTGCTACCTGCAAGTGTCAACAGGTGTTCCCCATGCTCTTGCATTACAGGAGACAGCAAAGGAGCATTCCCTGTTCACCTCCTGCTTGGCACTCTGGAATGTATGAATTTCTCTCTCCCTTCTTCCCTCCTGAAGAGAAACCATGTTTTACTCTGCCAGTCACACCTTTCCATTCCCCAAACACTGTTCAGCCACGCCTGTGCTGTGTTACTCTGCAAGCTTTTGTGCATTTCTGCCACCATGAAAGTCTTTAGCTAGTTTAAAAAAACCAGTATTTTTCCTGTCGTGTTTCTCCTGGAGATCCATGTTGGCCCGGAAATGACCTGCATAGTGTTTCTGCTGGGCTGCTGCTTCCTATTGCACCAGCAGGGAAATTCTTGGGCAGAAAACTCGACCCGTGTAAGGCCTGAAGAAGTGCAGTGTCCGCAGGAGGCTCCAGTGCTGGTGGCCTGTGCTTTGCCGTATATTTGGGTTGGCCAGGTGGCTTTTCATGCAGCTGTAAGGCTGTTTTGCAGTGTTTGTGTGTTGGTCTTAAAGCCAAGCCTAGACAACGTCGCTTGTGCCATCCCTCCTGACCACCAGAGAAACAAAATTACCTGCCTTGGTCACCACAGTTCAAGGATAACAGCCCTAACTTTTACAAGTTAGTTAACTGTCCAGTCATTAAGAACATCAGCAGTGATGCTTAAAGAATGATTTGTCCTAAGGATTGCACATTCAAGACATTTTTCTAATTAGAGATCATACTTTATGTTACGTTTTATAGGCCTGCAAATAAGACTAGGCTGGAGAATTATGGTCCCAAAACCGAAATGCCTCCCTGTGCCAACAATTACCAGTAGATCAGGAAGGGAAGGGGAGGAACAGCAGTCCTTCATAGCCTGAGTGGCAACATAAATTACTTTTAAGCGTTTTATCTCGCAGTTGATGCTATGAAATAAGCCAACCATAAACTTCTCATTAGCAACGCCGCAAAAATTAATACACCTCACAGGCAATTACCATCCACTCTGCCCTCCAAACGGATCCACGAAAATAAAAGAGCGCCTGAAAATAAGGGAAAAGTTATGCTGCGCTTCCTGATAGCTGTCCACGTAAAACCTGCCTTGGAAGGCGGGTTGAAAGGCACGGGGAGACAGGGAAGGGGCTGCAGTAAGAAAGGGTGGCCTTGTTCAGCGTGGGAGGGTGGAGGGATCCGAGCAGGGCCCAGGTGAGCAACGAGCTGCTGCTGTGCTGTCACTTGTTAGCACCGACATCTTCCCTCGGGAGAGCCTTAACGAAGCGCTTGGTGGGGAAGTGTGTGTTGCCAGCTCTATTTAGGGCAGAGAATCTGTCAAGGGCTGGATTAGTCAAATTGACACTAATTGCATCAATTTCTGTTATTTAGTGTGTTTGGAATTTCGTAGCCTCATTTGGTTTCTTTCATGGGTTTTTTTTTTTTTTTCCCGCGCCTTGAAGGTTTTGTCAAGATCTGTGGATTTTGTCATGCACTGTTGACTTCGTGTGATGGCATTGGATTCCTGGTGTTCCAGTTTTGTGCCTGTGCCCTCACACACATGGGAAGGATGAGAAGGAAGTCAATACTTGATCTTTTCCACAGGTGGAAAATATTATCAAAGCATGAAGCTGATCCACTGTCAGCCTCTGATTGCAGAACACCTCATGGAGTTGCATTGTTTATCCCTAATTCTTTCTAGCACAATTTTTCTCTTACTCCACTGCCCATTCTGCTCTGCTGGGCAGATGGAATAAAGCTCCACCTGTTCCTAGAACCTTCTTGCTCATCCCATGGCATTTGTAGAGTCAAATATAAAGAAGATTTCATGGCTGCATCAAGAGCCTTAAAGGTGCTTTTTGTCTTTCTCCTGCATAAGTATCAGGCAGGAACCCCAAAGTACTTAGAGAAGAAACAAAAGTGACAGCAAGGCTTTTGATTTTGCTTCTTCTGTTTGTCAAAACTAATATTTTGTGTCTTGGTGAAGCGTCCCTTGGATGGAGTGTAATGCCAAGTCTGAAAAAGGGCAAAAAACAGGGGAAATCCTACTTTGTGGCAGGAAGGAACTGGATTTTACTTACCAGATTTACTTTTCAGGAAGCTTTCTGGAACATCACAGACCAAAACCATTGAACTGATGAAAACTGCTTTTAAACAACCATCGGTCCACTCCAGTGGCAAGTCAGACCTAACAAATTTACATGGGCTTTGAACCTGAAGGATTTCCTAGAGTTTCTGCAACAAGTTCAACAAAAAAGGTGTTGGGCTCAGCTGCAGTGAAACACTTCGATTCAAAACTTCCAGAGTTTCATTTCAGTTGTGGTATTTTAGCATTAAATCCCTCAAAATGTCTGTTTACCAAAACAACCTTTTATTATGCTCAGATGTGAAAGCATGTGTGGAAGGAGGTCTGGGAGTCTTAATTCTGAGACAGATGGATCAGGACCCTGCAAGAGCCTGTCTTTGTCTAGTGTCCTCTACAAGGGGGATTTCTGGCTGCTCACAAAGCACAGGAAGTTATCACAGCTAGATTAATAGACACACTTGTCTCCAGCAGAAAAATACTTTGTTTTCTTACCCTGCCCACCTCTGGCAAATGGAAATTTTATGAAATGAAATTTTATTAGATGAAAAAATGGAAGTTTCACCACTCTGTGGCAGGAGAAGGAGCACCCCTAAGACAGCAAACACTGGAATAAACCACTGTCCTCTTTTGCATGCCCTGCGAGTGCTACTGAGCTAGTTCTGAATGCATTCTGCTTTGCAGCACATCTTTTATTGCAAAGTCTGTCTGTCTGTCTGTTGTCTTCTAGTACTGAGGACACATTTGTAGTCCCACTGTGTACCTGGTGGGGTGTACTGGGACAGGGACTGTCCATGCTTTTCTAAGACACTTGGGCAGTCACTGTTTTCATGCACCAACACTGGCAGCTTTCAAATGCTTTAAAAGAAGGCTCAGATGGGGAAAAAGAAGTCTATAGAATAATAATAGACACCTGAGAGCAGTGGATTTCCCTTTTTTAACTCAGTCTTGCAGTGAGGGCAATCTCCTGGAAACTGAACCTGCATCTTGAGGTCATGATTCTGCCTGGGGTGTCCTGACTGACATCCTGACACAGGAGTCAGGTTTGGTTCTTGTGTTTTACCTCCTGCTTTCCGTGGTCATGTTTTCAAGTTTTAGTAAAACCAGTAACTTGCTAGAGACCTGTGGCAGCACCATGTGATTTTGGCTGATCTCAACAGAGGAAGATTTCAGTTTCCATATTCTTTTTCACTTCAGTTTAGCACCTTGTCTGAAACCTTCCTTCTGAACACGAGCTTTGCCAGAGGAGCGTGTGATAATTGCTGTAGCAGGATGCACACCCTTCCCAGAGACATTTGGGACTGGGATGTGAACTAAGTGGGCACATTAAAAAGCACTTTTTTGGAGGTGTTTGCAGTTACATCCCTTTTTCACATGGCTACAGGTTTGCTCTTTGTTGCTAGCACCCATCTGCTCTGAGCTCCTTGTCTGTCCTAGTTTTTCTCCCCTGTTATTTCTCCATTTCAGCCAAATACAGCTTTCCTCCACTGCTTCAAAATGAGTGATTTCTGAGACCTTTCCCTTGGCTGCAATTGCTTTAAAGACCGGTAGAAAATCTTCACTCGCTGAAGAACCACAGGCAATCAACCTGCAATGTCAAACATGTTCTGTTCAGCCTTTATTAGAAGCTGAAGCATTGGTTGCAGTCAGCTGCCAGGGTTGCAGTTTAGGACTATTGGGCATTTGTGATTTTAAACGTCATTCACTGCCTAATGGCCTCATCAGCACAAAGCCTTTGTGTCACAGATTGACACAAATGGGTTCCTGTTACGGTAGCACCTTTGCTGACGAAAATCACGTCGCTGACCTACTTTTTTTCCCCCTCCAGAAAAATACTCAGAACTTTGTTTACCTATTCAGCCCTCACTGTGCAGTGACGTGAGTGTGCAGGCAGAGTTGCAGATACAAAAAGTGAGTCTCCGTTCGGGCTTCTGATATTTGCTTGTTAAAACTGGTTCTCGTTTGTGAGAATCCTGCATTTTGATAGAAGAACAGCCTCAGCATGTGCTTATCCATCACCTCTCCCTAGACAACCCTTTGGGTCACTGTTGGACAGAGGGCTCAAAGGGCCTCACTCAGGACCACTTTCATGGGGTCACAAGGTGAGTCATCAGTAAATTTTAATCCTGGCCACAATCTGGGTCAGTGGATACTGGAATTTTCCTCAAAAAATCCAATAATAATAATATTGCTCCTCTCAAGCTATTATTCATGCAAAAAGAGGGTTTCATGGCTATTTGCAGGCAAACAGGAGCTCATTAGACAACAGAAGCTCTGGGACCAGACCGTGTTTCTGGTAAGCTCAAGGGGAGTTTAACTGTCCCAGTGCCATTAATCAAAGCCAAGGCCTAACGAGCATTCCTGGGATCATAGGGCAGCCTGAGGAAGGGAGTGAGGGATGCACCCCCACAAGGTGTCTTTTTCTCTCTGATGGCTGTGAATGGGGCCCACGGACACTGACTCAGGTGAGGGGAGCACCCAGAGTGACCCTGAAGGGGAGGAGAGGAAGGTCCCCCCTTCTGTAGCCGCATCTCTGCAGGTCCTGCCCGCTCCTCTCCAGTGTGCATTCCTGTTTTGGGATCTCCCTTTGCTCTGCCTTGGCTCTGCCTCTTATCTTCTCCTGACAGGACTCCTGTGAAGCCCTGGTGATGGCACCCCGTTGCGGCACCAGATTTTGCAATGCAGTGTTACCATGAGGACACTGTGCTCAGGCCTTCTGAATTCACCTGGGCTACAGCACCAAACCTTCCCTGGCAAACACCTGCAAAGACCTTCAGTAGACTGGCCAGTTTATTGCTCATATTACAACCGATATCCTATCTTATTATCTATGTTACTATCCAATCACATTACAGCCAATTCGAATCATATTCTTGAGCCTTTGGAAGCGGTTTAGGAATGATTGATTTTTGCCTGTTTGGATAAACATATTCATCACAATGGTGGGCTGGCATAAATCTCTAAGGGGGTATGTTAAGGAGAGAGTTTTTTACAATGGGAGTGGTAAAACACTGCAACAGGTTGCCCAGGGAAGTGGTAGACTCCCCACAAGGACAGGTTGGATGTGGGTCCGAGCAACCTGGTCTAGCAGGAAGTGTCCCTGCTCACTGCAGGGGATTTGGACTAGGTGACCTTTAAAAGTCCCTCCAAACCAAACCATTCTGTAATTCTCTTTGTCTCCACCCTTTTTTCTGTCCTTGCAGCACAGCCCTGTACAACTGTTCTTCCCTGCTAAGCCCTGAGCATGCCTTGCTGCCACAGCAATCTCGTGTTACCCGTCTTGTTCCCCAACAGATTTCTTAGAGGTTCAACAGTGCCTTTAAAGTCTCTTTACTGGGCTCTCTGGGTTTTTCACGTTACCAGATGGGTCCCTGCCTTCCTGAGCTGCTCCATGCCCTGCTGGCAGCAGCACTGAGGGTCTGGCAGCACCAGAGGGATGCACAGAGCAGGAGGTGTCTGAGTCAGCTCAGTGATCTGCTAACAAAGACACCCTTCCCTGTGTCTCAGAGAGGAAAAAAATCCCACATCCACAGCTATATCGGTATATTGGGAAATGCTGAATATTCTCAGTGTTCAGAAGGACGAGTGGCCCATGTGAAGCCACGGATCAGCTAACAAATTCAGGCAGTCACTTGCAAGTGTGAAGTGTAACTAGCACAGAAAGCTGAGTGCCGTGTTCCTTTTGGAAGTGTTGGTGACTGCTCTGCCATCAACAGGTTGCTGAGGTGCCGAATTTTCCTGGGAAACAGAGGAATACACAGCTTCAAGATAAAGATAGCATAAAACCCCACAAACTGTGTCTTAGTTCTTTTATTACAGTGAAAACCTGTGCGGTACTAGCCTACAGAGAGAGTAAAAAGCTACCAGTAACTTTTCATCAGAAAGGAGTCAATCCCAGGTAAAAACAGTCTAGAAATCACAGCTGTTGCAAAATACAAAGTCTGAGTTGGGACCTCCGTTTCTTCTTCCATTGGAGTAGATCCAAAGATTGCAAAGTTCTTGATGGAAGTTCCTCCTTTAACAAGCTGGAGAGGTGAAGAGAAGAAGCAGATTAAGTGACATGTTTTCTCCATAAGTTACACAAGATGCTAGAAAGTGTTTTGCCTAGATGCAGGACATCCAAAAGGCAACTTTTCAGCAGTTTCCCCCAAGCCCCATCTGTACATGTGGTCCCTAACTATGACTCAGATCAGTAAAACCATATGATGGTGAATTGTACCCGGTACAAAACACACTGTGGCTGAGGCTATTGGTTTTCTACATTAGATACGCTGAAAGGTTCAATTCTAGTTAAAAAAAAAAAAAAAGTCAGTAGAGGATCAGGAATTACTGTAAGTTTCATTCCACGTTTCCAAAGCACAGCCTTTTATCTCTCCTGATGATGAAACAGATGTGAGTTGGGCAACTGAACCTCTACCATGGCATTAGCTGAGAGCTTGAGTTCACACCTGAGCCCACACTACCTGTGCAGCCACATTGCCCACAAGTCCCTGGCTCAGATGTATCGGCAACACCCCCCTCTCTGTGCAAGAAGCCACTTTTTTAGGGTTTAGCCACCTCCTCCTGCTTACACCCTGAGCAAGGAACCTGTGGCTGGCACAGCACACCAAGCCTGGGCAGAGCACGGGCCCTGCCAGGAGCTGTGGGGCCTCCACAGGGACACAAGGGACGATGTCTCGTGCAGGTCATTCATTACCTTCCTCCGTGACGCGGTGGTAGAAGCACCAGGGGACCCCAGCAGGATGTGCCCTGAAGCAGCAGCCCTTCTTTGTGCACTCCTTGGCCTTAATGCCGGGGTGGCCGCAGTTTATCCTGGCGTAAGGATCGTTGGGACAAACTTTCTTAACTGTGTGAAGCGAAAAAAACAGAGGAAGGAAGGAGAACACGTCACTTCATGCTCCGTTTGCCCGGTGATGCAGTTCACAAATAAAAGGCAGGACGCAAAGGTGAGGTCGCTGAGCAGATGTGACAGCCATGGTGACCAGTTTCACCCACATCCTCACCATTTCTTTAGGCAAAGCTAAAGACCAAAGGGTGATGAGTCGCTGCTGTGCCTCAGGGACCAGAAGAGGCAAAATTCATGCCTAGAAGAGTCTGGCAGAGACTCATCTTTACCTTTCCTAAATCCAGCAATGGGGTGAAAAGCCATGTGTCTCCCATAATGGTAACACATCCACTGGCCTCAGGCCAGGGTATATCCATGATTTGACACAGTGCTAACCCCAGAGCAGCCTGGCTAATGTAGAGAGAGGACAACCCATCTTTCTCTGCATGCCAGTTGAGTTACACAAAGGAGGTGGGTCATTTAGGGGGAAATCACAGCTCGTCCAGGCAATTAGAAGTAAAATCACAAGTAAAGAGGTTGTACCACCCAGCTGGAATACTTTATTCTTCTCTCTCAAAGCAGTTCTGCTCAGAAAAGCAATTCTATGAAATGGCACCATAAGGTGCTGCCGTTTGTTCTTCAAGATTTACAAGAAATATGAGCAGTGTTCAAAAGCAAAAACATTTTTTTCCCTCCGGCAATTCTGATCCCCGTTGACCAATCTCGATTTAGATCAAGTTCTTCTGTTGGGTAACATTGCCTTTGCACCCTCATTTCATCTGTGCAACTTCTGAGACTGCCCTGAAGTTCTCCTAGCAAGGAGTCGTGCAGGCAGCCCAGCAAATGTAGCTTACACTCAGTTAATTAATGTAGTTAATTGCATTCAGTTATCTAACACAATTATGTGAAATATACACCCAAACCTTGGAGGAGTGAGAGGGCAGCTTTTCCCTTTCCTGAGAAAGTAATGGCAACAAATGGAAACAGGACACCAGAAGCTTTAGAAGGAAGAAACTAATGCAGAAAAGGATTTTCCCTGGGATATTTTGGAGATTTCATCGAGTGAAGACTGGGAGCAAAAATGGGAGAGGAAAAGGGACAACCAAGTGCAACTATGCTGGGAAACATGAAGGAGAAGAAGGAAGTAGCAATCAGCAAAACAGGCTGGAGAAAAGATCAAAAACCTAGAAGTTAGAGGATGCCTGTGGTATCCAAGAGGTCCTCCTCAGCCACATAGCAAAGCCACTTAAATTAAGTGCTGAGGAGCCCTTGCTCTAGCAGTGAACAAGATCACAAATGGCAGTGAAATGTTTTAAATAATCAGCACGGGTTGCTTGATAAGCAGAAGCCTGAAGAAAGAGAGAATACATCGTGTGAAGAGATGAGGTACAAGTTTGATGGGTAAGTAGGGCTTGGCTTTGCGTTTTACTGCCGGTGGTCTTCTAACAGAAGACTTTTCTCACCTCAGAAGGAAAGTAAAACTCCTCCTTGGTTGTACACTTCCAGATAATCAAACACTAGGTAAATCAGAGTTTCTGGCAGAGGAATTACCTTTCTTTGGTTTAGGAGTGTAGCACCAGGGAACGCTGGGGGTTGAAGCGTTGAAGCAGCACCCAATTTTCTTGCACTCTACTGCTGAGATTCCTGGGTAGCCACAGTTTTTCCTGTCCTTTGGGAGCAGTTTACACTGGCATTTTGCTGTTCAGGATAGAAGGAGCAAGTTACTGGCTGTCAGTTTGCACACTTCTTTGAGGAGGTGCAGTTAACAGATGCCCCTTGGGAACAATGCTCTTTCCCTAGACTCTGTCCATCTGTGCAACTGTACATTTTCTGTTCCCTGCCAAGACCAGAACCTGTGTGGTTTAAAAGCTGCTTTAAAACTCTCACAGATTTTGGTAAGGGCTGTATTGCGCCCTTTGAGAGTCTGTGGTCCCACTTGCAGCCAAGCCAGCCCAGCAGAGTGGGGTTTGTGGACTTCAAATCGACCACATCAGATGGGAAAACCCAAGAACTTCAAACATTAGGCTCATAAATGTTGCTGCTTTGGCCCTCTCCTGTGAAGAGAAAAGGAGTTAAGGGTCCAGTGGATATTCAAAGAGGTGTAAAGACACAAAACCTTTGCAATCTTGTGAGGTGATTATAGAAACATAGTATTCTGTGCAAATAGTTATGACTACATTTTTAACATTTGAAGTCTGCTGCACAGTCATCCACAACCAAGAAATTCTGGAGCTGTCCCTGGGTGTCATTGAGTTACTTGCTTTCCACTTCTGAAGCTGTCTAAATGACTTGTTTCTTAATTAGGAGGCGTATAGACTCCTTTGAAATTGTATTCACACGGCAAAGCAGCAAAAAATAATTGTCAGAAGACTACTTAGACAAAACTGGCTCCTGTTCCAGCCCTAGTCCTGTTCTAGAGAGCCCCTGGGCATGTCTGTCCCCCTGCCTTTACAGCAGGTTCCTGGTTATTCCACCAACACAAGAGATCACCCGCAGTCTTTCACATTTTGCCATAGACTTCTCTGAAAAAATTAAAAAGTAGAGTCCAGTTTTGGGAATAAATATCACCAGAAGAAGCTGTTTGCTGTCTGAAACAGTAATAAAGACAGGCTCTGGCTGCAGCTGGTAGGGCCAGGTCCCCCCATACATACCTGGAAGGCAACAGTAGGTGAAAGTACTTACTTGGTGGTGCACTTCCCTCTGCCAGGGTGCTGAGGGCTATGACGAGGGTGGCAGAGAGAACACAGACCACCTTGAGATCCATTGCTCCTGGAAGGTGGGGAGAGCAGAGAGGTGCTGCCTCCCCTGGAAGCAGCTGGTTTTATACACTCCCCATGTTTGCCCAGCGGGGTCTGATAACATTGTTCCATCTGATGCTTCACCCAGAGGCTGGTTTTTCTTTTGTTTAATTAGGAAATGTTGCCATGAATATTTTGATATCCCTGAGATAAATTTCTGGGCTACCCTGGGCTATTGATCACGAATCTATTACGTACCTATAGATACGTATCTATTACGTGATCCCATAATCTATTAAGTGGATGCTGCTGGGTGCCTCTGGGTGCCAGAGCTTTGAGCTGGGTGCCTCTGGGTGCTCTGGCTTTGAGCTCTGGGTGCTCTGGGTGCCAGGTGATTTCACTACCATTAGAATATTTCAGACCTCTGGGCAGCTTTAAGTGGTTGGCACTACTGAAAAATGTGTAGCTACGTTTCCTATCCAAGTGTATCTTTTCTGCCTGGATTTTTCCCTGGCCTTAAGGTTTTGGTTATGCTTCCTCTGAAACAGGTAAGGCAGAGGAGGGCTGGAGGTGTGACACCCCCAAGCTTCAGGAGACCACGGAGCAAACTGCGCACCTGAAGAAACGCGTAAACTCAGAACGTGGAAGGTGTGACTGTGAAATACTGAGCCCAGCTTAGGCCACTGTTGGTTTCCACACGGAGGGGGGATATGGGAAAAGAAGAATCAACAGCACAGAGACTCAAGAGAAGAAAGGAGAGGGCATGTATAATGTCAGCCTGCCCCACAGGCAGCCCCACCGTGCTCGTTCAGGGGTCAGACCTGAGTGTCCCAGCCAGTATTTAGGAATTGCTGACCTGCACAAGGTCCTCTCTCAGGTGGGCCATGGCAGGGGCTGCTCCCATCCCCTCTGCCCCACCTCCAGAGCAGTGAATTTCTTCGCAACCCACCCAACACCACCAGCCAAACCCAAACTGCTGAAGCACCACGTTTGATCTATTAATTTTCCCGGTTGTTTTTCTCCTGGTTTCAAAGGTGGCCTCCCTGCTTGGGAGGGACAACAGGCCTTGAGACCTGGATTGCCCAAGGCTTTAATCACACTTTTTGACATTTTTCTACCAATTACTGTACCATTTCTTAACTTCTAGCTACTCCACAATCTTAAGCACAAACAGAACAGTGCCAGGAAGGGGAAGGCAAGCAGTGGGATGGTGGGACCACCTCTTAACCCGCCCCCAGGATGCACCTGCAGAGCAGGGAGGGCTGGCTGTGACCCCTTCAGGGCTCTGCAGCATCACTTTTCCCATGGGAAAACCGCCAGGTAACTCTTCCTGTTCTTCACCAAAAAAGGAGACTCAAAGCATTTTTTTTTAATCTTTGACAGAATTGTGTCTTCACGCCTTTGATTATTGTATATGAGTTTGTTTTGTGCCTCTTTCCTTGACAAAGTCCAAAACGACAACTTTCAACTTCTAGAGTTGAGTTTTGGAGGTAATTTATTTGTTTGAAAGTATTTTCAACAAAGTGGGAGAGGGTTTGGTCTAAAGGGGAAACAAATAATAGAGCTCATTTTTTCTGATCATTAATTTATTTAATACCCCATGGGATTTATTTATATCCCTCCCTGTTCAAAACATGGATGGCACTTCTCACTGAGAGTCACAGTTCATAAACCAGATATTTCGTGTATCCTTCCTTTCACAAGAGGCCAAGCTGCAGGCAGAATAGGACTGTGTTCCATCACTCACCAGTCCATATCACACTTTTTACCTTCATCACTTAGAGGAAACGTCAGAATTAAAACTTAAAAATCCAGTTTTCTCTTACGTGCGACATCAACAGTGTCCCCAAAGGCCCACCATGATGCCTGGCCCAGAGAAATCACAAGTAATTTTTTCACCATCTTCCTTCTCATGAAGCAAGGAGTGAGTTTGGCTGAAATGTTGCCCCTGCACGAGAGGAAAGCTGTCATCCTGAGGGGGACAACTGTGCTGCTTTTGGACTTTCATGGAATTCTCAGTAGATTATCGGCCCATCGTGTGAGTCAGGTGAAACTGCAGATAACATTTGTCCCTCCTGCTTCTTTCTGGACATTAATTAAATCCTTATCTGCTGGCTGTCACCTCTTGGGCCTGATCCCAACCACAGGCACAAAGGCAAATCTACCCCTGAGCTTTTGCTACGGAAAGAGCGTTTGATTGGCATCTTAAAGCAAACACCCCAAAAGAAATGAGCTGCTTGCTTTCTGCCAGGAGATTACTTTAAGATCTTTAATATGTTTATATAGCAAAGCCTTGAAAATTATCTGGGGTTTCCCTGGAAATATGTTTCCTTCAGTGAGGCCGGCACCTACCTAAACTTTTTGGTGACTCGGTGTAGGGTGCCCAGGCTTTGCAAGTGCCCATGGCCAGAAAGGGTTTGGAGGGTTCCTTCTTCCTCTCCAGTCTCCATGTCCTCCCTCACCACCCTCCTCTGGTCCCACAGGGCTCTTACTGTGCTGCTCTCTTTTCCTTCTCAGCAAGGACATGGAGAAATCACCATGGCTGGCATGGATTTTGCTACAGATCAGTAACAGCCTGCAACTCTTTATTCTGCTAATCCAGAACTTTTGAAGGATGTGGATATTCTTTTTCTGTCTCTTTTCAGTTCAAAAAGATCCAGCAAAAAACAATACAGCTTGGATTTTCATCCTAAAGGGAGTGTTTTGTCCTAAAGGGGATTTCATTTTGTGGTAACTGTGCTGACCTGAGAGATCTGTCATTGGGCGAACATCACTGCGTGTGACCCCACAAAATACACCCCAGTTTTTGAGTGCTCCCTGAAACAAATCATCATAAAAGTGGAAAAAAAAAAAAAAGATTGAGACAAAGGAGAGGTGTGTCTTTAATCTGCTCCTGCCAGCTGTGCAAAGGGCTCTCAGGCAGGAGGGACTCAGGAGCAGCGATGGTCTGACAACACCACTTAGGTGAAGCTCATCACATGCCACTCACTCACTGCAAGACTGGTTTTTATGGATCTGTTTCTAGAACTCACAGCAATGAGTAGCACTTTCCTCCCTTATCATTAGGCTGTTTCCCCTGTTTCACAGTGGCCACTGTTGCCCTGCTCTGTCTCCCTTCCTCCAGCCCTTTCGGAGGTGCACAGGGGGTGGGGTGGGGAGCAGGCAGTGCAGGTGCTGCTCTCCCCCACGGTATAGCCTGCAGCACCAGGCTGTATTTTTCAGAGTGTACTTCCCACGGGCCATATGTAGGACCATGTTGTGGGGAGGCCCCTGAGGAGTTATGTGAGAAGTTTGTGTACCTGCCAGCACAAAGCATCTACATGTGGGTATCACACATCCATGATGCGCTGCACCTTTTACTGCAGAGATGATATCCTGCACCATTCGATGGGCTGCAGCAAAAGCAGCATGTCCAGCAGGTTAAGGGAGGTGATTTTGCTCTTCTGCTCTGCCCTGGTGTGACCCCACCTGCAGTGCTGGCTCCAGCTCTCAACATAAAAAGGACATGGACCTGTTGGAGCAAGTCTGGAGGAGGCCATGAGGATGTTCAGAAGGATGGAAGATCTCCGCTGTGAAGACAGACTGAGAGAGTTGGGGTTGCTCAGTCTGGAGGAGAGAAGGCTCCAGGGAGACCTTAGAGCCCCTCACAGCACCTAAAGGGCCTCCAAGAATGCTGGAGAGGGACTGTTTAGTGACAGGACAAGGGAGAATGGGTTCAAAATGAAAGAGAGTAAATATAGATTAAGTATTAGGAAGAAATTCTTTCCTGTGCAGGTGGTGAGGCCCTGGAACAGGTTTCCTAGAGAAGTTGTGGATGCGCCATCCCTGGAAGTGTTCAAGGCCAGGCTGGGGCTCTGAGCAACCTGGGATAGTGAAAGGTGTCCCTGCCCTGAACTGGATGATCTTTAAGGTCCCTTCCAACCCAAACCTTTCCGTGCAGATCCGTGCTTGGGAGCACTGAGCCTACCCTGTCATTCCTGGTGTAAATGAGGGAGAGGGCTGCTAACCTCCCACACATTTTGACTAAATGAGTTACCCACAGAAGCCCTCAAACCAGGAGGATACCTATCTGTCTACCAAATAACACTGTGGGTTCAAAAAATAGGCAGAGAAAACCCTACAGCTTAATTCTGGGAACAGGCTGTTCAAAGTTACCACTGAGATCCATGCCTTTGATAAAAGATCCCTACCAGAGATGTATTAATGCAGGTGTCAAAACCAACTTTAACCTGCTGCGTTCAGACTCCTTCAGGGGAATTTTGTAAAAGAACATGTCATTTCTACAAACCAGAGGGGTTTTGTCACATTTCTATGGCAAACATCCTTGAACAAGGTAAAATTAAAAAAATAATTACCTAATTCACAACTCAGAGCTGAGTCAGATCTGAAAGCCTGAATTTCAGCATCCAATACATTGCAAAAGGGTTTGGTTGTGACTGCAAAGCTCAGTGACGATTTAGAAATACAGAACTGAGCCTGTAATTTTCCCTAATGCTTCTGGGATCTCCAAGCAGCTCCTGATATTGGCACTGCCAGCATTCACCCCTTTTTTTTTTGAGGACAAAGCAACACCAGAAAATGCTTATTTTTCCTGAGATGAGGTAGGGACCAGCCTGTGGAGACAAGGACGCACTGACTGTGAGCAGCCAAGCAGGGAAATATGTATTTTGTTTCTTGTCTAGACCCCCTCGGTTTTGCAGTGACCCAGAGAGAAACTCCTGAGAAATGCAGACCATCTGATTCAAGATGTGGCCATTGTAAGGTCTCTTTATGACCGTGGTTGTGATGCACTCCAGCTTACCATGCCCCAGGCAATAAAAAAAGTCCAGTTCCTGACTTATTACCTTCTAAAAAGGGAAGCATACACCAAGAAGAACTTATTAAATGGAACTCAAAGGAGGAGTAAAATGGGGGAAATGTTCACAAACAGCAGGAAGCCGTCGAACAGACACAATATGAAAGATTAAGTAAATATTTACCATCGAACAAAAACTATGAAGAGAGTGTCCTCAGGCACACATACAGACCCAGAATAATTAAATGAGAGAGTAAAGGAAGTTACTGGAAGAAAAACGACCTTTTTTCAAAGTCAAATAAAGAAAACAGAAAAAAACCCACAAAACACCTGACTGTAGGAAAGTAAAATCATAAAGGGGTAAACAAATAACTTCTTTTCAGATAGGAGGCAAAGGTCGGCAATCACAAGGCAGAGGGGAGGATTTTTATTTTTCAACATATTCATAAATGATCAGGAAAGCTTGGTGAATAATGAGGTGGTGAATGTGCTGATGATTCAGAATTATTTCTGATTTTTTTTTCAAAAGTGCAGCCAGCTGAACAGTTGTAGAAATATCTTACAAGATTGACTGGGTGATAAATGGCAAATGAAGTGCAAAGTAAAGTGCACAGAGGAAGAGTAACCTAACTATGTAATTACCGAGATGGGCTGCAAATTGTCTATTGTCACTCACACAGCTTTGCATCACTGTGGATATGCCAACTGAATATTCAAGGTGCCAAAAAGGCAAATTGAGTTTCAGTAGTTATTAGGAAAGGGGCCAAGTATAAAGCAGAAAACATAATTCTGATACCTCCCCCCCCTCAGTCCCTGCTGCTCCCGTGCCCACGTCGCGTTGGGACGTTCTGCTTGCCCAAAGTTAAAAAGGAGACAGTGTAATTAGGAGAGATGCTGAGAAAATCCCTCTGGCTCTTGGGAGCAATGAGCTATGGAAAAAGACTTTGAAGAGAGTAAGGATCTTAGAAACTAAGTTGTCACAGAACAGATGGGGGAAGTTTTCTCCTGGATGAAAACAAGGCAACAAGCAGAGAGTGGGAGCCAAGAGATGATTTTCACTGAGGGGAGAGGTCATGAGGAAGCTCCTTCAGAGAGTTATGCTGGGACTTTTGCAGCTTAACAAACTCATAAACCACCTGGAAGAGGGGGCAAGAGGGTAAAATTTGTTGGTGACACAATATTTCTGTGGTAGTAAAAGTATGAGCCAGTTGCTCAGATGGATTGTGCAAAATGGAATGACTGCAGAGTTAAATGGCAGGTGATGCTTCATGTCTGTGAACACGAAGAGATGCACACCTGGGAAAGGAGCAATCCTGCCTTTTCAAACGAAATGATGGGCCCTGAGCTGATTGTGATTGCTGGAGTTCATGTGAGTGCAGTGTAAGAATGACATGAGCATATGGAGGATAACAGACAGGTTTATGGAAACACCAGCTCAGTGCTTAGCAACCATGAGAAAAGCAAATGGCAGATCAACAATTAGTAGGCAAGAGACAGAGAATCACAGATTCATATGGTTTTGTCATCTTATAAACTAAAACTATGCCAATTTTTTCCTGCTGTGTTCTCGGCTTCCAACGCATAAGAGATCCCGTGGTGGGAATGGCGGTGTGGGACAACATCCACACCAGGAATGCTCACGTATCTCCAGGCCTGCAAGCTCCATGCAGGTTACAGGAGACACAGCTCGTGGTTTCATCTAACAGAAAAGTCCAACTGTCAGGTTAGAAGCCTGTTCTTCACTGAGCATGTGGGTGCAATGCCAGTCATCTGTGGAGCTCCCTTCTGCAGGACATCGTGGACACTAAAACTTCCCACAGGTCTGGAAAGCAACTGGGTCAACTCGTTGGAAAAAAAAAAATTGTTTGGAGTTTTTAAATCCCCAAACTACACACTTATCTCAGGAAATGTCTAAGCTGCAAATCCCTGGAGGTTGGAAAGGTATTCTGTGAAAATATCACTGCCAGTGGCTGGCTGGACTTCAGTAAGTGTTACTCTTCATTTCTCAGAACACAACAACCAGAAAGCTTTCGATAAAAGGATGGGGCAGGGGTGGGAAATGAGAAGAATAACTGTGTTCTCTTTACTCCTTCTTGAAGTTTTTCTGTAAGAACCTGTCACTGGCCACGCATGGCACAGGGAACTGGGCTAGGGATGGATTAACTTTGGCTGATCCCACAATTTCATCATTGCTCCTTTTGATTTCCATCATTTCTTAGGGGCCATCTTTTCAAACTCTCCTGACTTGGTGACTGTAATCACCTGGTGAAAGTTTCAAGCTCAAAGCCAAGACAATCTAACACTGAATCTGGTAGAAATGGCTGGTGGGAGGGAGGGATTCTTGCAGGTGCTGTGAAACAGCATCACCTGCCAGCCAAGGGTACAAGCCAACACCTCCCACCTGCGCCCAGGACAGGGGCAGGAACAGGGAGTCACTGAGATCACTCAGCAGCTCCAAATGCTGACATTCTGAGGGCAATGACATGGAACAGCTGGCAAATATTGCCTATATATTCTTATTTTAGCTTAATTCGTTAATTAATGTCAGAGCAAGTGGTAACAAAGAGGAGCAGGCAGTGCTCAGCAGCCATTCACCCTGCAAGCTAAAGGGAAATGTTCCCCTCTCAGATTGCTTGCAGCTTCTTAGAGCGGATTGTGAGCTCTGGGTTTCACCTTACATGTCCAGGACTGAATATTATTTGGGACACATGAGAAATGAAAAAAAAAAAAAAATCCATAGTTCTCATTTGCTACTATGGGAACAGTGGGTGATCAAAACTTTGAAACCAGGCAATGCAGGGGAAGGGCTGTAAGGTTATTTCTGGCATAAAAAGGATAAATACAAAGTGAGAAAAGCCTGAAATAGGAGAAGCAGGAAACTTAGGAAATAATAAGTGGACCTAAGACACCATGTGGGAGGTAAAGGTCATTTCAGAGAAGTTTTGCCCTGGTGGTTTCAAAAGTGGGCAGTGAAAAAATACTGCCTAAGCTGCTGCCTCCAGCTGATGGTGAGGACTGGAAAGGCTCAGAGGGATGTACAGTGTGGCAGGGTCTGCAAAAAAAAATTAGAGGGCAGAAAGTGACCTGGGCTGGCTCTGCTGAGCTGCTGGCAAAAATTGCCTGAAGAGGGGGCAGAGCGGAATCAAAACAACTGTACTTTCAGCGATTTTTCTGTTATTGCTCTTTTCATTGATGACACTGAGGGGAGGAAATACTGGCCAGGAAGTGTTTCTTCTGCACCAATTAAACGTGGTTAAAAATAGAGGGGGAAATATTAAGCCTCAATGTTAGCACGAGTATACAAGGATTAATGGGAGAGCCACTTCAGGGGAAAGATGTGTCTCCATATAGTTCAGTTCTTCAAGGGATTTAACAAAATAATGATAGAAAAAAGTAGAGAGTAGAAAGAAAAAAAAAAAAGTGGAAATTTCAACAGAAAAGAAGCTAGCTATGAAATTCCTTTGAAACCATCCTTTTAAGGATTTTAAAGAGAGGGAGCATAAAAAGTGAACTGTAAAGTTCTGGCAAGAATCAGAAAAGAAAAAAAATCTCTTGAAACTAGAAAATCTTAGCACCTTACTTTATCATGTTTTTTATAATGAGTTACCACAGGTGAGAGCATTGCAGAAACCAGAGAGGTCTTCAGCTCAGGCCTAGACAAGCATATTAGCAATCTCCAGCTGGGATGAAGGATGCCAGAGCAGATGAAACAGCACCTGAGGCTGCCCTTGCTGTGTCCTGCTTACCTGGGGTAACCCGCCAAAAAATGATGCAAGCACCCACTGCTTTATAGCTGAGGTGCAAGAACTAGATCAAACGTACCCAGCAGGATTAAAACATGGCTGCTGGAGTTGGCTGGGATTTCTTCAACGTAAAGTTTTGTCAGGATGAGTAGATTGAAATAGAAACTTGCTGCCTGGAAGGATTTCATTGGCAAAGCACCACCGTGACAGTTCTTCCCGACCTGAAGGTGTTTTGGGATGGGACAGACAGCAGGCTTGCTCTGTCAGCTCAACAAAAAGCCATTTGGAACAGTTCCTGGAAGGCAAAATCCATCTAGGCTTTTAAAAACCCCAAAATATCACACTTGGTTCATGAATTCCCCGAGTCTGGAATACCCAGCAGCTGGGATTACACCAGAAGGGGACACTTTGCCCTCTCGTTGTGGCCAAGTGTGTCCAGGGCCCAAAAGTCAGCACAGCTTTGCCCTCCCACCTTGCCGAGGAGGTGGCACCAGCTCCATCTTTCCCACTTTCCTATAAAGCCCTATCTCAGATCTGCCAGGCAAAGCGAAAGGGAAAACCAGAAAAAACCTCTGACAGCAAGACCGAAGAGCCAGTTTGGTGCAGATAGGAAAGCAATCAAAATTCCGATGATGAAAGACATTGTTCACATCTTCTGTACGTGTCACACAGAAAATGCAGCAGCCCAAGAGGGCTTTCGCTGGATCACTGGATTAAATCTCTCATTTGTAGCACGATAAAGTAAATTGTCAAACATATATCAGTCCACAGTAGCAAACCAGCAATTGATCCATGCCCATAAATACAGGGAGGAAAATGTTAATATTGCAGTAAATCAAGCAGCTTCCCTCTCTAACATATTTTGCTTTTCAGAAGTGAGACCTGAATTCTCAATGTCTCTCTGCTAATGGAAAAATCCTTAAAACCTAATTAAAAAGTCTCTATTCAATGGGCTGTGGAGAATATACAGCAGTGAAACTGTCTGTGTCAGACAAATATGCTATTGATAGTCCTGTGGGAACTAATGATGAAGGGACTACAAATCAGAATAGAGAGAAAAAAGGAACTAGGCAGCATGCTGGGCACTGTTTCAGACAGCTGTGTGGTGGTGTTAGGGGAAGCTGAGGAAGGGAGAGGGCTGGGGGCATGCTGGTGTGAGCCCTAAAAATTGTCACTCCAGGACAAGTTTTGGTGGGAGAATCTGAAATGCCCCTTGGGGTTTTACCTTTTCTAAAGGAAGGGGCTGCATTGGTGGTTTTGGTTAATCAAAAGGGCAGCAAACCATCCCACCAGGCAGAACTGCCCAGTGACATCACAGATCCCTTTCTGAAGGGCAATGATCAGTTCTGAGAGACACAGCACCAGATCATCCTGGACACTCCTATTCCTGCTGACATTTGGCTGCTCCAGCAGCCACCCAGCTGGTCGCTGTTTCCTGACAGTCCATGCTGCAGCCTGGCTTGGCTCCTGGGGAGCTGCTTCCCTAGGGCTACACTGAGACATGGATGTTGGGAATGATCTGCACCCTGGGCTGGAGGAGGACGTGGCCATAGGAGGTGTGGACCACGCTGCTGGGATCAGCTGTGCACAGAACCCATCCTCCCCAGGACCTTGTGGTCCCTGCATTACAGCTCTCAGCTGCACCGTGCTTGCAGGCAAAGGCACATTAACTACATCCAGGCTCGATAAGAAGTTCTGGGATGTTCCAGGGACTTGTAACAGCCACTGGGGCTTCTGGAAGGGCAACAGCAACAACATCTGTGAAGCAACACGTGTGCTGAGAGCAGGCTTTGCCACTGTTGAACTTAATGCCAGCCTGATGGACTTCAGGCTGAGTCTGTGGCATTTCTCGTTTCTCCAGCCAGAGAACAAACACTGCATTTCTCCCAGAGTGAAACCAGTTTTCCCAAAGCAGGAATAGGCCCTTGCCCAGCCACTACAGGCATGTTCAGTCCAGAAAGGTAACAGAAAGCAGCCCAGCCCTCTCACCATCCCTGCCCCTCTCTGTGTTGCATCCTGAGCCAGCGATGGGTGTAGAGTACAGGAACACAGCACTTTGCAGCCAAGAATCTCTCACTGGAGATATTCCAGAACTGTCTGGACTCAGTCCTGTGCCATGTGCTCTGGGATGACCCTGTTTGAGCTGGGAGGTTGGACCAGATGACCCAGTGTGGTCCCTTCCAGCCTGACCCACCCTGTGATGGGCTCTGCAGTGGCAGCACTCATTGCTGACAGGAGACCAGCGGGGTTTAATTGACTGTAAACTGGACGATGAGTTTCTTGTTGCTGGAACCTCCTGTTCCTCTCTTCTACAAACACTGTTCCTGGGTTTTAGTCTCAGGCTGGTTGGACTTTGTTTGGAGAGGTTCAAAACCTCTTTATTCAGCTCCTTGATAACAAAGGAGAGATTCAGAAACAAGGAGAACATGAGGCCCCTGTAAGAAAGGGCCTGATTTCTGGACAAGCCAGGCACCCTTACCTGCCTGCCAAATGTTCTCCTCATTAGGCAATAGGAACAGCCACTTTCACCTAATGCCCATTTAATTGTTTGCATTAAGGAGGGCCACCTGCAAGGGGAGAAACTGAGAGGGGAATTATGTGAGTCAGAACGAAGCCTTGGAAGCTGAGAGCCCCAACCAGGTGCCCTCACCTGAAGGTTTCGGGGCTGGGGCTTTTCCCCTCATTCTCTCCTCTAGTCTGGACTGGAGGGAAATCTCTGGCTGAGCCCCTTTGCCCCTTTAAAATACTTTTACTTAGTGAAATTGCGTTAGTGGTGAGACAAGGTCCTGCCAGTAATTTAATTTAAATTATTTGTTGCCACCTCTACAAGCCCTGATGTTTGTGTTGGGATCTATTCAGAATAACTGTTATTTAGCATTCGCCATTCCTAAGAGCAGTTTTATATAAACTTTGATTAGATGGTTCCCTACAAATTATGAGTGTGAACACACTGGTCAGGAATTTTCAGTCAGGTTTTCATCCCATGCTCTCACTGAAGTTGGCCATTGTAACTGCATGATGTAACAAAGTGATTGTTACCTAATTTGGTGATATTTTTCTTTTTTGCTCTTAGATTAGTCTCAGAGATTTTCGATGTTCAGAACAAAAGTTCCCCCTTTGGGACATTGCAGACTTGCAGATGGTCTGAAATAGTGACTCTGGTGAGACACCTTCAGCTGAAACACTCCTGAAAAACGGCTTTCAGATAGATTCAGGTGGAAGGTGCCATCAGGTGCCAGTCTTTCACCCCAAGGTCTTGCCTAGCCCAATATACTCCAAGGACAGCAGCAGCAGCAGCAAGCCCTCTGCAAGAATGGAACAGGAGAAAAGTGGATTTCAGCAGGACTTTTGCCTCATTCCTTTCCCATTCAGCTAAACTTAGAAGATGTCTTTCCTCTCTGCTTCTCCCTAGCAAGCATTATGGGCCTAAAATTTAGCAAAACTGGTTTTAAAATGCTCTTTCACAGGCTGTAGGGTGGGATTAATTATTCAGGGTTGAAGTGATGGGAGCAAACCCTCTCTGAACCACAAGATCCCTGCAGGAGATGGGGAGGGACGGGGTCACAATATTTACTTTTGCAGGTTTAACTCTGAGCCCTGCACTTTTTTCCCCTACTACACAAATGTCTGGGGATAAAGCAGCAGAATTTCAGCTTTAATTGAGCCACAGGGAGAGCAGAAGCCGCAGCAGCAGTGGCTGGACACTCCCTGCCTGTCCCCAGCCCTGGTCCTGGGGCCATTCCTGATCCCAGGGAGCTGCAGCTCCAGAGCCAGTCCTGCCCTGCCAGCCCTCAGGGCTGCATGGGAAGGGCTGATAATCGTTGAAGATAAGGTTTTTATGTTTCCTTTACAAATCGAGCACGTTTGAATGTCGGAAGTGCTGATCATCCGCAGCTCTGCTCTGTGAGTGCGCTTTGCACTCCCTCTTCTGACAGAGGGACCGGCTGCGTGGAGGGAGGAGGAGAAGGTGATGGTTCCCTTCAGGAGGGCAGCTGGCTGTGAGCAAGTGGTGGCCAGGGGGGCTCTGCCTGCTCTGAGCCCCTCTTGGTCCCACCAGCACCAAGCCAGCTCTCCCCATCTCTTTTCTTCACCCATCCGGAGGGGTTTCAGCTCCTCTCAGAGAGGGAAACTTCGTGCCTCTCTTTGGACTCTCCTGCCCCAGCTGCCTCGGTGGACCCTGGTGGGATGGTCTCCTTAAGCAGACACCCCACTCTGTGGGTTGTGCTGGGGAAGTGGCCCTGATGCCTCCTTCTTGTGGGTTTGGGTATGACAGAGTCCCTGAAGGGTTTGCCTCAGGGCTCAGCTTGTTTGCCTACACCTTTTGTCCCCGCTGCAACATCCCCTGGTATCCGCAGCACTCCTGGGTGCTGGTCAGTACCACACAGGACATGGGGAATTTGCCACAGGTCACCCAACACCCCAGTCCATCCCTCAGCCTCTCTTCCCTGTCATGGTTCCTGTGCACAGCTGATCCAGCGCTGCTTGTTCAAAAGATTCCCGTCAGACCCGGGCACTGGGGACCCGATCCTGTTTCCCTCTCCCCCTCCCTCCCTCCAGCAGCAGCTGAGCACACCCTGAGGTGCCAGGCTTGCTGCAGGAGAAAGGAATCGATTGTTTCTGCCTAATTTGTGTACTTAATGACCTCGAGATAGACTTGCTTTCCTTTGGCTCCAGCCAGTACATGGATCACCCTGAGTTCTTCCTAGCCCTTGTTCTTGCACCAAGGTTGCACCACACCACGGGCTGTTCCCTGCCAGGACCTGAAGGCTGCGTGTCATTAAAAACTGAGGAGAAAAATGGCAGTGCTACCTCCTGGAGACAGTGTGAAGCACCAGGGCACATCTGGAATGGCTGGATCAAAACAGCACGTCTGCTGTAAGCACTGTGATGAGTCTGTGATGCCTAGAAGCCTGTGGTTTTCCTTTCAGCTTTTGGGATCACACCATGATAGTTACAGCCTATCTAAAGCAAAAGATAAGGAAAATATTTATATATATCTATATATTTATGGCATGCAAACATATGCATGCATACATTTACACATGCATATGCATACAAACATATACATTTATATAAAAATACATAAAAGCATAGAGATACATAAGTTTTTTCCTAACTAATCAATGTAGCTGCTTCAGGGTTGCATTTGATATTTGTTCTGCCTGGTCAATCATCAAGAATAACTGTGAACTCAGGGGTGTATTTCCTTCTGCTATAAATAGGCCTGACACAGGTTAACCCTCTAAGCAAAGGGTTACTTAGTGAAGTAGGTTGTGGTCTTGGCCTGCTATCGGGAGCAGAATATGTTAATCTTTGCAGTTTAATGGTTCCTTCTATTCACATCATCCCTAGCACCCCTCTGTGTCCACAGCCACAACGTTGCTCTGCAGACTGGTATGATCCTAAACATCACCCCGAGAAGCCCCTGAGGGGGTGACACTGTGCTTGCTCTGCTTCCCTGTGGAAGCAGCCTGCTGACAGTGCTGGCAAGCTGGAAACATCAGCTATTAAAATCTGGTTAGGTGTAAACAAAGGAGATGAACAACACTTGGGTGTGGTATGAGAGTGATGCCATCGAGACTGGGCAGTGTGCCAGGGATGCTCCAAGTGACAAGCATAAGGAACATTTCTGAGCTTTGTGAAGCAAGGATTGTACAGGACGATGTCATAAAAACTTAATTTAAACAAATTTACTTACATTATTAGCAGTAGATCAACTAAACATTTAAAAAATCTATTTTCCTTATGAATATTGGCTTATTTTTGGAGTTCATTTAACTTGAAGAATGAAAATTGATTCAATCTTAATTAACATAATCCTCAAGGGACATTCTCAATGCCCCTTTTTTCCCTGATGCCACATACACAATAGAGTGAGAGGTACCAATACACAATTTGAGAGCAGCTGAAGAGCTTTACTCCCTGATTCTCTGCTGGTAGAATGGGGCTGCTCCCTTTGAGCTACAGAATGGTCTAAATCCAAAACTAAATCAGCTTTTCAGCAACACAAGAAAAAAAGAAAGAAAGAAAAAAGCTGCAGTAACTCCTGAGCTGATTCAGAAAAACGTTAGTTTTGAACTCCTCAAAAAGCAGCACAGCTTGGAAAGTGTCAGGTCTGTGCAGCAGGGAGGTTTGTCCATCAGACTGGGCATTCCCACCAACCTGGCTCTCGTTTATCACTGGGTGTGTGTTCTGCCCGTTGCTAAATAAGTTATCTTCAGTGTGGTGAATCACCAAGTCAATGCTTTTATATGTATGTACAGCAATATTTTTTATTTACTTCTTAAATTACGCACGTGACGGGGAGCCTTCAAACAGCGCTCAGTCCAGGGACAAAATGAACAGGGGCTGCAAGTGCTGGGAATAAAGAAAGGAACGGGGTTCCCTCTTTGGTGAGGCACATAAGCACAGAGCCAAATGAGAAAGGATTTGCAGAGGGGTTTGTTGTTACCCATCCTTTCCTTTAACAGTGTTTGGTGGGTAAGTGCCAGGGAAGCAGCAGGGCAGCTCCTGCGCTCCCAGCTCTCTCTGCCTCGCTGGATGGCACGCACAGGTTGTCTGCAGCACTGGGGGAAAACTGGGACTGCAGGTCAGGTCAGGTGGAGCTGCACTTCTCTGCTTCACGTTGCAAAAGCATCAGCAGCAAAGCAGTCCAGAAGTAGTCACGTTCCTGCACACATCTGCGGTTTCTGTTGCTTCCCAGGAACTTCAACAGAGCCTAAGGAAAGGCCATTAAAAGCATTTATTGTAATTATTAATTATTATAATTAATTGCTATCCACAAGGACTGATAAAGGCTCAGTCAACATTGCAGAGCTGGTGGCGTCAGTGTGGTAAGAAAGGTGACACTGCTGCCTGCCAAGTACGGGGGTGGAGGGGTTACCCCAGGCAGGAACAAGCCAGGGGCAGGCAGGCTTTGGGAACAGGCAGCCCTTGGGAACAGGCAGCCCTTGGGAACAGGCAGCCCTTGCAGCGCTGCAAGAACCCTGGGGGGAAGGCTGTGGAGCTCTCCCTGAGCTCCAAGTGGTCACTGGCCAGCCTATCCCCTGGGATGGCCCTGGGTCTGTCCCTGCTCTGTCACAGCCTTTGTACTTCAGCTGTGTGTGTGATTTAGGTGATTCCCACGAGAGACAAGTCTCCCCCTGCATGAGTCTCACAGTGGCATCCCTGGTGTCTCACAAAGGGATGCTGGCAGTGCTCAGGGGGCTGCCAGGAAAAGCAGTCACCACCCTCCTCTCCTGCTCATCCCTGTCACAGGCAGGGACCAGGAACTTCAGGTCCCAGAGGAGTCAGCATTTGCTCACTGTCCTACTGCAATGGATTAATTAATCACCTGGAACAGCATTTCTGAGTCTCCAGCTCCAGCCTGTCAGTGACTAGAGGGTGATCTGAACAACAGCTGCCAAACAAAAAAAGGAAAAAAAGGCAAGAAACCACTCTTTATAAATATGAACACGTGCCTATCCATACAGGTGGATGAACAGGAAAAGGAAACCCACATAAATAAAGAAGCATGTCTACTTGTAAATAAAAAATAATTTGGCTGCGTGGTACAAGGTGATCCCCGGCTTTGTTTAAAACGACTCTGTGGCCCTCGGAATCAGACAGGTGGGAAGTGCTGATCCCAGTGTAGCACAGGTGCAGAATACCTGGCACTGCACAGCATGCAGGGCTGCCAGCCATAAACACCTCGCATTTGGGACACATGTAAACTGGGATGCTCCCAGTTAGTTCTACCTGCTGCTGGAAGGGAAGGAAACAGCTCTGAGTCCCTCTGATGGAGGCAAGGCCTCCCCCACAGGGGTCCTTGCAACCCCCTCAGGCAGTGAGATGGGCTCTGCCTCTGCAGCCACTGACCAGTTTGTCTGTGGAGTTTAATCACCAAACGCACCCTTTTGTGCCTGTGAAACGGGGGAGGGGAGCAGAAGGTCCTGGAAGATGCTGGTAATGAACCACAAACATAAAGCTCTTTAACTCTTCCAAGGCTTTTTTTTTCCTTTCCTTTTGTTGGTTTGCTGGCTTATGTTTATTTTCAAGCCTACCTGCTTTTCTGAGGGTTCGCTCTGCTCTCCATTTCACCCAAGAAGGCAAACACCCTGGAGGCTCAGTTCCCTGAGGCTGGAGGACAGAGAGGCCAGTGGGGCCACAGTTCCCGTGGGAAGCAGGAGTGTTTGGTGCCCAGATATCACAACCAGCGGAGAGACCCCTCCCTGGAGCAGGGGGCTGGAATCTGCTGTGAGTGGCACCTGCACAGGGACAGCAGGAAAAGCACAAAGATGCTCAGGGACCAACCCGGGCTGTGATGGGGGCAGAGGTGCAGCGTGACAGGAGGGATGAAACCCCAGGAGGTGAAGTTTGAGGAGAAGGAGAGAGTGCTGCCTTTGGAAGGGAATGAAGGTTTGAAGTTATCCCATGCCCCGGGGATACCTGTGGGTTTTGGTTGTTTGCTGCAAGCAGGCAGCATATTTGCCCTCCTCCTGCCTGGCTTCCCAGTTCCCTAATCGCTCCTTGTCCTGGTTTTGGCTGGGATAGAGTTAATTTTCTTCTTAGTAGCTGGTACAGTGCTGTGTTTTGGATTTAGTGTGAGAATCATGTTGATAACACACGGATGTTTTGCTTGTTGCTAAGTAGTGCTCACCCTAAGCCAAGGGCTTTTCAGTCTCCCATGCTCTGCCAGTGAGGAGACGCACAAGAAGCCGTGAGGGAGCACAGCCAGGACAGCTGACCTGAACGAGCCAAAGGGATATTCCATACCGTGGAATGTCGTGTTCAGTACATAAACTGGGTAGGGTCGGCCGTGAGAGGCCGATAACTGCTGGGGGACAGGCTGGGGATCCATCAGTGGGTGGCGAGAATTGTGCATCACTTATTTCTCTTGGGGGGTTTTCTCTCCCTCTCTCCTTTTCATTATTATCATTGTTTTTATTATTATTTTTTGGTGTTTGTTTTTTTTTCCCCCTATTAATCTCGACTCATAAGATTCACCTTTTCTTTCCAGTTCTCCTCCCCACCGTGGCAGGGAGGGGAATGAGCAGGCAGCTGCGTGGTACTGAGTTGCTGGAGTTAAACCTCAACACTCCTGAACCTGCTGGACAGAATTTGAGAGAGGAACTGAAGAAGAAGCAATTGAAACAGTCATAAAAACTTCTGACTAGTTTTGTGCAAGTTTTCAGCTGGGAGAAAGAAAGTGATCTGAGTGACTGTTCCCACTGAAGGAAAAGCAGGAATGTTTCAGGCTTTGGTTTGGCACCACGTGCTGGGCTGATTGTCTGGCACTTGCCCTGCCCCTGCCCAGCCAAATGCCATGGGCAGGGTACAGGAGGGACATCCAGGAGAGGGAAGATGGGTATGTAGGGATACAGATGGGTGGAGAAAGCAAAGGGCTTGTGAGGCAAGAAGGTCTTTGAGAGGTGGAGGGGATCTTGGGGCAGTGCAGAGGAGGCATTATAAAAAGCAGGGATTACCGTGGTGTGGGTGGCTGTGGGAATGCAGAGCCATGGAGGGGCAGGGACACAACCTTACAGTCTGTCTGCCACGGCCTTGCCTTACTCCTCCTGCAGGCAGGAGGAGGAGGTGAAGGAGACCTAATACAGATGTCCATCTTTCCCTTCCTTCCTGCTCCAGCCACAGAGAGATGAAGTAATTTGTTTCTAGAGAAGTTTATCTTCTACTTCCCCAATAGCTTTAAGAGTTCCTCGAAATTAATCTACCTAATGGGTATCTGTACTTGGCTGTAAGTGTCCAGCCCTGGCTACTTGTACAGAAATATTTTTGTGTTATGGTCATATTTTTTGCCCTGAGGTCTATAACGTGTGATGCTAGGCTAGTCCTAGTAGAAAAGCTAATAAAAAGGAAGGTTGTTAAATCTCTAAATAAACTTTTTTTCCCCTGCCATTTGTGAGTGACAAAATAATTTGTAGGGAGAACGTTCTTTTTCATTGCTACTGTCCAATTATAAACTCAGTCTCAGATGGGATTAGCCAGGTATTTGGAGATGTGGACAATACACTGCTCAACAGATCTCCCTGGATCAAAACCAGCTCTGCAGTAACATCTGATGGCTAGCCCACTGTAATTTTTCAGTATTTTAAAAATACCAAATACAGCACTTCTAAATATATCAAAGCACGGGAAAGGCCGAGGCTGTGATTTCCAGGGCATCCCGTAGCGTGAGGAGCCAGCAGCACTAGCACACAGCAGTCACACAATTTGGGGAGCCGGGGCCAGCACCCACCAGAGGAGACCTGTGAAGGTTTGTGGATGCTCTGGCCACACTCCCTGGTGCCTGGGAGTCCCCTCCTGCTCTGGGGAAGCCGCATCTCCTCGGTAACCTCTCCTCAAACAGCCAAGAGTGTGATGGGCACTGTAACTGTCTTCACATTACCCACCTCTGGCGGCCGAGGAGTGAACTGCTCAGTGTTTATTTATTTATTTTTCAGCAGAGGATGTGGGCAAAATTTTGCTGTCTGCTGCCATCTGCTGTGGGCTTACTAAGCATTATTAAGCACAGAGATGGTGCATTAATAAGCATTAAAATAAGCATTTCAGACTTGCTTCTGATAGAGGTAATGCTGCTAAGAGTAAGGGTGCCCTCAGAATAACACATGCAGTTGTAAAAAATGGATGTAAAACTCCCTGACACTTGGCCCTCTATGCAAAATGCACTTCAAAAAGTGGGAAGGAATTATGATTCCCCTGTAGGAAGGAATTATGATTTACCGGTGACTTTGTTTTTACGTGCAAATTATTTCCTCCAAGTGCTTCACTCGGTGCTTCAAGACACTCTTGTCCTTTTCTCTTTGCTTCTCCACAGCTCTCTTCAGGAAAATGAGTCAGTGGTGGAGACAGTTTCCTTTTAATCAGGAAAAATTGGCTTCGTCATTTTTTGACATCCAAAAATACTGCATTTTTACCTCTCCTTTGCCAAATCTTCATGCAAACTGTTCAAAAACTTACCCATCTAACCCATGCTGATGCTGGGGCCACAACCTGCTCTCTTCTACTGGGGCTGGAGCTCTGCCAGCCAGAAAACATGTGACAAAAGCAACAAAACAAACTCGGAAGCCTCTGCTCATGAAAAATACATAAAAAGAGAGATTAAGGGCAATGATCGAGTGTGGTCTTTGGGTTCAGATAAGAAACACTTCCTTGTACCCTCCCTAAAGTCAAACAAACCAAGCAAGCTCCTTTCTTACTGTGCTTTATGTAATCTCGGCCCCTCGCTGCCCACGAGTGTGATACTGGGCTGTTTGTTGAAGTAAATAAATTTGATCTGCAGACCTTAAAGCAGTGCTACCCTCACAGAGACCTCTGGAGAGCGTGTAGCTTTCAGGGATCAAACTGGCTCTGTCAGCAATCCCAGCACAATGCACAGTGCAGCACTTCATTTTTCAACCTGCTTCACCTGGATATTGAAGACGCACAAAAAAAATAAATGAGCCAGGGCCGTTTTTTTTTTAAGCTTAATGTCCAGTTCTTGAATTTGCGTTTACAGATGTACCCGAATCTTACCCTACAAGCAGAGCTGTGCAGCATTCCCATCTCTGTGCAGGGATGGACCTGGTGCAGGATGTGTCAGCATGTCAGAAGCATGTTAATAGCATGTCACCCATCAGAGAGGACTTTGGCATCCTCAGATACCGATCTTAGGCACTTGTTTCATGCTTATCTCTGTCTCTTTACAGAAATTTCCTGTTTATTTGTACATCTCAAGAGGAAAAAACTCGAATTTCAGACTGGCAGAAAGATGGGAAACATAACACTCCCCCAGTACAAAGATCTTAAACACCTCCAAGGTGTTTACCATGAGACTCCTAATCAGCATTAATTAAACCAGAGCTGCCTTCAGCCCCACCTGGCTTGGCAGGCCTCTCTACAAGCACATGTAGTGTAGCAAATTATTTTCATGGAATGAAGAGAAGAAATTCCAAGGAAAAGGAAAGGCTTGGCAACCTGCCATAAAAACCCTTTGAAAAGTTCCTTTTCTGTGTACCAGTTCATTCCAGCTGTAATACTGACTACTAGGAGAGATCAGTTCACCAGTCCCAGCTCCCTCTGAACAAACACAATGATCATCTCTGGTACAAAACCCTTCCCTCAGCAAATGTCCTAAACCTACATGTCCCTTCACCTGGCTTAACACAGAGAAATATGCTAATATTGTGATTATGTTTATTTCAAAACCTTTGGCATGCATGTTAATGACATAAGGTGAGGGAGGAGAATCCAGCTTTACAGAGTAACTCTTTTATATGATGAGGGCGTTGGAGGTAGATGATCTTTAAGGTCCCTTCCAACACAAACCATTCCATGATTTCAAATCATGCCTATGCATAATTAAGACACCCCAGCAAGGGGCCTAACAGAAATCAGAAGGAAGATTCACAGGCTCACTGGGTTTGGTCTACCCATAAGTGACTGTCATCAGCCTAAGGTTCAGTGCAATTTCTTGCTGGAAGAGTTCAGCAGCTTTCTACATTTTACATTGGATTTCCCTTTAATAAAAAAAGCAGACCACAATGTATACTTATCATACAGTCTTTTTATGGAAATAGAGGAGTTCAAAAGGAATTTTCAGGGGGTCCTTTCGGAAATATGAAGCAACAACCCTGTCAGCTCCAAGAGAAGCGCCCTCAATCTTCAAACTGCTGATCATATTAAGACATGAGCCATG
This sequence comes from Pseudotriccus pelzelni, assembly GCA_035584735.1. Taxonomy (NCBI): domain Eukaryota; kingdom Metazoa; phylum Chordata; class Aves; order Passeriformes; family Tyrannidae; genus Pseudotriccus; species Pseudotriccus pelzelni. The sequence continues at coordinate 111,569,454 of JAWMRA010000001.1, read as the reverse complement.
CTGGTATGTGAAAATGTCATGATAACTAGCAGTGAACGTTAAAACTCTTCTGAAAACATCTCAGGGTTTTGTTTTAATTCTGTCATGGTTCCATCAAGCGGAAATTAATTCAAGTTTCTGTGTCAGTTTTTGCAGTAATGCTTCCCTCTTCTTTTTAACAACATGCTGGTTTGGGAAGTGCTGTTTCCACTGCACTGCAGTTTCTTTAGCCAGGGTGAAAATTTCTGATGCAGTGTCCTGTGATGTCAGAGTTTGTATCCACAGAAGTACATGGAGGTTCTTTCTCAATTCTGCCCCTACATGTTGCAGCGAGAATGAAATTCTGATTCTGCCGGTGCTTTCTTGCAGCAGTGGTGATGCAGATACTGATTGAGCAGCATACATCCAAAACCACATTTCAAGCAGATCATCAGCACTTGATCTGATGATAAGATCAGTTTTGGCTGATGTTGAAAAGCTCTGGCAGTATTATCCATGATTCCTCCTACCTCAGCCCCGGCAATCAATTCTAAAATTGACAACTTTCACCCTGGGATTTTCACAAAGGGCAAGTGCAGAACAATCAGAGCTCTCCCAGCCTAATAACACGAGACTCTTATATTAAAACAGAGATCAGGAAACCCCAGCAGCACTACAGATGATTTGTCTCTTGCCTGGCTGCCATCAGTCCATCCACACACTGATGTCACTACCAGATACAAAGACTGAGGGATCTATATTGTCCCATCAGCAGAGAAAGGGAGGGAAAGCAGGGATGGTGACTGAGTGTGAGAGCCTTGGTGATGGTACTATGTGATGCTTAGCTTTGGAATGTTCAGTGGCTATTGCACTATGTGGTGCACCACAGCTGGAGCGATGATTTTGGCTCTCCAGACTATTAAAAGGCCATAAAGAAGCAACTCTTCCCTTTGAGACTGTTCAGTAAACTCAGAATTTTTCTTACAGTAAAGTTACAACCTGTGTGTTGGCCATTTCAGAGCTCTTTACCACAGGAAAACACGTAGGATTCAATTTTTAGGGACGTTGTTCACAGACACATGATAAAACATTTGAATTCTGAGATTTTTTTTCTAGCAGGGGTTGAACATACTTGCCAAAATTACCAACTGCCTGCTTCCTGCTTGTTTCCTGGCTTCCAAGAAAGCTGCTGCTCCTTGTGCAACAGAGCGTGGACCTTATATATGAAAACTGTCAGGAAAAAAACCTTTTTGTGGTTCAGATTTTGGAAGGTAAGTGCTACAATAATATCTTGCAACCTGATCTAAAGTTGCTCTATTCCTCTACTCACAGTGCCTGCAAAACTTTATCGTGACAGCATCCTGGGTTATCAGCCTTAGCTTCTTTTTCCTACACATGAAATTTGTAGCTGACAGTAAATACACATGCTGGTCATTCATCACCCAACTGCTTCTTCCACCCAGGAGAGGCTGAGTGTGCAACAGGCTGCATCAAGCCCAGTTGCCAGTACCAGAAATGAACGGTAAAAAGCAGTCTGTGAAGGTCCGAAGCTCGGAGCAGGTGACCAGAAGAGTGAAGTGGGTCCATCCATGGGGCTGGAGCATGATGTGGGTTTTCAGGAGCCCAGCACGTCGCCACTCTCCTCAGGTCTGCAGTTCTTCTCTCTGGGAATTAAAACCAGTTATGCATCTGTTGCAAATGCTCGTGTTTCTGCCCATTGTACTCTGAAGGAGTTTTCCTATTGTACAAAGATCTACAAAGGAACCATGAGGCTGCTGGAGCCTGTCCTGCCAGCTGAATCATAGAATCACAGAACACTTTGGGTTCAAAGTGATCCTAAATATCACCCAGTTCCAACCCCTGCCATGGACAAGGAACCTTCCACTATCCCACATTGCTTAGAGCTCTATCCAGCTTGGCCTTGAACACTTCCAGGGATGGGGCATCCACAGCGTCTCTGGGCAACCTGTGCCAGTGCCTCACCACCCTCACAGGGAAGAATTCTTCCTAGTATCTAATCCAACCCTGCTCTCTTCCACTTGGAAGCCCTTGATCACTTCATAAGGGAGATCTGTGCTTTCACTGGATATGAGCTCTTCATCTGAAATGTTTGGGTGTTTGTATATGCTAACGAATCAAAAGGATGTATATATTTGAGGGGGAGAAAATCAAGTAATACTAGAAGTCTTAAAGATTTAGAAATGTTATCCTGTCTTCTTTAAGTTTGTTGAGTGACAGATAGGCTTGTGGAAGCCTAAATCTTCATGTGCAATGTAGTTGTGAAAACAGTGTGTGTCATACAGCATACAGACGTGGGCTGGGCTGAAATTGCACACATAACCTTATTTTGGGCATTTCCTTGTCAGTGAATGTTTGATATTGGCATTTGGGTTTGAGGAGGAAGTCTCACATACTTCACAAATGAGATGGGGACAGGAATGGTTTCCTCACGTGCCTGTTTTGCTGATGCTGGAGTAGCATCATTGCTGTTCATTCATTCCTTCATTCCAGCAAGCTGGATGATGGATTAGCAGCACTGGCAGCATTGTCTGTGAGACAGAGCAGGATGGGATGCACCCTTTGGAGCTTAAGGTGGCTTTGCCACAAAGCTCAAAAAATGACAATTAAGAGCTTGTACATAGGTGTCTACCTGGGAGCTACGTGCCCAGGCTCCTAGCAGGGCAGTGGAGAATGGTTCACTTCACTTTTTAGAGCCACTTGAGGTGTCTTAGTGCGCTTTGCCTGACCTCCAGCAGCTGGTCTGGAAGGCCTCAGATCTCCCATATCTACCTGAGCCATTGTAGGATATCTGAGCCAACCCCACAGGGCAAGTGAATATAACCCAGGGGTAGTTATAGATCCTTGTCCTTCTGCAGGAACACATGTGAGCCAGGCAGGACAGCCCTGGGTCTCTAAAATGTCTCTGGATGCCCCTGCTGAGGCAATGGAACCCTGCCTGGGAGTCCCTCATGAAGCACGACTGCTCTCTCTGCTCAGCTGATTGAACCCAGCATCCCTCTGGCAGCACTGGAGAAGCACTGACAGCAGCAAACGTGATTTCCAGACAGTGGGACACCCTTGGGTCAGGTGAAATTGGCTGCAGTGTCCCCCAGCTTACTTGCCTCTGCCGTCCTCTCCTTCGTCAGGTTCCCACTGCAATTTCTTTGGCCCACTTGGCTTTCACTCCCCAGGATTTTCTGTAGCAGCCTCACAGTTTCAAGCAAAGCCATAGAATCACAGCATGTTAAAGGTTGGAAGGGACCTTAAATAACACCTAGTCCCAATCCCCCTGCCATGGGACAGGGACACCTTGCACTAGACCAGGTTGCTCAAGGCTTTATCCAACCTGGCCTTGAACACTTCCAGGGATGGGGCGGCCACAGCTTCTCTGGGCAACGTCTACCACAGCCTCACCACTCTCACAGGGAAGAATATCTTCCTAATAGCTAACCTAAATTTCCCCTTTTTCCATTTGAACCCATTACTGTGCACCAGAACTGCGCACAGGAGAGTCCCCTGTCACCTCCTGCCTTGGTGACTCCTGACTCAGCCCTTCCTTCCACATCTCCCTGCTCTGCCTCCAGGCCCCCTCCCCAGCCATTCCCACCCATACTGACACACTCTCCTCTCCTCTGTACCCCTGCAGGGTGCTCCCAGAATCCCTCCAAAACCCCTGCACCCTGCTCTGCCTCAGGACCTGCCCTGAAACTCAAACCCACCCTCAAGTCACACGTGTCCACGCAACATAACTCATCTGTGACAAGTATCAGCTAAACCCTGTGTGGCACAAGAGGAGCAAAGCAACAGCCAGAGATGGAGGAACAGGGCAAAACCAGACCTCCATCTGTTCGTGTATCCAGTCCAGGAAGGAAGTGGTTCGGCTGTAGACACCCGGCTTGTTCTTTTCTGCACAGCCCACTCCGAAACTGGTGGTCCCCACCAACTTCCAGATGCTCATATCTTCACATGCTAAAGGGCCCCCACTGTCTCCCTGGAGGACAAAGAATTAACACAAATGTCAGTGCCCCTGGAAAAGAGGGGAATGTCTGTTTGGGGAGGTAGGGGAGAGACTAATTCGAAGTCATTCAAAGTTTCTTGTTCCTGCTCTATTCTGGGTCCTGGGAAAAGCACGTGTTATGGCAGGAGTTGGAGACTTTTGAGACATATATTAGATAGTATTTTGATTTCACTGGCTCATGGCTGTTCAGTTGAGCTGAGTTTAGCCCAGGTTTGCAACAACAAGCTCACATCTCACCTCCCTCCCTGCCTGCTCCCGCATTCTTTTCTGGCCCTTCCCAGACTCTTCGCTAAGCAGATATTACTCCGTGTAAGTACTGAAAACTACCACATCTAAGTACTGAAAACTCTCTTTATTGTTTTCTCTGCCCTATGGGCATCAGAGCCAGCACAACAACAGAAAAACAGGGAATTTGTAACAAGCCTTTCCCAGTGGTAAGTAGGGCTCCCTGAGTCACGTGTGTCCCTGTAGGCAGCAGTCCCAGGCAGAGTGCTGTGCTGGTGCCAGGTTGGGGAGGTTATGTGCAAACAGGGGGTTAAAGGAAGATCCATGCACCCACTGCCTTTGTTTTATTTTGCCCCTTGCATGATGGAGACCGAGCAAATCTGAAAACATGAAGTTCACAGAACCACAGAATGGCTTGGCCTGGAAAAGACATTGAAGATCATCTAGTTTTAACTCCCTTGCTATGGGCAGGGACACCTTCCACTAGAAATTCCTCCCCAGCCCTTGCTCCATGACTAGCCAGGTGAATTCATATTAGTTCTGTATGTGGATGAGACTTGGCACAAGGCTGGCACCATCATGACTTTGACAGTGATTTGGAATCATCATCACCCTGTGTTGTGAAGGATGCTCTGCTTCACCTCTGCTGTGAACCTCCCTCCCCTGGAGTCATTACGATTCCTCTGAGTTACTCAAACACCTCTCCCTTTCTTCCTCCCCCTGCCTCACTACACTTTCCAAAACCACACACTTCTGCTTCTCTACTGAGACAAGCGTTGGCTGCTTTTCCCCACGGGCTTTCCACACCTTGCAGGTCTCTGGGGCTGCTCAAAGTGCTGGGAAGTGCAACTCAGCACAGTGCAGAGGCCACAGCCAAGGCAAAGAAAGGATGGCACCATGCTGCAGCACATGCAACTAATCAAAATATGCCTTAAGTAAATTTTTTTCTTCAGAAGTAACAGATAAAGTCCTCTGAAGAAACATGAAAAGGAAATTGCAGCATATGAATGCAGGCACAGTCAGTGACTGATAATGGCAGTGAGCAGAATAAATGGCACAAACCCAAATGTTTGCCCAAGAAAAGCCTGGGAGTGCCTTCTGATAACTTATCACTCATGTTTTTCCATTGCTGGTGTTAATGAGCACAGTCGCAGTTTGGAAACTTCCATACCTGGCAGGTGTCCACCCCTCCCTTTAGGAAACCAGCACAAAGCATTGAAGAAGTTATGATCCCACCGTAGACATCCCTGTGATTGCAAATCGCGTTGGAAATCAGAGGAACACCTGCGTAGTTCATGGTGTCGGATGTATCACCTGTTAAAAGAACAGGAAAACAAAGGAAAAAAACAAAACGAAAACTTTCTGCCCTTGAAAATAATCACCATTTGTAAACAGAATATGTTTTAGTATACAAAGAATCAGCAAGCAAAGGTCAAAGAAATACAGTTGAAATGACAACACACAAGTAAGACAACTTGCTGCCTCATCACTTATAAAATACAGCAGCTATCTACTCTACAGAGCTGAGGACTATCACAGTGTATAATAAAATCTGTTCATTATATATTTCCACTTCAAACTACACAATCAATGACAGTAATGAACTAAAAAAAAAACCAGTTGAACATTGCCTGCAATACCAGTGCCAAAATTAATTTCAAAGTTATCGCCTGTTCTGTTAGTCAACGAATCATCTGCAAACATCTGGTTTCTTTTATAAATATTTATTTTATTTCGTTTTATTCTGAGCCTAAGAGGATCATTTCTGCAAATGGAAGTATTTGCACACTGCCTATTGTCAGATCAGAGCTGGCATTTTATGTGGCAAGCCTCGCTTTCATTTTCTCCCCACCTTTCACTGTTATCTGTAGATCAGGTAACGTTCTGTTCTTGTTCTCTGAACAAGGGGAACACGTTAAATGACACGAATGAGGGATGATAAAGAACAATTACCTGAGAATTCACGTATTTTCACATGAAAGTGATCCAGTGTAAATTATTGATTAACATGACCTGTGAGTCATGGTAAGAGAAACAAAAATAATTCCTTTTTCTTTCTCACATTATTCACAGATCCAATTTTTACATCACCCAACCTGCCTGAAAATGCAGGGATGGTCAATTCTTGCATTTTTGCTATGCTTTTTATGCTTGAAGTTGCAAAGAGCCCAGCCTCTCCGTTTCAGAGAATATGCTCATCCATTCCTTGTGATAAATGTTTCTACAGAGTTTTTGCAGTTCAGAATGGCCATAAAATTTAGGAACATGTATTCTTTCTCCCCCTTCCCACTCCCCTGATATTCCAGAAAATTAAACATTGAACAATGCCCCAACCAAGTCCTGTATTTACTGTAGGTAAGATGTTTATATGTAGCGCAATCAGCAGCAGACCATTTAAAATACCTCCTTCCACAGTTGCTCCCCATCCTGATACCCAACACATTTTCCCTGCCGGGAAATGTTCACCATAATTAGGCAGACAAATTGGTTCTATGTGACCTATTTAAAAAAAAAAAAAAAAAAGAGAGAGAGAGAGAGAGAGAATTGCTTTTCATAATTTAGCAAAATAAAATTTATGCCTGAGAAAAACTGGAAGATTTGGCTCACAGTGGAGTTGTTATGAACACCACCCACTCCCCACATAAATAGCCTGGCAGTTCTTCAGGTCTTTTGTCTCACGGCCAACATGGGGGGTTTGAAACAACACCCACACCAGGCCCAGTGAGTTTTGAGTGTGAAGCAAGAGGAGGAGATGTCAGAAGGTCAGTAAATTGAAGAATGAGCAAACACAAAATGCACGGTGTGGGCAGCTGATGGGCAGATCAGGGGCCCCATGGCATGACTGCTCTGGCGAGACAAGGAGCTGTGAGTTCTCTGTGCTCTCCTGAAAGGGCACCCTCGGAGGCTCTTTCCTTCCCACCCATCAGCTCACGGAGTTCCTGCATCCCTGTGCTCTGGGTTATGGAATGTCATGCCACAGGATCGGTGTTTGATGCTTGCAGGGGCAAACTGACGTGTGGAGAGGAGCTGAGGTTGAGTAAAGGCAGGGAAAACACAAGGTGTTACTGGGCAGTTCTTAGTGGTTCAGTTCTCCACGGTGATCCCAGCTCAAACATCAAGCCCCCAGCATGGACCATCCAAGCCCCCTGGGGCATGGTGGGTATCTCACTCAGGTGCAGAGCCTCTACTGCTCTTGGCAGCCTCCCAAATGTATTCCCGAGCAAAAGAAACCAGCGTCCACTGAGATATAAACCAGAACAAAATCAAACTTAATTTTCATTAAATGTGAAAGTTTAAAGTGTTGCAAGAGAATTGATTTTGGAATTGACAATCTAGATGTGCCAGAGAGCACCTGCTCCCCTTTGCAGAGAGCTCACAGTGACTAGGAGGCCTTGGCAGGCGATCCTGTAAATTCATCCAATATTATTATATATTATTTCAACTCGGTGTGTCAGCTGCAGGTAGCATTCTGCTGCGAAAACAAAAGTAGTTTTAATTTAAAAGCATCATTATATTTGAACTGCCTTTTCTTCTCTTTGAGATTCAAGCTTGATTTTCAGCTTTGGACACTGCTGGATATCCTGATACTCATAGAAAGGACATGATAAAAATCTCTGTGACCTTCAAGTAAAATGAGGCAGGGTGTTTATTTTAGATAGGAAAAATATTTAGAAATAATAAAGTTAATGTTTGCCTATTATTAAATGCCTTCAGTAAATCAATACTGGGGTGGACTGGGAACACTTCGCAGCACGTTGTTGCTGTCCATGCCTGGATATGGAGCACAGAGGAGTTCCTGATACATGCCAGGGTGGCTTGGGTGGTTTCTGCCGGTGTTGTCTGAACAGGAATCACTGCCTTGCCGTCACAGCAGCAGTCAGGCCACATCTACACTGCCCATCTCTCACTGATTTTGGAGAAGATGGGGATTCAGTCCACCTGGGGCAGGCATAGGCACCAACAGAAGTTCCCCTGTCTGTACCAGGAGAGACCCTTCTTGCTTTGAGCTGGAAAGGTGAGAAAGTCTAGTGAAAGCCAACAGAGATAATTACCATTGAGAGCAAGGGGTGCTGCCAGTTTCATCAGGGCTATATCATTTCCCATTGTCTTGGGTTTATAATTTCGATGGTATATGATTTTTTCCACTGAATATGGGTGAACTTGGGTGTCTTGGTGTGTCACAAAACCGACCTGCACACTCCATGAACTCGGCAAGTAAAGGCTGAAATAAAGAGGTAGGAGACAGTGAAAAACCTTCAAGAAAACCCTCAGATTTTCTAGTTGTCCTCTGAGCTTATGGATCAAATAAAACTCTACAGGCAAATAGCTCCAGCCTGCTGTACTTGCTTACCTGTCCATTAACATTGGCTACGTTTTGCACCTAACTTTTAAAAATGTAGAAAGGGTGACTAATGTTATTAAGACATTGCATCACTGATATATTATCTGTGCAAATATCTGTGTATTTCCACAAATATATGAGAGTTTTGCTTCAGCCCAGCTGTCTGTCCTCCTATGAGACCCCACAGCTGCTGCCTGGCACACCTCTGCTCAGCCATACCCCCACAGCACTGGTGGCAAGGCATTTCAAAGGAGAAACTTCCCTTCTGCCCCCAGTTCATGAGCAGGCACATCTTTCAGCCTCCAGCACACGAGCAGCTCCCCTTCTCTTGGCTTCACCTCACTGGCATAGCAGAAGAGCTGGGAAAAGGCTCGGGGGATGTGGGTTGTGTTGCCAGCTTGCATCCCCTTTAGCCTTTGAACACAACCAACTGGGTTGTGAGGGACAGAGCCAAGGACAAAAGTCCTAAAATGCTTAATTCCTAAGTAATTTTTCTTATGGCAACACAGGGCTCTAAATAAGATCTAGTAGTGGGATTTGTCTGCCCCATCTTTTGCCTTTACTGAATTAAAAAGCATCCTACAGGACCTGCTCAGGAGAAGACATCCATGCTGTGAGTGCTTGAAAGTGATCAGGAAAACCCCATTTTAGCTGCCTAAATGTCTTTGGTGAAAGTGGTCTGGAGTTTGCAAGAACAAAAAGAGCTCTCCTGCACTACTGGCATCAAACGAGACTGCAAACCCCAACAGCTCATTAAAAATATGTTTGTCAGGAAGACGAGTTTAAACTTCACAAAGAAGATGAGTTTAAATAACTATTTAACATCTATTTGGAACCATGAGACCTCTTCAAACTGCATAAAAAGGAGCAGTGGAGTATGTGGCAAAGGGTACAAAGCTCAGCACAACTGACTAACAACCACTGATTGATCCTGTCACCTTGAAAAACGATCCTGTAATTTATTTTTGGAGCTCCAGCAGATCAGAGGAGCCAAATACAAATTCCTCTTGAGCTCATATGCAATGTACAGAAGTTGCAGATCAGGATAATTAGACTCCAGCACTTAAATGTGGTCTTAAGCTCATTTCCCGCGAAGCTGGGAGTGACCAGAAGATCTGAAAACTGGGGCCCTGGGTTTGGACCACTTCTAGGGGAGGCTTTTTTCGATAAAGACTCGTGGAAGAAGAGAGAGAAATGGCTCAAAAGTTACGGAGCCCAGGAAATAAGTTTGTTTTTAAGAGAAAGCAGGGTGCATCAGTGGGGGGATTGATTTGGGGACTCACTCGTAGACGCAGTGGGCGGCCGTGAGGATCCAGCGCGGGGTGATGACGGAGCCCCCGCAGAGGTGGTGCCCCTGGAACTGCAGGCTGACCTGCCAGGGCCACTGCCGGGGGGACGACGCGTTGCCCCCCACGATCCGCGGCCCGTAGCTGGCCCGGGTCCCGCACGCTGCCAAAAACCAAAGGTTGCTCTCCGTGGAGGAGACACTGGTTTTGGTCACCTTCAGCCCCTCCTCTGGGAGGCTGGGAGGTCTCTGCAGCCAGACCATCCCCATCCCAACCCCACGGCCCAGCTCCCAGGAGTTTATCTTCCTCCCTCCCATCCCTGCAGCATCATTCATGACCTGGGGGGTGTGGGGTCGCATCTCTCAGCTGAGCTGTAAAACCCCGCTGCTCTGCCCTCCTTACGCGCACAGGGTCCCACACAGGCAGGCCGAAGCATCTCCTCTCCCCTGGTGATTCTTTCGCTGTTGTATTTTGATTTTTTACATAGCTGACATGGAGGAGTGTGGGATGAAAGCTCAAATGTTAAGGCAGAATTTCCCTGTCCCTGCTGAGGTGGCAAAGAGTAGGAATTACAGTATCAGTCCAGGGACTCAACTCACAATCTTTAAATGCCTACTTGCTACTGGGATCCTAACTAAAATGCTCTTGCTATCTGATGCTCCCAGTCTGCACTCCCAGACTATTTTCATTTGCTGAAATTCTTTCAAATTTTACTCAAGAAATACAATTTTTCTTTGGTGTGATAAACTGATAGTACAGTATGCCCTGAGAAAAGAATTCCACCCAACTCTTGACATGCAGTGGATAAAGAAGGACAGTTTCTGATTTCATTTTCACGTTTCTTACCCAAGCATTTTAAGATGATCACATTGCCAGAAGTGCACTCCTCTCTGAAATGAAAAGAAAATGCAGCATTAGTTCCAATTCACAGATACTGGTTGGTTTGTTTGTTTGTTTTCCCAGTGTTGTGTCATTTTCCTGTGCACATAAATGTAAGTAACTCAAATATTGAAAGAGGTACAAAGCTATGAACTCACACAATCTAATTAGGGCATTTAACTGAAATATTTAAGTCAGGAGCTTGGCCACCACCAGGAGCCTGCAGACCATACTCTGCCCTGCTGAAGAGTGGTTCACTCTTCCATGAGGGAAGGCTCACCAGCAGTTTTCAACATGTGATCTGTAGTCTCCTTGGATCCACAGCTTCTTTCTCAGTGGAAGGTATCTAAGAAAAGCAGGCATTTGTCAGGAGGAAGAGATGGACCATAAATGGTTCATAAACCCACTGGGAAGTATATAAGGATCTGTAAACCAAAACAAACTGCTTCACAATGGAAAAAGATAAGTGCCTGGTGTCTATCCATTTGCAAAAATGGGACCCTGGGACAAACAGTCTTTTCAAACAGCTCATTTGAAAGCCTTTGTTGATTTAAATGGGTCTTGGATCAGACTCAATTCATATTCCAGCAAGATTGATGCTCAGTCTTGGTCTGTGATGCATAACACCACCAACCACTTATGAAGCACTACATGCCTGAAAAAATAGCAAGAATCCCAAACTATTAGTAATTCCCCTTCTATTGACTGCTCTCTTCCTGTCAGGAGGAAGGAGCTGAGGCACACCTGAGGTTTGTTGCATTGTGCAGGGATGCCACTTGGTCAGCTGAAAACCACTGGCTGAGGGATACGAAATGTCTTTGAAACTGTTTTTCGACTGCATCCACGGGTAGGTGACCTGAACTCACGTAACTGCAAATGAATCATAAACACAGCTCCCTCAGACAGCATCTCAGCAATCTGTTTAAATAATTCAGCAGTTCCACTAATGAGAACCCAGCGCAGCAACCACAATAATCAGATTCTGACACCCGATAAAGTAATTCTATCCTCCCCCTATGCTTCCTACAACATGCATGTATTTTTTTACATAATCATGCGTGGAAGTCAGACATGCTGAAATGCATTTAACTGGCAGAGAAAGTAAATTTTAATTCTAGTATTGCAATAAAGCTTTTTACTGGAAGTGGTTGGCACATTTCCCGAGGCACTAACAAGCTCACTGTTTCCTTTTTCTAGAATTATGTTCCACAGAAGGGGAGGATGAATAATTTGTAATTTTGTCTTGTCCTTGTTGTTGAACTTTGAGATGTACTTTGTCCTAAGGGCAACAAGAGTTTATTCAAAGAGGCTTTATAGTGCTAACTATAATGTCCAGAAATTAAAATGATGCTGTTGTAAGAAATAACAGCACGTCATGACAAGTCACAATTTCCAACTCTTTTTCAGTTTTGTGAAAGTTTGCGAAAGAAATGGTGCTTTTTCAGGAGTAGGATCAATCCAGCAATAACCATGTCACCAGGTTCTTTTGTAATTGTGAGGCGGACCTTAAATGCCAACAGATGTCATGACATGATTGGTACATACATATTTCATAGAGAGGAAGTTAAAAGAAATGGAAAATGTTCATATGATTTTTGTGCCTCCCTGACAGGCTGTAAGCTGCTAGAATGACAGACAGAATTCAGTCATCTGCACCCCACAGGGAAAATTTAACCAAACCTCTGTATTTAGCCATCATGCAGGATTTGCAGCTGTAATAAAAGCCATTGGCAGTGCACAAGTATTCAGGACTATTTCCCACATCATCTCAAATCTCCTCAATCATATCATTCACAAAGGTGGATTGTTAAGTCATTTTTCTTTTAAAGAATGAACTAATACATGGTTTCATTAAAAATACTAAAAAACTCAGTTTGTTCAAAATGCCAAATAAAGTGTCTGGCATTTGGTGTTCATACCTTGAGAACCCCAGGTGTTTGCAGGTAGTATTTCCATACTCCGCTCTCCAGTCGTCAGAGCAGACTGTTCTCCAGGATCCAGAAGTGAACACTTGCAGCACTGCCCTCTTGCCACTCAACCTGACTTTGAGATTCAGGGGAAGAGAAGCCTGAGTGAGTTGTGAAGATGAACCCTCAGGCACACAGCAGGTACACGACAGGTAATCCACAGTGTCAGTGCACCACTGTGGTATCTGTGTTTTGCTAGCTCACCGAATTTTTACTGCTTGTCTTTTTCATCACTTGGATTCTTTGACAGAATTTTTCTGTGCTTTTTTTTTTTTCCCCTCCATTAAGGAGGGGGAACCTTCCTTAATGTTCTAGCTGAGCTAGAACCGCCAGGAGAAAAACATGTGTGCTGATGGGAATGGGTAGGGAATGCCAGCTCTAATACAGCTGGAGAAGGCTGCCTTGCCCTCCGGCAAGCCTAAGCGATTCCTGGCAGGAATTTCCTGAGGAAACCTGCGGTAAAGTTAAGTGATGAAAGGTGGCTGGCACGTCCTGCACTCCTCAGCGCAGTCAGAGAGGTGGGTGCCCCTGTGCCCAGCTGCCCAGGAGGCCCCTGGGCCTGGGAAAGGGCACATCTACATGGTCTCCCCAGGGAGAAGGGAGGTCGCTGCTGAACAGTGTTTTCCCCCCTGTGCCCACGAGCCAGTGTTATGGAAAAGCAGAGGTATTGCCACAGGCTCCACAGGGGTCTGAAGGCTGAACATCTTGTGTGGGGTGTTAGCTGGGACCAAAAGCTTGTGGTTCTTTTCATTCCTAGTACTGCACAAAGTTGTGCTGCCTCCTCACCTGCAGGTACAGGAGCCAGAATTACAAGTGCACTGATCTAAAAAGCAGTTATTCGGTTTACTAACAGCAGGCTCCTTTCCCTCCAGTGGCTGTGAACACCACAAACATTTCCCATAGCACAGGACAGGGAGGGACCACTTAAAATGGCCCTGTGATGCCCAAAACCATCACAGAGAGAAACTCAGACACGGGGTATAAATTTCACATGTAGCAGCAAACTCTGCATCACTGTATGTTCAAAAGGAAGTTGCAGGTCTCTCCCATTGCCTTGCCCCCCAGGCTTTTAAAATCTTCAAAACCAACAGAGTGCAACTGTGTGCCAGTGACTACAGAGTTGTGTATTTACACACCATAATGCAGTGGTGTTATACCTGGCAGGCAGAGCAAATGCTGGCAGTCAAACAGCATCTGGGCTTCTAAAGGAGAAGGGTGCCCAATATGGCAGGTGCAATATTTAGCAATCATCACGTTTATTTATCTTAAGAGCAGCTTGATTTCTCATGAACTGCAAATCAGTACCTCAAAGAGATTGTTCCTCTGAAGTGGTGATTTATATAATCCACCTGTCTCAAACTTTCTTGTCTCAAACTACCCCAGCTCTTTACAACATGCATTGTGCCAATGCTACAGGAGGAGGTAGGAGGGATTTAAATCAAATTTAAATTACCACATCTGTACTCATCCTCCCCTTCTTTGCAGTTGAAGACACCGTTGCACCTCGCTGATTTCTGGATACACTTAAAGGATGATCGACAGCGAAACTTCCCAATGCAGTTGTATTGGACTACAAGAATGAAAGAAAACAGAGTGATGAAAACCCACTTGGATATTGATTTAACACTTCTGGCTTCCGTTATCTGGCCAGATTTCAGTCCAGTTAAGGAAAAGGCAACTCTTGTACTCTAGGAACTTTTGACATAGAACCTGCAGGTTGCTACATGGTGCTGTTAAACTCATCCATTAGTAATGACTCGTAGGAGGAGTCAGCCTTGCTGTCTGTGCTGACTCCTTCCCAGATCCTTCTACCCAGTTTAAGTTTCACTCCAGGGCAAGTTGCTGCCTGATACCTCAGTCCCTCAGCAGCCAAGCAAGGAGACCCTTGAAAAGCACAGCCAGAGCACGCCATTCCTAAGGGGATGCCTCAACCTCCTTTGAGCTTATCCCTGTTGCAAGTGTGAAGACACATCCACATTTGGCCCCTAAATTTGAGAGGGTCACACTTCCCCATTGCAACTAAATTCATTCTGCATTTTCTTCTCCGTTGTAGAAGTTGCTTTTGATAGGGAAAAGTTCTTTAATTCACTGAAAGCAAGCTTAGATAAGTGAATTACAGGACAAAAGTATGGTGTGAGCTACCTGGAGCCTCCCCCAGTTTCTAAACTCAGCTCATCACCCAAGAGGAATCAGTGAAGTTTTACTAGAGAAAGGTTTCCTGGAGCTCTGTATTCCCCAGTGTTGTAAATATTACACCAATCCTCTCAGGAGTGCCAAACCTATTTCATCCCTACATGTAAATAAAATTTAAAGCCATCACATCAACAAGATTTTTTACTTCAGCAAACAAGCCGCAGTAGTAGTTTTAATTCCATTCTCAGTAAAAGGCTCATGAAAAATTAAGCATTTGAACGGTTAAGCGAGAACTTAATGAATAACTAATGGTACTCACCACCCAGGCCAATGGCAGCTGCTAGGATTACTGCAAGGAACAAACCACAGATATATGGAAAGTATTTCAGGGAGGCAAAAGCATGGCACACCGAAGGTGGCTCGATATCTCCTGGAAACCAAACAGAGAACAGCTTCAGTGGATTTAAACCTAGCTGAGTTTGCTATGAGAAAAGATTTATCTAACATTAAAGTAGATGGCATGAGAACTTCCTGCATATGCTTCATGAGCTGAGCTGACCTGGAGGGTTTTGGATCCTCTGTCTCAGGGACTGAGAAGGCTCCAAGTGCTTTGGGGGTGCTGGTGCTCTCAGACACCCCTTCAGCATTTGCCTCGTGAGGGGTCTGAATTGTGCCCCCACAGAGCACTTGGCCTGTCCTCAGTGCAGAGCAGAATGCGAGGTCTAAGTTTTCACTTTCAGGGGTTGCATCACACTGTGAGCTTTTCAAGTACAGGAGCACCTCTCCTGAAAATGTGAGTCCCAGAACAAGAGTGAAATTCGGACCAGTTTTGTTTGTGTAATCAAACCTGTGTGCAGGGCACAGGTATCCTCCCTGAAGGCTTCAGAAACTCAAGTGGACCGATAAACTCTTTCAGTGGAAGCAGCAAAGAACGAACTGGTTTCAGTCTCCTCCTTATGACCCTTCTTCTCAGTGATGCCTCCTGACTCTTGCCAGTCCCAGCTGGATGCTGGGAATCCTGGGAATTTTGGGAATTCTGGGATGAGGCCAGTCGCCACATAGCTCTTCCTCATGCAGTGGGGAGCTAAGTCCCACTATGTGATGCATTTCTCCAAAGCTGGGGTAATGTAGACACAGTAATGAGTAGGAGGAACCCAAAGGTTCAAACAGAAGCAGGAATATTGGAAAAAACCCCACAGGATTAGCTAGCAAATAGGTGCTCAAAACAAGTAGGAGGAAAGTCATTGGTCCTTTTGGACTTGGCAGCAAGTTAACTGGAAGTTATGGAAAGCTAAATTAGCAAAAAAACAGGATCCCCAAACTAGTCTTGAAAACTGAGTAAAAAGCTGATCTGTCAGAAGTTTTGTTATAAAGGCAAGAAGAGAACTGAGCGATGGCTCAAGGCTGAGCCTTGAGTTTCCAAGTGAAAAAAATATGTATCTAAAGTTAAAATATACATTGGTAGCAATTGCTGAATAAATTTCATGGGCTTGACCTGCTCACCAAGCACTGACCTCCACAGCTGACCTGGCACTGTCAATCTGGAAGACAACAACAGATTCCACTGAAAATAATGAACAGTTCACTTGTTTCAAATGTATCCTGATATACAAGGGGAAAACTGGGGGGAAATAGCAAACACAGCTACACAGGGACTGGCAGAACCTTGTCTTCAATTTTAGTTCACACTGCTCTTCCTCCTCTCATTCTTCAAGCTTCGAATTTCAGATTGACAAAGACTTGCAATCAGTCAAGGATAAGGAGTGTCTGCCAGGGTTTACAGACTCTCTAGTAAATCCCAGCTTACACAGGCTCTCTCAGGAGAAGCTGAGTAACTAGTTTTGGCAATGGAATTGGTGCCTGGCATGCCAAAAATCTTAGACAGCTGTAGTGGCTAATGGACCAGAAAATTAAATCTTCATTCTTGAAGCCCAGCCTGCCTCTGTTGAAGCTAATGGTCATTTTGCCATGAAACCTATGGGGAGTAACAAACTCCAAGGCTGCTTGTACTGTATATCCAGGTTTTTTAATGGACCGATTTCCAGGTTGGTAAAATTTCAAATAAGCCGCACAAAAATACGTCTGAAAAGCCTGGGGAAATGTTTGCTTTGTGGCTGAAGTGTGTGAATAACGTGGCTGTGAAAAGTGCTTGTTTGTGCAAGCCAACACAAGATGTCACCACGTTCCTACTGTGGCAAACCTCACAGCTGGGGGAGGGAGGCTTCCTCTAAGTGATTGTTTTGAGTGGGCAAGCAGAGTTTTGCAAGGCTAAATATCTACGTTACCCACTTAGATTGCAAAGGTCAGAAAGCTGTGCAATATCCCTACCAGGTCCTTCTGCACTGGCGTCCACTGTTGCTTGGGGTATGAAGAAAAATCTTTTGAAGGTAAACTGAATTTGTGGTGCTGGAGGTTCATCTTCTGTAACAGAGATGACTTCAAGACTTCCAGTAGTGGGATTTGTCTCTTGCACCTGACTCAACAGAAGAAAAAACAGAGAAAGAACAAAATCGCCTTTGTAAAATGTTGTCATAGAATCACAGAATGGTTTGGGTTGGACGGGACCTTAAAGACCATTCAGTTCCAATCCTCTGCCGTGGATGGGGACACCTTCCCCTAGACCAGGTTGCTCCAAGCCCCATCAAACCTGGCCTCAGACACTTCCAGGAATGGGGTATTCACAGTTTCTCTGTACTTCCAGGGCCTCGCCACCCTCATAGTGAAGAATTTCTTCCTAATATCTAATCTAAACCTTCTTGTAGCCTCCTTTAAGTACTGGAAGGCTTCAAAGTGAACACTCTGGTGCCTTCTCGTCTCCAGCTGGACACCCCCAGCTCTCCCAGGCTGTCTCCACAGCAGAGATGCTCCAGCCCTCCAGGAATCTTTGTGACCTCCTCTGAACTTGTTCCAGCAAGGCCCATGTCCTTCCTGTGCTGAGGACTCCAGAACTGGACACAATACATTGTTATGTACTTCATCTTCACATGAGGAGCACTTAAAATTAATCTTCCAGCAAACTATTGAGTTTAACTTTTGTTCAGATTTGTCTAAGCACCATATCTACTTTTTAATATCTCCCGCTGGGGGTGTGAATCCATCCCCTTCTCTATAATTGCAATAGGAAACAAGAGACTAAAAAGCACACAACACCTGCACAGAACCTGACAGGATCCTTATTCAGGAGCCCCTGAATTCTAAAACCAGTACACTTGATGACTTACTGCACAATGAAAAAAAAAACCACAAACAAACCAATTAAAACGAGCTACACTAGAATTCAGGGCAAATAGATTTGAAATGCTAATTTCTGATTGCACACTGGCAAAAGGGATCAGATTTTTGAGCTCACAGTGGTGTGAAAGGGGTCCAGGTTTGCTGAAGACAGTGGAGCTGCTAAGCTGTAAAAGCAACATGTTTGCAGTCAGTCCCAGAAAAGGCTTTCAATGACACATTTTAGGCAAGAATACATGTTTTATCTGTGACACTATCTTCAAGTCACCTGGAATGTCTTTTCACCTTTCAGCAAACAACTGCAATAAGGTTCACACTTTCATTTGATAAAATTCCACATGCATTTCCATGAAAATAAATTAAATTTGTAGAGAACCTGCTAGCACCCTTTTAAATATTAAAACCAAAAAAAAAGTCTTCTGACTGGTGCATAATTTGCCCATCAGGAAACAAAACAGCATTGTGAAGCAAACTGCACGAAAGCTGAACACGACGTTCCGTTCATTCAGAGGCTATCACACGCTCCCGAACCTTCACTCACCTCTTCCTGAGAAGTCATAGCTAAAAGCAAAACTGTTTTCTTTCTTCATTATCAAAAGCAGCCAAAAGGAAATTCTGAGCCTGCTAAGCCACTCGGCTCTGGGAATGTTTCCACCGAGCCCCCGCTCAGCCTGTCGCACGCGGCGCTACGGCAGCAGCCCGTGTAACCCAACCTGGGCCAGGGGTATCGGGTGGCCTGGCTACGGAAAGGGGAAGATAAAAATTCAGCATGCTTTCTAATTAGCCTAAGCAGGCCAGGTAATACTGTAGCCTTTGCAAACCTCTCTGTCACCCCTCAGCAAAATGAGCGCCACAGGCGGCACAGGCTCGTCTCCTGTCAGAGCAGGCGCAGCTGAGGAGCCCGATGATCCAGAGCTGTGGATGGCAGAAGGCACCAGCCCCAGAGCTTCATCTCTTCAGCACACCTTGCTCTTCCCTCCCTGGGTTTAACCTTTGCTGTATGCCTGCACGGGGGTTTTTGAAAAAGACCCATCGTTTAGTTATGCATGATTTTTATAATTAAACGTTGCACTGTATTTTGGAAGTACTCTGCAAGCAGTTGTCTCGTGTTTCTGAAGCAGCAATTCATTTGTACTCTGGGATTTAGGAAATGAAAATGTATTCTCAGCTGCAACAAATGCTCAGGAGCAGTAATAATTTGGCTTTTTTTAAATCACCAAGAAGAGTGATCGATGGCAGAGGGAGGGGTCAAGGAAGAAGGAGGAGGAGAATTGAAGCAAAAAGCCCACAGTGAAACAAGGCTGCTGAGAGGCCAGGGAAGAAATTAAGGTTTTCCATTACAAAACCCGTGTCCCTGGAATATGGCTGCAGTGAGGGAAGGTGTTCAGACCCTTTGCTGTGCACGATGGAAACTGGCAATTCCAAAGGAGAGGACGCCATATCATAATCCTGTTAAACTAAGCCATGGCATCAAGAATTCTTCATCATCTCCTGCGTCACTCTTTCAGCAGCCTTCCCTGGAAATGGGAACACAAGGGGAGATAAGAAAAAAATAAAATAAGAAATCAGACAAAGATGTATAAAACAAGCTGCATTTCTTGAGTTGCTCACGATGCTCTGCCATTCTCCCCACCAGGCTTCAGAGACAATTGGTTGGACAAGCAGCTCAACGTGACCAGGTGCCCCAAGGGAAACTTTAGCCAAAGAGGGGGCAAAGTGAGGGTTTATTTCAGGAGATCAGCAGCTCAGGTTATCCTTTCAGTCCATGGGGTGAGATGTCCTGTGCTCCACAGGGAGCGGTGATACCTCCAGTGAGGATAGCCCAGGCCAGAAAAAATCTGTTTCCAACCAATTTACCTGCTCTGGCCATGCTGGAAAAGCTTGGGAACCAGACAGGGAAGCTCTGCAAAGGCTCCCACAGTGGGACAGGCACAACTGGAAAGGACAGGCTTCTCCTTCCTGCTGCCACCCTGAGCTGCTCCACGCTCAGCCTCAGGGTGTGATGTCTAGATGGGACCCTGGGGTTCATCTCAAACTGTTGTGTTGCGCATTGCCTTTGGCTGTGAAGACTAATGCAAGAGCCACGTATGATAGGGACAGGAGGACATGAAAACTGAGCCTAAATGGAAAGAATCTGGCCTACAGACTAACTTCTTACATGCTGCAGGACAGCCCACACAGTGCAGTCACAGCTCAGGTGGATTTCTCAGCTTTCAGGAGACAGTTTAAATGGAAAGGCTAAAAGATTCCATCCCAGCCCCTTCAGCAAGTCCACTCTCACTGTGGTGGCTACCTTTGGGCTTCTAGTCTTGTTCTGCCAGGGCGGATAGGAAAAGCCTGCAGACAGCTTTTGCTTTTTTAGCCACCCTGCAACAAGAATTCAGAGACGCAGATTCTATGAAAACAGGATGTCAGCTTTTGTCAGAAAAGATCGCAAGAGGCTTGAGGGTTTTTTTTCTTATTTGCTTCTCTCTCTCTCTCTCTCTCCCTGTCTCTCATTTTCTTCCTCCCCCCCTCCCTCCCTCCCTCCCACCCTCCTCCCACCTCCCGGTTTCTGTCACACTCAGCGCAGGGTCAGGGGACGAGCGGAGGAGATGGCGCTGGCTGAGACTCAGCTCTATGCAAAGGTGGCCAACAAGCACAGGAGCAAAAGCACCTCTGCCCTCCTCGAGTCCCTCCTCGCCAAAGGATTCCCAGCTCATATTGCGTGAGTAGCTTGTTCAGCTGCCTCTGCTCAGCGAGATTTATTTGAGATACGAGGTGTTTCCCATCAAATCCTGACATCGGGCAGCTCACTTTTTTGATCAGGAGAATGTGCTGCTCCTGGGGTTGAAGTCCCCGTACAGGGATCAGACTTGTCTGGCTTCAGATTTCATGTGGAGCGGTGTTTATCGCTCACCTAGCAAAACCAACCTGCTCAGTATCAATTTTTATAAATATATCTAAAGTATATCTGGAGGTGTACACCCTTCCACATCCTAAGCCTGAGAGGCTTCGCAGTGAGTTAAGAAGTTGCCCATAGTTTGCTGTTGGGATACATCATCTTTCATTTTTTTCTGCTTATCACTGTTAATTATAAGAGAGTTAAATGTGGATGTAATTTCTACCCAAAGTTTTTTTCAGGCCTGGCAAAGACCTCTTGCTGGATATTTTTTGGATATTTCCTGCTGGAAACCGATTTAAAAGATTAAGTTTAATTTAAGATTAAGATTAATCCTTAACAAGATGCCACCTAGGTCTGTAAATTTTTCTTCCTGTCTTGAATCAGAATCTTGTTCTAAAAACTCTTGTTCTAGCTAGAAAATATAATAGTAAAGAATGAGGGTCTACGCTTGGCAACCTAAGTGAATGGGAGATTAACTGGGACAGATAACCAAGTTAATAAAAAAGAAACATGGTGGTCACTCATCCCCCAAACATGTCTCTCACTGGACTGGCAAGTTTTGGGGAGGATTTTCCAACTTCTGAAGGGAAAGTATTGACATTTTGGTTCCAACTGTTCAAAAAATAAATCCGATCATTTAAATAATAATCAGGTCGAAGAACCCCTCACAAATATATTTTAGAAAGGAGACCAATATCTCCCTTTTGACTGAAAATTAAGCAGGTTGGAAAGTGCTGTGTTGCTTTTTTAGGGAGAGCTGTGCTAGCAATTAACATCAGACTCGATGGGCAAAGCTTAAAGGGCAACTGTGGGTGCCTTGTTCCCAGTTATGCAAAGTGGAATTTTAACTGTGGGCTGAAAATCTGGCTCATCATTTCTCCAGTAATACTGTAAGTTTGGTCACCCCAAAGTAAAGTCTAGTTCTTTACTTTTTTGTCCTGTATGTCATGTTTTTCTAATCCTCTTCAAAGCACTTTCTGCTGTTACTGGGATGGCTTTCTGCTTCCCAGGTCAAAACCAAAAAGCAGTGGCAGAAGCACTATACAACTGACCCAAAAGTGACAAAATATCAAAAAGCAACTGAAAAAAATTGTTATTTAGTTTTATTGACTTTAAGGCCATCAAAATTTTGATTTTTTTTTTTTTTTAATAAAACCTTTTATCTGCCTCTGTTGCTTCTGGATTGAACCACAAATGAAAAGTTTCTTTTGAGATGTCCTGGCCTGAGAAATATAAGGCTGGGTGGAAGTACTACGAAATCTTTCATAATGTGGAACCAACAGGCCAAAGCAACATTTTCCCAAAGAACAAAACTCAAATATGTGAGGGTCAAGTGTAGCATTAGATCAACAAATTGGGCCATCCCTGGTGCTTATGGAGGATGGAACTGTGCCAGCAGTTTCTGTTTAGGGAAGAGCCAGTTTATTCTCACTATAAATTTATTTTTAATCTACTTTCAGTACAGATTTTCAGTGGTTTATTCCTACTCTCTATCTGAGAAAAATTGGTATATCCAGATTTTGTTCTATGCATTATCTTTCAATCTTCACTGCTCATCTTAGAAGAGTAGGATGTTTAGTCACAGCCTAATGCACTCCTAGTGCTAAGGGCTGGATTTCCTGCTGGAAATCGCCCTACAGCCAACACAGATGATAAGACAAAAGGTGGGGACAGGTAAGAAGAGGAGCACAAGAGAACAACGAGATAGTCCTGAGCAGTTCGTGGCCTCACCTGTCTGATTACATTTATGATTTTGAAGGCCCCAATGGTGGAGAGAAGCTGAAGTCAAGCTCCCTTTTGGCTTCAGGGCTGTTTGCACAGAGTCTGTGTCTGGGTGGGAAGGGTAGCATGGAATGAAGCCATAAAACACTCGCTTTGAGGTGCAGTGAGTGGTTAACAAAGCCTGGCATCGTTGGCCAGGTGGCAGCCCTGACACTTCCATAAGACAGGGCAGGAAGGGCTGCATGAGGAGGGTGACAAAGACACGGGTTGTTTGTGTTCAATGAGATGGAGAACGAGGGTTCAGCAGAGGCACGGAAGGGAAATGAGAAGTATTCAGTCAGAGGACACCGGGTAGCTTTAAACCAGCCAGCTCATGGTTTTGAAATGATCTGGCCATGGGAGTTGATTTATTTTACAGAGAAGGAAGGTAGAAGGTAAAGTTTGGGTGGAAAGGCTCACCTTAAGCCCTCATCCGTGCTGCGCCCCCGCTAAAGAGCCAGGCACGGTTGCACATCCATATAAATACATTTAAATGTTTTTAGTGAGCCCATGTGTAGTTTTTACACTAAAGAGAAGTCAGAAGACTGGGAGGAAGTGTCAGGGGTGAACCTGAGTCCTGCAGCTGGGTGCACCCATTGCACTGATGATGCATGTTTGGGTATTGCAGGGGTGGATGGAGAACAAAAATCTAAGGAGAAAAAATGATTCATTGCTGTCAGGACCCAGTGGCCAGAAAGGATGGCCTGAGGAGAGAAGGAAAGAGATGGGTAGATGCTGAGTAATTCAGTGGGGTTTTTTCCACGTCCACTGTCTCGACTTGCCCTTCGTGTTTCTTCTGAGAAGTCTGTAGGTGGGTTTCAGGGGTGGAAACGAGGTTCATGGCTGCAGATGTTGCTTCAATACTGAGTTACTTTCCCACATCACCTAGTACTTAGCCACAAATACTTGTTCACGTGAAGCACGTAGCTGACATTTTAAAAGCTTTAGTGAGAAAAGGAAATGTGAATCAAATCCAACCCCAGAGGATGAAAGTTGCATTAACAGAGAGAAACATGAGATTTTTTGCCTCATGTTGGACTGAGCTGCTGGTTTAGATCTGAGCCTCTGCTGGCCTATAGGAGATCCTCAGACCAGATTTCAAACCCCAATAGAAGTATGTTTTGCTTTGTTTGTATATATGAGCTTGGGCCTTGCATCTTAAATCAAGAAAACTCTGCTCTTACAGTGGATAGTTTTCCTAACCCTAAGGAAATCCATATAGTCAGTAGGGTTGATAAGGAAACACGAAAGATCCTGTGGAGAAGATAGGCTGCCAATCTTCAAGGAATTAAGGTGGAAAAAGCTATCTGGAGGGCCTCAAGAACATTAAAATATTCCAGGAAAAACCTAGTGGCTAAAGGTCCTTCCTGTGCTGGAAAATAAACTTGGCAACCACAATCACTAAAATCCTTTACTTTCTAGGAATTTTCTTTCTGTTATTATGAGGAACCAATTTTGTTGGGTTTTTTTGGGTTTTTTTTGTCCCCCTAGGCAAAAAGCTTTGGTTGCTACTGGACAAAAGACAATAGAAGATGCAGCAAAATGGTAAGTACCTGTGATTTCTAAGGTGTGCTTTGGCTTTAAACCCGGTTAAAAATACTCAGTTTTGTGCTGATCCTGTCACTGAATTTGAATTTAGCTGCCATAAAAAAACCCCAAAACCATGCATCTGGGATTTTTTTCCCCCCCATTTATTTCACTCAGAGAGAGAGAATTATTTGTAATTGTACTTGTTCTGGGAAACAAGGTTACTTGCAAAAGGTCCAAGGTAAATTAAAGGGAGGGTGAGGAAAGGGCAGTCTTGGGCAGAAGCAACTATTTTACCCATAACTGGGGTTACAAACACATGCAGTAACATTATGGGATTAAACAGCAATGGCTGAAGAGAAACAGAAAGGCTCAGCTTACAAAGTAAGCTGAAAGGCTAGTGGTCAGAGGGAGTTATTATTAGAATCAAAATCATTTGTTAGTTTGAACCCCGCAAAATTTTTTCCTCCCTATCAAGACCCTCACAGAGTGTTTTTATGTCATTCATGTGATGCTAATTGATTTTTTTTTTTTACCTTTAATTCACCATCAAATTAAATCCAGTATTTTCTTATATTTTCTTCTGGATTTTGTTTTGTGCTTCCCCCACCCCCCCCTTGGTTTGGT